>JAQJZS010000001.1:1255000-2455000 GCA_028828935.1 Penicillium sp. IBT 18751x | reverse complement strand
GAACAGAATAGAAGACGCTGACCAATCAGGAATTGCCAAAGGACATCAGCCCATGGAAGTCTTGGCGGCGATCGATCACCGCCACCGCGTGGAAAAGGGCCAGTCTGGCTTCTTTCAATGTTGACACCCCCATTCTTCATTCTTGATTTACAACTCGGTTTTGTTACATGTGCGAAATTCTTTCATACACTGCATTCGCCTGATTTCTTGCATCGCGACCTTCGGACCTTGCGAATCAGGGCTAAGACGCCACCTCGCATTTCCGGATCGTCGCGCTCTCTTCAATCTACCTCCTCTCCTTCCCCCCACACTCTCTTATGGTCGCCAAGATGCGTTCGGCAGCGGGGCTTTTCTATGCGGCTGTCTTTACCTTGATGGGCATGGCCCACGCCCAGGATCATGGCTCCAAAACCACTGACATGGCCAACAAGTGCGCTGTAAGTGAGCCGGAATTTTGGATTCCCACTACGACCGTGATATGACAACTAACTCGTACGGATGTGGTAGATTGAACCTACGGCTATGGTATCGGATGCATGTGTCTCATATGGCGCCGTCAATAAACTCAATGACGAGGTCTACTCTCTCCTCCAGGGTCTCACTCAAGAAACCGATTTCTTTTCCTACTATCGATTGAACCTCTTCAACACAGAATGCCCCTTCTGGAACGACGCAAATAGCATGTGTGGAAACATCGCCTGCTCTGTGAATACTATCGAGTCCGAGGAGGATATCCCGCTTATCTGGCGAGCGGAAGAATTGAGCAAGCTGGAGGGTCCTAAGGCCAAGCATCCGCCTCCGAAAGTTCAAGCGGAGCGTCCCAAGGCACGTCCACTCCAGGGCAAGCTCGGGGAGGGTGTCGGCGAAAGCTGCGTCGTTGAATACGACGACGAGTGCGATGAGCGAGATTACTGTGTCCCTGAAGACGAGGGCTCAGCGGGTAAGGGTGACTATGTTAGCTTGGTGGACAACCCTGAGCGATTCACGGGATACCAGGGTCCTGGCGCGCACATGGTATGGGATGCTATCTACCGCGAGAACTGCTTCATGAAGCCCATCTCCGAGGAACTTGAGGACCAATCTCTCAACATGCCCATGGGTGGACTGCAGGCTTTCTCCGACTTCCGCGACGTTATCCAGAAGGAGGCTCGTCTGGAAGGACTGCCGTTAGACAATGAGTGCTTGGAGAAGCGTGTCTTCCACCGACTCATCAGCGGTATGCACGCTTCGATCTCTACGCACCTGTGCTGGGACTACCTCAACCAGACAACCGGCCAGTGGCATCCCAACATGCAGTGCTTTAAGGAGCGTCTATACGACCACCCAGAGCGCATCTCAAACATGTACTTCAACTACGCTCTGGTCTCGCGCGCCGTCGCCAAGCTGCGCAAGCACCTACAGAGTTACACCTTCTGTACCAGCGACCCTGAACAGGATCTTGATACCAAGCAGCGGGTCAATCAGCTCGCCGAGATTCTCTCGCATCCCCCTCAGATCTTCGATGAGAACCTCATGTTCCAAGATCCCAGCACCCATGGTTTGAAAGAGGACTTCCGCAATCGTTTCCGCAACGTCAGTCGTCTCATGGACTGCGTGGGCTGTGATAAGTGCCGCCTTTGGGGTAAGGTGCAAGTAAATGGATACGGAACCGCACTAAAGGTTCTGTTCGAGTACGACGAGACCAAGAACGGCGAGAATCCACCCATGAGACGCACCGAGCTGGTCGCCTTGATCAATACGCTTGGTCGTATCTCGCACAGTCTGGCAGCCGCGCGCAGCTTCCACGAAGCCATCGAAGCTGGCCTGGATAGCCCGGCTCCTATTCAGTTCCACCAGCCTGTGACAGGCGAAGAAGCCGAAGCGAGGGAAAGAGAGATGGAGAGAGTGAGAGAAAAGAAGGAACCAGGGATGGTGTTGAGACGTGATGAATCTGGTAATGTTTGGTGGGAGAAAACAGGCGCCGAGTACATCTACGGACGTGAGAAGATGGAGCGATACCCATGGGAGCGACCGCCAAGAACAGCAGATATGGGTGTGCTCGACGAGCTCAAGGCCGAATTCAGTGTTGTGTGGGACACAACAATGTATGTCCTGAAGTCTTGGATGGATATCCCGAGGACGCTGTAAGTTCTTTTAGTCTCTCGAGTCACGACCCCGTTACTAATTTTTGGCAGCCTGGAGATCTCTGTCTGGGAAGGTCAGCGTCTGTACTCATACTGGCTCGGTCTGCCCGTCCCTCCTCGCCTCTGGAAACTTCAAGCCCCTGGAGCCGAGGCGATCGGGCGTGCCGAGAGGAAAAAGCATGAGACGAACAAGTATAGAGACGAGCTGTGAATGCTCATTGCCATATTTCTTGTACATAGCGACTACATTGGTGTTGGCCGGTTTTGGGATTCAGGAGTGGTATATTCTTATTTCTATGCTATGGGAGGTTTATAGATTATTTTGAAATCTGGAAGTTAAGTGCCCGAGACACGCATATAATCATGGACCATAATATCCGGGGTAGATTGAGTAAACGGAGTACTGGGGTCAAAAATTAAACGGTCGGGAGAATCGGAAATCTTTGGAGCACAGGCCGCGGTCGGGGAACGGCGACAGGCACTGGTTTGCCACCGAGGAAATTTCATCACAAGAGAGAATGTGTAGGAAAAGTCCACTGAGTGGGAATTCCACTCCGAGAATAATTGTGAATTATTGTCACTCGAGTTCGACCGAACACCGCATCTAGCATACTCGTACAGTGGTGCAACCAGTGCATTTGTTATCGCCTCTCGGCAAACACCGACCTCGGCTTCTCCACCTCCGGCCACATGCGTGACCTGAGAGTTTTCCCTTCCCCATCATCGCTCCACCTCCACTTCCCCCAGTTCACCCTCTTCTTCACCCGGAGCTTCATGCGACTTTACTGAAGCCGATTATGGCGTCGGTATCGCCGCCAAAACCTTGGGAGAGAGCAGGCGCAGGTGGTGAGTCCTCCCCAGCGTGCGGTCTGGGTCCGCACCCGGCACCCTGATTCATTTCCCATCTCATCTTCCCCGGATTTCTGATTTCTAATTCTCATCTCAAAGGAAACGCACTATCAACTGCGCCAACTGCTGGAACCCCAGCAGCTTCAACCACTATGACCACAACTTCACCCGCTAACCCCGCAACCTCATCCGCTCCCGCCCTCCCATCTCGCCCTGATACTCTCAACGCCGTAGTCAACAACACCGCCTCTAATTACTCACCCTACGGCGCGTCTCGTTTTGGAACGTCGTACGGAGGTTACGGTGGCTACGGTGGTATGGGAGGTATGGGCTCTTACTCGTCACCGTACTCCCGTTTCGGCTCGATGGGGTCGATGTACGGCGGTTATGGCGGCATGGGGGGTATGGGGGGCATGTATGGAGGCATGGGAGGGATGTACGGCGGCATGCCAGGGCAGGACCCCAATGACCCGAACAGCTTGACCAACTCGTTCAGCCAGAGCACACAGACGACGTTCCAGATGATTGAGAGTATCGTCGGTGCGTTTGGCGGGTTCGCTCAGATGCTCGAGAGCACTTATATGGCGACTCACAGCTCATTCTTCGGTATGATATCTTCAATACCAGGACCCAGTACTCTTTCTAACCCATCTCAACAGCAATGGTTTCGGTCGCAGAGCAATTCGGCAACTTGCGCAACACCCTCGGCTCAGCGCTGGGCATCTTCACCATCATTCGATGGTTCCGCACCCTCATCGCCAAACTCACTGGCCGTCCACCCCCGGCCGAAGCAGCTTCTCTAACGCCCGCCTCATTCGCTGCCTTTATGGGTGGACGCTCCGCAACCACTCTCCCTGACGGCTCCCCAGCCCCAGCCAAACCCTCTAAGAAGCCATTTTTCATGTTCCTCGTCGCCGTCTTCGGCCTTCCCTACTTAATGGGCAAACTCATCAAAGCCCTCGCCCGCTCCCAGGAAGAAGAAGCCAAGCGCCGTGCCCTTACTGGCCCCGGCGAAGCAAACGCTGCAATGGACCCCTCTAAGCTCGACTTCTGCCGCGTCATCTACGACTATTCCCCCGAGACTCAAGAGAGCAACGGTATCGACCTCGCCGTCAAAAAGGGTGACATCGTCGCTGTTCTATCCAAGTCAGATCCCACAGGCAATGCCTCCGAATGGTGGCGCTGTCGCGCCCGGGACGGCCGCGTCGGATACCTCCCCGGCCCATACCTGGAGACTATTCAGCGACGACCCCAGCAAGCCATTACTAGTGGAAGCGAGCCCGCAACTCGCACCAACACAATGAAAGGCGACTCGGACCGCACTCAGAGCCTATCAGCCATCTCCAAGTCCACTGATAAGCCACCTGAGCTCAAGGGCAAGATGGGTGATATCTCGCCCGAGAGTTTCCAAAAGAGTACTTTCTATTCTTAATAGACCCGGTTGATAGACGAGTGTGATTCGATTTGATGATGTGATATTTGGTGGATCGGCTAAAAGCGACACCCCTACTTCTCCCCCCTCCCTCCCTCGGCTATGCAATGCGAAATTCGAAATATTCCCCCTCGAAGTTGGTGACGATTTCCATCTCTTCTACCCCAGAGCGATGCACAATGATTCTCACGGTTTTTGTCCTGAGTTCTCTTTCCCTCTTGTTTCTTTTTTTTTTCTTTACTATTTCCTCTCAGGGTTCCTATCTTCTTTTTGCTCATCAGTATGTAACTGGAACTGGTTTTAGCGTGGGTTCTCTCAATGTTGGTTCTGTATCTAGTATATGATCTCGCAATTGCATGCATGGAATTCATTCCATGAACATATCCAAGATTCTCTGGTCATTCACCTTCATCCGTAAATTATAAAGTTGACATTTGACATTTGAAAATGTCGTATAGGAATACTACCTTACCTACCCTTGATTTATTGAGTAAGCGCATAAGCGAACTCGGCCAAGACATCGTAGGCCAGAACCCGCTCGAATATTCCGCCTCATCGCAGATGCAAGATCCTGGAAACTGCATTCTAGTAGACCTCTCACATTGACACCTGCATCGCATCGTGCATCGGGCAGTTACATATGTATGCATGCCCGTCTTGGGTCAAAGCCCCGACGGGGCGGGGTCCAGCACTGTGCACTCCAGGTTTGAGATATCCACAAACGTAGCCACATGTGTATGTGTATGTAAATGTACATGTATGTGAGTATGTCTAAATAGCACGTGTGGATCTGTTAGGGAGCCACGGAATGTGCATGGAATTCTATCGAGCTTTTTACAATGGTTCTTTTCTTTCGGATTTGGGTATTTGGTACTTTGTCATTTGCGTTACCTTCCGGTATCCGAGTAATAATACATGATTCTGGATTATTCGTTGACTCTATTACTGGTGGACCTGATTATCGACGCTGCCCCCGCGTGGAGATGAATTGTAGATGATCAGAGAAACAGATACATCCCGGGTGCTGTTCACTTCTTGTGCTAGTTGTCGTGGTGATGTTCTTGTGGTTTGGCGGATGGTCGGACTTGGGGCATTTCTCGATGGGATGTCGTCCTCGAGCGTGGATGAGGGTTCTTCTGCTTATCATGGCGACATGATGTCCTTGGTCTTGGGTATCTCTTGTTCATGCTTCTAGTTGAATTGCGGAATTCAGTGATAGAATGAGTTTGTCTTGGTATTCGTGTTGGAGATCGTGGGTATAGGTGTGGGTGTGGGTATCGATGGTGGCGTGTCTTCATTTAGTTTGATCATTCGGTTGAGGGCGAGGACGAGGTCGACTCAGCGTCATGGCGAGGGGAATCGTGAAATGTGATCGGTGTGGCATAAGTGAGCAAGAGAATGACACAGAGCTGTTGAGAATGACATCCGATCTTCGAGTGTGCGATCGACCGCGTTTGAACTGATGAGTGACAGAATGAGACGGGATGAGATAAGATGAGATGAGATCAGATGGGATGAGATGGGATGAGATGGGATGAGATGGGATGAGATGAGATGATTGAGACAAAAGTTGACCACCCTGGTCATGGCCCTTCACTGCTTGCACTTGCACATGCGCTTCCACTTCCAGCCAAGGAAGAGTCTACCTACATATGGTCTCAGTGCAAAAGAAACGAATTAATATGAACAACGAAGATTGAGATCAGGGACACAATCAAACCCCCGAACTTCTAATCAGTACCCGTCCATTCCCCACAGCACCAGGCTAAAAAAAAAAAAATGATAAAGAAAGCAAAAAACGCCCCAACTATGAATTTTTCGATCTCCTTGTCTGATGCGTACGGAGAAAACAAAAAACAGAAAAAATAGGGAAGAAAAAGAACACGCTCCGACAAGAAAGAAACGCTCCAAGGGAAGATGATTGATGAAAGATGGGAAACAAAAGGGTAGAACAAGGAAGAAGGGGAGAGTTAACGAGAAACGGCCATATACACATTCAATCAGAGAAAAGAAAAAGAAAACATGCAGATCAGCATTCTTCACATCCCCAATCCTTCATGATGAGAAATCTCCTGATTGGGGTCCGCCTCACGCGCCCACTTGGACATGGTCCTGTCGAGCGTATACTGCAGACCCTCCAGTCTGGTCTGGAAGGTATCGAGCCGGTTCCAATCATCCGAGTGCTGGATGACTTCGCCCGGAGCATCGACGTCGTGGCCATGGTTTGCATGGCTGGGATGAGAGGGTAGATGGTGAGGATGCTGAAGGATCGGTCCTGGAGCGACGATGGGGTGGACTGCGTGTGAGACTGGGGGGAGACCTGGCATTTGATGGGAGGCTGTGACTGAGTCTGGGATGTTGGGGTAAGTTCGGCGTTGAGAGTTTTGGGTTGCGGTTGGGTGGGCATGATGCTGGTGCTGGTGTTGATTCGGATGCTGATGCGGATGCGGATGCGGATGCTGATGAGGGTGAGGGTGAGAGTGGTGAGATGGGTTTGAATGAAGGTCCATTGAATAGGGAGAGTCGTCATCGATGACAAGGTCCGGAAGAGTGTGAATTTGGGTTGGGTCTGCGCTTTGGGTTTAGTATAGATTGAAGATGGGGGAGTTGATCGACGATTGGACGTACCGAAATTTATCTGATAATTCGAATTCGGTGTCTCGCGCGTTGGCGACTGCACATCTGGTGGGGAACCTGGCGTCACTACTGATGCTTCTTCTGCTGGTTCAGGCGTATAGCAGGTCATGTCGGACGGGGTGGCTATAGCTAGTTGCGTTAGATCTAAATGTGTGCGGGATGAAGGATTAGGGAATGACGAACGCGGCTCAGGACTCTGTAATTCAGCATCTTTGTCTCGTTTTGAACTCCAGGATGATCCGTAGCGACGGACAAAGCGAGCGATGCGCTTCTGATCGACTTCTTGACCACTGCGGCGAAAGGCCGTCTGTTTGCCACGGGCGGCGCGCTTCTTCTGCTTGCGAATCATGATATGAACTTCTTCGGCCTTGATATTCTTTCGAACATGCCACGCAGCCAGGCGGTCTTTGTATTGTTTTTCACTGGAATGAGATGAGTTAGGAAAGAGATATTTCTTAACGGTAGATAGCGATGACGAGAAGATTCAAGGTCAAGATCAAGATGGAAGCTGACGAAGTAAAATATGGATGAGATTTTGAGGGGGTTATGAGGATAGTTATAGCGGGGAGAGAAGGCACAAGTATAAAAAGCCATAGAAGAAAAACCAAGGAGACAGGAGGCATTACGAGGCGAAGAACTTATAGTCCCTTTCCATGATACGTTTCACATCGCGTAACTTCAACTGGTCGGTGCGGTAGAGCTGTTCGATGATCTCGCGATACTCGTGCCAATCATCGGATCGGCGGGGCCGGAAGACGTTGGACGGTGTCACCGGGGATTGAGGCGAGAGGATGGGAGGGAAAGGATCCATCATGGAATAAAATGTGATGGAGCAGATTGGGAGGAGAGTAGGTTATGAGGCCCAGAAAAAGAATGCAATTCAACTTCATCAGAGCCCGGGGGGGGCCAAGGAATCTCTCAACTACTCTTTGCGGCGAGCTGCGCGCGCGGACGCACGACCCCCTGCTTCCCCGGCCAAATCAGCGGTGCCGTTGGTGCATGGCGTGGGCTCCATCGCCGTGCAGCTCTTGTCAGTGCCATGATCGTCAACGGTGACCCTCCACGCAATCAAAACTGGCAGGAGAAGGTCTCCGGGATCGGGATTTGGAATCAGGCAAAAGTACTCAGAAAGTATCTGGCCCAGTCTGGACGATAATCCAATAAATCACGGGAAAGAAAATATAAAAAAAAAAACAGAAAAAAAAAGAATATCATAAATACCGGGGTGGAGCTGAAATCGCGTACTTTTGGCTTGGGGCTACTGTACAGCCTAACCGAACTATTACATGCAGTGCACTGGCCGCAAACTGGATGCATTTTCCGTTGCCTTCGTATTCCGATCGTTGGGGGATGTCATTCATTGGTGCTTTGGAGTCTGTCAGTCCGGATCGTCCACTGAACCCTATACAGTCCAACGCCCA
Source organism: Penicillium sp. IBT 18751x (assembly GCA_028828935.1). Lineage (NCBI taxonomy): Eukaryota > Fungi > Ascomycota > Eurotiomycetes > Eurotiales > Aspergillaceae > Penicillium > Penicillium sp. IBT 18751x. The sequence goes on along the minus strand of JAQJZS010000001.1, from coordinate 2,446,538 downwards.
AAATGGACGGGACCCGGTAACCGTTCTCTCTCTCTCCGCCTAGGACTCATCCTGGGGGAAAACTTCAAGTACCTAGGATCCCATCGGGAGCGGCCCGAAACTTCCCTGACAGTGTCCCCGACACTAAAACCACCCGACAACGCGGGTCACTAAGCCACCCTGACCATACAAAGAAATTAATACAGCCCTTTTGTGTTTTATTTTTATTTTTGTTTATGTTTTCGCTTTTCTCTCTCTTGCCTGTTTCAGGTCCCGACTCGTGTCTTTCCTATTCTGGTATACTACCTAGGAGGGGGCCCCCTCTCCCCCAGTCTATATACTTCTGGCATGAAAAGGTAAAAAAGAAAAAAAAAAAAAAAAACCTGATATTAGATTTAAAAGCAACTTAAGAACTTAAAGACCACGCAAGGGTGCACGCCGTTGGAACCTGCTTCTCGCCGTTGAGAGACAAAGTGTCAATCGATCAGAATGTGGCCAGTAATGGCCGATCAAGGGAGAGGGGGGGGGGCCTAGGTCACGACTCTCCACGCGCACATTCTTTGCGCTCGCTGACATTTCGTTGTGCTGTTTCGAATCTGGTCCTTCGGGGGGAGGGTGCCCTCTAGCCCGGCCGAGACTCAACGAAACTCTGACCTCTCGTGGGTCCAGAATTCCCGGATCCCCCTGGGTCCTTGACGGGGTCCGGTGACGCCGTTTCGTTTCATTGCGAGTGGGGAGCGATCTGGGGGGCAAGGCTCGTACCGTTGTGGGAGATGAGAAGCTAACTGCCCTACGCCGGGAACCTAGAACCTCGAACAGAGAAATGAACGCACGGATGGTAAGGTGTCAGGTGTGTCAGGTGGCTAGGCATCGATGGCTGCAGTGATCGCCCTCGGGGAGAGATGCCCCTAGTCTCCCGAGATGAGTCGAGAAAAGGTACGGGACGTTTGAACAAGGTACTGGGCAGCGGGGGCGAGTGAGGCAAGAAGGACGAAGGACCCAAAGGTACCTTTGGGCAGCGGTAGACTCTTTGTGCTTCCTTTCCCCCTTTGTCTAGAACTAGCTCCGGAGACTACTCGAACGGGAATTGATCTGAGCGTTCGCCAAGTGCGGGGCCGTTGACGGTTCGAGCTTCCCGTTCCACTTTTTTGCAATTCTGTCAAGCGCTCTCCGACTTGCCTCTAGGTGGGCAAAAAAAAAAAAAAAGATTCAAAGGATCAAAAGATCAGCCCCACTGGACACGGAGAAATCAGCCGCGTCCCACGGACCACCGTTCACCGGCTCGGATCGCATGCAGGTACTAGGATGTACGCAGACTTTGACGAGCGTATCGCCTCCCTTGAATGGCTCTATTGAAAATGGAACGGGGCACCCGTCCACGAGCGTGATGCATGGATCCGATGACAGAACGAAAAAAAAAGAGACATGCGGGACCTGTGGCTGTGACGTGTGGCCTGGACCCGCTAGACTCGATTCGTGAGGGACCGTTCTGATATCATCACACACTGTAGATTGCAGAGTATTGGAGTTGTACGGGATGTTCGACGAGAAATCACGCCCCGCTCGATGGAGTCGAACAATTACCGTGTGAAACCCACAACGGGTCGATCCCTGTCCTTTTCAGGCCCTTCCTCCTTCCCATCCCTCTTTCGATGACTTGGCTCCTCGTTGTTGACATGTTTCCTGGCTGCCTGCGGACCGCGATTAACGCGGCTTTCATCGACCCTGCGATCCTTGCGAGTATGAATGTATGCTGCAAGGGTGAGTTGCGCAAGCGTACCGGTGTGCTGGGAACATGGCGTTGACTCCTGTGAATGAAGACAGGAATGACCCCTTTCTACTCTCGGTCGTTTGGAGTTGGCCTGCGCGATATACTGGTGCAGTTGGTCTCGAAGAGTGAAGGAAAATAAAAATAAAAATATGTACATCATTGCGCGCAGATCGATACAACCAGATTGAGGCTTGGCCAACGCAATCCCGTAATCAGCCCGATACACCAGGAATGACATCCCTGATCGGCCAGATTTCCACGAATCTCTCCAACGATTGGCTGTCAGGGACTCGTACAGGGCCGGAGATATCAGCCGGACTAGAGTTTAGCATCGACCTCGGGCTCGGCCTCGATGACCTGCGTTCTGCACGAGTCAGCGTTCCAAATCCCTTTTTTCTTTTGGTAGCATAGGGAGGGTGATCACCGTCGCATCTAGCGGGTTCAATGGTAAACTGGACTTTTCGGCTCTTGCTTCTTTCGTAGTCGGGGGTTAGTTCAACAAGGGAACACAACAGATGAAGTCTAGATTCTGGATACATCTCTTTCAATAATCCTACCGTGGCCTTGGGCACGGGTTTCAGGCTATATCAGCCACATTGATCTCGTCTATCGATCTGCGAGGCGGACTGTGGCGGCAAATGAGATGCCCCCGCCGGGGGGGGGGGGGGGGGGTGGATGGTTTCGCTTCACACCACTTACTTCATCTTCATTCTGGAAGAAACCCATACTATTCTCTCTTCGGCAGGAGTCTTCTCGTCTGACTCCTTACTCCGAGCCCCCGCCGGTTCGTGCTCTGGCCATCGCTTACTTTGGCTGTTTTTTGCCCATGTGGTCTGACTCGGCTATGTTCTACTCATGTCAGATGTAAGCGATGGGGGCAGTGGCGTGGAAACCTAAAAACCGCGTGGCCGCCTTCCGCGAGAGATGCCCCCGTGCTCGCTATCGCCACCGGCAGCACCGTGTAGGTTTCCTTGAGGCTGGAGGCCTGAGAGATAGCGGACAAGTCAGAGCGTAGGTGGTCTCCGGGGCTAGTATTTTATTATTTTCTAGTATCCATTTGGAAACTTGTGCAGGCCTCATCTCGTGGGGGGTTTGGGGCACATCAGGGTATAGTTCATCGAGTCATCGCTGAAAAAGAATAGGGCGCTAAAGAAACAGAATGCGCCTCGTACAAAAGTCGCCCGAACCCAAGGAAGGTCATCGCATGATCATCACAGTTCCATCTCAGGGTCCTTTCGGGACAGGACCGGGAGCCGCGTGACGCGTCTGGGTTGGGTCAGCGGCATGGACAGCAGCCGCAGCTACAGCAGCGGAGTTGCTGGATCCAGCGCCGGCGACATTACTAGCGTGAGCCAGGAGGAATTTACAGCAAGTCAGCGTATACTTGCACGCCCTTGTCCATGTCTCGTCATTCTGGTTGAAGCCAAGCTTGATGCTGGCATCCCCGATGCGATCCCGTCTAATCTCATAGGGCAATCGCAAACCCGCCGCCACCGCGCCCGTCTGACCTCGACGCGGTGACGACACGGGCGCAGGGGTTGTTTCAACAAATTCTCCCAGTTGGCGCAGACATTCGAGAAACGCCACCATGCCTGCGTCAAAGCGGCGATGCAGCCAGGGGAAGTTCAGCGGAAGGTCTCCGGACGAGAACAAATCCAAGGGCGTCGTTTTGGGTGAGCCCCGCTCGCTGCCAGCGCTGCCGGCTGGCTGCTGCGGGTACTCAATCTTGTCCACCCGCGAGGTGGACCCTAGTGGCCGCAGCCGATATCCCTGAAACTGAAAGCCTAGACGCTCTGCAATCGTGGCAAGGAGCAGACATGTCTGGCCCCATGCTGCGTTGATCTCGGGCCACTCAACCGAGGGGTTGGCGAGACGGCCCAGCCGCAGTCCATTGATCGTACCAAAATATCCATCGTGACCAATGCAAAACGCGTCATTGTAGACATTCGTCCTTTGCAGCCGCTCCAGCTGCTGGGAGTCATGGTCGTAGCGCATGTTGAGCGCATCTCGCTCGGTTTGAAACTCTGCGAGTGTCAAAGAAAAGCCATTTCGGGCTCGCCAAAATTGATCTTCGTCCGCGTCTAGCTGTTGGGACTCTTCTTCCAACTTGGCAATCTCGTCATCCAGCGTGGCCTTTTCGCGCTCTAGCGTTTCAAGTTCTGCAAAGGCGGCTTCTTCAGCTTTCCTTGTTTCCTGGAGGGATTTTTCAGCTGCTTCTAGCTCTTCCGCGGTTGGAACTGATGCATTCAGTTTCCGCAGAAACGTGATATACGCATCGCGCTCCTTTGTCGCCCCGGTCAGTCGTTTCTGTAGTTCCTGTACTAGTAGATCCGTACATTCCACGCAGATAGGATGATCTATGTCTGAGCGCGCAGAGACAATCTCGAATAATCGGGTCGTCTTTTCGACTTGACTGGCAAATGCGCTATCCTCCTGACCCGGGTCATGATTCTGGCCGACACTGTTTCGTTTGGGTCGAGAGGGTAAAGAGTTGTCCACAGCGGGTGGCATGATTTGTGAGTCCGTCAGCACCACGAAGGACATATTTCCACTGTCGCCCCGAGGCAGACTCGGCGGGTGCGACTGGCCCGACCGCGGGGCGGGTATGGACCTTCTGTAGACCGCCGACGTAGCATTTCGAGAGCTTTTATCGTATAGTTCTTTTCGTTCTGAAGGATATGAAGTTCGAGTGGAGGAGGATATAGCGCCATGTTCCGAGACGGTCTTGCCCGTGGAGTCTAAAGCTATTAGCATTCACCTACTTAAATGCAGCTCTGGAATCAAAGATAAGCTTACTAACGAGCACCTCAAACGCAGCCGGATTAAGTGACTCCAGCGAGCCGTCCGTCTTCAGCGGCGTTCGACATTTCTGGCAATACATGGTGTGCGATCAGTTCATTGTGGAGATGTCGGGATGTTCAAGGTGTGGGGAGTTGAAGTCGGAGGTTGGAGCTTCGGGAACGTCACACCGTTTGTTTTTGAACTCCTACTTTCCTCTGCGCCAAACCGCACGCCCGCCTTTTGAGTTCGAACTGTGCTTCACTCCCATACCATGATGCTACGAAACTGTTGCTGGTATCATTGAGTTCCCGTCATGCGACTTTAGGCGCGTTTTGCAGCTTGCGTTTCGCGTCTGATCTACGCGATACCTTCCGTAATCTGTGAGCCCAACATGAACATTGATACGGACGACCTCACATCCTTTCCGATGGAAAGGCCTGGGAAACGCCCGCGCCTATCGTTCAATTCTGGACTGGTAGAGGATATACCGGAGGAATGGGACCTCCAGACCGCACGCGCGCAGAATGACAACAAGTTGAAGTCGATCTTCGAGGGCATCTTTGCGAAATACGGAAAGGACTTTACGGAAGTCGGGGACGAGATTGATCTACAGACTGGGAAGATCGTGGTCGACAATGGACACCTACTAGGTCTGCAGGAGGAGACCGACCCCCGAAACGAAGGACAGCCATGGCTCGAGGAGAACGAGGACGCCGATTCGGACGAAGGAGAAGATTCAGAGAAGGAAACAGTCGATTCTCATGGACCGCTTTTATCAAGCTACAAAGATGACGATATTGAGGGAGACGCCGACTCTGATAGCGACGACTCATTACTGGCTCCAGCACTGACCTACAATCAAGCTGGAAGGTCAGAATATCCCAAACTAACCACCGGGAAACAAGTCGAGGATCCAGGCCCGAAGGACCCTGTTTGGCAAGCCCCTGCATTGCCGAGATCAATCTCGACGCCTACGGCCGAAAGCCGGGCCAAGGTAGTTACGCCAAAACCCCCCACCTTCATCAGGGAGCCCTCTCCACCTGGATCGGGATCCTTATGGACCGTTCCGCGGCGCGGTCGACCACCGGGTCGACCACGCACTGAAAGAAAGCCCAAAGCGTCGCCGAGTGAATTCCGCGCTCGGGCGAAACCCACGTATCATTCAAGCCCGGTGGCGCACAACTGGTCCTTTTCTCAAATACCCGACGGTGACGAGTCAGACGACCCGCTCCAGGAGCATCAGCCCTCTCCTACGCCGTCTAGAATGACGAGCATCCGGGGAAAGCGGATACGGGGTCCTGGATTTACTTTAAATCGATATTTGGAATCGGATCGGAAATCGGAGCAGGGGGCGTTCCCCGGGCCCAATCGGCTACGCCGACCACTTTTGATGACGATGCTGATAATGATACGTCCAAACGAGAAACACATGGCAATTGCCATGTGGCTTTGGGTACTTCTTTAGAAAGCCATGCTTCTCAACAGCCGGAGTCTGGCTCCACGCCACGATCCATTACGGTGCCCCGCTATAGAGTTCCGCGGTCGTCGTACAGAATTATAACGCCCGACGAAGGGCGGATGATAATCCGCTTGCGACATGTCGAGAACTTGGAGATTAAAGAGATCCATGCTCGACTACCCAATTGCAAGGCCACACAGATCTATGCTTGGGATTATCATCACTGGACTGAAGCTCGGCTAGACCCTCCTCAGCTATCGGCTCCGTGGACTAAGAAAGAGATGGACACTCTGGAGGAGCTGAAGGACACAGATGGTCTTTCCTGGGCTGAACTTACGGCCGAGCTGCCCGGCCGCTCCCGCAAAGAGATCGAGTATGAGCTGATCCGTCTCTGGGTTGGTGAGGATGTATGGAACGCGGAAGAGTGGGGTCGGGATGCAAAGGGCAAAGCTGTGCCTGAACCACCGTCCAACCCCAATAAAAGAAAAAGGCCGCTGGACAACGAGACTTCTGAGGTTGATCCAGAACATGATGGTGATACGGCTGCGCTTGGCTTCAAGATGCTCAGCGAAAATGATTCAGATTCAGATTCAGATTTTGATGAAGACTCCGACTGCGACTCAGTCAAAAGCGAAGCCCTCTCATTCTGTAGGCTATCTGAAATAGGCCTTGAGCCTCCTCACAGCCCGAAGCGCCAGGATGCCAGGCAAAGGCAGGACCTCGCCGCGTAAGGGTCTTAAAGAGCAGCAAGTACTCTCGTGCAAAAGAATCCCATCTACCATTAATAGCACAAATTTACTCAAAGTCCTCATCACGAGCATTCAGAACATCCTCAAGCTTCGTATCAACCGCACCACCCACATCCCCAGCCTTAGCCCAGAAGCGCGAGAGGTGCCTTGACCCAGAATCAGACAACACCGTCACGATCCTATGCCCAGGTCCCATCTTCATCGCCGTCTTAACCGCAGCAAAACCTGGATCCGTCAGTCATGTCGAATCAATAGCGCAAGATCAAACTCACAGTTGACGGCACTGCTACTCCCCAAGAAGATTCCATCCTTCTCAACCAACCACCTCGCCATCGCCAACGCCTGGGCATCAGTCACTCTCACCGCGTCATCCACAAGCTCTTTCCCAGCCTCGAAATTCGCAGTCACACGATTAATGCCAATACCTTCAACGATAGTATCAACCTGACGCCTCCGCCTCGTCCCCTCCCTCTCTTTGAGATCGAACATCACTCCATACCGGACACGATTATACAGCCCACTCCCTTGCGGATCTGCAAGTACGATCGTGATATTAGGCAATAAGGGCTTCAAATACCTCGCCACACCAGAGATAGTCCCGCCTGTACCGGCACCAGCAATGAAGGCATCCATCTTCCCCTCACACTGAGCGAAGAGTTCCGGACCTGTGCCTTGATAGTGAGCGCGCCAGTTAGCTTCGTTCTCAAACTGATCGGCGAAAAATCCCCGGCCGCGGCCCATGCGGTCTAGAGTCTCTTGCTCGGGCTGATCGCCTTCTTCGGCTGTGAGGTTGACGGATTTTGATGAGGCCGTGTGCGCTTGGGCTAGTGCCCGTGCACGATTGACGAAGTTGTCTTTCTCAACGATTGGTGCCGGGGGCACGCGATCCACTATCGCGCCGAGCTTGAGAAGGAGGTTCGACTTTTCAATTGCCTGGTCTGAAGGCAGGCAGCTGGGGTTTGGGTTAGTATGCAGTCCAAGATGTATATAAAGGTATCTGATACCTACATATGTGCTAAATAGCCTTTTGCTCGTGCGAGTGTTGCGAGTGAGATACCCGTTGATCCAGACGTGCCTTCGTAGATGGTGTCGCCTGAATGGGGCGTAAGGATGTCTTGTTCTTCGGCCTGGTATGGTTAGTTTTGCTGAATCGCTCGAGATATTTTCGAATGTACCAGTTCAATCATGCTAAGTGCCACTCGATCCTTTGAGCTCTGGCCGGCGCCATTTAGAAACTGTAAACTTGTCATCAGATGGCGGTCTTCGAGCTAAGGTGGGTTTTGCATACTTCGGCCTTGCCTAAAATCTCACATCCCGTTGCATCTGACAATGACTTGATTCGGAATAATGGAGTGTTTCCAATACAACCTTCAATACCTTCCACTATTGCGGGAGGTCCTGACCGCGCAATAAGCGCATCTGAAGCTGGTTCCTGCGAGGCCGATCTTTCCTCTCTGTGCTGGGAGGACAGCACTTCTTTGCAAACTAGGGCTAGACCGACACCTGCAATGAACGCAGTTCCAATGTAGATCGCCGATTGGTCTGGCATTGTCTTCTAGTTGTTGCTCCTTTACTTTCTTTCTCAATTCAAGGTTGATGAAGCGTTCGTCGAGGAATCATATGACGCTCATGCAATTGCCTTGATCGTAGAGTCGATTCCGACACTTAGTAGAATTGAGCTGAGTTTATGAGCTCGTCATTGATACATTAATCGCAATGAAATGTAGAAGTGTAATGCGAGTGAGATTCAAAGTAAAAGTTGCAATGCGAAAGATGGGATCTCTCGCCTCAGGCACGTGCCTCCTGCCTGAGGCCAAGCTTCACCTGTCATCCGCGAACTTCGTGTCTCCGACTTCTGCTCAAGCACCATGGATTCGCCCGTGCTCAACCAGCTGTTTCGGCAGCTTTTCCGGCATCCGGCATGTCAGAGCCTTCGCCGACCCCCATCCTCGTGGTCTCGACAGACCCGTACGTTCCTGACCCGGCGCACGCCAGGCAAGCGCAAGCCGCAAGATGATGCAATGCTCTGGACAAAACGAGGCGACTACCCCAAGAATATTGAGGAGGAGTACAAATTATACCCTACAGTCACTGCGAAGGAATTGCGAAATCGGCGCGAACGACCGCGGCAGGTGAAAATGTTGACGCGCGAGTTCATCGATGGTGAGTTGAAGAATACCGCTTGACGAGAACACTAAACCTGACCCTGTCTGCATAGACAGTCTCTACAACCCGCACTATGGCTATTTCTCCAAGCACGCGACAATTTTTAGCCCTGGCGAGCCATTTGACTTCAACAATATCGAAGACGGCCCCGCGTTCCATCGCCTCCTAGGCCAGCGCTACACAGAGTTCGAAGACAAGTTGGACGAAGTTAAACCTGATATCGCGCGTCAGCTATGGCATACTCCGACGGAACTTTTCCGGCCATATTACGGCGAGACGATCGCGCGGTACCTGGTGTCGAATTACAAGCTCACGCTGTACCCTTACCACGACCTAATTATCTACGAGATGGGCGCTGGTAACGGAACAATGATGTTGAATATTCTGGATTTTATCCGTGATACTGATTACGAGGTGTACCAGCGCACCAAGTTCAAGATCATTGAGATTTCTCCTGCGTTGGCGGATTTGCAGATGAAGAACTTGATAAATACGCTCAATTCCAAAGGTCATCGAGATCGTGTTGAGATTGTCAATCGCTCTATCTTCGACTGGGACACATACGTCCACTCACCTTGTTTCTTTCTGGCACTGGAGGTGTTTGATAATTTCAGTCATGATACCATCCGCTATGACTTCAAGACCGAGCTTCCTCAGCAGGGTGGAGTCTTGATTGATGCGGATGGCGAATTCCATGAATACTACAACACGAGGCTTGATCCTGTTGCGGCTCGCTTCCTGCGCGTGCGTCAAGCTGCTGCGCGTCGCCCTTATCCCAGCCCTCTTGGCCCGCGTGTCCTCCGCGGCCTGCGCTCTGCCCCGCCATTCGGCAGCAGCCACTCTCTTCCTGAGTACATTCCCACTCGACTGATGCAGTTCTTTGATGTTTTGAATCAATATTTCCCTGCCCACCGTCTGGTATCGAGTGACTTTAATTCTTTGCCAGACGCGGTGCCTGGGTTGAATGCGCCGGTCGTGCAGACTCGGTACAAAAGGCAAACGGTGCCGGTGTCTACTCCATTTGTAAGTTTTTCCCACCATAAAATATTGAGCGTGCTTGGCTGATCACGTCCATTAGGTCCATCAAGGATATTTTGATATCTTTTTCCCCACGGATTTCAACGTCGTTGAAGATGTCTACCGCGCAGTGACTGGCAAACTAACTCAGGTCACAAGCCACGAGGATTTTGTGAATCGCTGGGCGTATATTGAAGACACCGAGACGCGGAATGGGGAAAATCCGTTATTGAGCTGGTACAAGAATGCCAGCATGTTGTTGACAGTGTAGATATATCATATCCCTTATGGACACAGGATGGCTGAAACTTCATGGACATTTTTTGACTTGAATGAATGAGCATCCCCCGGTGTAATCCTTGCAACGGACCTACTGCGAATCTGGGCGACCCTTCACGCCTCTTGGTCCTCTCGGGTGTCGCCGTAAATATGAAAGGAGAGGGTAAAATCACCTGGAAGTTCTCTGGATTCTTTCCCACGAAGTACCTTTATTGAATCTCATCTGCTCATCCTCTCTGATCCTGTCCCATCTGATAAACTAAAGCCAATCTGGACAATGACAAGGAAAACCTCCTACGGGAAACGCAAAGCCCTCGAAAGACGCCCAAAACGATACATCTTGATCCCATCTTCCTGGCTCCTCTAAAGAGCCCCCCTGTTCAATGCACCCTCAAAGCATAGAAACAGTTTTCACCAGCAATATCTTCAGCAAAGAAGAGTAGCATGGACCGAAATCACCAATATCAGGCAATGAGTCACCCTCATCACGACACGCCAGGTAACAAGAGAGGAACTGAGTACTACATTCTTGCAAATGGGCGGCTGTTGCGCAACAACCTGAATGTCTTGCAAAACATATCCTCGACCAGGCCCTAGTAAGGGAAAAGCAGCTCGCTGAGCATCTTCTCAGAATAGGGGATGTGTTTGTGTCGTTGTAATGGGTAGAAGTATCGGTCAAAGATCGATTTGATGCTGAGGGGATGGATACTACTGTGCAATACTTAGGTTAGTTCGAGAAGGTACACTTCTACCATAGAGATGGGAAAGAAGATATTGAGAGGAGTAGTAAAGGTAAGTCAATAAGAGGAACCTGTTCATGAGATATTTATTTCGAGACTCAATCCTCGACTCGTTAAGAGTTCCCCCGCCAGAACCATAAAAAAAATCCAAAACAATGCAGCCAGGTCCTGCCAGTTTCAATACAAGAGAAGAAAAAAATAGATGAATCAAGATGCAGTTCCATCCGGGAATATAACTAGAACTCAAATTCCTTGCGGAAAATATTCACGTCCATACCAGACACTACCTGGTCCGCCAGATCGCGTCTTCCCATCTGACTGAAAACCCGGCGCAGCGTATCGTACAGATTCGTGCTCTGGTTCTGACTGATATGCAGCATCCGCTCGAGCCGTTCGTCGTCCAGGCCGTCGGGGTGGACACCGCCGCTGCCGATGATCTCCTTGGCGCGCTCGCGGCCTTCTTCCTCGACGACGCGATGCATAGACAATGCACCGAGGAGGTGCTGTGCGGCCTCGGGGTAGCAGCCGATGTTTATACAAGAGACGCCGAGATTGTAGCGGGCGCGCACGAAATTGGGGTTGATGGTTAGGGCTTGCTCATAGGCTTCAATAGCTTCCTCGGAGCGGCCTGAGTTGGCGAGTGTGGCGCCAAGGCGGTTCCATAGGAGGTGCAGTTGCTCCTGTTGGTTGGTTGAGCCGGATTCGGTGGATGCTAGTGCGGCAGAGAAACAGTCAACAGCCTTTTCGTATTCTTCAGCGCAGTAGAAGAGGACACCCAGACCGACTTGCACGTCGGGATCCATCTGAGCGCCGGAGGGAGAGAGCTGGGCGGCTTGGATGAAGAGTTCAGTCACACGGTCGTGCAAAAGCTGGCGGTCTGTGAAGCCCAGGTCGGCATCGCCGGAGATTTCGTTCGGGTTAATGATGGATGGATATTTGTGAGACAGCCAACGTTCTAGAGTGCGGTAGGCAGTCGAGTCGTAGCCTTCGTTGGTATATGAGACAGCCAGACCCATCAATGCGTCTAGGTTCCCCGGTTCAATCTTGAGCGCTTGCTCCAGAGCTCGAATTGCGGGCAACTCCTTCTCGTTCTGCGCCTGCGCAGAACCCAGCATGGTCCAGGCTTGCACATGCCGCGGGTCCTTCTGGACAGCAGCTTCGAAAGCCAATGCCGCTAGCGACAGATTACCACCCTCACGCATGATCTTTACACCCTCTTCGAATGGGTTATTGACGGACTGATAAACATTGTCCTCCTCGAACATGTAGTCGCCAAGTTGAGGATCACGGAAACGAGTGTTGAGACTGTCGAAACCTTCCCAATCACCCAAATCACCCACATGTACACTATCGGTGACCTGGAAATCACCTTCTTCCTCAACCAGTTTTCTGCTCGACGCAGTCTCAGCTTGGGCCCTTTCCCATACGGACTCAAAGGCATCATCGGAAATGGGCACTGACCTGTCGAGCTCATTCAACTCCGCCTCCATAGCCGCGTTGGCCTCCTCATCAGTCCGCGTCTCATTGCCTGCCGTCTCCATCTCCGCAAACTGCGCCTCCCAGTTCTCGTCATCTAGCTCCACCATCCGACCCTTGCCCTTATCCTGCGCCTGCCCCTCCATTGGCTGCTGCATTGATGGACTCTGCATGCCCATAGGCCGCATCATTCCCATTCCACTCATGCCTCCCATGTAACCACCACCCATCGCCATCGGCCGCTGGTACCCCGCCATCAAAGGTGGAGTCGCCGAGGTCTGCGGGCTAGATGTCTGCGGCATGCCCATTCGGGATTGCTGTTGAAAGCGGGAGAACTCCGCAGGTGTAAATCCAGCTCCGTTATTCATCATCCCCTGCTGCGCACCAGGGAACGCAGCCTCCATGCGCGCCTGCTCGCCGCCGTCGAACTCCGCGGCCCAACCGGGCGACCCTGTGCGAGGCGGAGCGGTTTGAAAATTATCTAGCTCACGGCGCATGTGCTCCATAGCGAAAGGTTGCGGCGAAGGTCCGTTTATTTGTGGTCCCTGTTGCTGCATGAAATCGTCCATCATCTGTGTTTCCCGTTAGTCTTGGCCAATGGTGCAGATCGACCTCGGAGAATGCATAGACGAGGCCTCCCAACCCACCTGGTCTTGTCCGCCCATCATACCCCGCGACCGCATGCCCTCTTGCATGCCTGGGCCGCGGCCAACGAGTCGGTCCCGCTGGAGCGACTTGTCATCTTGGACGTGCTTAGTGAATTGAGTGAGAGGGTTTCCCGCCGTGGAGCATTCTGCGCCACCAAGGAATGACATGATGAGTTATGTGTTGTGTTGAAGTTCGAAAAGGATAAGATCGAGGTGCCCGAGAAAAGTCCTGAGTCAAATGAAGAGGAGAAAACCCCGGATGTTCTCTAACGTGGGGTTTGAATCGCTCACTAATGCGCTTTCCGGAGCCGAGGTTCCCCGCTGGTCACGTGTGTATTTATACATGTTATCAATCTATTGTACAAGGTCCCTTCCTCAACGCCGTAGTCTAGGGCACTGCATTGAAACGATCAGAAGGGGATTGGTTATCTTCCATCTCCATCTCCTCTCGTTCCCGTTCCCGATGGGCCTCTCGTGCTCGATTCCGATCACTCTGACCAACCAACAAGCCCACCCGCTTATGCTCGGCAAAGTGAACCCTCAACGTCCGGCCAGAAGGCTTTTGATTCAAGAGAATCTCTTTCGCTTTCTCGGCAGACTCGACATTGAGGAATTCCGCATGCGCAAAACCGCGGATCTGTCCCGACCGGCGGTCCACGGGGATTCGCACGTCCAAAACGTTTTTAATGTCCTTGAAAATGTTCTGCAGGTCACGATCCGAAAGTTCGTAAGGAATTCCTCCAATGAAGAGGGTGTTGGATGGGTTTTCCTTAACGCTGTGTTTATGAACCTGACTGCGAGCGTATTGCAGGACGACCTGGCGTCCTTCCAGGACCCGATTGTGCAGATTTTGGATGGCATTCCAAGCTCCATCGATCGAGGTGAATTCACAGTAGCCGAACCTAGATTGCTAGCGCATTAGTATTTGCCTTGAGAGCGTAGTCTGGGATTCTTACCCTTTACTTATGCCTCGGGCATCATGCACGATGTATGTCTTCACAACTGTTCCGTACTTCTCCATATGTTTCCGAAGATCCTCAGCCGTGAGATCATAGAACAAGTTCCCGATGTACACTGTTTCGCTCGCAGTTGGCACGTGGTCCCAGAGGTCGATTTTACTGTGTCGCTGCTCGCGCTTCCCTTGCGGTGATGTGCTGACCGCCTGTCGTGCTCCGTCCTCCATTAATTTCTCGTTGCATCCTTCCTCCAACGGTTTCAAAGGATCAGGGGACGTGTCTTTCTTATCGAGAATCTGAGAGTTCCAGCGGACCTGGAGGGCGGTGCCAAACGGGGTGTGTAGTGAGACGCGGCGAGAAGAGGATTGGGGCACGGCGATACATCGCGGTTGGCGTACTGCAGCGGATGTTGGTAGTAGTTGCGAATGAACAAGCCGTGACGTAGCTCTGCGGAGAGACTGCCTTCTTCGAGGTTAGTGATGGTCCGATGCAATGAACTCTGACATGCATAGCCTCAAAGACTGTATTCGACAAGGCTTTCGGACTAACATGGTGAGACTCACATTTTAAATGTAACGGGCCAAGGCCAAGAGTCGACCGTCAGATAAATTATTGTGTATCAACGCTGAAGAAATCTCAAGTCGTCAAACTCGATGGCGCATCGAAAAGTTTCCGGGATGATAACTGTCACGTGACTGTTATCGCATCACAGCTCTATACAACACGGACTATCCAGATCGCGAAAGGAAAAGGAACCTTCAATGTATGAATCAGCGCGGAAAAAAGGTAGCCAAAAAAGGAGTGCACTCAGGATTGAACTCCCTCCACTGGGCGGCTTGCACACTCGCCACTGTGAGGTTATCTGGACGCGGGCACCTTTTGGTTTAATGGTAGGTGATCGGGCTACCAACTACAACTTCCTAGTTTCGGGAGGCCTACTGACGACTCAACCCAATCCTTACTGAGTTTCCGTATCGAGAACGGTCTAGTAGCATACTTTTTGGGGAGCGGAGGATTGGGCTACGTCTGTGGTAGGTACGTCATCCGCAACAAGCGATGGGAGTGTGCGACCCAAATGAAGACACCTTGATAGAGAGGGGTCTGAACATTGGCATGTTCTCAATATGATACAGGTAAGAAGAGAGTAGCTTCGTGAACCCAAAAAAAAAACACCAAGCTTTTCACGAAACCCGGATCCGCGCAGCGTGTGATCCGGCATGAAGCGGCATATCCAGTCTGGAAACCCTCAAATATTGTGTTCAAATACACCATTCCAGTCCATTGTCCAATAGGAGTGAAAATATTGCAGGGAACAACGCGAAAGAAAGAGAATGTTTGCATGATGTCATACCATTAATTTCATACTACAAACCCTGGCTGCCTGAGCTCCGCCCGGTGCCGTTGTTAGTTGAGCCTGACATCGGCGTGAAGCCGGGCACCGAGGAGCCACTTTCAGGGCTAGTGTTAGATGGAGGGGAGAACGCGTTCGGTGGTCGTGGCGCGCCGTTTGGCATTTGTGGGACTCGGGTTGTACCGAGGGGGCTTGAAATTGGCGGTTGTGACATGCCGATTCCTTGGGGAGTTGGCTGGCGCTGGGGGTCCATCATAGGCCAGAATTGGTTTGAAGTGTCGAAGGTGGGATTTTGGATGTATGTGTCCCAAGCGTCCTGTTCATGTGGTCAGCAATAACATCACGACAGAGAAAACGAAGACTGACCCAGTCCAAATTAACTTGCATGTCCGGCATTTGACCGAACATGCTGCTAAAGGGAGATAGGGCACCAGGCATTTCAGCCGAGGCCCCGAACCCAGTCGGCATTGGCGAGTCTGACATCTTGAGCATTGGGTCGGAGAATGGTGGTGGGCCCGGGTTCATTGGACTCATACCACTGCTCAGAAGCCCCAGAGTCATCGCAGCATTCTGCTTCTCGTCTTGAGGTTCGAACATGTTATTTCCGGTGCCATTTTCATGGCCTGGAATGGTACTGTGCAGCTTAGCTAGCATGACGCCGAGAACGCTACTAGCCTTGTAGGCCTCCATGCTCTCGTCGCGCATCTCATCCCAGATCTCCTTCGTACGCTGGATGGCAGTCGTCATCTCTTCACAACGCTCGCGACCCCACGTGTATGTATCTCCGGACGGTCGGCCAGAAGCCTGCAACTGGTACCCCTGATACAAGTCGAGACACACGATTGTACCAGCCAATAAGAAGTCTGCAGAGCTGAGAGATGTGACAACCTGGTGACCACGCAGGCGTCCATGTCGTGTTTCGTTGTGAATAAGCGCCTGGATTTTGAGCAGCTCAAGAGCCGAGTCGATACATGTGCGGCGGGAGTATGTGAAGCGAGGGTTTTCTCGAGCGCGGACCAGATATGGTCGGTGAAGTACGCATTGTGCCTTGAGATAGACAGTCATGACCTGCAGATGTTAGTCGATGAAGTGAACGTGACAGCTAGATTAAGGACTCACTGAGAATCGAGACATGATAAGGCTCACGGGATCGACCTGACACTCTTCCATTGATCGGATTTGCAAGTGATCTGGAATCAAATCCCGAGCACGGCGGAGCTCGGCATCAAGCTCCATGACCTTGTCATAAGACGTACCCGCAACAGCCGAAGCATGCTCATTGACACGACCGAAGGCGTACGTCAGACGAGACTTGCTGATCATGTACGAGATAGGCGTTGGCTCGCTGAGCTGACGAGGTGGAGGAAGCTCTTTGCAGTCTTCATCGAAATCATCGTCGTAAAGATTACGCGGTAATTCCGTGTCACTGTCAGCAACGCGCAGCATACAGGGCAGTCCAACCTGGAAGGAGAAAAGGAGGTCTGCCGTGCGCACAAATGACCACACTCGCCGTCGCATTTCGCCTTGGAATGGTGTGATGTTGGGGAACATCTTCGAATCACGGTGATAACCCATTCGCATGGCCAAACGGGCGATCACTCCGGATAGAACCCACACTGAGATGTCGGCTTCCTTAGTTTGAGAAAAGTCGCCGTGTAAGTGAAATACGAGTGCCTCAATCAGGAAGGGATGGGATTTCGTGTAGTCGGCCAAAGTCAAACACTGCGCAACTGAATTTCGGAAAGAACCAGCCATGTCCATGGCCTTGCCCCTGAATTCCGGTGGCTCGTCCCCCTCCCGGTAGTATGATAGCATTGCCAATCGCATCATAGCGAAGAGCATAGCGATCCATACAAGCTCGGTTTGGCTGGGATCCTCCCAATGCTTGTTGTACTGTGCTTGAAATGTAGGCCCGTGGAGGATGTGAGTCGCAGGGTCGTAGCTGTTAAAGTAGCGGGCAATAAGCAGATCTGTTGTGTACTTGGATGGCAAAGTGGCCAAAATTTCGGCCCGGCTCAATGGCTTCATCACACCAAAGAGAAGCGTTGACCCTGGCACATCGGTTTGAGGTCGCGCAGCCTTTACTTTCTCTGCTTGTTCCTCGAATTGCTTCTTGTGTGTAGAGAAAAAATTGCGCACTTCAGAAATCTATTTCGCTGTTAATCACCGCCCCTTTGGTCCCAGGTATGGGTAAACTCACATCGTTGAGTACAGCGGCCCAGTGAGCTTCACTGATGTAATACGATTTGTTGTTGTCCATTTTCATCACGCCGAAAGACTTGGTGACTTGCTCCGTGTCGCTCTCCTCTGGTCCACCCTCGCCATCCTCATCGACATCGATGTCGATGTCATTGGAAAGCCCTGTTGAGCCTCCTGCGCTGCTATTCGCAGAAATGGCAGCCAACGCCGCCGCAGGTCCCGCAGACTGATTACCATTCGTCATCAGCGATAGTACCAGGCCCTCCAAGCGATCGATCCGGTTCTGCATATCATCTGGCGAAGTCGGTGTAGTTTGCTGGGGCGAGCTCTTCTTCCGAGTCGTGACCTGAGCATAGGAGCAGGAGGGGGCGTCGCCTCGTTTGACGCAGTTTTCACATGGGTGGGTTCGATTACATTTCAGCCTAGGGAGTGTCAGGTCGGCTATCAAATGATAAAAGGCCGTGAACGGTACTCACTTTCTGTGGCGGCATGGTGCGCACGATAGTGGCACCCGGTTTCGTTTCCGAACAACTCTGAACTCCGGCGACTGCGCACCGGCGCTTGAAGACGTCGTTGAGGGAGGTGTAGGTGTCATCTTGGGCATAGGCATATTTGAATATTTTTTGATTGTCGCGGACATTCGAGAAAGGTGGTCGGGACAGCTCTCGCTACGGGCGCAAATTCAGCCCCCTTCGAGTCGCAAGGTACTGTCTGGGTTCAAACAAATGAATGACTGTATCCTCGCCAGTCGAGCACGCAGTTCGTAGATATTTTGTGTGAAGCGTCTTTGAAGGGCGTCCCCAGTTTGGATGCGCTTAGGGTCGGGGTCCTAGTGCAATATCTCCAAGGACGAGCTTTCTCCTCCCCCTTATCACAGGTGCACCGCGATGCACACGTAATTATTACCTGGGCAGATTTTGAGGTATCTCCCGGCTCCCGCCACGTCTCTAGGGAAGCCCGTAAACAATTTCGCTTGGCGACAAATCTTGCGAAATCGCACAAGATGGCGCAGAATTAGTGGAGCGCCGTGGGGGCTTGCAGGTCAAGAGCGGCGGATTAGGCTGAAGTCGCGGAGGTGGGGGCCAAAATGAATGTCGCAAAGGGAAGGATTTGGTGTTGCAGAATTCCCTTGGCGATGAAGAGGAGACTGAGTGAGATCCCACGATGCTGCTCAGTATGGAGTGATGATTAATCCGCTATCTCCGTTCTTGGGGCTTATCACCATTGATGATCTCACCGCATTCCCGTGTTGACTGAGTCATATTGAATCACCGACCCTCTCCGCCTTTTTTGTCCGTGTTCTAGACCCGAGATATGAAAATAGCGTTAACGAGTCTGCTTCCAAAAAAGCTCATTCATCTGCTTTCCTTAATTTGATTGGTAACATCATGACTACGTACCTGTTTTGCGCGGGAGGAAACCTCATTCGTAGTATCTCGCGATCAATGGGCCGCCAGCGAACATAGGACTGGTGGGTACCAACACTACGGAAGATAATTCCGATTCTTTAAACACAGCATATTCGTCGGAAGAAACTCTCAACGGTAATTTCAGTTCATCCTCGGTCACTTTCTCAGAGACTGTGCTGAATCTATCTACGCTTGAAACATGACAGAATCTATGATTGGGTGTTATTTCCCTTTCTTCTTTTCAAGACATTGCAATGAGCGCTCATATTCTCTGTAGAACTCTCTTCAAAATCTTGTCAAGCAAAATATGTTTCATATGATCGCGTGTTCCAATTTGTGTGCATGTCACTTTACAAGATGGTAGATCTTGAACCACAGCCGATCAGTATAGCAGATGTCTTTCTATGATCCCTTTGCTTCACATGAATCGGTTTGCACGTCAAACTATCAGTTTTTTTTGTCAATTCAAGTGAACTTATCTAGTCTCATAATGCACTCTTACCTGTTTCTTGGGGCTACCGCGTCAACTCTCAAGCGTTGGTGACACAAGCACCTTCGACAATTTGTCCCTGATTCAAGATTAGCCTTGAAGTCTGTGATTAGCCGATTGAGTGTGAAAGTTGGAGCTCACAGATTCCGCGGGGCAACAAGCCAGGGTAGCAAAGCAGTCCTGGACGTTGTCAACAGCTTGACAGCTCCATCCGTCTATCTGGCCGTTGGAGCTAGATCCGTCACAGCATGCCAGCTGCCCTGAAGAGCAGCTACCACCCTGGGGCGCCTCAAGAGCCATGACCGCGCCGCATGCTGCCGCGAGTAGAGTGAGGGAAATTCCAAAGCGCATTTTGTATAATGGAGGAAATGTATCTCAAGATTTCGAAGTTCTCAGGAAGTAGATAACCCGAAGATACGTTGAAAGGTTGGAATGCTCAGGGAATTCTGAACTTGTTCAACTCAAGTGCTATTGTGCCTTTAATATACCTTTGATGGAACTGACAACGTGACGTCGTTTTTCTTTCCTGTCTTCAATTCGCTGTCCCGATTGGACCCGCACGATCTATCGGGTCTCACTTTGAGAGTGTGAACCTCCTTGCAGCTAGACCCACGGAGCTGCTGCTGTAGACTGGACTAGAGTGTGCCCTCCCCGAGCGAAATATGGACGAAAGCTTCGGAGTTGACCAAGGCAACACTTGGTGTGGCTGAAAACAGTCGTCAAATTTCACAATGCGAGAGCACAGCTTTGACATCCTACCAAAAAGATCTTAGAGCGGCTCATATTTGAGTCGAATGCCTTTACAAATCTTTGGAGAATCCCAGGGTGATCGGCGCTACTGAGAACTTAACTGTATGATCCACTTTGCAGATCATCAAATGTGTCTAGACTGGAGGCGGCATGAACACCGAGCGATTGATCTATCACTTTTTAGGTCTTCACTTCCTCCCAAAACTAGTCAAACTTTGATTGATTCCCCAGTCGTGATATCAGCACGGAGGGCCCGAAAAGACATACTGGATATTCTGGAAGAATGAGAGCGTCTGTGACCACTGAGTCCAATTCCATCCTTGAGATTGGCAGTCAATCATCAAAGTTCCAAGTTCATGACTTGAGACGAGGAGATCCCTTGCAGTTCATGCAGCCACCATTTGTAATCTGCTTCAAGGCCTCTGCTACAAGTGAAATTGAGATTTCCCTTGTCGTAGGTGGCTTCGGACTTGAGTGGAAACTATTTGCTTCCTACCAATTGCTAATGTATGCGGTAGACTATTCGACAATCTACCCCATTAAATCTATCCAGCGGGCGCAGTGTCCAATCTCAGCTGAGAGTTTTCGTTTGCTTCCTAATCATGACGCTGGCTGGAACTTATGTAGATTTACCTGCCTGCTTGCAAGGAAAGAAGATGGGCGCAACTGAAGCATGTCCTAAGAGTAGCATATTTTAGAATATACTACCTTGTTGTACCTGACTGGATCTGGAATGTACTGATTGTAGCACTTGAGTCAATGCAAAGATGTGATTGTCAGACAGGGTCCTTCTGGATGAAGATCCAGGTCAGGGACTTGAACCAATTTCTCAATCAGCTTTACGATCGATCGGACAATTGCTTTATATTTGGAAACGAGATCTGTACTCAAATTGTCTGAGGAGTAAATGTGCATGTGGCACGTCCAACTGTGGTCAAACAATATGTAGGAAGTTGTCAAGACACGCAATGAAGTGTTTCATATTAAAAGAGCAAGTGAAAGAACTACACAACGAGCTCAAAAATTTTGAGGTCATAAGTAACCCTTGCAGATTGCGCATCATCCTGATCCGATACATAAGGCATTCGATCGTCGATCTAATTCTCAATCAAAAGAACCCTCGCCGAGTTTGTGATGCCTTCACAACACTATTGGTGTCAACCTGCAGCACCATCGAATGTTTTCGTGTCACGATGCATTTGCCTGTTCGGCTCAATTGAGCGTCATTCACCAATGCACATTCGCATATTTCTGATCCTTGAAGATTTTTCTGCAGCCAATCTAACATTTCAGGCTCGGCAGTGTGACCCATTTACCCATAAACTTGATCCATTTGCACATTTTTCATTGATCTTTCAGAGGATTGATAAGGTGACCATTAGAGCGTTCATCACATGCAGATGATTAATTCGCTGGGCTCAGTCAAGATCTCATTATGCACCCGGCAGCCCCCAGCAAGGTGGGGAAGGGATATTCTCACTACATATTGCGCTCAGAGATTATCAAGGTACCAGGGATCCGCGGCCTGAAGATTGCATCATTCTCATCAACAACAAAACGTTTCAATTATCTTAATTGAGAGGCTGCACCATAAAGCAGAATGAGTACGTTTTTCCAAAGGGCGCTCAATTAACCACACCAGACTCTCCCAGCATGAACAATACATCCTCTGGTTGATGCGGACCACGAATTAGTGGCCTCATGGAGATCCTGTACGGGCATCTAGCTGACGGGGACCCGGAAAAAGCTGATCGGGTCCCAAAGATCATGGCTGATCCTGAGTTCCCGTCAACTCCCACATTTGGCTAGGATTTAGGTCTTCCTGGGTCCCAGTCAGTGTCTATATATGATTTATGTAGAGTCCTACCTGAATTATACCTTATTGTCTATTGCTTTAACCTAGGCTGAGCTCCCCACTCCTCTAGACTGTGCTTTGTTTCTTTACATCTGTATATAATTTACAGACTTTGAACCATGATATTATTCTTCAGCAGGATTCTCACAAAATAGCTTTTTAGCTATAACTACATTAAACACATGAGATTCTATTACCCTGTAGGAAAATAATTATCGTTGGGTATAAAAGAGGCAAATTAAAGGCCGAACATTCTACCTCGCCACATACTGTAAATTATTACATAGTGGAGATTCAGGATACCAGCCAGCTTTTTCTGGGTCCCTGTCAGCTGGGTCCCAAGTGAAGGAAGCGGGCCTTAGATGAGTTGGCCTTTTTGTCTCGACCGTCCACCGTAGGTCAGGGTGAATGCAACTGTCAAAAAAGCGCTGAAAATGCGGGGACTGTTCACATGGCCATTTCTTGGCCCTTTAGGAAGACGACTCGCCTCCTAAATGCAAAAGGGGTGGCTCGAGTCTTATCGTCAAATACTCTGAGACAAGTAAATTCACAGGATATACACACCGCATTTCCTAGTTCCCCACAGCTTCCCGTGCGAAACCAAAAACCACGAAACATGGAGAACCTTGGTCTGAATACTGGCGTAATTGATTGCTCTCGTGTTGGCACAAACAAAAGCTGAATGCACCAGCGAGCAATGGACACGTCAAGTGCAGGGGTTAGCGAGTTGTCAATCAACGCAAACACTGTATTAGTACGACAAAGAGGAAGTACCGAGATCTTCCGCTCGTCAGAGGAGGATCCCCTAGCTTGACTCCGTCAACTTGATTTCTTCTCTACAATTCATCCTTCTCTCATCAACAGTCGCGTCGGTGAATACAGCCCGGTCATACACAATGTCTGACGCTCCACGTGGCCGCGGTCGCGGTGAGCGTGGAGGACGTGGACGGGGTGATCGTGGTGATGCTCGTGGTGGGGGACGGGGTCGTGGCAGAGGAGATGCAGACCTTCCCTTTCGGCCCTCTAACCGTGGCAGTCGTGGAGGCGACTCTGATAATTATCGCGGACGTGGTGGTCACAGAGGAGATGACTCCCGCGGTCGTGGTGATTTCAGCGGTCGCTGGGACAGAGGCGACTTCCGCGGCCGCGGTGATAGAGGTCGTGGTGTTAGAGGCCATGGGGATAGAGGTCGAGGTGACAGAGGGCGTGGCGGAGATCGTGGACGGGGGGCTTCAGCCCGAAAATCTTCAAGTGAGTTCCACTCTGATACTTTGATGCTATTACGGAGTTGGGTTTAATCAAAAGTTCACCTACAGCGAGGGCCAGCCTGTCCCTGTACCCGATGCGACCGTCCAGAAGCTGGAAGATAGCCTGGCGGACAAGCTTGTCGTGGCTCGACAAAAGACTCCCAGCGGGCCTAAATATCCCACTCGGCCTGGATACGGCACCATCGGGAAGCCCGTTACTCTTTATGCCAACTACTTTGCGTTGACATCCGTCGGCAAACTATTGTTCCGCTATCATGTTGAGATCAAGAATGGCCCGGGCAAAGCTGATAAAGCGCCCGTGGGCAGAAAAGCCAGACAGGTCGTGCGTCTGCTGCTGGAGGAGTACTTCGCTTCGAACAAAAAGAAGATCGCAACAGATTACCGGAGCACCCTAATCGCATGTGTCGAGCTGCTCAAAGAGGAGAAGACTTTCGACGTGCGGTACAAGGATGAGGGGCAGGACGATTACCCTGAGAGCCCGCGTGTGTACAAGATCACTTGCCAGCCTACCGGACGGATCAGTCCATCTGCCTTGATGGATTATCTGACGTCGAGCAATACCGATGATCTACTGGATTCCAAGCCCGAAATTGTTGCCGCTCTCAACATCATCATGGGTCATCACCCCAAGACCCATGAGGGAATTGTGTCTGTGGGCGCCAACAAGCACTTCAGCCTTGAACAGGGTGGTATCGAGAAGGCAGACTTGGGCAATGGTCTTGAAGTGCTTCGCGGGTTCTTCATCAGTGTACGTGCTGCTACGGCCCGTGTCCTTCTCAATGTGCAGGTAAAGTACATGGCCTGCTTCAAGGAGGGTCCCCTCTCTATGGTCATTGCGGACTGGCAACCTGAAGCTCGATTCCGCAACCCGTATCGCCTGGAGGTCTTTTTGAAGCGTATGCGCGTCAAGACCACCCACATCGAGCGCAAAAGTAAAAGTGGCAAGCCCCGACCAGCCCCTTTAAAGACTATTTCAGGACTGGCTGCCAAATACGATGGTAAAGATCTGGCCAATCCACCCAAAGTAAAACACCATGGCGCTGGTCCTCGAGATGTATTGTTCTTCTTGTCCAACCCCGACACTCCTGGTGGTGGCCCCCTTCCTGGTCCTTCTGGTGCAGAGCCTGCATACATTCAAGGCAAAAGCAAAAAAGGAAAAAAGGCACCACCCAAGGTCGGCCCAGCTCAAGCTGGCAAGTACATCTCCGTGGAGCAGTTCTTCAGGGACAGTAAGTCGTCAATGTATTGTGCATCAAGATGTCATGATTGCTTACTTGTTACGCAGCTTATAACATCACTGTGGATCCAAACTGGCCTGTGATTAATACCGGCAGCCGTCAGAATCCTACTTACATGCCGGTTGAAGTTCTAGAGGTCCCGGCTGGTCAGGCTGTTGGCAGCAAGCTGTCGCCAAACCAGACGTCTGCAATGCTCAAGTTCGCTGTTATGGGTCGAAAGCCCGCGGAGAACGCCCTGTCCATTGTAACCAAGGGCGTGAGTATGCTCGGAATTGGTGAGCAACAAAATGAGACTCTGGTAAGGAAGAATACCCTCGAATTGAACTTTGAAAGTCGCTAAATATTACTAGGCCACCTTTGGGATCAACGCTATTCCCAAGCTCATTACTGTCCAAGGTCGCGTTCTGGCTGCCCCTCAAGTCATGTATGGTGGGCAAAAAGCCATTCAAGCTATGTTTGGCGGTTGGAATATGAAGAGCATCAAGTTTGCCAAACCTGCAACACTGCAGAAATGGTCATGGCTGTATTTTGATAGGCCCAACTCACAACTCTACGGAATCCGAGACGAGGAGCTTAAAGCTGGTCTCACAAACCTGACAAAGTCTTTGCAAGAAATGGGAGTCGCCGCCAATCCCCCCTTTCCGGGTAAACGTGTCCAATTGAATGGCAGCAATGACTTTGAAGTCATTGGAAGGGCTGTGCGTGAACTGCAAGCACTTCACCAGCCACAGTTGATTTTGGGTATTCTTCCCGCCAAGGATACGTCTTTATACAACTGCATTAAGCAAGTCTGTGATCTTCACTGTGGTGTCAGGAATGTCAACGTTCAGGCAGACAAGTTCCGCGGCGATCAAAGGAAGGGAATAGTTGGCGCTGATCCTCAGTACTGCGCCAACGTTGGCCTCAAAGTCAACCTCAAGATGGGCGGCGGCAATCAGTCCCTTCGTTCTCCCGATCTCGGCGTCTTCGGTGATGGAAAGACCATGCTCGTGGGACTTGATGTCACTCACCCGTCGCCCGGGTCAGCGGGCTCTGCTCCTAGTGTAGCGGCCATTGTCGCGTCTATTGACTCCAATCTAGCACAGTGGCCTGCGGAAATCCGCATCCAAACCGCTCGCCAAGAAATGGTGGATGACCTTGAGAACCTGCTAAAGTCACGCATCATACGCTGGAGAGTAGCCAATAAAAACAAACTACCCGAGAATATCGTGGTGTATCGGGACGGCGTCTCCGAGAGCCAATACGACACCGTTGTCAACACGGAGCTTCCCCTTCTTCGCAAGGCGTGCACGAACACATACCCACCCAGCGACACAAAGAAGGGTCTGCCTCGCATCGCCATCGTGATCGTCGGCAAACGCCACAACACCCGTTTTTATGCCACAAACGAAGGCGATGCCGAACGTTCCTTTAACCCACAACCCGGCACCGTCGTCGACCGCGGCATCTCCGAAGCCCGTAATTGGGACTTTTACCTGCAAGCCCATTCAGCTCTGCAAGGAACCGCGCGTCCAGCCCACTACTTCACCGTTTGGGACGAGATCTTCAACGCCTCGAACCCAGGAAAACCCGCCAAAGCAAACGCTCTCAACGCAGCGGACGTCCTTCAGAAGTTGACACACAACCTGTGCTACCTCTTTGGGCGCGCCACAAAGGCTGTCAGCGTCTGCCCGCCGGCGTACTACGCCGATCTGGTGTGTACGCGTGCACGCTGCTATCTCAGCGACCAGTTTGATCCTTCTCCGGCTGCTAGCATGACAGGCACCGAGAGCGGGGAGCAGGAGGTGAATAGAGGTAGTGTGGTTCTTCACCCTGATATTGCGGACTCGATGTTTTACATCTAAGGATGTTTCACGTTGGGCTCGCTCGTTTGGGGTTTCATTTCAGTTCATAAAGAAAGATTGGAAGATCATTGTGAACAAGAACAAGATAACAAGATAAGGAGGATTCTTGCATAGGGTCGAATGTGCGCGAGTTTTGACCCTTGCTCGACCTGATGAAGGTGGGAATTGGATGTTGAGTATTGAGAAGGGCAATGGGACGGAGGGTAAAAAGGAGGTTAAGAAGTCGAGGAAGGGGGCTTGGAGATGATGTCTTGGGGAACTTTGGATCTCAAAGAATGATTCGTTGGAGAGAGGGCATTCGATTTGGGCAGATTGACGATTTTTCTTCCGTTGACCTTGACTTCGCATCTTGATTTTTTGTATTTTGATTTCAGTCAGATAGCGCTCAGTCTCTCCCTAACTTAGCTTTCTGATCGTTTGCGAATTTTAAATAATGTATCCAGGGCGATCAACTTCGTCCCGAAAAGACTGCACACAAAAGTAGCAGCAAGGTAGAGCAAGGTCATTCCGGCGATAATCTACATTGACACACTGTCTCTGCGAGCGTCCTGGGTAATTCTGGTACTCTCACTCGCGATCTGTAGATTAATTGTACTGTCGTGTGCCCTAGCGAAGCCCCGAGAATGTGCCCAGCAAGCCAGCGACTAAGAGATTGTTATTGTATTATGCCTGCGTCTGCATCTTCTCACACTCACTCTTAGGTGAAAAAAACTGGTCCACTCTACGCGACGCTTATCGCAGGAAAAGCCCTAGACATTGCGTGAGCCAGCGTGTGACATCTACAGACGACAGAAGAGAGCTTGGACCTGAGTGTCAAATTCCTCACCACTCCGGTTCCAGATTTCAATATTATCGACTTGTCAAAAAAAACATAAGAGATAACCAGAACAAGAGGGCACACCCATCAAACCACTCATCCGAGCTTGGACCCCAGCGGATCGTCAAGGTCAGGGTCAGGGTCAGTGGAGCAGCAAGGGAAAGCACCACTGAATTGTACAACACCCCAACCAAAGTCAAGAACCTCCCTTGCATAGCCATCTTATTCAAGCTGAAATCCACCTCTCCCTAAACTCCAGAGCTCAGAATTCCAAGTTCATCAAGATAGTTCCCCTAGGACAATACAGAACACCCCCGACCCACGTGCCGATAAGTATAGCTAAGATTGGCAGATCCGCGAAGATTAAGGTGAAAGAGGAAACCTTCCCCCTCAAGAGAGTTAAAACAATCAACTCAACCTTTTATTCAGGGGAACATTTATCAGTTCCAACCTCTCGGATTCGGAAGACTTACTGTCGAATTTACATCATGAAATCAAGACTCCTCGTCCTGGCCGCTCTGGCTGCGTGTGCCAATGCCGCTGCTATCGATCTCTTATCGGCTATTTGGAGTTATGGGGTTTGTTTGCCTGGTATGTTGAATATTGCAGAGTCGGGTGGGACGCGAGATGGGGATTCATGTTCTAACATCATATGTCGCTGTAGAAGGGTCTCAGTGCCAACCTACCAATCATTCCCAGGGTTGTTGCGAAGGTCTGCAGTGCTGGCCTGGGAATCCGCTTGGGGGTGCCTCGAATGGGTTCTATTGTTTAGTGCCCGGGAAGAAGACGATGTGAGGTGGATGGTCGAGGGTGATATTATCTTATGTTTTTACGATTTGGTTTTGGGGGGTCGGGAGTTTCTTTGAGCTTGAATTGTGGATATCTTCACTGGTTGGTCTGGGCGTTCGGTCAAGCGATGGCGTATCTCCGAAATGTATGCATTGGTATTTTTCTATTCTAGATGGATCAAATCAGAAACTATGTACGATGGAGACAGTCATCGATAGTCTCAATTCTTAATCCTCGTCTTCGGGCGCATCATCGACACTTCGCAGCCATGCACTCCGAGCATCGACGGCGGCCTTGCGTACGTCTCGCTTGGGGTCGTCCAGAGCTGCGCGGAGGGAGCGCAGAACTTGGGCTTTTTCGGACAGAAGCGGGGAGATTGACGGTGGAGGGTTTTTGGACCCTGCTTCAACGGGGATCTGCCTTGTGGCGAGAAGATACAAGCATTTGAGCGCGTCGGCACGAAGACGGGGAGTGTTGACAGCATTGGTATCAGTCTTGACTTGGGTCGTTTTGAGAAGTCTCTCGACGAGGCTGTGCACGTGTCCGCACTGGTCGATCACAGCCACGCCGTTTTCGCGGATGATCACGGCGAGGGTGTCGAGTGTTGCTGCACGAACAGCCACGGAGTCGAGAGTCTGGAGGTCGAGGGATTGGAGGAGGAGAGGGAGTAAAGTTGGAAGTTCAGGCATAACCAGTTCTGTGGCGATGGTAGAGAGTATGCCGGCGAGGGCGGTTAAATGGGCTGGCTTGATGTGGTCTGGCTGTGTATGGTCGGCTGTACCAGCGATATTGACTTCGCGGATACGGGATGAGATCATGGGTACAACCGTGGTGAAAACGCGCTGCTTGGAGAGGAGGCGAATGGTGGCGCCGTTCGTCGCAGAGAGAACATCGTCTTCACCAAGGAGGATGGAGAAACCGCGGGCAGTTGCGGCACTGGTTTGCTGATCTGGAGAGGAGAGCAGGCCCACGAGGGAAGTGAGAATATGGGTGGTGGTCGGAGCGAGACGAAGAACCAAGGCCTTTGATAGCCAGAAAACGGTGCGGATTGTGCCGGGATTAAGAATTCCCTTCCCAGAGACTAGACCATCGAACGCCGTCTCGGCAATGCTCAAATCCTGCTTTGAAAGGAACTTATTGACCAGCAATGCCAGGTGACGAAGGAAAGCCAGATGAGTCGCAGGTTCTGTATCGTCAGAAACAGAGCGCATCACCAGATCTTGAAGCAATCCGGAGATCTCAGATGTATATGGAATGCGACTACCACAGTCCTTTGAAAGACCAGCGAGTAGGTAAGTTGACACGATAATGGTGCGCTCTTGGTCAGCGGTAGCACCTTGAGAGAATGGCACGGGCGAGAAGTCAGACGGCGATGAAAAGAGACTGTATACATTTTCTGCAACTTGCGCCTGCTTTTCAACTGACACGGATCGAACCAAAAGATTGCACAGGCGACCAAGAGTGTCGAGGATAGTAGCGTCATTGAGAAGGCGGTTCTTTGCCTTGCCAGAAGCGGCTTCCGAAACACTACGGCAGAGACCAACCACAACCTTGTCAAAGTATAGATCGACGTTGGGGTCCGCTGTCATGTCTCTCTGTTGCATGACATAGAGAAGTGTCACCAGGATGGCACGAGGGTATCCCATAGAGCCAGGCTGTTCTTTCTGAAGCAGAATTGACATTTTGCTGAAAAGACGACGGAACAAAGTTTCGAAGATGTCTCTCTCAACGCTAATTTGGGCAAGAGTATCCAGCGTGGACAGGTACATTTTATTTGTTCCATCATCCTCATCGGGAAGGGTCGCCACAAAAGCAGGGAATGTAATGTCCATGATGAGCCGGGGCTTATGCTTGGAGATCTCCGCAAGCGCAGCAATGGCTTCCTTTTTCAAGTCATCCCGAGCAATCGATTCTTCTTGGAGGAGGATTTCATCCAGGTACTGCACAAAGAGACCAATTTCATTATCTTGGAAGAAATCACGCAGAGTGGACAGACGAAGGAATCCCTTCATTGCTGTGACTCGGAACGACGTCTCCTCCTTGGCGGCACCCATCAAGGCTTGGCCCAAGACATCCGAGAACTGATCTTTGAATTCAAGAAGGGGGTTCTCAACGGTTACCTCGTTCCCACGGGTTGTCCACTTGCCAAAGATCTCGATGGCAGACTCGAACAGAACAGAGAATGTTTCCAAAAGAGCTCTCTGCTTGACAAGTCCATCTGCTTCTTGATAGATTGTGAAAATGGGAGCGACGACAGTTTGCACAAGGAGGGTAAAGGCAGGCACTGAAGAAGACGATAGAGAACCAAGAATCTGCTGTGCAGGTTTCGCCTGCTTCTGCTGAGGTTCTTGCAGTTGTTCGTTGCATTCTTTGGTGATAGGCTTTAGATACTGCGCCAATGGGAGATCTTGGGTGGTCTCAGTGACGCCTTCTGAGAGTCGCTGTGCAATTCCTTTCAGAGCCTCGAGAGATAGCTCCGAGAGGAATTCTTCCTGAGCATTGAGAATTTCGAACTTCAAAACCTCCCAAATGGTGATGGAATATTTTGACACGGTGTCTGGGTCGTATGAGTGGATACAGGCGATCAGAGTATTGAGAGCATCCTTTTTGACGTTCGGGGAAGTCGAGTCCAATTTATCGAGCAATGCCGGAATGGCCTGCGGAGCAAATAGTCTATTTGAAGAAATGCAATCCTGGAGTCGGCCCTTCAAGTCTTGCGCAGTAATTCCATATGGGTCATTAGGTGGCGGCCGGAATGTGATTGGGAAGTAGTTGTATACCGAGTCAAACAACAGCTACTCAGGTTAGCAATATTACCGGAATTACCGGATCTAAATCAATATGAGACTGACCTCGACGTGATTTGTAATCTCCCACTCCATCATAACGACTTTGAGAATGGAGAAGACCATCATCAAGTTTCGCGGATCTTTCTCCCCTGTCATAAGATCCACAATCCCGATGAGAGAGATATCGCCCATCTCAAGAAGAGCTGCTTCAGATATCAATCTCAATGTTCAATTGTAACAGGCGCAATGTTGCAAACTCACCCTTGCGATGGTTCGACATCAAATCGTTGAGCAATTGGTATACCTGGAATCGCTGAGACTGTGACCGAGATTGTAGGTCCTGGAAGTTTGAAAACATTCTTTGAATATGTCAGCATCGCTCTAAACCACCGTACCTCCTGTCTCTGCCGGGCAAGCGCAAGACACACGTAACCCGCACACATATCAAGTTGCACCTACGCTTGAGCAATTTCAGCGGCCATGTCCTTGGTAAATCGGTCCAATGCCTGCAGAGTTTTCAGACCCGCAACAGCACCTCCATCCTCAATTCGGTCTCCGAAGAAGGTCGTTAAAACCTGAATCTGCTGTCTGGACAGGAACCGGGGCGATAGCGACTTGATCACGGAGGTCAGGAAGGACACAGCCTTTCCGCGCAGAATTGGGTCTTCATCGTTGATGTATTCGCCGAGTCCCTGCACAATCTCAATCAGGGTTGTTTTCTTGCTTTCGAGATCTGTATAACACTTGGGTCAGAGTCATATGTTGTCAGTGCGGGGGGCCCAGTTACCTTGGGCAACGCCTTCCGCGATACGCTTGGCTTCTTCCTTGTCGTGCTCGACGACGAGCATAAATGTCTGGAGGGCCGACATGCTGCCAGTAAATCGGCCAGACAAGCCAAAGCGAACAAAAGCAGTACGTAGAGAGCAACTCTCCCCGCCGTCCAATTTCTTGTGGCTCTTATCGATAACGATCAGGTGACCCACTCCGCATCACGTGCGCCTTTGCGTCATGGCTGGCGACGGCATGTCTGCGCTTACAAGGCAGGAAACCATCCAAGATGAAAGACTCTGGAGCTATCAAGACTTTAGCTCTCCTTTTGACACTTACTTGCTCTACTGCTGCTTTGTGGGGTCTATCAAATCCCTTTAACTACCACCAACAAGTCCTCCGCGCTGCGCCTACTCAACAATCAGTCATGGATAAGCTCATCCCCGATATACTCAAACCGCAGACGGTGGCGCCGAAAGAAGATCTCTCGGGTCAAGAAAATGGACCTATCATCTCGGATGTTCTCCCGAAGACCAAGGGAATCAACATCTTCGCCCAGCTGACTCGGGACTTTGAGCCGATCGCTGCCCGCCTGAATGATCCATCGAAGAACATGACCGTCCTTGCACCCCGTAATAGTGCTATCCAAGGATTACCTCGCAAGCCGTGGGAATCTCCAGAGGATTATAGCAAGTTTGGGGAGGTGGACGCGTACGAGGGGCAGGATGGACAGGATCGAGCAAAGCGTAATCTACAGAAGTTCGTGGAAGCCCATCTTATCCCAGCGAGCCCATGGAGAAACGGAGAAGAGGTCGAGACCCTTGGTGGGGAGAAGCTCAGGTGGGAAAAGAAGGGCGATAAGATTTTAGTAAGTTCCTGTGCCAAATGGTAGGTCGACAATAGCTAATTGGTATCAGATTCAACCGGGCAACATCGAAGTGGACAGTGTTGCTGAGAAGGTCTCCAATGGCGAGGTCTGGGTTTTGAACGATGTGATCAATTACCGTTAGATTCAGCTAGGTAGACATGCTGGTCATAATGAACGATATAATGATGTGAATGGAAATGTCGATTCGGGAATTCTTGAAGATCTTTTACAAATGTAGATTGATTCGTAGCGGCGCAATGCTTTAAATTGTAAGAATTTCATGGTCTATTATGGACAGCAATGCCGTTCAGGGCACATATACACTCCGACACTAAGTATCAAACCTTCACCTACGGGTCATTTAGTTCACAGCAGTCGCGAAGTTCTGCAGGACTCGCTCCTCGATTCCGTTCAGGATGGAGAAGTGCTCCATGACCTCAAGGTTCTCGGCTTCAGCCAAGAACAATTTGTCAGGGTCCTGACCAGGCTGCAAGGGGTTCATCATAGCAGCGGGGTTGGCCATGCCCATCTGCTGTGCCATCTGGTTGGCAGCTAGGATTTATGTTAGCTCAATTGAAGACAGACATTTGTCTGACTGGTAAAGGGGCAAGACTCACAATTATCACTGCCGAGAATGAAGCCGAACACGGATTGCAAGCCCATGAGATTAAGGAAGTACCATGACAAACTTGACACCCATTGGACATTCAGGTCCCGGGTCATAACACCAGACTGCAGCATGGACTTGAAGCGAATGGTCAAAGGGAATGGCAATTTCACTGCAACAGATTAGCGATCATTCCTCTGAAGCCCCGAGGCCAGCACGTACAGATCACGAAGCCCGAAAAGAAGGCGTTAATCCAGCTCATAATCAAAGTCTGCGGGATCATCATCATCATGTTTCCCTTCAGCATGCCCATCATGGCCTCCATTCCCTGCGGATCGGTCATCGGGTTCGCCGGCGGCTGGCCACGGTTTTCGGGATTCTTCAAGAACGAGCCACTGCGGAAACCTGAGACCAGGTAGTTCTTTCGTGCCTCGAACGCTTCACGGTCCAAGACGGCGCAAGCATGGTTGCGGAGGTTCACACCACGGAGGAGAGCGTGACGTTCGCGCGACTCAGCAAGGGTGGAGGGGGACTTCGGGGGCGTGTTCATCAGGACAGTTGCATAGTGGCGTAAGATGCCGGTAAGGATCTATCGCGGAGGGGTTAGATATAAAATTTTATAAACTTTAGACGGCATTGAGTCCGGGGGCCATACCATAACCACAGTGATAGGGAACAGAATCCAGTAACTGCGCAATCGAGGTCAGCTCGGCTTGCCCGCATGCTGTGCAGGGAATCTCACAAGAGAGCCGGATCCCGAAGGATGGACTGCTCATCCCCTTGGACTGCCATTTCGAAAGGAATACCAGTGGGCCAGATGAGAAGAGTGGACGGGTTCAGTGACGAGGAACCCCAGAGATCTCCGAATGGTTGCTAATGCGGAGAGTGATGAAGCCTGAAGGAGGTGAGGTCGCGCGGGCGGTCATTGGCCCGTTAGCTCCCTCCGACGCAACTGTGTCCATAAACACGCCCTCACCACAATCACCATTGCTCTGGCTCAACAAGACAGGAAGTGGATCTAGCACTGCCTTTCCTTGTGCTCCTATCGCAAACATGGCGTCCAAGGTTCCCGTCTACTCAACAAACGGTCAGTAGCTGTCGCTCTACTCCTTCATACGGCGCGCTCTCGGTGGGACTGTCAATCACTCGGCCCTAGCTAACGTGTATCCAACTTCAAGACCTCAAGTCGACTACTGACGATGCTCTACTGCCTTACCTGGCCAACCTTCCTGCACCTTTCACCTTCACGATAGACCACACCAAAAGCAACATCCGCTTCCTGCTTGGGTACAGCGCCGTCGCAATCGCAGGCTTCACATTCTATGCCGACCGTAAACTAGGCTGGGAAGCGACTACCTCACCTTGGATCATTGCCGCCGTTGTCTCCTACTTCATCTTGAACAGCGCGCTTACATTCTGGATCTGGGCCGTCGAGGCAGGAGAGGTATTTAGCGGAAAGCGCAAGACTGGCGAGACTGTACGTGCACAAGCATTCCTTTCATATCGCTTTTTCAAGCTCTCGCAGATTGCTGACAAAATCTCCAGATCTCCATTTCCTCATCGGTCGTGAAGAACAGCGTTCCATATAAATTGCATGTGGTCTACAAAGCTCCCAATGGAAAGGTCCTCCAAGACAAGCGTTTCGAAGCACCTTTCACCACGTGGTTCTCACAGGACGGCGTGTTTCATCCCGAGCCGTTCCGTCGCTGGTTGGCTAGTGAGGTCGATGTGTTGAGGTTGGCGGCGAAGGAGAACGAGAAGAAGACTGGTGGTGTCTCTACTGTTGTTCCGCCGCCGGCTGAGAGCAGCAAAGATGCCAAGTGATGAGTGTCATCTGGCTCTGATATGAAACTCTTAGATGATTCTTGGGATTATTTGGTTGAGGATTAAAGGCATCTAATTATGCCACGGAGTTGCATATCATCGTCATCGTCATAGTTGATTTCACGATCATAAGCCAAACTTGCCTGAAAGCTCCCCTTCGCTGGGGTCTATTCTGCTCTGTGGACCCATTTTGTAATCTTCGGAGCTGGGATTTTCAAGGCCTCCAGGGTGGTTAACCTCGTATGCCAAGATGACTTTAGATCCAGTTGACTTTGGTTCATGGGCAGCATGTTCCCAGGCCTGGAATCCGAATGACCGAAGTTTTATGACTCAAGCAACAATGTATGCGACTTCAAGATCTACTTTAGCTTGCAATGAATGTTCAACAGATACAAAGAAACCGATCACTATCGAACAAGTTTCTGGAGAGATTCCAAGTCAAACTCCACCTCACGACCACGCGCCTCAAGCTCCAAATACCCTGGAGCACATCGTTCAATATCTCTCGCCCAAGTCTCCCTATTCCCCCATCCAGCCACCCTGAACTCTCCACGTCTCTCAATCCCTTCGAGAATATCGAGAATGTTAGAGGTCATATCCAGCCTATAATAGCACATTAGCCACGAAGTCTCCTAATTTGCCCTTTGACGAAAGAAAAGGAAAGGAAACATACGGCTCATTCTTATTGTCATCCCCATCAATATCCATCTCACCCAGATTAAACGGTCTCCTCGCAACAGCAAGCATCGCCTGTCCATTAGGCCCGAACTGAACCAACAAAACACGCCCCGAGTCAAGACCAGATTGATCAATAATGAACCACAGTCTATGTGCCAAATTGTGGAACAACACAGTTCCCGTCCGACTAATGGCAATCATACGGAAATCCGCATTCTGTAGAAACAGCGCAGCAAGTAGATCTTGTCCTGCAACCTCGAGGTTAGAGTCCGCCGCGATGAAAGTCGGAATTTGCGGGTTCGGAGATTCGCCGGCCTTGGCGTGGCTGAATGGGTGGCCTCCTGCGCTTTCTGATAAATAGAGGATAATGAGAATCTTGAGAAGCTTGGTGTAATTGGTTGGGTGGGTTTCTCGGTTTACTGGGGCCGAGCAGATGAATCTCTGTTCAAGGGTTGGAGGCAGTGTTTGGATTTTGGGGGGTGCTGATGTTTGAGATGTTGCGCGGAGACTGTAGAACTAGTTAGTTTTGAAAGCTAGGGGTTAGTACAGGCTTGCATGTTTGATTAGATTTGCTTTGCATACGTCGCGGAAGCTTTGGTCGGCAGTGGCCCATCTCTCGATCAGATTACGACGTTGATGGAGATCTTCCTCAGGGTTCGGGAGAGGGTTCCATTGTTCCTTTGATCTTCTCAGTGGGAGTTCTCCTTAGAAAGGTGGGACAGGGAAGAGGGTTCACCGTTATAAATTCTAGCCAGCCCTTGATTTCTTCGTGAATGGATTCCGCCGATAGATCCCCGCTTGGATGAGGTCGGACACTGGCCGGGATGCTACCCTGTTCAACGGGTATAGTTTGAGACATGTCTCTTGCAGTTTTCTGTCTGTGCAGAGCAAATGAAGAAGCAGACTGCGATCCCGATGTCAAGGACGTGCACACGACTGCCTCTCCCGCCCCCACTAGCGTCGATTGGCACACGGGATATGCTAGTTTAGTTCGGGATAAGGTACCCGTATATCGCCACGAAGGCTGAGCGTGAACGCATCACTGAGTGATTTGAAAAGGCTTAAAAAAAGCTCAACTCTACCCCAGCATCTCGATTTGGTTTCTAGAACCTGTCGGCCATCTAAGGGTGGGAGTGTTGCTACAACGTCATTAGAAGGAAGCATGGAAAACGATACATCGTTCAAAACGTATGTAGTCAAAAAATGGGCTAAAACAACAGTCTATACTAAATTTTCACATAAAGCCTCATCACATCCGTCAGTTGAAGTTCGATGGCTGCACTTAAGCTTCGATAGTGCCAGGGCGCTCAGTAGCCGCGGCGGGCTTGATATCGTCGAGGCGGCGGTTCTGATTGAGTCGCTGCGAGATGGTCAGACTGTGGTCAAATTGGGATAGGTTCAAAGCAGGACATACCAGCAGGTTACGAAGCAGGCAAACAATGGTAACCTTGCCAATGGAGGGAACGAAGATGGAGGCCTTCTCCTTCACCTCGGGCCCAAAGTTCTAGGTGACCAAGTTAGCTACAGATCAAAAGAATGGACCATACTTTACTCACTTTCTCGCTCGAGAAATTGACACAAACAGCACCGTCACGGAGCAGGCTAGTATCAAACTTGTACTTCTCACCCGGAACACCCGAGATAACAACATCACAAAGCGGCGCAACATCCTTCAACGTGGCACCCTCCATCTCATGAATTTCATGGCGATGCTTCTTAAGACCCTCACCACGAGTGAACTTTTGAATGCCAGTGATATCAACACTGTAAACACAGGCGCCGTCGTTAGCCAGGAGCGCGGCCAACGGACGGCCAACAACCTCGGATCGGTTCACAACGCAAATAGTGTGGCCAAACAGGCGATTGCCGGAGGGCAGAACGGTGTTGTAGATATTAAGGTACTCGAGGATCTTGACAGTAGCCAGCGGGGTACAAGGCAGGATGCACTTTTGGCGCTTGGTCTCGGGGTCCAGGAAACGGATGTTCTGGTACATGTTGAAGATGTAGCGGTGGCTGAGACCCTCGACATCTTTGGAGACATCGACTATCTGCTGCAAGTATTGGTCCTGGCGGTTGTTGAAAATCGGGTAGTAGACGATGATGCCGTCGACCTCATCGTCGGTGTTAGCAGAGAGGATGGCGCCTTCGATGTCGTCGCGGGAGACTTCGCGGAGGGAGTACTTGAAGCCGCTATTGATAGAGGTTGTTAGCTTGTTTCATTTTGCAAAGTATCCATGGCTTTGAATGCTGTTCAGGTTGAAGCGAGTTCAACGAGGGGCATGGATGAATCATACAACCCCACCACTCCTCTCGCAGATGAACTGGACTCCGTAAGTCAAGACAAAATTGAAACTACTCACTTTTCCTCGCAGGTCTTTTGCGTCCATTGCGCATACATCAAAGCCGCAGGATCATTGTTAGCCAAGAAACCAACCAGGTGCGGCGGCTTGTCGAGAGTCTTGACGCCTTCCTGGACTTCCTTGAGCAGGCCATTGGAGACGTTCTTGGCCAGAACCACCTTGCAGGAAGAGGGAGCTGAGGCTGTAGGGGCCGACATGACGACAGATGTGTAGCTAGACGCAAGGAAGGGACAATTGGGCTTGCTGTTCACGCGGGGTCCGATACTTCAGAGGGAAAAAGATTGTTCGCTTATCGATAAGGGATCGGGTGCCGCATTCGGCCTCACTTGCCGAGATCGCAGTTGCCGGCATGCGGCGATAGGCCGGGTGATTCGGGGTGCATACATGAAATATTATTGAGAAAAATGGGCGAGCTGTCAATTTGTGAGCAAACACATTGGTTTGGATGAGAAATTATGAGTGCGCGGGATAAAGGTCACCTGGAGCGCGTGCTATACAATGGACCGGACTAGGCCGCTACCACGAATTGACGGCCATTTGCGCAAAAACACCTTGGGAACTATCAAATCTTGAGTGTTAGCTCCACAGACGGGCGCTCCTTCGAAAGATAAATTGACGATAAGTATCGAAAGGGGTTAACCTAACTTGCTCCGCTTTCAGCAATCACAATATCTAACCCCACTGCCTAGAATCATTACGGAGACACGGAAGGTATATTAGCCATGCGCTAACATTTTTCTTACAATTCAAATACTTGGAACAAAAGAGATAAATTGCGGATCCAACATGGAGAACATAGAGACCAGACGGAAGAATGGCCCTTCTCCCATCTCGCGCCCTCCAATGCGCGGAAAAATCTAAACGTACAGGATATAATCACATTTTGGTAGCCCATAGATCAGCCGAGTCCCTCTTGCAGGACCAACAGCCTAAGGGCAACAATTGACAGATTTACCCCGGACCAGTAGGACATGTAGATTTAAGATCGCTACATCCAGGGCGTAATCGTGAGAAAAGAGCCCAGGAGCCGCCGGCACTGAAAAAAAGGGAACAGAACGAAATAATGGCCTCAAAATTGTACAAGCTATCTGGTCTATACACATAGAGTCAGAAAAACATAACGATCGCCAAGACATGATCAGTCGAAAGTTGTGTTCTCTAGTTCACCTATGCGTTGAAAGACTTGTTGAAGGCGGAGATGACCTCCTTGAGCTTAGCCTCAGTCTCCTTGGTGACCTGACCGTCCTTCTCGATGGTGGACTGGATCTCGGGGTGAGTGCTCTTGAGGTGAGCAAGGAGATCGCTCTCCCACTGGAGGATCTTAGCAACGGGGATGGAGTCAAGGAGACCGTTAACACCGGCGAAGATGAGGGGAACCATGTCGGCAACGGCCATGGGGGAGTACTGCTTCTGCTTGAGCAGCTCGGTCAGACGCTCACCACGGGCAAGGGTCTGCTTGGTGGAGGCATCAAGATCGGAACCGAACTGGGCGAAGGCAGCGACCTCACGGTACTGAGCCAAGAAGAGCTTCAGGGAACCGGCGACCTGCTTCATGGCCTTGACCTGGGCGGCGGAACCGACACGGGACACAGACAGACCGACGTTAATGGCGGGACGGATACCCTTGTAGAAGAGCTCGGACTCCAGGAAAATCTGGCCGTCAGTGATGGAAATGACGTTGGTGGGAATGTAGGCAGACACATCACCACCCTGGGTCTCAATGATGGGCAGGGCAGTAAGGGAACCAGCACCGTGGGTCTTGTTCATCTTGGCGGCACGCTCGAGCAGACGAGAGTGGAGGTAGAAGACGTCACCGGGGTAGGCCTCACGACCGGGGGGACGGCGGAGAAGCAGGGACATCTGACGGTAGGCAACGGCCTGCTTGGACAGATCATCGTAGATGATGACGGAGTGACGGCCGTTGTCACGGAACCACTCACCCATGGCGCAGCCAGTGAAGGGAGCAATGTACTGCAGGGGAGCAGCCTCAGAGGCAGTGGCAGCGACAATGATGGAGTACTTCATGGCATCCTGCTCCTCAAGGGTCTTGACAAGCTGGGCGACGGTGGAACGCTTCTGACCGACGGCAACGTAGATACAGTAGAGCTTCTTGGACTCATCGCTGCCGGAGTTCCAGCGCTTCTGGTTGAGCATGGTGTCGAGAGCGACAGCAGTCTTACCAGTCTGACGGTCACCAATGATCAACTCACGCTGACCACGGCCGATGGGGACCATGGAGTCGACACACTTCATACCAGTCTGGACGGGCTCGTTGACGGACTGACGGGGCAGAATACCGGGAGCCTTGAGCTGGGCACGGCGCTTCTCCTTGGTGTTCAGAGGACCCTTGCCGTCAATGGGGTTACCCAGAGCGTCGACAACACGGCCGAGGAGCTCAGGACCGACGGGGACATCGACCTAGGATGACTTGTTAGAACGGGTTGTTGAGGCTTGAATTGGTGGGATCCAATATCAGACGGACCTCCACCCATGGGGAGGGAACAGGGGGTGACATACAATCTCGCCGGTACGCTTGACGGTCTCACCCTCCTTGACGAGACGGTCGGAACCGAAGAGCACAACACCGACCTGGCCGGCCTCGAGGTTCATGCACATACCCTTGACACCGGAGGCGAACCTGTCATCATGTTAGATTACCAAGTTGGGAAATGCCAAGACTTTGGGGTGCACGTACTCAACCAGCTCCTCAGCCTGGACGTTGGTCATACCGTGAACACGGGCGATACCATCACTGTTCAAAATCATGATTAGTTTCTTGTTCGTCGTGTAGTCGTATAATGATTGTTGCGGGCATGTTTGGCGAGATCGAATCCGATAATCGAATTTTTCTCATGCGACCCTAGCGGAATTGACGTACCCGACGGACAGAACACGACCGGTCTCGGCAAGACCAGCCTCCTCCTGAACACCACGGATGCGCTGCTCCAGGATAGAGGAAACCTCGGTGGGCTGGGCCTTGGCCTCGGAGGCGTAGGAACGGACCTGCTTGGAGGCGCCGGAGATGGGGCCGGGGACAGCCGCGCGGACCTGAGGATGAAAAACTTGTCAGCGACGACGCCATTGAGACAAAGGCCGACCATGCTATCCTCAATGGGTAAGACGAGGGTTGAGAATGGATCCGAGGACCAATCGAGCTCAAATTCGAGATGGAAGTGATCGGGTTGTTGATGGACGAGGATGGCCAGGATGGGATGAACTCACCGAGGCGACGCGGCCGGTGGCCTGGACGGCCGCAACGGAGCGGCTGGACTGCCGCAGAGCGTTCCTGAACATTGTGAAGGAGGTTCAGAGGATGGGAGGATGAATTCTCTGAAGGAGAGATGTAATTGGGGAGAGGAGATCGGGAAGGGAGGAGAAGGTGTGAGTGGGAAGGAGAGCTTTGTCGTCGGGGGCAGGCCAGGATTCTCAGGACTCGCGCTAAGCCCCTTCGGACACTGGCTTCTCCGATGTGGCCCGTCTCCACGCTGGCCATTTCTTGCGGCTACACGGCGCCGTACGCGACCCTCCATAGCTACTATATTACAATTCATATCTATTCCCCTTTCTAGCTCTCTCATTTGACTCCAAAAATTCCCATTCTTTGTGGTTGGGGCTGACTACTGTGGGCGAGCTGACCACCAAAGCGGGCCAGCCCTTCCCGTTTTTTTCTCTTCTCGGATCTACGGGTTCCCTGGTCAAGTGACTCGCTTAGCTAATGCGTTTCGTCACGGCAACCGTAGCTTTATATACATCGGACCCTTGACTTATACCTCGTATCTACGATAGAGGCATTATAGACATTTATAAATGCATTATGGTGCGATAGTTTTATTATTTCCCACCTCTATCTGATATGGTAGACCATTCACCTTACCTCTTCGGTCATTCCTTCCTTCGGTAATGTAGGACGTGCCTTGGGCCGATACCCGAGATTCACCTCGTGCCTTTTCACTGCCAATTCCGCTAGGGATTTGCAGGCATGACAGATCATATCATTCAAGATTTCTTGGAATTATTTCGTTTCGACAAGAGAACGCAATTCGACGGACCATAGTCGACGGGGAACCAAGTCGATCCTGTATCCGCATATCCGCATTCGTCCACTGCCGATCGCTCATTTCGCCCGACTCTTTTGCTGCTTCTGCTGACGGAACTTGGCAATTTCCTTCTCCACATTACTGTCGAAGCGCTGTTTCAGCGCCGGGCGATACCCGAAGAAGAAGAGAATCTCCATCCACACGAACAAGGGAGCCAGGAGTATAGCCTGGACAAGGTTGTCCAGCAATGCCGGAGCCCGCCCCTCGAAGAAACCGTGTCCAACGAATTGCGCCAGCCAGGACACGACATGAATTCCCGCGGCCCAGTAGTTCACGATCGTTCCGTACTCTCCAAGGAGGTAATTTCCGGATGCTGCTGAGCCGATCACCAGCGGTGCGATCAGGCCGCCTGCTACCGGTTCGAGTAATACGTAGAAGATGGTGTATATAAAGGCCCCGATCGTTCCGGCATTAGCAGGGAGGTATTCGAAAGAGATGGCATCGGGAACGCTGAAAAGAGGAGGACAGTTGCATGCCTAACATTCAATCATCAGTGGTCGCTCCTGGGATAGGTCATGCCAGCTTACCAAAATTATTCCAGTGAATAGCAAGACCGGTACACATGTAATGTGGATTGCGACGTTCACCTATGCAGTTTATGAGTCCAATACTTCTCGACTCTCGTCAACCGGATGTTCCGTACCGGGTTGCTGTGGTAGGCTCCATACTGCGGGAGTTAGCCATGGTCCCGGGTAGTCGAGGGACTCAAATACTCACGAAGAGCAGCTGTTTTTCAAGGTTAAGCGCCATATTGAACAGATCGTTAATGAGACTGGGCAGGTGGGCGCTCGGATGGAATTGTTGAGGGGTGGAGGCGTGAGACTACATCACCGCGTATACGGTCGCGCTAAGTGGTGCAATGCCTCGCCATTGACCGTCATGTGCTTGGGCCGAGGATTTGTTTTGGTGTCGTACGGCCCGCCAGCTACAGTGGCGTCAATGGTAATATTGCGTACTGCGTTGAAATTCCCGGCTTTTATTCTCGAAAGATGTATTCTGTGCAATCCAAATGTATATTA
This sequence comes from Penicillium sp. IBT 18751x, assembly GCA_028828935.1. Classification (NCBI taxonomy): domain Eukaryota; kingdom Fungi; phylum Ascomycota; class Eurotiomycetes; order Eurotiales; family Aspergillaceae; genus Penicillium; species Penicillium sp. IBT 18751x. Next base: position 2,403,498 of record JAQJZS010000001.1, on the reverse strand, counting down.
AGAGCTTCATGTTTTCTCATAACCCAAATTGGCTGGTATCGGCTTGCTTGGTTGAAGTTTGTTTCGGTTGGGCACCGATACATAGTTCCGCGAATGTTGAAAGACGATAATACACACCACTCAAACACTGAGTTAATCTACAATTGCGAAGTACTGAGCTCCATGAATCATGCTGAATTTGTTCCAATTCTGTGAGCTGGAATAATAGACTCTGCAGGAAAAAAAGGTTAATGCTTCATGCTCACCTAGATGGGTGAACAGTCTAGTTAGAAGATATATAGTGGGGAGAAGCTTGAATCGTAAGTTAAGAGACCTGTTCATCAAGACTCTGAAGATTGGCCTTTGGTCAATTCAGTGATTACTGCAAAGACCACTTCACCTGCTCGTCTTTCAATTGAAACATATTTCCATGTCGCCCTGAGCCCTTCTATTGTTCACGATCTCACGTGACCGAACACGCCGAGTCCCTCATCGGCGGAGACAATCTCAGCTCCAGAAAGCGCGCAGTATCGGTGTATCTGCCTTCTCTTTCCCGGCAGATACCGTATCTGCTCCCGAGTGTCGTTCATTCCTCCGTCTACCCCCGTGCAGTCTTTACCCTCAGTCTTGCCTCGCCCACAGGCCATGACCTATCGTCCGTCAACGACCTCACCCTAATTGACCACGACCCTGCACCTCCGGCGCGCAATCCAATCCCTGAGCTCGCTTCTACCGGTCACCGAAGAGAAAAAGTTACACAGAGCTCGAGCAACCTCTGCCGCGAGGCCGCACTCTGCAACGTCGACGACCTCTCACCTGCCCCCCACTGCGCATTGCAGCCGACCCGTCAACCACCGCAAATATGTTTTTCCTCAAGGAGGAGACTAAGATCATTTCTCTGCATCCGTCCTATTTCGGACCTAATATGCGAGACTACCTGGTCGCCCGACTTAATGAGGAGGAGGAAGGCCGATGCACCGGTGATCATTTCGTGATTTGCGTAATGGACATGGTCGATATCGGCGAGGGACGAGTGATTCCGTCCAGCGGAAATGCCGAATACACGATTAAGTATCGCGCGATTATCTGGAAGCCCTTCCGAGGAGAAACGGTATGTGGTGAAGATCGGTCTCTGCTCTGGGTTTTGGCTCTCAGCTCTGGCTTTGTGAACTCTTTGCTGACAATGAGAATCGTTAGGTTGACGCCGTTGTTACCTCCGTGAAGCCAACTGGTATCTTCACTCTGGCGGGTCCTTTGTCCGTGTTTATCGCTCGAAAGGTAAGGGCGGTCAATCCACCCTGACGATTCCTGTCACTAACAAAGCGCGAAAGAACATTCCCGGTGATATCAAATGGGAGCCGAACACCGTGCCCCCGCAGTATACCGATCATGCAGACCAGGTGATCGAGAAAGGAACCAGTTTGCGCCTGAAGATTCTTGGTGTCAAACCCGACGTGGCTGCGATCAATGCCATTGGCACAATCAAGGAGGATTACCTTGGGTGAGAAAATAATTCCATCTGTTGAGGATCTCAATGCTAACACAACTCTCCGAAAGACCCCTTTAATGAGACACGAGCCGCGATACATACCCAACCCTCTTACACTACGAGCTATACACAAGACGAGTCCGCAGAAGGCGCGGCGAGTCTTCAAACAAAATGTTCTCGTGGAGACCAAAAAGATCTTTTTCCCAATTGGCGCTGCTGGGAGTTAACACGGATGATGATACTTATCCCATCTTTTGCATGTGATTTCTTTGTTTTGAGTGAGCGAAGCCAAAAGCGAATGCAGGCCGACAGCAGCCCTTGAGCAGCCCTTGCATTTCAATATTTCACTCACATATGCATGCTATCAATTGATTTGACCCGAACCAAAGAGTTTGTCCCATGTCCGCAGCTCGCAGATCGACCGAAGTCTGGATCCAGACATCCGCTATATTTGCACTTTGCTGTACAGTATTTCGATTTGTACCATACACATCTAGAATTTGACCCATCTCCCTGGCTAATCTTTCTGCCTTGAACTTTGAGGCAAGCTCCAAATGTAGAGTAAAAGTTCTAGAAGGATTGGCCAGATCACATGTAGTCACGCGCCCTGTATCCACTGTGCTCTGGACGTAAATTTCATCAGTTTGTAGACAATCCATGCAGACTGAACTGGAACTCCACCAACAGTCCTCTCATTCTTTAGGTATTGACCTAGAATTCTTAAAATTTCAGCAAGAGTTGCCCGAGGGATGAGGGTAAACCGTGGCTCTGCGACTGGGGCTAAGCCAGATGCCTGAAACACTGGCGCGTTGGGCGGGTTCCCCGTGCGCCTGGTTTATTTACCATTCGTCTCGAGTGCCAACGGGTGTCCACTCAGGTCGCCGGTACCTGCGTCTGTATGGAGTAGCTTATACAATTTGCAAGTATCTGATACGTCCAAGTCGCGTCGATGCAGGCAAACAGTAACACCTTCCCTAGCAGTTCATCCCGATAGCCAACCTTCAAGTCTCGGCCCCGTAGTTTCCCCTCGGCTTGTTTGTCTCATTCTCCTCCCCCTGATATCCTCCCGATTTCCCCCTTCTCCCATTTTCTTATCCGGCAACATTGGGACTAGAAATCATGACTTATCTTCAGGATAGCTACAAGAAGTTGCTGAACAAGGGCAATGCACCATTGGCCGCCAATGTGTCGCTGATCTATGTCCCCACCACCACTCGCATCGATGGCGCCGACGCGGTCGCTAGCCATGTGAGGCGTCAAGCGTCAATCGTGGAGAAGCAGTCTGAGGAGATCATCAATGTCATCGAGAGCTCCAACGCGTTATGCCTCGATATCGAGGTCACCCTGAAGTTCAACGGTGGCGGTGCCTATCTCCCCGCGATGGACGATAATTTCCTGGCTGACAGCGTCGCGAACATCTCCACGGTAAGTTTCCCAAGATCGCATTTCCATGGTATCTCCAAAGGACAATGTTAGCTAATGCAGCGTCCTGCAGCTCCACATCGTCCAATTCAACGCCCAGAACGAAATTCAGCAGGTTCGAATTTACTGGGATCAAGCTGCGCTCCTCAAGGCAGTTCAGGTGATTGGTAAGAGCGCCCGTACTTGGCCCATTCGCGATGGCAAGGAACAGATTCGACTCCTCAGGAACGCTACGACACAGAACTCCGAGGCCCCTGCCCTGGCGCCGTCGCAGGGCAATGACCTTCCTCAGCGCCCTGCCTCACCCGGCAAGCGATACATCAAGGATCCGTACGCCGCAGACTCCCTCTTCGATCTCCTGTCCTCCAACCACACCGAGGCACCTCATGAAAGCGAGGAGGAACCCCGGAAAGCCGGCCATAATGGCAAGCGATACATCAAGGACCCGTACGCCGCCGAGTCTTTAACAGAGCTGATTTCGCCCTCTAAGCCGAAGGCTTCTACCGTGGTGCGCCCCTATGGCGGTGCTCAGCCTAACACGCGCTCTTACGGCGATTTGTTTGTGACAGACGACGATGATGAGATCCCTGGCACACCATCAAAGGCCGAGCGCGTGACTGCTCCCAGAGCTGGTTCTAGATTCCAGGGAAGCCGTATCTTTGAAGACGATAGCAAGGTCGAGGAGCGTGCGTTCTACAAGAGCGACCCCAAGAAATACGACCACTTCCAGATTGGCGCCGACGATGCGACCCAAGCCAAGTCCGAAGATCGTGCGTACTACAAAAGTGACCCCAAGAAGTACGACCACTTCGAGATTGGCGCCAACAATGCCGATCTGGAGGTGAAGCAGGAGCCTCAACGTGCTCAATCGCGCCAGCAGGCTCATTGGGACTTTGACGACGTCGCTACCCCCAAGCCCAAATCTACCGACGAGGCACGTTCCTTTGGCTATAGCGGCGGCGAGGCTGACTCCCCACCGGCCAGACCGGCCGTGCACAAGCCACGCCGAGACGCAGACAAGCACTTTGACATGACCGACGACGAAACCGGTGGTGACGCTGACCGCATCATCAGCTCCTATGGAAACCGCGGCAAGGGTCTGTACAAGAACCGTCTATTCGACGAAGAGAACGGCGAGTCGACCCCTGGCCAGTCTAAATCGCAGAACGAGCCTTTAGGCGTGACCGGCAATAACGCCAGTCGAAAGAACAACCTTGACGCACACTGGAAGCTATCCGGCTCACCCACACCTACTAAAACAGACAGCGAGAAGGTCAAGACCATCCCCTCTGACCGTGCCGCGTCAATTAAGCAGATGGAATCATCCTGGGATCAGGAATTCGAAAACTCTCCCGAAGCCATCCGCCCAGCCACACACCTTCACAATCCCAAGGGACACAATCAGCCCAGCTGGACCTACGGCGATGAGTGAGCTCGCCTGCATACGCGTCTCATTTTACCACAACATACTATGCACGGCCTACCTAATCACGAGCAATGTGTACTGATACCCTCAATCATCAAAAATATCATAGGCCAGACGGGTTGCACGTGGGATCTTCTGGCCTTGTTTCCTTTCTTGTCACCCCCCTGTTTTCTTTTCTTGTCGTCGCGCCAGGAGTGCCTGTCTTTTGAGAGTGTTCTTTATTTTTCTTCCTTTGATTCTGTACGTAGCTGTTGTGCTTGCAGTGGCTAAATTGCTAGGCTGCTTGAATGGGGGGGTTCTTTTAATAGGAATTTGACTATGTCATCCTCAAATTGGTCCGTACAGTACCCTGATGTGTAGCATGAGATACATGTTCAAGATAATCGTTGAAGGTGATGGATCTATTGAGCCAAATTTTGAACCACATCATCGTCGGCCCAGGAATGGGGCACAACAAAGGGATAACAACAGGTCATGATAACTTCCCATGACATATTCGAGGTCATATCCAAGGAGATATTGGAAAAGTAACAGAAGAAGTCTAAGCAGAGCTCCGTGGCTCCTACCTAGAACGAGGACCTCAGGCTTCAATGAACTGCATCAAGGATGGGAGACTGTATCAATAGGGCTAGATTAACCATCAAAAAGAGCCACCACCAATAACATGTATGCCTATAGCGTCGTAGACCAAACCAATATTCATTTCACCTCAAGACAATTGCTATGAACCCCAAAATTCCCGAGTCAGTGAAGGGGACTACTTTTGATTCTGAGCTGTCAATGCAACTGGCTTCTGACGGTGTGAATTGCCTTGTACAAAAGGGATTTTTCATAATGCCAAAAATCGAGATCAGACAACATTCACGGGTAGAAGAGATGGAAGGAAATTCCATTAGACCTGATTCGGTGGAGATGATCACCTGGAAACAAAGCTCAGGGAGCGTGAGCGGGCGTCGATTGTTTTAGACGCGGCATGAGAAAAAAACTAGATGAAAGATACGAATATCATCTTATCTACATGGATGCTAATCTACAAGACAGATATATTGAAAGCGCACAGAAAGGTAAATGTATTTAATGTAATCTCAATACTATGTAAATCCCCGAAATAGAAAATAGAAATACAAAGAATCAATAGAAACAAATAGACCTACTCTTCGAGGCACAGCCATCGACCGCCAATTCTCAGAATGGAAGTATGCAGTGGTCATCAGAACATCGGGATCTAACAGGGATGAAAGAAATAAAGCGAATGCTCGAGGCATGAAGAATCAATACCGAGCCTTTGCGATGGGTATCTGCGCTTCCGGAACGCCATGCACCGCGAATGAGGGGAATATGAATAGGGGCGCCGGGCGATATGCGAGTATGTATGTATGTTAAGAACGAATGGGCGTAGAATGGTGCATATAGGGGCTGGTGGCATGGTTAGTCTTGGGATAGATATTTCGGCCTCAAGGGTGTGATACTTTGATCAATGGTTTATTTGCTGGGTGGCTCGTGTTTCTCCTTGTCTTTTCGCTGTTTTTCCATGTCGTTGATTTGGATAGCCCATCTCATGTGTGCTTGCACTTCTTTGATTGATGCAAGGGTTGCTTCAATGCTCTCGTTGTTGGCATGAGAGCGCTCGATCTCTCCGCGTAGCTCATCGTCCTTGAATGATTTGTAGTCGGCATGGCGCGCCAGGAGCTTCTCATTCGTTTCTCGCAGATGATCAATTTCACGGTTCTTTTGCTCGGCAATAACGTCCAGCCGGTCAAATGACAGATGTTGGGTTTTCTGTGCCTGTGCCAGGGTCTGCAGTTCCGCAAAAAGTGTCTTGAATCGTTTGCTGAGTTCGGCTTTGTCGCGTTTGGTCGTACTAACGAGCACTTCGTACTGTGTCTCGTGGAATTTGGCGATCTCCTGCATCTTGGCTTGCTCGCGGTTGTGGCTCTCGCGTTCATCTTGCATGGTCTGGTTGGTCTTACTGGCGTTGGCATCCGCATCTTGGCGCTTGACCCGCTCATTTTGCAGCTCGTTACGCAGCTCCTCCACTTTCTTGTCTTTGCGGGCGATCGAATTGAGGTTGGTCTCGTGGACTTGCTCCAGGTTGCGAACTCGCTCGCTCATATTTTGCACTTGAATCTTGAGGGTTTCGTTCGACCGCTGCGTCTCTTCCGCGCGCGACCGGTACATGTTGCATTCTCGGGTCAAGCGTGCGATTTCCTCCTGGAGGTTGTGGATGACTCGTCCCGACTTGCCGGTGGCAGCCGCATGGCCGACGGCCGACCATTCTGTTGGTGCCTCGGTGTTCAGTTCGGGGCTTGTGGGTGCATGGGAGGGTACGGAGGCAGAGCCTTGGGAATCTGTAAGGGATAGAATGAGCATTGGAGCCGATTAGAACATAGAATGGGACTGACCTCTGAGGCCATCGGCGGCCGTAGATCCGTCTTCAAAAAAGCCGTTGAATTGGTGCATGTTCAGTTGAGTGTCCACATGGGAGAGATTGACTTGTGGGGCTTCTGCAGAGATTATGGAGAACAAGTCAGTAATGCTGTCGAGGCGTGGATGGGAGGTGAAGCGGCGCCCCAGACTCGCCATGTTGACGGCCGGGGCTCGCTGTTTTCGGAAGTACAGCGACAGGCGGGGTTCAAAAGGAAGCGCAGGGGAACACCACGAAAGACCAGAGCACTTTGCATACCTTTATCAAATGTCAGCTGGGCCAAATGGGTGGTCGTTGCTTTATTTCGGCGCTTAATCATCGCCGAGACTCATTTGAGGTCGCGACGGGTTTCGAGCTTAACGTGACATCGATGAAAGCCTCAAATAGGACAAGATATACCAAAAGGGTACTAGTAGTGGAGTGGTGACGCGAAATGATCTAGCGCTGTGCAGAGAGGTTGGAGGTTGAAGGTGGATAAGTTGATGGAGCTTTGTTTCGGGAACGAATTATTGACTTTCAGGAACGCTCCACCGCCGAGCTACTTCTGGGATAACATCATCGTGAACACCTTGACATGCTTTCATTACCTCTCAACGCCAACCAAAAGCCACCTATCGATATCAGGGGGTATTGGGTTTATATACATGAAGCTCCGGAATGATTTTAAACGAGTGATTTGCCCATACATTCAACCAATTCACCCTTTCACGTTTACTGGACCAGATAGACCAAAAGACCAAGCGCACCACCAACGAGGTTCATGGAGTACTGGAAGGATGAGCCAGCATTTTGGACACCAGCACTATGCTTGGCCTTCTTGGGAGTGGACTCGGCGGTCATCAAAGGACCCTCGGAGGTGACGGTGCTGCTAACAACGGAGGTAGAGGCCGGGCTGCTGGAGGGAGTGGCCGATGCGGCGGAGCTGATCAGGGGCTTGCTGGTGACGCCAGTGGTCTGAGTAGCATCTGTGGTAGTGCCGGTGGTGATGCCAGAGCTGGTGGCGGTGTCGGTACCGGTGGTGGTGGCCTCACTGGTCGCGGAGGTGCCAGAAGCAGTAGTTCCCATTGTGGTGGTTCCATCCTGGGTAGTATCCGAGACTGAGGGAACTGGAGCTCCAGCCCTGAGCAGAGCGGAGTAGTTGCGCTGACCACCCTGGCTGACCTGGAAAGCGTAGGTCTCGCCCTCCTTGACGTTCTTACCAGGAGTCCAGGTAAAAGTGCCATCCTTGGCTTGAGCAGTCATGACCTCCACATCACTCAGATTACCGGCGGAGCCCTTTCGTAGAGTCAAGGTCACGGGCTATGATATATTAGCATCCATATATGATATTAGGCGCTGTTCATGGTACCTGGTCAGGAACGGCACCGGCCCATGTCAACGTGACGGGCTTGCCAGCCCGGACATCCTTGGGCCAGCTGGTGAAGGCCAGGGGGTCGGCAGCAAGACCCAGAGCGAAGAGGGTAGCGGATACGCCGAGGACACTGGTGAAATGCATGATGTTGAAAAAAAAAAAAAGAGTGAGGTAGAGGTATGATATTAAAGAAAGTAGAAGTATCAGTGCCCTGGGTAAGTGTCGACGAGTCAAGACCGATAAAAAGAAAAGCCAGGATACCAGTGGCGCACGACGATTCTTATCCTTTCGTAAGAAGCGCTGTGATCTCGCCCAGCCTCGCAGGACTGGCGAGAATCCGGCGTGTCGGTTGCCCATGTTGATACTGACTGTGCACTGGGAGGGAATGTGACATTCCGGGGCTATTGAAACATCATCCATGAGTGGTGGGCGAGGTATTCCCATCTATTTGTTTGGAGAATGCTTCAGTAAACAACTGGAATTCTTCCCCGCAGCTGACCGGGAATGAGTGTTCGTTGAAAGGTGGTAAGACTTGCGATGCCGCGACGGATGGGACCGATTTTTCGGCTCTGGGTTGCGGCCTATAGCTTCGTAGTGACTGCTCAGTCCGAAAAACAGCTCCAGGTAACTACTTCAGGGCTTCCAGTGTTGATAGCTATAGAATGGCTTAAATGAGCATGCCATCCCTTCCCGAGTGCCCCGAATCAAGGTACCATAATATCGAGGTATAGGGCTATAGACCGTGCCCGTTTAGCTGGGGTCAAAATATCCGTGCATTTCTCGAGCCAAGTGTGACCCTTCAAATCCATACCAAGGGGTGGCCGAGACTTGGTGATGGTGAACGTCGCTGAGATAGAGCTTGGTCGGTCATATAAGCAAGGGCGGCCATTGACATCTGCACTGGCCACTGCCCAGAGGAGAATTCTTTCGTCCAAATTCGAGCGAGTGTCTCAGATCAAGCAGATCGCGTGACTATGTCCCAAGATCGACGAGTCTATTCCATACTCTGTTGATGGTGATCGTCATACTTCTATCGGCCAGCATTGAGTTCTATGTATAGCGGAAGTTGACAAGACCAAATCCTCGTCATAGACGATGAATAAAAATCAATCCGAAATGACGAGAGCGTATTTTGATACGGTGATCATCTTGCCCAATCTGGCAATATGCAAAGTTGGATAGCAGCTTCCTTGACTGCAAGTCCACTGCGACTCGAGTTTGACATGAGCTTCATTGACTGACCAGATACACTCATTGAATCATTCATCTTATTGCTAACACCAAGCCTCACATTGAGCGATACGTTCACTCACTACCCCGCAAACCAAATTCAAACCCAGATACCTTCTCTATACACACCGATGCCAGACTGCCAACGAGCAAGATCCTCAGCCCCAGAATCAGACACTGATCCGGGCTCAACGTCATCTTTATTCCATGAATTATCCTCAGAGCCAGCCCACTTGTCAAGAGAAACACGAGCTACAACACTCAGCTACGCATACTTATCCAGCTCAGATCTTACCTCAACTGTCCTGTCATCAACACCATCCCGCGGCCACTTCCGCTACTACACGACATCACACTCTCCCAATCCCCTTCTTGACCCAGACACGAGCCCCGGGCACTCTCTTTTAACACACCACCACCTCGAGTCCCTCAATCAAAGCCGCCTCAGCGCCCTATCCTCAATAACAGTCTGTCATAACATGATAACAACCCTGGAACTTAGCCGCATAACAGCCTCCCGCGTCGGATCCGCCATCTGGTTCTCCTTCTGGGACAGCCTGTACACCCGCGAAACTCTACAAGTAATAACAGACTTCGTCAATCAAGCCCGGCGACGAATCGATTCCCTCTTCAATAAAACAGCAACACGCCTCCATACAATGCTCAATCTCATCCATACTTCCGTCCGTTTCGCCGCGACGGCGGCGCAGATTATCTGGGAAATGGAAATCATCGAGGAGCACGCTTACTGGGAGCGTGAACACCGGCGACGCAAGGCTGCTAGGATTCTCGAGAAGATGCGCGCGCATATTCAAAATGCGACGTGTTTGGTTATTGATGAGGACAAGTTGACAGATATGAAAAGGGGGATTTTCAGTCTGGATGTGCTGTGTGATTATTACCCACATACGCTTGCGGATGGGCATACAGCTGTTGTATTGCCGGGTGGTGAGCCTGAGTCGCCGCCGTGCTTACAATATGATCCGAGTCTGGATCAGAGGAGCGGCACCGTGTTGATACATAATGAGAGGCATTATCGAGTCGCGCCTGGGTATCGACCCGTTGGGAATTTTTATCTTGATTCGACGAGATTGGTCTAAGTTGTCGGCGGCCAATGAGGATGGAAAAGTTGGGGATGAGTTTGTTGATGCTACTGACTCGCACTTCTTCATTCTTTGGAAAAGCTTTTCTCTCTTTAATAGATAGCTCAGGTAGACTTTCTTTTCATGACTGGTATGTCATGGAACAATGGAATTTTTGTACAGAACCTCGAAACGCCCGTCTAACTCATGGTGTATATGCAAAATCAAAAGTCCCACAGCCCACGCATGAAGCTGCCCGGACCAGAGTCCACACCGCCATCTTCGACAAGCATGCGATCTGTGAAAATACGCTTGGGAATCTGGTACTCCACAACGGGCGGCTTGCGGAGCGGCTTCTCGCCTGTACCAAGCTCTCCAGATAACATGCCCTGGTACGTGTGGTCCAAGAAATCCTCTAGATTATACGCCTGCTTTGTGAACTGCTCCGAGATAATGCGGGCGATAGCCGCAACGTTGGGATGGTAGTGAGACTGCAGGGTCTCAATCTCCCACAAACTGCTCTCAATGGCATTTGTGTGCAGGGGGTCCAACTCCGACATGTCGAAGATATCGTCCATTCCGCGCGCTTCAATATCAGCTGCTAGCTCCTTGTCGCGGATCTCGCGGTGCATCATGAATGTGCAGGTGGGGTGGCTCTTGAAGAGGTTATACATGAACGGAACAATGACCACAATTGCGGACGGAGGGGCGTTCAAAGCCAGGCGTGAAAGACGCTTGATGAAACTTGCGACTAGGGCGGCAGGAAGATGGGTGGAGGAGAGGAAGGTGTTCAGCAGGCGGAAGAAGCGGGAGCGGTGCTTGGAGTGCAAAAGTTCTGCATCCAAGAGGGAGTAGAGCTTTGCGTAGAACTGAGGATAGTCGAGGTTCTTGTGCTGAATGAGGTAGAAGAGACCCGACAGAGCGAGGAGGGAGGTGGCGCCGCCCGCGTTGTATGAGTCCGTCAGGAAATCCATCAAGAGCTCTGGTCGGCTGAGCCATGGCTCGATGGAGTGCACCATGATGCGGAGGAGAGATTTGCGCTGCGCCTGGGAAAGATTGTTGCGGAGTATGGCCAGCCATGCTTCCTGGGCTCGCTTCTTGTGGGCATTGACGGAGTGGATGCGCTTGTTTGACGCGGCGGGCTCCACGTAGAAGGTCTCGAACTTGTGGGTTTCGCTGGGCACGTCGCCGCAGGCGGAGAGGAGAGAAATGAGGGTTTCGAGGGTGGTAGAGCTTCGGCGAGTCTCTGCATATTCACTGTTTCAAGTCAATAACGAGTATACTTCCGTTTCCAAAAGTAGTACTTACGATACTTGCACGAAGAAATAATATCTGATGTCTTCGTACTCCTTCAGATACTTTGAAACAAATTCGGTCTGCAAGTCTTGACCATCCTGAGCTTCAACGACAGCCTCGAAAATTTCGCTGAAAAGAGTATTCCAGACGTTGTGCTCTGCTCCCGGGATATGTGTAATGCGGGCCTTCAACATGCGCATAGCCAAGCTCAGAGCAGTGACTTGAGAGTCAATGTCGGCTTCCCGCATGATTGCCATCAAAGCTCTCTGATATTCCAAGGCCCGCTCTTTCAGCCATGCCACCACGATCTTTTCATTCTCAGCCGCACGGCTCGAATCAACAAAGTTGCCCGCGGCAATCAATCTGCTGAACACTCGGCATAAAGAAACTGCGACAGCAAGCTCGGGCTTTTTAGCTGAGGGTTCGACATTCAGCATGGAGATCAGGGTTGCGATATTGTTGTAGTATTTGCGCGACTCCGCAATTTGGTTCTCAAGCTTTTCAATCGTGACAGTATCGGCGCCTTCCTCAGCGACCGCACGGCGCTTAGACGAGGGAGCACCATTCTTAGAGCTCTTGCGCTTCTTGGAGCCGTTCAGCTCAACGGGCGCAGGCATTTTGGGCGTAAAAACCAAGTCACTGGCGTGATCTCAGAACTTGTTACTTTTTTCTCGGCTGCGATTTTTCGAAGATCGGAACCGGGTTTTTCCGCAATTCTACGCTAGCCCTTAAACGGTTAGTGTTTGCAAGCCCGTCCTAGCCGTCCCGACTTCAAGTCTCCTCTTCGGTTCACCCTCACATATTCAAGACCTCTCTCATCTCCAACAATGGCTTCGCGTCTTGCTAAGAGTGCCATGGGTACGCCGTTCTCGATCTCGCCAATTCGATTCGCTTCTTCCAGATGCTGACTTCACCCCTTAGGCGCCGCCCGGCTGCGGCCGACCATCGCTGCCCGCGTCCCTGCCGTCTCTATCCTGACCTCGACCCGCGCGGCCACCACCCCCGCTGAGAGCCCCGAGAAGAAGGCCCAGTCTATCCTGAACGCCATCCCCGGTAACTCGCTGGTGTCCAAGACCGCCACTCTGTCCGCCGCCGCCGGTCTGTCCATCGCCGCCATCAGCAACGAGCTTTACGTGATGAACGAGGAGACCGTCGCCGCCTTCTGTCTGCTCTCTGTCTTCACCGCCGTTGCCAAGTATGGTGGCCCTGCTTACCGCGAGTGGGCTGAGGGTCAGGTCCAGAAGCACAAGGATATCCTGAACGCTGCCCGTGCCGACCACACCAACGCTGTCCAGCAGCGCATTGACAACGTCTCCCAGATGTCTGGTGTTGTCGAGGTCACCAAGCAGCTGTTTGCTGTTTCCAAGGTAGGAAATCCTTGATTTGGGTGTCTGTCCCCGGAATCCGGCCTGACTTGTTTTACAGGAAACCGCCCAGCTGGAGGCCCAGGCCTTCGAGCTCGAGCAGCGCACCGCTCTGGCTACCGAGGCTAAGCAGGTTCTTGACTCCTGGGTCCGCTACGAGAGCCAGGTCAAGCAGCGCCAGCAGCGTGAGCTTGCCGAGTCCATCATTGGCAAGATCCAGAAGGAGCTTGAGAACCCCAAGGTTCTGCAGCAGATCCTCCAGCAGAGCGTTGCCGATGTTGAGCGTGAGTTCCCGCTCGCCTTTGTCGCTTGATTGACTTGTACTAACGCTGAATAGGCATCATGGCTGCCAAGGCTAACTAAATGGTCACCGGTGGCTCCGTCGGCTGTTACCATTGTGTACAAAACTATAGGGGCTAGTTGCATCTGCTAAGTTAGAAATGCAATACCATTTGATTCTAACTATAGCTATCTTTCGCTCGAGCCAAGCTCTCCCGCTCGTAATTTGGTTGATACGGCTCGGGCTCTGATCATTTTGTAGTGGACGCGTAATGACCATCCAACGGCTAGCTTGGGAGGAAGGAGCATGGGTACCCGCCTTTGTACCTTCATAGGACTCGGCTGTTCTTCTGCAGAAAGCCAAGTTGGAATCTTGGTTTTTTACATCTTCTCCAACGCCCGAATGAGACGAAGCTCTGGAGTGCCTGGTAGACCTGGTGGCCACGCTAGGGACGCAGGGACCGGTGCAGGTAGCCACATGTGGGACGTGCATCATTTCTCAAGAACCACGAGTATACATCCGTGGTTTTCATTGCTTACTTGCACTAGAACCTCTCGGGGTAGACTCCAGCTTCCATAACCATCGTAAGCGCCTTCAGTTAGATTAGCCGCCTGACCCAAGGATCGGGCGTCTCAGCTGCGGCACAGCCCTCCCGTGTTTTTGTTTCTATTCTTGAATCACATCTTTTATTCTCGGACCCTTCCCTTCATCTGAAGCTTTTGCATCCATCGAGCGCTCTAGTCTTTCCCTTTCTCCACCTGAGCCCACATCCATCCCCACGCCTCCGCAATCTCATCTCATCGCATCACATCGCATTGCATCACATCATATCACTTCACATCGGATAAGATCAGCTATCATAAAACGAACAAAATGCCATCCTTGCGAAATATCCTCCACAAACGCGACGAGCTAAGCTCAGAGAAGCAACCTCAAGAGCCTCAACAAATCTCAACCTCTCCGCCAACACCCGAAATCACATTCATGCGTACGACCACCAATACCCAAGAGATAATCACACCACCAACCCATACCGACGAATTCCCTCCTCTATCTCCCATCTCTCCAGAAAGCCGCCCATCTCTCTCAACCCCTCGCCGGAGCTTCTCTTTCCTCCACCGTTCACCCCGCTCCGGATCCGTCTCCAGCCCATCTCCGTCCCGCACCCGCGAGCGCCGCCTCTCGAGCCTGCTACACCTTGATGGCCGGCAACGAAGTGAATCGCGAAACTCCTCTGCGAATATTCCAGCAGATTTACCGCAGATTCTAGACGAGCAAGGCGACAAGGAGGCGAGAGAGGAGGCATGGGAGAGAAGGGCGACGGTGCTTGTTCAGCAAAATCCGCAGTTCGGGCAGCTTTCACCGAGAGCGTCGGAGGGAGAATTGGCAAGTGAAAAGGGGCGGTCAAGGAGCCCAAGTGAGGGGAATGTGGGGGCGCAGGATGATGTGAGTTTTGTAGACATTGATATTCTTACGATGAAGTGCTCATTCTTGCCTGTAGATCAATATTCAGGAGGCTATACGATTACACGAGGCTGGAGGTAAGTTTGACTTGGGACTTATGCTTGGTATGCGCTGATATTGATAACACCTAGATCTGGAACGATCAACGCAAATGTTCGGCCAGCTGGCTGATCCAAACGGTGCGAACAATCCCCTCAGTCAGGTTTTGTACGGATTGGCTCTCCGGTATGCTTCCGTTTCCTTGATGATTACCCAGTGTATACTAATCGAAATAGGCACGGCTGGGGCTGCGCCAAAGATGAGGCACAAGCTGTTTCCTACTTATCAGCAGCAGCGTCAAATTCAGCTGCCGTCGAATCTGAGGCTTTACGCGCTGGCATGAAGAAAGGCGGCGTCGCTAAAGGCGAGCTCGTTCTCGCCATGTTCGAACTTGCGAATTGTTTCCGTAATGGCTGGGGCGTGAAGAAAGACCCTGTCGCTGCTCGGCAGTATTACGAGACGGCGGCTAACTTGGGCGATACGGATGCTATGGACCAGGTTGCTTGGTGTTATCTTGAAGGCTTTGGCGGGAAAAAGGACAAGGTATGAGAGACCAAACGAGCTTGTCGGGGGTTTGCTAATCCGCGAGTCACAGTTCAAGGCAGCCAAGTATCTTAGACTTGCCGAAGCGAATAATGGTCCGACGGTTGGCAATTCTTGGTATTTTCTGCCATTCATTTTTTCCTATAATAATGGGGGCTAACGTGGTTGAATAGGATCTGGAAGGAAAAGTATAATCCGAAATAAGTGATCATCTGGTTGCAAATCTGAAGCCAATTACTATTGCATTTTCGAGCCAGTTATTTTGCTATGGAGAGATCTCGTTGGGGGGATGTACTTAGTTCACGATGGTTCATTAGTCTTTCTTGCACGATGTATGAAGAATCTACGTTCAGGGGGCAGCACATAATGAGATCCCAATGATTGGTAGTCCTATACTATCCCAGGTTCCCGTATTCTTTCTTATATGATGATTGTCACAGGGCTTGCAGTGCGATAGAGGGCAGGCACACGTGCATAACAGAAGCCATCGAGCGTTGAGTCAAACAGCGAACCCCAAAATGCAGCATGCTACACACAACGTGAACTCCACGGTGATGACCGAAGGCACAAGATCTGATGCTATCTTGGCATTTATGCCGCTAATCTCTATGAGATCAGGATTTACTATAATTGAAACTTGTCACCAGATGTTTCCAGCAGGGTAGGTCCACTCAAAGCCCACGCTGATTTGCCCGCCCTGCATTCCAAAGATAGTTAGCAGTGCGCCCTTATAAACTCACATGTGACGATCTATAGCTTCGCTTAAATTTTCGTGACATCCCCAGAATCTTAATCGGGGGCGGAACTTGTTGGATGCGCTAAGGACGTTCCCCGCATTTGGTACGGACCCTGGCACCTGGCTAGAAATTCTTCATGTGAGATTCAAACTACCATATCAATTTTTCAAGCCTCGAAGTGATATTGCACTGCGAATAATGAATTTCTGGTTGGTTTTAACATGAATCAGCAAGATTGAAGTATACATCATGTCTACACACATGTGAGCGCAGATCGTAGTTTATAAACTCCATCGGCATATCGCGATGGAATGTTAGGAAACGAGATTGGGCCTTTCGAAGACCCGAACAACCGGAACGCTCTTCAGGAATGCTTAAAATGGCGTCTCCAAAAAGACGATCTTTGTTTCTGATATCCCGCCTAATTCCAGGACGACCAGCGACCATATTTCTCTACGACTTCTGCATCAACTTCATCACACTAGCAAGGAAAATCTTCATCTGGCCCTTCTTCTTCGGTCCACTCCGACACCTCCCAACAGTTCATGGAACGCAGCATGCCCCTTTTCCTCCCAGAAATCTGTTCTCAAGTTAAAAGTCTCGTTCATCGGTGTCAGACTCTTCATGCGTCATCCCAGAGGCCAATTAAGCATATACTGGCTTCGTAGAGTCCCAAACGAAGGACTGATTTACTTCACGAAGCCTTGAATTATAGCTTCCTGCTCGCAACTTGCTGTTGTACCTCATCAGGATTTACGAGACCATGAGCCTAACGCCATCTAGCTCTAGCTCGAAACCACAGCTGGCGCCCTCACATGGTGCTGTTTATCACCTCAGCAAAGAGCCACACATCCAAGAGACACTCAAGGAATTCGAGCTACGGTCCCTTCTCCAGGTGCCTCAGTATCCTGGCAAGACCTCGAGGGAATGACCTATCTAAATGGCGTAACTTAGAAAGTCCTCCGTCTATACCCAACTGTCCCTATGACAGGCCGCTCAGCGATCTGCGACACAACTGTCGCAGGCGAGAAAATCCCAAAGGCACAACCATCGCGCCGTGTTCGCAATCAGTCAACCGCAGCCACAAAATTTGGGTCGAAACAGCGGATGAACATCTGGCTGAACGGTGGATTAACACCGATAGGGAAGGCACACAAGTGCCAAACAAGCATGGTGGGGCGTCTACGAGTTTTGCTCAGATCACTTTTCTTCTTGGACCGGGGATTGTATTGGGAAGGCTTTTGCAAAGACAGAATTCGGGTGTGCAGTGGCTAGTCTTTTTGGACAATCTCAACTCGAGCTGAAGAATCCGAAGCAGAAGATCACTGTCGGTGGGACCTTGACGAGTCAGCCTATTGAGGGGATGCATTTGAAGTTGACCAAGTTGCACAATTGGATGGAGTAAATGGACCTTCAGTGAACTTTTTTTACAATTCTGGGATGTTCTTTTGGCAAAGGCTCACAGTACCCAGTGAGCTATACATGCTGAATGTACTAATAAATTCACGATCATTCATATCTCGGCGTATAGCTCTGGTTTATGCGCCATGAGACTTCCCCCCGCACACTCCTGGAAGTTCCCCACTCGGTCGTATTTGGTCCAGGGGCCCGAGTCCCAACTTTGAGTATCTAAATGATCGACCGGCAATCGCCGAGGCTGCAACCTGTGAAAATGCTGAGAGGAGGGCACCTCGGCAGTCCCAATCATGAGTTTCGGTTCTATAGATTCATGTGGTCCGGATACCATTGAGAAAGGGATGTCGCATGAACTGTATTTAATTAATGCAATATCACCATTGGAACTGAATCTGGAACTGAATCTGTTCCGCACTTAAATCATGACTATCACACCTGATACTTCGACGGGGTATGTCCACACCCTCACGCCTACTCAAGAGGCCAAGCTGCGAGAGCTTTGGGTTCTCCTTTTCACGTCTGCAGCATCCGTCCTCTCGGCTGTGTATGAAGTCGAGCTTCCAGAGGGTCCGCCGAACAAATTGTTTGAAGTACTCGACCGTGTCAATGAGCCGACAGTGGAAGCTATTGTCGCCGCGCTGAAAGCCGATGCTGATACCGAGTTCAAAGATGCCCCGGAGATCCAAGAGAAATGCCAAGAACAGAAGTCGCTCGACAAAGTGGATGCGCTGATGAACAAAGATGCAAGAAAGAATATCATGTCTGAGATGGCTACGCGTAAAGTCACACCCGAGCACTTCTCTGCCGTGTTCGCGTCACTACGGAAAAGGGGCGTTCAAGATTCAGAGATCAAATCTATGGAAAGAATCTTGTCGCAGATGACACCCGAGGAAATGGTCTTTTCGATTTTGAAAATGATCAAGCAGGAGAATCCGGATAGTCTTCTGTTACGCTTCCTGCGAGCCAGGAAGTGGGATGTTGGAAAGGGGTTCGCGATGATGATGTCCAATATCCTGTGGAGGAAGGAGGTGCATGTTGATGATGACATCCTCCCCAAAGGAGAGCTGTATGCTCTGGAACAGTCCAAGAACGAGAAGCTTAGCGCCAAGGAGCAGAAAGAGGGGAAGGATTTCATTGCGCAATTGAAGATGGGGAAGAGTTTTTTGCATGGATTCGATCGGCAAGGTCGACCGGTCAACTATGTGCGCGTGAAGATTCATAAGCCCGGTGCTCAAAGTGAAGAGGCTCTAGAAAGATACATTATTCATGTCATTGAGACGACTAGGCTGATTGTGGTTCCGCCGGTTGAGACAGGGGTATGTGTGTTCCTGTAGACTCAGCAGAGGAGTTGAGCTGACCTTCATGCAGACTATTGTCTTTGATATGACCGGCTTCTCGCTCTCGAATATGGTACCGACCTTTGCGACCCATGCGCTTGATGGTTGAATTAACATTTTACTCTAGGAATACCAACCGGTCAAGTTCATCATCAAATGCTTCGAAGCAAATTACCCCGAGTCACTGGGCCAGCTATTAATTCATAATGCACCTTGGATCTTCTCCGGTTAGTTTCATCCAGACAATGTCTCTGCGAAGAATTGCTAATGCCACCAGGGATTTGGAAATTGATTCATGGCTGGATGGACCCTGTTGTAGCCTCCAAAGTCCACTTCACCCGCTCAGTCTCCGATCTAGACAAATACATCTCCCGTGACCAGATCCCGCAAGAGCTTGCTGGTGACGAAGACTGGAAATATACCTACATCGAGCCATCAGCTGACGAAAATGCCGCGATGAAGGATACCGCGACTCGTGACTCTCTTATGTATGAGCGTATGATGATTGGGTTGCGCGTGCTCGCTGCTACAGCGGCTTGGGTCTCGGCGACTACGTTCTGTGAAGGGACAGAGGATAAAGCGAAGGTGGAGGAGTTGAGGATGCGCCGAAATGCGGTTATTGAAGAGTTCAAGAGTAATTATTGGAAGTTGGATCCTTATATCCGGGCTAGGGCTATTACTGATCGGGAGGGCGTTTTAAAGCCCGGTGGGGAGGTTGTGAAGGGGCAGAACGGACGTGCTAAGTGAGAATTGTGAGGCAGATTATGAACTTAAGTTTTCAATTAGGAATTTGTGCGACTTTTATGTGAATCCATTTTCACTGTCCATTAATTTAGGTCCATGAATGTAAAAATATGAGGGCTCATGCAGTCTCAGCATGTTGAGTGATCCCCTCGTTTTTCTCCAGTAGCGTCGTCCTTGCTGGGCTGCCAATTGTAACAGGTGCTGACTCGCCATCAAAAATGACAGCCATCTCCTCAAGAGAGTAGCCATGTGTCTCGGGGTAAAAAAAGTAAACCGTGACCAAAACAATTAACAAAACGGCCAGAAAGACGAAATAATACTTCCAAGAAATGGCCGCAAAAGCGATAGGGTTAATCATCTGATTGAAAACCAGTGCCCCATAGTTGGCCATTGCACAGATGGCTACACCCTTGGCGCGCAAAGAAAGTGTCCAGATTTCGGCTGGATAAGCTAGCATCAGGGGAGTAAAGGCGATGTCGTAGCCGGCATAATAGATGAACAGGAATGGAATGACTGCAGTCCCCACGGCTGCTGTACCTGTTGTATTAAAGGAGCCGGAAAGCGCTGTGATGATGATATAGCTGATGAGCATGATTACGGTAGACGCGAGGAAGAGTGCTCGTCGGCCGGCTCGATCAACGAGACATGCGCCGACAATGCTCATTATCAAGTTCCAGAGCTGAAGGAATCCATTGATTAGTGTTTGTTCTGTCACAGACTTGATGCCGATTGTATCCAGAATGAGGGTGAGATAGTAGGAAACAACGCCACTGGGAAAAGGGTCGTCAGCAAAAAGTCTTGAAACTGGAGTCTTCTAATCGAAACTAACCCTCCATTCCACTGGGAGAAAAAGCCTAGTGAGATGCTGATGAATAATCGATACCGGTTCCCCGATGTTCTGACACAGTCAACCCAACGAGATTTCTCATTTGCACTCTGCTCAAGCTCAACCGACTGCACAATTTCGTGCATCTCGAAGGCAACAAGCTCAGAGCTCTCATCTCCTCCAGCATGAAGCCTCACTACAATTTCGCGCGCTTCCTTGACTCGCCTCTGTCGAATCAACCAGCGAGGCGACTCGGGAGCAAGTAAAGTCCCCGGTAGAGCAAGCAATGGCAGAGCAATTTGCATCAGCGAAGGAATCCGCCAAGCCCAATCACTTTCCATATTCCGCGTGCCAAACGCAATCCAAGCCGACAGCAGTGATCCGACATAATATTGACACATATACATGGCCGTGACAAGAGAGCGATGCGACGGATACGCAATCTCAGTAACCAGGATCACGGCAGCCTGGAACCAAGCCCCTGCAATGCCAACGAATATTCGCGATGCGACAAACATCTTCGCATTCGGTGCCCCAGCTTGAAGACCAACGCCCAGAGCTAGCCAGCCATACCCGATGAGGACAGTTCGTTTCCGCCCGAAACGGTTGGCAGACCAGGCGCTTACGGGCTGGAAGAGCATGCTACCGAGGGATTGAAGGGCGTTGATGAAGCCAAGCCATGCGCCGGTCGGCTCGTGCATGAAGGATTGCCATTGGTGTAGGGATTGAAGGCCATTCATAAGGGAGATATCGTAGCCGACTGTGCTGGAAAAGAGAATGAGGCAGGCGATGTAGCCATTCAGGGTCAATAGGTGAGGGATTTGCCACCATGGTTTCGGGTTTGTCGGGAGAACCTAGTTGATTGAATTTAGAAAATGACAATGGTCGTGTGAAAGGAATTTAAGGACATACCGATGCAAGCCTCGCTGCAGGGGTCGGGTCGGAGCTCTTCCCCGTCATGATAGGGAGTGGAGCAGTCGCGATGGAAAAGTCGGCCTGGACTGGGATGGCGCTCGAGGACTAGGGTGAGGCTCTATGGGGATCACATCCTAGTAGATACGCCCCGGAACGTCATGATGCACGGAAAATAAAAGCCGAAGCATCCGGGTGTCTTATCTTTTATGGAGCAAGACAAGGAGAGAGATTTCAAAGCCGAGACTTAGAGCCAAACCATCCAGGGCTAACGGTGTGGGGAGGGCGCGGGGAAAGCCCGTGTGGAGAAGGCGGTTTTCGCATGTCCACGGGTCTGCTACCGTATCAGGAAGAGAGTATATGGTCCGCTAAATCCCGTTGGGTAGTCGGCCCGCCTTACCTTTTGAGTGTAGGAATGCTTCTCTGTGCTTTGGAATGATGGTGCTTCCTAGGAATTTTGCATGTCAGGAACCTGACACGCTAGTCAAGGGTGTACCGAGACTATAGGGCGAGGTGAAAGAGAAATACTATGATGAATCTTTGTTTTTTTAAGACAGGACAGGAGACGAACCGAGTGCTATTAATAGGAGTAGGCATGGACAGGAGCTTGCAATCTGGCCAAATATTGCGAGGCGAATCTCTCCTGAAGAGCTCTTCCCATAGTATCCGACGTATTCGTATAGGCGTCGATTATTGCCGCTTTGTAAGACGAGGGAAAATCCACTTAGCCTTTTTTAGCGTCAGGATCGTTAAATCATCCATTTGAAGCGACCACCCCTGTTTTGGGTAGTGATTGACACTTTTGGACCGGAGCTTCGATGTTCAGGTAAACTCGTGAATATCATGGTTCATGAACACAAGAATGATAAAGCAGCAGTCGCTATTACCCCAGCACTCAAAACGAACAACACCGCCCGCATTGGAGATACTCGGACATGATAATCCGCAGCCTTACTCAGAACATCAACAATGTTGACTGTCATCCGCATGCGGTAGATGATCTACATGTATCATACCAGGCGCGGCACTTTCCAACAGCTTGTCACGCACTGAATGCCGATATATATAAAGACCAGCCCACAGAGGCAATTAAGCTCATTTAAGCTCTTCACCCACTCCGCCTCATTCATTCGGGAAAAACATACCTTCACGTCTCGGCCCGGTATGGTTGATTATTTTTGATCAGAGTCGCAGTGCTCACGCAAGGACTAGACAAGATGAAACTCCAAGCAATCTGCGTCCTTTCCTTCCTGACCATGGTTTTTGCAAGCCCTATGCAAACCCAGGTGGAGACGCGGGATGATGCCGGGCTTATCAGTGACTTACTGGGCGATGGTGCCAAATTGTGAGTCTTTCATCTATAATCCGGAAGGAGCTCTAGGCTGACAGTATTTACAGGCCTCTTGGACTCAAGTGAGGAAACAACTCGGTCCATTATCAATCTCATACTAAACTTCATATTTAGCTTGAGCAGCTTGGCGGACCTGTGAGCTCCACACGACAGACAACAACACTACGCACCGGTGGACAAGGAAAGATTAAGACAGCACTCTGTATTCTAGCTATAGATGCTATCTGATGGACCGGCAACTTCGACCAAATTGCTATGCTTTATGAGGTCTTAGAGATTTTTACCTATGAAAGGGGCACCTAGTAAGACGTAAACACATTTTCACTTGATATGTGACTCATCTAGGTCTGAAGGCGATTAATCACTCGGTTGAAACATTCAGTACCAAAATCTTTTTTAGAGATATGTCTGGTACAATTCGACACATGGCAGACGCAGCTGGGATGGTTTTGTTTTCAAATTCGTCGACTCTAGCTAACCCGAGAATAAACCACAATGCCGGTCGGCCGCAAGCTGTCTTCTGCCCGGCTTTAATAGTAGCAGAGCCGCCGGTACAGAAGCCGCAGCGAATCCGATCATAACTCTCAGCTGTGTGGTGAAGCTGTCTGCAAGTACACCCTCCACGCCCTCTTGAAGATTGGGAGACAGAGATTTTATCGCTTTCACATTTTCTAAGAACAAATGCAATTCATGTCTGGTCAGAATGCCGTGTAAGTGATGTGCCAAACGGCCATTAAGAATGTTGGATGCAATGGCGAGACCAACAGCGCCGCCAAGGAAGCGGAACTGAACGACTGCACCAGTGGCAATTGCTATATCAAAACCGCGTCAGTCGACTGAAGACTCATGTAACAGATTGAAGATGGCAAGTGGCAATACGTACCAAGATCTCTGTCCTCAACTATGTATGGTATAGATAGAACGAGAATTCCCATCGTCAATCCAAGCCCTGCACCAGCAATGACACCATAGACAATATCAGTGGCCTGGAAACCCTTCTCAGTGGCGATCGTCGATAGGAGTCCAACGCCCACAGTGTGAATTGTACAGCCCACAAGCAGAGAATATACAAATGGTATCCGTCCTTTTGAGCTGGCAAGATTGATGGCAACGGCAGCAACGGCGGCAACGGCAGAGTACCCGATCAGGTAGATGCCAGACTCAAGAGGCGACTTGCCCAATAGGAGTTGGGCTTGCTGCGGAACGTAGACGAGGACGACATTGAACGGTGCACCGATGGCAAATGAGCAACTGTAGATGTCAGAATAAACCACTATTCAAGATCTGTGTTTTTAGGTGGACACACAGCAAGATACCCATCCATGGGCGCTCAAAAAGCCAACGTTTGGGAAAGATCGGATCTTTGCCAGGAATGTCGGAGATATAGTATTCCCATGAGAAAAATGCAACCCAGGCAACAGCTGTGAGTATAATGAGAGTTATTGCAGCTCCCGAACCCCAAGGAAATGCCAGGTTCGCTTCATTCAGAACAGTGACAAGTAAGAATGAGCCAGCCATCACTAGAAATGACCCCACGAGGTCGAGGTTGGCGAATGAGCGATAAGATGCTCTCGTTCTGAATGAGGGAGTATGTTGATCAAGGCCGAAGTGTGTAGGCATTGCAAAGGCGATTGCAACCATTGCAATGAAGCATAATGGGGCGCTACTAGGTATTAGCAGATTTTTGATTCTGGAGGGTGAGATGCCATGTACTTGATCAAGAAAACCCATCTCCAAGCCGATGCTTGTGCTAGGGCACCTCCAATAATTGGGCCTATCAACGACGCCAGAGCCAGGCAAAGTGACATGAGACCACTGTAGATCGGGAGTTTCGTTTTGGGGGCTATCTCGTAGACACATAGTATCGCCAGTGCATAAGCACCGGCACCTCCTATGCCTTGGAGCGCTCGTAGAATTATCCTATGCCGTAAGAGTTAGCCTTCGAAGAAAGCAGAATGAAAGGGGCCTCAAATCACAGTTGGTTCACGGTTTGTGCACATCCACAACCTATCGAAAAGCCGAGCAAAATAACAAGGGCAGCTAGTGTCGTGTGCTTCCTCCCGATGATATCGCTGATTTTGGTCCATATCGCCATAGACCCTTCGAGAGTGACAAGTCAGCCAAGCCTTGCGCGAGTCATACACTGAAGATTCATCAGGTGACTTTTACCTGTATATGTAGCCAAGTATCCTGTAATAATCCAACTCCGCTTCTCGAATCCCTCCAAGCTGTCGGTAATACTTGTCAGAGAAGAGCTCACGATCGTTACATCAAGATTGGAGAGGAAGAATCCGATCAAAAGCCTATTGAATCACCAGTAAGTTTCACGTTACGACAAAGCTCATAATATCCAAGACGCTCAACATCGCACATACCCTATAGTAGTCAGAATCAACCTCCACCCAGTGAGATAAACAATCTCATTGCCAGGCGAGGATGGCCTTTGCCCCGACCCCTTTTCATTGTTCTCTCTCCCGATCCTGCCACCACTTCCTCCCTTCCTCGAAATCGGCTCTGCGAACTTGATATGGCTAGACATGGTAATCGGATCTGTCGACGATCCTGAGTGCTTTTAGGTGTAGGTGGTGACAGAGTTGGCGGCCATCGCTGCAATCGAAGCCAAAATTTCGAATGCGACCACAAATTGCGTAGGACGAGGCCCCGCGTATATTGACCCCAGGGGTTTCCAAAGTGGAACGCGCAAGACGCGCGATAACAGAATGTGGAATAGAAGGATGATCTTTGTCGATCATTGAACTTTGCATTTAAATTGCATGGCTTGGCATGGACTTGTATGGGGTCTAGAGCTTTATTTCAAGGCTCTTGATGCCTCAAATTTCGAAACATTGAGCCTATATTTTACTTGTAAAGGTGGCCTGGTTTGGCCTAGTTCTATGTTGATGAAGGATAGCTAGTTGGTCAAAAAGGGGCAAGCCCTCATTCTTGCGGCGGAGGACCGAGAGCCACCACAAGTCTCCGATTTGAGGTCTCAATTGTGTTCGTGACTTGACTGAGATTCCATTGTTTCAGGGGTATCTACCCCTAGAATTTTGAACCAGGGCTTAAGCTTGTTTTTCAACAAGAAGCAAGGGATTTGCATCGACACTAGCCATGTTTGGGGACTTGCAGTCATGTGCCTCGGTCCGGAGAAGTTTTGAATATAAATTATTGTCCAACCAGACATTCTAAGTAGAGGTGTTAAATAGCAATGATTAGTGGAAGCATTCGATAGCCCAGTCGCTAGTTGATGGATCTGTACAGCTATCCAAATGCGGTTAGCGTTATCTTATCATGATTAGATTGAAGATACCTTAGCTGCAGGTCAATTAAGAAAGCAAGTCTTATTCTGTGATAATAACTAGAAGATTATCAATTGACAAGTGCAATCATCAAATTTAAGCATTACCAGACGGACTTTTTTTTTTTTTTTCAGGCTTGTTCCGCAATCTCCAAAAGGCTCTAGACACTACATCAATGGCGTAAGGGGGGTCCAATTTCTCTGTGACGTGCGCATGGGTCTGCTGCACGTTGCTTGTTGTTTCAAGACAACCCCTGTCAACGTTACGAGGTTCTTCTATCAAGTTACCACGGCGAAGAGCTAAAAAGTTAATCCCTAGCCTTGTCTTCGAGCCGATAGCGGTCAGACCCCAAGTGTACCAGTCAATTTAAGGAGCCGCTTGATCGATAGAGGTTAGAAGCGAAAGCGACCCATTGGAAGATTTACTAATATCTATAATTTGAGAGAAAAGGGAATCCATCGGTATTCGGGACATTTATCTCGCCGTAGCTACGAGATTTGGTTAGTAGCGACGTAATCCAGCCAATCCCGATACTTCTGGAGGCGAGCTTCGACACCCACAAAGTATGAGAATGCGGCGTATAAGAACCATCATGCACACTGTAGTCTACCTTGAACCCATCCCATCACCATGTACGATGGTGGTCTTATCTGATGTCCCGGCGTCCAACGCACAAATCGCCACCACGCTTCCACTCGGCCTCGTCGCGGTCTTCGTCGGCGCAACAAACGGCATTGGAGGGTACTCTTTGAAAGATTTCGCCCAACACGCGCCAAAGCCTCATGTCTGTTTTGTGGGTCGCTCACCAGACGCGGGAGACCGCATCGCGAAGGACCGTAAAGAGTTGAGTCCCGGAGGCGAAATTAATTTCATCAAAGCGGATTTTGGCCTATTCAAGTCAGTAGACAAAATCTATCGTGAGATTTGCAGCAAAGAAAAGAACATAAACCTTCTACTCTTGAGGTATGGATCGGCTCTTACTCATGTTGGTGAGTAATTAATTCAAGGTTGATACTGACTGTAGATACAAGAGAAGGTCTTCACATCTTCCTGGCAATGGCATATTATGCTCGTGTCCGCTCCATCGGTAACCTGACACCGTTCATCCGGCCGGCTAAGAATCTCCGGCGAGTAGTGACAGTATTGGCAATGGGGAAAGAGGGCCCAATCTTGAAAGATGAATTCCAGTCCGGCAGAATACCATTTACAAATGTGCGCGGACAGAATGTCTCCAGGACAGACTTTATGCTTGAGCATATCGCACAAAATGCCTCTGAAGCCAGCTGTGTGCATGAACAATCCGGACTCTAGTATATCAGGGTTTGGAAGGGAGACTAACGATATGCTGATGCGTGGTGCGATCACCATTTTCAAAATTCTTGGGCCCCTCGTCTATATTCCTACCAAGGAGCCCGAGGATAAGGCATTTGCTCTTGGCTAGTAGTGCCTGTTATCCGCCTCGGAGCGCGAAAAATTGGAGTGACAGGGGTGACGATCTCTGATGGTGCTTCTGTAGCAGTTAGCATGAACAGACAGCAGGGGAGTGATGTGTACGCGATCGACTAGGACGGAGAGAGTGCTGGACAGAAATCACTGGGCATTTTGTCAAGAATGCGTGACGAATGTATGGTTGAACAAGTTTGGGAACACCTTGGGACCGAATTGAAGCGGATAGGGGGGTCAGAAACTCTACATTTTTGAAGATGACGAGTGAGAATCAAGTGCAGTCTAAATCCAGATAGTTGTGTTCGAGCTTAGGAAGATGCACCAAGATTGTCAGCTGTGAGCTGCAAATCGCTACTATCGATGTAATCAACCATGAAGACAAGGCCTACCCATTGCTGGGTGTCACCAGTATGTGTGGCTTATTCCGCACTGACAAACTCTTCAAAAAAATACGCCTAGAAAAGTCGTGCATACACTTAAAAATGATCAAAAAGTCATAGTGGTGAGAACAGGCCTCACAGATTCGATTATGCCGCATTGTTGATATTAATATGATGCGGTAGGCCTTTGATATATGCTAAACGCCAGCAAAGTAAAGGCTATGAGAGCCAACGAATGAAACGCCGATAACCCCAACATCTATTAAAATTTTTGAAGGATGCAACTTTAAGACTAGGCATTATTCGCACACGAGAAGCTCGCAGTGCTGGAACTATCATGGATAGCTTTTCCAGACACCCAAAGGCCAAGGCCACACTGACATAAAGTCTTAGTGAATGTATTGTGGGAGAGATCGAATGGAAACATACCAATGCTGCGCCAATTCCAATGACAAGGAAATTGAGCATAGTAAGTGCGATCTTGCGAGGGGATGAGAACCACTTGCCCCAGTTCATGAACAACCAGAAAGTGCCGCTCAGACCGAAAGTGAACCAGCTGGCGAACAAAGCGGTCTATGTGCGGGGTTAGCATTCCATAAAGCAACTCATTCAGAGTGACTTACGATCAAGCTCAGAAGGTCGCTGAAGACAGGAATAGCAGATGAAATGATCCAGGCGAGAATCCACAAGCCAAGAGCAATGCCGACCCAGGAGCTCACGGCCAGCCAGTCGCGTTTGTGCATCCGATCTGTGCCACGGAAAATCCGCACGTAGACATACTTGAACGCGACATGGCCATTAATAACACCTGCAATGATGATCTGGAGGGGAGTTATTAGCTGCCACGATGAAGAAGATCTGGGATAACGAACTGTGGGCAAGGCAATGCCGTAGGCGACCTTTGAGACTACTGGAGATGCAGAGCCAAGTGCAGGCGAGGTAACCCCATCACCCGCGTAGCGGTAAATAACGACAGAAGCAATGAGATAAAGAGAGATATCAACACCTTGCAGGAGGCAAAGGGACTTAGTGAAATCGCGAGGATCTTTCAGCTCGGCCATTAGGCCGAAAAATGCGGCATGGCCACAGAAAGCGAAGACAATGTTGCACACGGCAGAGAATCCATGATAAAGATCCGTATCGAGGACAGCCACGACTCCACTTCCAGGGCTTTCGATGCCAACATCAATCATGCAGATCAGCACAGCGATGATGATACTTCCGAACGCTAAAGTAAAAGTTAGTACTCTGTCAAGGGTCTCGAGGGTACCATCCAACTTACAAACAAGCGACAACCAAGACATGTTAACGAGAGTTCTTGGAAGAGAGCAAATAAACGAAACGATCATTCCCACGATACCAAAGACAATAGAACAAGTGCCGTGGTCGGTGATGGTGTTCATCGCAACGGTGAAGGTCAACAAGTGACTCGACATGATGAAGATAAGAAAAGTGATGTATGCAGCTCCGACGATTTCGCGACCCCATTTCCCTCCCAAGACCTCTCCAGCATCGGCCATCGTTGTGATTTGCGGGTATCGCAACTTCATTTGTCCCATGACGTATCCGGTATAGGTTGCCAGGAGGCCGAGGCCAATAAGGAGAATAACGGCACTGCAGCTAGTATTAGGTCCATTCTGAGTTGTTCTATCTGCAATCGACTTACGGGACAAGACCCAAGCCCGCAATGGCAGCAGGTAGAGATAGAACACCCAGGGAAACTGTTTCGGCGACCATGACTATGAAGGATTAGAGATTGGAATTATGTTGAGGAGCAGTCCCAAATGAGAACATACGGCATCCGCATTGCCTAGAGAAATAATCAATCAATATTAAGAAACTCATTTGGTTCCCACTTTGGGTACATACCACCATTTCAAAACTTTATATTTGACCTCCGCGAACTCTTCGTCGCCAAAGGCGTCTTGCTTGTACGCCGGCGTGGTATTCGTTTTTTCATCTCTCTCAAGGTCATCAAGGTCCTGATTCATGCTCGTCGGACGCGATGCGGTCTCCATATTATGGACCGAGACGCTCATGAAGAGGTCGATGATTTCCACAAGTTTATAAGAAAGCTCGAATTGCTATTCGTGGTCGTTTAAGATGTCGGGGATTTGATCGCGTATAAATTTCAATAGATGCACAACAACGAACCGTGAGTATAAAACAGATGCAAGATCGCGTATGACAGAGAATTAGAAGCAAAAAACCACGACGCAAAAAAAAAGAGCTTGACTCAATCCACGCCTGAATAAAGTCTCGGCCAGCAAAAAACGGAACGGCGCCAAAGTGGGTCACGGCGTCAGTTGGACCCAGCCATCGGCCTGATTTAACGAATCAAGATCCCGAGACGTAATAGAAATCATCGAAAAAGGCATTCCAATGGAGCCTGAAACTCCTTAGAAAACTGGGGGAACTGAATAAGAATAAAAGTTCGTCGCCGATGCCGGCGTGGCTAAATCGTGTTCCTGGCGCAAGCCTTGATGATTGTATTATCCGCGAACTGTAGCTATGGCGAATGAAATCTTCGCGCGGGTAGCGTCGATCTCTGCACTATCTGGGCTCAGCCAC
This sequence comes from Penicillium sp. IBT 18751x, assembly GCA_028828935.1. Taxonomy (NCBI): domain Eukaryota; kingdom Fungi; phylum Ascomycota; class Eurotiomycetes; order Eurotiales; family Aspergillaceae; genus Penicillium; species Penicillium sp. IBT 18751x. The sequence continues at coordinate 2,373,089 of JAQJZS010000001.1, read as the reverse complement.
ACAACTTATTTCTCATAGGGCACACGAGGGACTCTTATGGTGACTCTATGTATTTCAGTACATAGGCGCCATAGATCTGCCATGCCCCCGGAATCGGAGCCGACGGCCTCCCTCCGGAGCCTTTCGGTGGCCAGATTTGGCTTACTTCGTCTGAATGAATCATATGGCTTGCACTTCGAAATAGTGTACGTAATGGCCCTGAAGGTAGGTGCCTTAACCTCGGTCGTGCCTTTTGCAGTAGAGTGAGGCTGATTTCGGCGACCATCCCATGATCGGCCTATTTAATTGTTGATTCTTGGATAGTTTTAAGACTGCAGACATAAGGCAATTTCCCATCATGCGCATATATAGCTGATGATGAATATTAGGACCTCTCGATGTGAACCTAATGCCGCGGATAGGTACAGTACGGGAATCGAAAAGGGTCAAGTGACGTCATGGTGCTCTGACCAGATAATTTACAAGCACAATCACCAGCCAAGATACTAGAAGGCTGCAGGAGATGATGGTGCAATTGTCGTATCAGACAAGACCCCACGATCGCGGAGGAGCGAAATTGAGCGGCCGATCTTTAAGTTAGCGCCTGCCGGAGGTACTATTTTTAAAGCCCATCATTCGCTCTGATCTGCCCGTCATACATTCGTTACCCTTGAATTTGCCTAAAATGCCTCTCTCTATTGTATGAGCTCACATTGAACTCTACCGATAAGATGCGCATGATCATTGTGGGCGCAGGCATAGCAGGACTTTCTCTTGCGATCGCTCTCGCGCAGAATAATCACAAAGTGTTGGTTCTGGAGTCCGCCTCTCAGTTGGCCGAGATAGGGGCGGGCGTCCAAATGACCCCGCAAGCTGTCAAGTATTTCTTTCAATGGGGTCTTAAAGAAGACATATTAGCGCAGTGCATTGTGCCAGAAAAACTGAATATTAAGGATAAGAATGGAAGCATGCTGGGTGCGATGCAGATGGATACGATGGAGGACTTGTACGGTGCGCCGTATATTGTTGTTCACAGGGCTTCTCTACATGATATACTTCATCGCCATGCTATCAAAGCCGGTGCGGAACTCATATTGGATAGCAAGATTACCCGATATGACTTTGAGAATGGAGCAGTCGAAGTCAATGGTGGGAAGCGACTCGAAGCGGATCTTGTAATTGCTGCAGATGGTATCTTCCATAAATCTGGATTGGATCTCACACTATACTAACAAAGATAGGCATTAACTCGTTCGCTCGCTCCCAGCTCCTAATGTCTTCAGATCCGGGACCTCAGCCTACCGGATGGGCGGCTCTGAGAATGATGGCCGAGGTGTCTAAGATTCAACAAAATCCCGCAACCGCAGATCTGGTCAACCTCAAGTCGTACAATTCCAACTTCTGGATTGCACCGGATAGGTCTTGCATGACATACCTAATCAAGGATGCTTCGATGCTCAACATAGTCCTATCCCACCGCGACGACACTGACATGTCCAAATTGAGCTATGGAGATCTCAAGAAAGTCGTAGATGATCTTTTTGGCGACTTTGAAGAGCCGTAGGTATCACCATGAACACCTCGCTGAATAGCTTTGACAGTCTCACAGAGTTCAAAAACTCCTCAATTTGTCACTTCCAAAGATTGTAAATTATCCAGTTTATGCAGTCCCACCACTTCCCCATTGGACACATCCATCGGGACGCTTTACACTACTCGGTGATGCTGCCCATGCTATGGCGTTCTATATGTCTATGGGTGTGAGCCTCGCCGTTGAAGATGCCGTTTCTCTAGCAACAGTCCTCAACCTTGCATGTCCCGATCCGAGAACGGTGCCAGAAACATATCGGCTTAAAGATGCGCTGACCGTCTTTGAAGTGGTTCGAAAACGCAGAGCTGTGAATGTGCAGAGGGCGAGTCTTCGCGCAGGTGATTCGCTCCATGTGCCTGACGGCAAGGAGCGAGAAGCTATGTATGGGCTGATGCGGCATACCAACGAGGACTTTTGTTTACCAAAAGAGCATCTTGATTCAACCAGTGACGAGCGCGATGAAATTGATCGAGCGATTGGTGGATTCGGAAATAAGCAAACTCGCGATTGGTGTTATGGTTACGATGCCGTCAGAGACGTGACAGACGCATACACAGCGAAGCTAGATTAGGAGTCTTCTGAAAGCCACGTCACTTTATGCCTGTATCACACTCAAAGTGTCGATGGCCGTATGATGTAATATTCAATTGGTTAGGCAGCAAAGCGGAGATAGACGACGGTGAAAGTCCGCCTTCTTTTGAACATATCCTCACCAATGGTCTGATTAGAAGAATGGATGTTTTGCGAGTTTGTCTCCACAGCATAGCACGCTTGCTGTGCTAGTGAAGCACTCGATCAAGATTCTCCCGTTCAGTATACATTTCTGCAGCTTCGGCTGGGGACTATCCCGTACTTGTCGCGGTGGGTGCAGGGTAATTGATTTTGTGCTGCTTCGGGCCTGGTCGAAGACACGCGGCATAGCAGCAAGTGTTTAAAGTCTTGACCGGTTGGCAGAAGAACACCAGCATACGAGATTGATCCACTATACTTGAGGTTTTTGTCACTTTGAAATGATATACTGCTTTTAATACCGATCTCGGTGTACCATGGAAAGGGGCAGGGTACACGACAAAACGACAGAGCTTTAGGTTAGCTGAAACGTCCATTATGATGCTTGAAATGGTGTGATTACGTAGACCATAAGCCCGTTTGGCCAAGTGGTAAGGCGTCCCACTCGTATTCTCGAATGAGAAACGTGGAGTTTATGGGAAGATCGCAGGTCCGACTCCTGCAACGGGCATTTTTATTTTTGCCCTTTTTTGACACCTAGCTAGCAACCACACTGGATCGGAAAATCGTAAATAAATTTATAAGGACGGAAAAAGTCCTTCATCTTCTAGTTCTTTCCAAAATTATCTCGAATGTGTGTGGCAGCATAGTGTGTGCTGTTTCGTCGTGTGGTGGCTTTCTACTTGCTACAGCAGTCTGGGTATCGATCCGCTGGGTCATGTAGTTATCAACATGACTTACAGGTATGGGCCAGGAGTGTCCCCCAAGATATGAAGTAGAAGACTCCAGCAGAGACGGCTTTTGCCCTTCCCCTGTCAGTAGAATCTCATCTCGTCGGATATCCTATTATAGTCGAAATGCTATGTCGATGGCAGTACCGATATGTACACCATGGAACGTGTGCTGTACTGTACACTTTCAAGTCCAAAGTCCAACACTACTCTAACCCCGACTCACACACAGTCCTATATAGGTGGTCTATAACAAGGCAACCCCCTCTCTATCCCTCGGGAAACCAACCTCCCTCAAAACCTTCATCAGAAGTTCCGGCTTCGCCCTCAAAATATCCCACTCCGCCTCCGCCTTTACCATGAGCGTCCCAGCCAAGACCGTCCCGTTCAACGAAACAACACCCGGATCTACAATATCCCCAGCCTTCTCCATATCGACTGGGACTGTACCCGTTTCCGCCCTTCTCGGAACAATCATCATAGTCGATAAAGTCATCGCTAGATTATAGCTTATATGCGCTGCTCCGCTCGTCGCTACATTCGTACGCGCATTGCCTTCAACGGCGGCGACAGCGGCGCGATAAAGAGTGAGGTATATATTGTGTAGCACCTCCGGCGTCGGTTTCTCCGGGACTGGGAGGGCGAAGTGTGCGAATGGGAGATGGGAAAGGTGTTGGAATTTGCCTTGTGATTGAGGCTGGGATTTGAATCCGTCGATGAGCGGTTCCCAGATATCATTTGGGGTTGCATCGGCGCGCATTGCTTCGACGGGGAGGAATTGGAGGTGACGGTGTGGTTGGCTTGCGCCGCTCTCGTCGCCGGAGTTGAAGAATGCGAACAGGCGGCCTGGGTGATTCTGGGTCCAAGCGCGAAGACATTCGTAGGTTGCGTCTAGGTCTGATTTGTCGAGAAGGTCGGTTTGGGGGGCCCAGGCTGTTGTTGCGAGGATGAAGTGGTTTGGGATGACCGGGTATTTGTTTAGGATGAGGGCGTGAGTCGGGTTTGTTGGCGGAAGTGTGGTTATTAGGAGCTCTGGAGAGGGTTTTTCGAAAGGGTCTGGTTTTGGAGCTTTAGGCGCGCTTGGTCTAAGGTTATTCGGTTTCTTTGCGAGTGCTGGGCAGTAACGAAGTTGGTACTGGTGAGGTTAGTGTGTGGGCTGTTTCGGCATGGGGTGAGGTGCGTACTGGGATGCCCGCGTTTATTATGGATAGGTGCGTAGACGAGAAGACGAGGTGGTTGCCTTCTTTAGCGGCTTTGAAGCGCCGGGCCACCAGGGCCGAGAGGGTTTCGGAGAGACCGAGCTGCATTGTGTATGTTGAGGTGATGTCGTGGGAAACGCCGGGAGCTGCCGAGGTGCGGCGGAGTGGTCAAGGCACCGTATCAGCTTATCAGCCCACGCTACTGTTCCGATCGGGAGAGGCGCTATGGAATCTACAGGGTCATGTACGGAATTTGGCACGGGGAAATTGAATGCACATAGGGAAAATAATCCTATTGATCGTATGCACGCTATACATCACCTGATAATTACCCGACCAGCAGGACAGGCAAGTGTTTGGCGCCTTGAGCAGAAAACAATGCAAATTCCCATAACAAGGTCGAGCCCAAGGTATCATCCGTAGTCCATGATAGGACAAAATTGACGCCGCAACTATATGGGAACAAAGTCCAAGAAAACAGAATGGAAAACAATCAAGAAAATACAACGATTCCTGAGAATCGATTCCGAATAACAGAGAGAGGAGAAACGATTCATTCACGCCATGAGCTCGTTGATGGAAATTCCATCGGTCTGGGAGCATAGATCGGGCAATATCATTGCCGACTGACCCATGAGGTGAGGCGAGGGTCCGTCCATCCATGGACCGCGCTCTTCTTCATTCGCGCTGAGGACACCTTCGGCGCGCTTCATCGTCTCAACATCCAGGTCTGTGACATAAGCATCGCGGGTCGTGCCATCGTTTCCACTGCCCGGAAAACGCAGACGGACTTCAAACTCGTTGTTGAGCATCATCTCGTCCTTCCAAAGACGGCGCTGGCCATCGAAAACGCATAGCACGCGCTTTTTGGTCTTCATGCTGCTATTGGGACAGCCCCAGGATTGCGGGTAATTGCCGCGATTGTTGCGGCGGCGGGTTGCGACGGCGCGACCCTTATTCGCGGTATTCTTGGACACGGCGTTGCCGGTACCAATGATTGGGCGCGAACTGGGGACATTCGCTTTTTTGGAACGGCCAGCGCACCAATTGGCAAGGTCCTGGGAATCTTCATCATCGTGGGAATCGTTATCATCATAGTCAACAGGTCCGGCCAAGTCGAGCAACTGATGTTTCTCCATGGTTTTTTTCACCTCTTCGTCTGCGGCAACCTCGGCAAGTCGCTGCTGGTTGATGGCCTCTGAGGGCTCTTCTTGCTGTACCACGCGCAGGACACAGTCGTCCAAATGCTCGTAGAAGTCCTGGGCATTGCTGAATGTCACCGAGCAAGTCGAGCACTTGCCAGTAGCATCAGGGCTGTAGTTGGTACCCTTCTTCGCGGAGGATGGGCTGCGCTTGCGGCAGTTCGGTGGCGTCTGCTCGACTCCGTGGACGGAAGTCAAATGGCGCTTGAAGACGTCGGCGCGGTTAAAGCTCTTCTCCGCAGGAGAACCGGAACCCGGGCAGAAACCGCACACCATCGTCCCTTTGTAATGGGTCAGGGTGTGACGATTCTTGTCATATTTACGCGCGAAGCCCTTGATGTGGTACTCGCAATTCGTAATGGGGCACTTCTCTGGTCGCTCGGACAAATGAGTAAGCCTGTGGGCCTTCAGATCCTTGAAGACTCGGCCGCAATCCGGATAAGGGCATCGGCCCTTCTCCTTGACATCATCTTCCGCCTCGATGCTACTCAGAGCAGGACTTTGCTGTGAACGGCGGGATTGATTGGAAGAAATGGAAGACCTTCGGTCGTAGATCGAGACCGGTCGCGACTGGGACATGGGCATCATCATGGGCGAATGTTGTGGTACGGGGAGAGAAGGCGACGGCTGAGCCTCCAAATGGTCGCTGTAGGGTACGGGAGAAGCCGCGGGTGAGTGGGGGAGAAAGTTGTGCGGAGCGGTAGAATAATTGGAATTGTTTTGTTCAGGATAGGAGATGGTAGGAGTGAAGTCAGGACCATCTTGCACTGGCTGGATCAGGTATGGAGCTTGATTCTTGTTAGCGCAAATCTCCAATAGACAGAGGCGATCAAGTACGCACCGACAGTGGTATATGGTAGCGGTAACTTTTCGTGGTAGAGCCCGTCGATCTCCAAAGACGGCCCGGTATATTCATTAGAGAAGTATTGGTCCATCACCGCCGCGGGTAGCCCCAGACCATTTCCAGTGCTGACCCACTGATCTTGAAAGGCCTGGTGGCCCGAATATGGGGATCCGATGGCGGATGAGGGAGCGCTGGCGATGGAAGCTCCCGAAGCCGCAGAGCCAGTAGGAATTTGAGGGTCTAAGTGCGATGCGGCGACAGAGGGAGGAGTGGCAGGCACAGAAGCGAAATTGGAGGGCTTGTAGTCGGAATCGTAGAGGACTGAATCATTATAAAACGGCAGGCGAGAGTAGTCCTGGGGATATGAAGAAACGTCGACCGGATAGAACATTTCGGAGAACTGAGGATCCATATTCATGGGGAAGAAGGACCTGGATCTGGATTCAACCATTGTGGAAATATATGAGTCTTCGAGTCAATGACTCTGGATTGCCGTCAGCTTTTGTTTCATGCTGGGTGTTGGAGCAACAAACCGATCCGATAAGGTTAGAATTGCGGCCCGGTTAGACCCAACGTGCGAACCTCGGGACAAAGAAGGCAACGTGCGATAGGTATGCAAGGGAGCCGTGGATAGGGTCGCATACAGGCAAGCTATGTTTCCTTGCGTAGGCACTTGGGAAGCCCTTTGAGGCGAGAGTAGTTAATGATGTAGTGTAAGGCGAAGTGGGAGAGTCATGTCAGGGAGGGGAGGGGGAAGAGGAGGAGTATTATAGACGCATAGTCAGTACACATCGTAGTGTGCAGTGTCTAGTTCGGCATGATGAATTATTTATCAAAAATAGAAAACGGAAAATGGAAAATAAAAATAAAAAATAAAAATGGAAATAAAGAAAATCAAAATCGAGTTCAATACGGTAAGATATAGCGCGAACCAGACCCTCAAACCACAGTGCTGGGGCAGTGCGCAGCCAGGACAGGGAGCCCGGGCTTAGCGCTGGCCGGGCTCCACAGGACATGCTAAGTATTTTGGGTAAAATGGGTCTTCCGGTTGTCTTGGGTGGGGGTGGGTTTTGAATTTCGAAATTTACTTTTTGTTTTCCTAGTATTATTTCCCCATTGAGACTTCTTTCACCAGTTCGTCTCAATTCGAGCATAATCTTTTATTGTCGTTCGCATTGGTTCGAAAACTCAGCCTCCTGTCAGGCGTCCAGTCCCGACCCTGTAGAGGACTGAGGACCTATCTCCTGGCGAGCGTGTCTTTATGATAGTGCTCCGTACCCTTCTGCCCTACAAGGCCATGGTCCACGCTCAAGCACAGGGCATGGCCTTGACACGGCCCCGCAAGGCCGGAGAAATCCCGCCATACAGTCACGAAGACTGCACGGTGTTCAATAGCGTGGAAGATCACGGCATAAATCCGATAGATCAAAATGGAGATGTTCGGAGGATATAGTACAAGTTGCTAGACTCCAGAATAGGGGGTGCCGGGCAAAAATCAACTGCAGCGATCGACTCTTCCGAAATGTCAAGGGCAATAACCTCACGACGGGGCCTGTCAGTCGGGATCCATAAACAGTGATCCATTCATTGCATTCCCTAAAAACGGGGCATCGGCAAGTCCGTGTCCCCCTTTCGCTTCGAACAACGCATTGTAGATCGCCTATTCTGACAGCGTTACAACATCGTACATGTCCCGGTAGTTTGGGTCGGATGGCTCGCACAAGATCTTAGCAAATCATAGAAAGTAAAGAAAGAGAAAATAAGACCCTTTGATAGAGTGGGGTAGATCTCGGCCGCGTCCGTCGCATTTCCAAAATGTGAAAAAAGAAAAGAAAAGAGGAAAGAAAAAACAGGAAAAAAAAAGAGGAAAAAATAACAGCGTATTCCCAAGGATCCGGTTGACGATCCCTGACGGGGCTAGAGGAGCTTTCCCCACGCCAGCCAGCCATTTCGGCAGCCCTGTGCAAGTCTTCATTGGGCCGGGGCTGGCCACGCCAAATGAAACATGAAATGAGGTCCCCAGAGGCCGCCCAATCGTGGCTCTACCCTGGCCCTCCGGGTAGGTTCGCGACGCTCGTCTTCTGCGCTATGCTATCCCAGGTGTAGTTTGCTGGCGATCGTCTTTGCCCGATTTTCGCTGGCTCTCGATTCTCCCCCTAGAGCCGCATAGTTCGATCTGTTGGCATTTGGACTGCCCTAGTCTCCTCTATGATGTCGATTATTACGAAATCGGGGTATTGTTGCTTGTGCTCACCCCCTCCATTTCACCTGCACTTCACCCGAGAAATGTTAGCTCAATGAGTTAACCGAAATCCCAACTTAAAAGATGTCGGCAACCCAAGCCTCTGGAGCGCAGTGGGTCAGAGCACGCTGTAAGGGAGCCAAAGCTGTCAAAAAAGGTTGACAGTTGACGGTTTGACGGTCGACCACCAAATGGCTCGGGGTTCCCGCACGTACAGTGCTGACAAAGTTCCTCATTCTTTCCGGCCTTGGGAATATACGTAAGGAACCCCAATGTAACGATGGAGCCGACAAGAAAGCCTCAACCAATCCTGCGCCAGATACAAGCACCAGGTCAGGAGCGGTGCGCCACACTGTAGCCCTAGTAGCTGCAGCGAACTTGGGGCACTCGGAGCGGCCGTCAGAAAAGCGACGGGGATCCGCGTCGGTGAGCAGAGCACGCCAAATAGAAACCTGGGTGCCACGATTTGACCCTAGCCACAGTTCGACTTGTGTCAAAATCCAATCATATCTTGGAAAGTGGAGTGTCACTACTCCTAATTCGGGGGGTCGTGGGGTCCACTCGCCGTATTGAGGCGCAGCAAATGCGCTTTTCACCGCTGGGATCTGTCGGCGATCCCGGCGCCAATGCATGACGGCATAAGATCACCTGGATCTCGTATTGGAGGTATGTGTGAAAATGTGTAACGAAGAAAGCTAATTCTACATCCCTTCTAGCGAACACGGACATCTCCTAGGTGCGTTTTCAAACTCAAGTCCACTCCCGCCTTTGCACCCGCAAGTGCATCCCGCAACCCACAACCAGGGCCTTGTGTCAATGCGCGAAAGGTGACGTCCAACGTTGCCGTTGTTTCGTTGGACTTCGAAACACAAGGCTGAGAATGACGAGCCAGTCAGAGCCAAGAATAGGCCATTCGAGAAGCGCACGTCGTGATGGGGTTATCTTCTTCCGTCCAATCAGACCTCTTGATGGAGTATCCTCTTCAGGCCCCCATCAGCCTCATTCCCCTGATAGGGTGAAACATGGCATGACAAAAGAATGAGAATGAGGATGAAGAGGATGCGCCATAATCGCTCCACCCTCCGTAACCATGGACTCGGGAATGTCACACCATATCGCGCCGTCCTTTAGGTGCGATCGGCGACTCCGACGCCAGTGTTTTCAGGCCAGAGATCACGAGCGGGGAATCAAATTTAAATTCAAATTTACATTCATGTTCTTGCAGGGACTGGAATGAGATCCTAGCATAGCCAGATAAATTGTGTAGATGACTCCACACAGAATAGAAATGTAGGGAGTCTGCACCCTGGGGCCAAACACGATACCCAAAGCAGAAAACGCGTGGCCCAATGGGCCAAGCTCAACCATGGATGACACCCGGGTGAACTCCACGGTGCTAACCTTACCTCGCTCTCTACCACCTGCATATCACCTGCCTACTTGAGACCGTGCTACTGTCGAATAAATTACATTGCGACCGTAAATGCATCACCGTTCCCGTCTCGGCCACTCGAAGAACACCGAAACCCGGCAAAATCTAAGAATATCGCGGCTTGAAAGCCAAAATAACATGGCAAGGAACACAGCCAACAATGGACAAGCGATAGACGCCGCAAATGATCTAATTATACCCAAGGCAAGACTATACATCATGCTGGCCCACGCCGATCCCAACATGAACACACCCAGCGCCCATCCAACTGTCAACTCTAGCCCTATCGACCCCCTCCTTCCGGGTCGACGGCCCCTGTCATCCACATGGCCGCGGCGAAACGTACTTCTATTTTGAGACACGCCAAGAATCGATCGACGGCCCCTTTGGCCCTAGGCCCCAGACAAGCGAAACCCCTACTTTTTTGAGTCTCGTAATCTGCAGCATTGTTTCAATTGTAGCACAGTTCTCACCCGAGAATGACAAAATCACAGATCTGACATTAGCATTTTGCATTAGTGTTTGCATGTGCCATTGAGACGGGTTCGCATCTGTTCGAACCCCATGTCCTATCCCTCTACCTACAGAAAAGAAGAGCATGGTTTCAAAATCTTACAATTCCCTCGTTGACAGGGATCTCACAGCGCCCATGCGTAACCCAAGCAAGGGTGTGCCTCTTTGCTCGGCTACTCCTTTTGTCCATCGTATTCCAAATTACGGCTCCTATCCCTGTCCCTGTCCCTGCTCCTGCTGGTGGAGGGTATTTCAGCCTGACAGAAAACGTGGCCGGTCTTTCTGAGTCTAGTGTCATGACACACGCAAATTGACAGATTGTGCTTAGTCTCCAAACAGCAGGCCTGTCAGTTATCAGGGTTACAGGGTTACTTATGTATTCTAATCGCCCGTACGGTCGTTTTCCACAGAGTGAATTCCACATCACCCATCTCAACACCCTCACGCAAGCCAAATAATGCCAAGCGATAAACCCCCTACCGATGCCGCCTGAATCCTAGAGTCCGCATGTCACTTCCCATTTCATCACTCACAACAAAGAAAATGAAAATGAAAGTGACCTTTCCTAAAAGAACGCCCACTGTCCACAAATATGGGCACGTTTCAAGAAGCGATCATGGTGTTGCTCTACCGCGCGCCACCAGTCATCTAGTGGTTCAGCCCTGTCTGACAGCCCATATCCCAAAATCAGTGGCCGTCCCCTATTGAGAAATATTTTTTTTTTTTTTTAAAAAAAAAAAGATGAAAGATACCATGAACGTCTTCAAGAAAGCATGGATACTTCCACTTCATCCCTGATGATATGGAAGCTGTCAGATTATGTGGAGCATCTTGATCCCTACCCATCTCCGTCTCCGGGTTGGCCCCCATCGGAGGTACTCCGGCACTATGCTGACACCCGACGATCCGTTGCTCCAGACCTATTCTGTGAGGATTATTTCCAAAAAGTCAAAGACGTCGGAAGGATCGGCAGTGTTGGGGACTTTGTCTAGACCATAAGATGGAGTACCACAAGATAAGAAGTAAGCTGCTTACCCTCGTTTTGGCTTTAACACCCCCAACCTCAAGGCAATCGACTACGTCCAGTCCGACCGACCCCCCTGAATCTCGATTATTTTTTTTTCCAGAATACGTATTTAATTGTTAAAGAGAGCACTCTCATTTGCGAACCATCAAAGATCTGATTCGCTCAATCCTAAGCGGTACACCCAAAGCACCAGTCGCATGACCCTAGATTTCATCAATTAATGATAGGTGAATTCCGTGGGAATCCCCATGTCTCCCGCAGGCGCCCGCACCAAAAGTACAAAAGCACCCTTCACAAGCCAAATGAACACGAATTAGTGTCTTTGGAGGTCTCTAGCGCCGGATTCTCCCTAGGGGCCTGCTAGGATGTATCTGCTAAGGAAGCTCAAGAAAGTAAGGATTTGGCTCTCGATGGCGCTGGCGCGGTAGCGTCCATGCACGGATCCTCCTCGGGTGAACCGGGCTTGCGGGTCCTATGGCTCACCTGGACCCAAGCGGGATGTTGGGCGTGCACGGGATTCGGAGTTACGTGGGCATGACAGGCGAGTTCTGCCTCTAAAAGGCCTCTAGCGCATGAGAATGTGCGCTAAAGTATCTCCGGCTAAGACTAAACTGGTTATACTACTTTCAAGCTACGGTATGGCCAATACTATTTCTCTGCAATCGTCTGGCGAGATTAGCGATTGATGTACCCTATTGGGGGCTCGTCTCGTCGTTCTTTTTGGGGGCCGAATTCGTATCTTATACCCCTTTCTGCCGAGGACTGCTCGCCTGGGTTGAGGTGTTGGGTTAGGGTGCTGAATTCACCCGGGCACCGAGGGCGCCCGTCATCGTAAAAATCCGTCGATCGGTTCTCGTCTCTCTTCTTGTCTTGCCTCTGTTTTTGTGTTGAATCTCTGGGTTCTGGATGACTGGCCTCCTGCTTGGGTTTCTGGTCGGTGCATTGATCGACTATTCGGTCAGGTGTCCCCCTTCTCCTCCCCCCTTACCCCCTGCATAATACCGGTACACGTCGGCAACAGGGAATTACCCTGTCCAGCCGAAATGAGCCAGAGACATTCGACCAGAACTAGGCCCAACGGAAGGGGAAGGCGTGGTTTGTGGTCCTTTCACCATGTGGACATGGGCCAAGATCTACTTGTGGAGACCGGGGACCAGGGAGATTCCGATTCAGATTTCGATTCAGATTTCGATTTCGACTCATCGAGTTTAAGCGGGGAGGGAAAATCCTTTGAACATCGCGTAACACGAATCCAGTAGCATTGAGGGTTTACGAACAGGGACCCATTTTCACGTTCTTGTTCACCTTCACGTTCACGTTCGTTCCGCTCGGTTCGAGCTCCTGTTGGTCCAGAGAGCAAGTCACAGGTGTCTGAGCGTTGGCCCAGGGTCAAGGCGAACCCTTTTTTTCCCTGTCCACGAGAGAGAGAGAACCCCGACCGATTGTGACTGGAGGGGTTCGCCACAAGTCGCACTATTGATGCAAGATAAGCTTTAGGGGGAGGCGGTGCCGACTTGGCTTCTTGATTGTCGATTCATTTGGGGTCTCTGGTATGGTGGGTTCATGACTCGAGGACTAGGCTCAGTGTCTTAGAAGATGGGGATTACCAGTCCATTACTTGGAACAGCCCACGGGCAAAAGCAAAAGCTCAGAATGAATTCTGAGATTATATTTCTGGTCCCGCTACCGTGACAGCGGCAATAATCTCGCTAGTTCGCTAAGTCGCTAGCTCGTCACAGGGGTTGTTCGCCTTCTGATGGACAATGGACAAGGGACAATGTTACGAGAGCCGACAAAAAGCAACCACGGCTGTGGCTGGTATCTTCGCTTGCAGAAACCTTAGCACATGCACACTGAGACAGTGAGAAAACAAGGTAATCGCCGAGAGATGATATGTGGTTTGGCCCATCTATGAACCCTTTCCGGGATACTGAACGCCACCCGAAGAAGGAATATCGGGGACTTGACCCCGGTCCAAAGGGAGCTAGGTGTTACCCAGATGGGCGGAACCATCAACAGAGAAAATGCAAGGTCTGTGAGTTAAAGCTATGTTTGCCACGACCGATGATCCCCGAATTTCACTTCCCCGAATGGAGCCCGGATCAAGGTACCGGTACCGAGAAACCTGCATTGCATCAAGCGGGTGACGGGTGACGGGCGATCGGAAATTGAGGGGCGATGAGAGTGACAGCGCTTGCCATCATCATGCATGCCGGAAGAACAGTCCTCGAACGAATTGCAAGCTAGATCTCCGGGCACAGTACCCAGTACAATCCACTATAGTTGAGAGAAACTAGCCTTGGAGGGGACCAATGTGCAGACGAACTAGTGAATCGACAGTACAGCTGTCACATCTTGGATGCCAGTGTCATCACGATGATCTACAACGGGATCTCGGGAGCCAGATTGCATAAGCGCGAGATTTGTCGGATCGACATGTTGTGACTGGATTCGACACGTCGCATCTGATGTGTCAACTTTCCCTTCGCCACCTGTCTGAACAGCCACGACTCCTCGGTTATCGAGCATCGCGACAAGCCACGGGTCGGATCAATCGTAAAAAGGGGTGGGGGGGGAATCAGCGGATCCATTGCCTAGGTTCCTGATCCACACCCGATCCGAAACTCTCTCAGTCCATCTCGTTCCTGGTGGGGTCTACAATTCCACTGTCTAGTGTCTGCACGGGGGGCTTAGCAAATCCGACTTTACGTGGTGACAGTACAGCCCAAGGAGGAGGACAGGAAGGAATTAAGAAAAAAAAAACAGAGCTTGACCCGCGCTCCACCGCGGCACGCACAAATCAGCCTATCGCTGTTCGACGTCGCCGTCCCCGAGATTCTCCTCTCCCGATCGCCGATCCACTATCTCCTTTTGTACCGCCTCCACTTTTCTATACCCTCCTCGCCCCCCCCCCACAACCCGGCGTTCTACTGATGATTGATGACGTCTGGTCTGTGAACCGGATTTTCTCGACAGGTTGATCTTGATCTCGGACGCGCCAGTGCGATGGATACTATATGGGACTCGGGGTGGAGGTTTTCAGATTCCCGGTGCTTTGGCTCCACCGGCTTGCGCAGTTCCCCAAGTTGTATGGTTGAGTAAGTGGCTGGTGATGGGACGAATTGGTGAGTGGGCGGTTTGTGCATCTTAACTAGATTTGGATATGCAATTGGATGAAATCAGGGAATTCGTGCGTCTGCTTTAGGTTTCATAGCTCCGGTGATCGTGTTCGTGCTACAACCGGGTGTGTTGATTCCTGCAGCCTTTGATCGGTTCCTTGTCGAATTTTGATAGGATAGACATTCATATATACGGGCCTGTGACGGTAATTCGCAGTACTAGAGCCTTTCTACCTCATGACGGTAGGTCTTGGTACCATACAGAGTGGACTCGAGATCCCAATGCACTTGTTGTTGACCTCATTGAAAGAAAAAGATCCGAATTGTCGTCATGACGTATGTAGATCTCGAGTATTCGCCCTGCATGATTCACCTGCATGAACCACATCCTATTGTCAAGGGGATACGAACATCCAGGGTCATCCTGGATAAATTGGTTGCCATTGAAGTGTGATCTCCGATGGCTGCATTGCTGGCTTCCGGAACAGGGAATGCAGGTAAGATAACTTCAACGTCCGAGGGTTCGCACAAGTATCTGCTGGTAATTTCAAAGTAGTCAAAAAAAAAAAAAAAAAAAGTCAGTATATTGTGTTTCTATGCATATTTGTTGCCCCGACTTTCTTCAAATCAGAATCTAGTCCTGTGGTGTTGTTTCCCACGTTGATTCTTCCCCGCATTCCCCAGGATATACATCCAACCCGCGGATGTCAAAATACACACGCCATGGAAAGAACCCAACCAAGGCTCTTTGTTACAAATCGTAGCGTTGTGTTTCACTAGAAGTAATGCTCAGACCCAACCATATCGATATTCCCTTACGAGGCTAGCTATGCCCTTGGGGTATCTAATCATGTCCCAGGGGTTTAAAAATATTTCACCTTCAATGCCAACACCGCCGTGTCACCCAGAACATACAGTCAGAATCACAACCAAGTAAGAAAAGAGCACTCTCCAGATGCACCAAAATTGAATTACCAAAAGGCCTACCAATCACCTTTTCCCTCCCCCGAAATAACTCGTCCCACCCAACCTGTCCTCAGTCCTCCAATCCGCTCATATGGAAAATAAGCACACCACACCTTGACAACGAGCACCTATTCAACCCTGTCAGCAGCTTTGAAACGTCCCGGTGATACAAGCTCGCCTCCGTCTTGCCCATTCCCAAACCCAACAATAGCTAGCGAATATCCACGCACGGCTCTAAACTCCGCTGAACTCGCGACGAGCAGGTTACGCAGAACGCGTGAGTGCACACACGCCCAAGATCAGATCCCGAGCTGGAGTAGAGTAGTACCCGATCATCACCGAGGCTCCCTGCATTCGTGGGACATCAAGTACTAAGTGTAAGGAATCTGTAGATGGTAAGCGAAGTGTCACTGTTGGTATTCCCAAGGAACCCGAGTTGCTGGCAGGGGGAAAAGGGCAAGGTAAGATGTATTTTGCGGATCTAGATATAGCCTTACCGAGGTCTGGAGCAGAAGGGAGACAAAAGACTATACTGTAAACAGTCCATTAGCTCGATGAGGAGTGTGGTTGGTGAGTAGCATCATTCAAGCCCCAAATTGGCGATAATTGATTCCACGTGCGTCACGACCGAATCCCAAGATGATGGTCACTCTTCCTCTCTGTTCTGCAGAGTTTCTTGTCTGACCGGTCACGAACACTTGACTCATCTTTTACATATTCTTGGTTGCCATCAAGATCATTGCATGTTACCCATCTCGCAACCAGGAATGACTGTATCTGTATCTGATCTGTATCTGATCTGTATTTTTATCTATATCGTGGCAACAAGAAATAGACATGACTTCGAGCCATGTTGCACGACAAGGTCCGAATAAGCTGGACGGATTCTGAAACGGTAGGGCCGTGCTTGTTCGCGTGATATGTGGTGGTACCTGAAATCAATTACATCCGAGAATAGAAGATCGCTTACCAATGTTGAACTATGTTTACAGAGCGGCCTGGGCGATAGATCGACTGAGACCTATCTTAAAGAGAAAAAGCAAAACAGTGCCGAGTTGCAGAATTGTATTCCGATGTTGGGTATCCCCGCCGAAGGCTTCAAAGTTATGTACAGAAAAAATAAGGATAAGAGACGCGGGATCCAATCTTGCTAGTCGTAGAGGAGTGGTGTAGAATGGCCATGTCCAAAGCAAGAGTTGCCCCATCTTACTCCAACTTAGACTTAGGTGATCACAGTCTGGTTGTAGTAGAGATCGCAAGCGTGAGGATGTTGCAGACAGTACTTCGGCACAAGCGCGCTGGCCATCACGTTGTTCGCAACGAGATACTCGCGGAAGTTGAGCAAGCGTTGAGTCAGCTCAGTCGTACGCTTCTGGCCGTCCTTGTTGCGATTACCGGACCAAACTAGCTCTGCGAGAGCAGCAGCGCGGGGCCAGAACCCGCTGGAGATGGTCACATCGTCGACTTGCTCGGACCAGAGGGGTGCTTCGGCGCCGAGGACGTGCTTCGCTTGGGTGGCTGTGAGATTGGTGGTAAAGTCATAGTCGTAAATACGTTGCCAGGTTTTGTAGGGAGCGCACCAGGAGCCACCGGCGCCCTGGTAGTTGAACGTGACGTCGCCTGAGGGGTTGGACATCACGTCGTAGCGGGGGTCATTGGTTACGAAGCCTCCTTTGCCGCAGTCAAGGTACAAGAAGTCTGAAGAGGAGACGACGACGTCGTAGCCGCGGGCTGTGAGGTTGGCGATGTTTTCGAGACCGTTGTTCCAAGATTGCATGACGATGTCCTTGGGAACATCGTGGGCGGCTTCGGCGGACAGGGCAATGTCCTCCCACATCATGATTCGGCGATTGGGGCCGGAGCTGCGGAAAATGGGAATGGCGTGGTCGACCCAGTATTGGGCGAGATCGTTGTAGGTGCGTGAGGGGTCCTCGGCGAACCAGCTTTGGACGTGCGTGCTGAAATTATAGCAACCGGGCTGGATCTCGTCCGCACCGACATGGAACCAGTTGTCTTGGAAGATATCGGAGAGCTCGGTGTACACATTTTTGACGACCTCGTAGGTCTTGGGGTAGATGATATCCAGCTGACCCGGGTTCGGCTCGACAGCAGTGTGCAATGGCCAATTATCGTTGGACCACCAGGAGTTTGCGCAAGCGACAATCTCGGGGTCCACCTGTTGCCAGCCAGAGACGGAGTGGCCGGGCATGTCCACCTCAGGAATGACACGAACACCACGGGAGCGCGCATAGGCAATGACCCGAAGCATGTCGGAGCGCGAGTATTGCTCGCGGGCAGAGT
The DNA here is from genome assembly GCA_028828935.1 of Penicillium sp. IBT 18751x. Classification (NCBI taxonomy): domain Eukaryota; kingdom Fungi; phylum Ascomycota; class Eurotiomycetes; order Eurotiales; family Aspergillaceae; genus Penicillium; species Penicillium sp. IBT 18751x. The sequence goes on along the minus strand of JAQJZS010000001.1, from coordinate 2,355,214 downwards.
AGGCGTCCTTGGTCATCTCGGGATAGGTGCGCATCTGCATCGGCCATGACTGCGCATCGTCCAAATGCCAATGCAAGACATTCATCTTCGACAGAGCCAGACCATCGATCTGTTCGAGGATCTTCCTGACCGAGATGAAATTCCGGCCTGTGTCCATCATGATGCCACGGTAGGGATACAGAGGGGAGTCCTGAATTTCGACCGGCTGCTCAATGATCAATCCGCCCTGGCCGTCGGAGATGATCAGCTGTTGCAAGGTGGTAAACGCGTGCATCGCGCCCCAGATGGTCTGTGCATGAATCTCGACAGAGCCACCCGTATTTGTGACCTCTAGCGTGTATGACTCGTCGACTCCATACTGTAGATCGGCGTTGGCGTCAACCACGGTGACTTGCACAGTGTTGATGGCTTTGGCTGCGGCGCGCTTGGTGGCTGAACCGGTCGGGAAAGGCTGGAAGTGAGGAATCGGAGCTTCAATGGCAGCGGGAACCCATTGAAGAGTGATAATGGAATCCCAGGCGCGCTCCCAGGCGAGATTGAGGGTAGCGTATTGTGCACCATGGGAGCCGGTGCGCAGCTTAAGCTGTTTGACGGGGATGGCTCCTGAAGTGCCCCAAGTGATGTTGCGGGGAGCGGGAAGTGGGTTCACCTTCACGGCGGAAACCGTGGTCAAGGCCGCCAACACGCCGAGAACTGTGGAGAACTTCATCGTGATGAGACGAGTGAAGAAGAGGAAAGTCACTTGGCAGAGCAGGAGGCGATGTGGTTTGTTTATGTATGAGCATGCCGATCGCATGCTAATCAGGTTGGCTTGTGGAATGTGCCTTTGAAATCGCGGCTAAACTGCAGGAGCTTAGTTCAATAAACAAATCCCTGGATGTTTCAGTTCCATAAAGGTTACATCGATCTTGCCGAACGATCTTCTAATCTTTTAATCTCGTATGGTACTTTCCCAATCTCCCAATCTTCTTAATCTTAGAGTCTCCACGCGACTAGTCCTGCTGCGGGTGCAGGGTGCGACCTCCACATACTACATCGGGGTATTTACCCCTAAGAACTAGGAACCACGAACCGGACCTTCCACGTTGCAAGCTCGTAGACCTTCAGCGGGCACGTGGAATCATAGTAGATAAGTGAATACTCGGAAATTAAGTTGATGGCACGCGATGGGAAATGACACAGTCACATTCCTAGCGTCCGTGCAGGTCCTCGATGCTGCACGCTACACCGATATACTCTGTGCGAGTGACCGATCAAATGCGGGGTTTAAATTGTAGCGTGAGTTTCATTTCATTTCAACGGTCATTGCTAATCTATGCAGACTTCTCCAGCGCACGCTCCATCTCCATACCCTCACGGAACTCCTCTTGGATGGTCGCCGTGGTCGCATTCGAGGGAGCAACACACGGACGCCGAGGAAGGCCACCGTATCCGCGGTATGATTGCAACCCGCTCTTGACCGCAATGAAGCCACGATTAATCGCAACCCAGTCGGCGCGGGCTACCACTGCTTGCAACTTTTGTGCTTCTTCTAACTTGCCATTACGGTAGAGATCCATGAGCCGAACACAGGACCGCGGAATGAGATTGGCAGTGCCACCGATTATACCGTCACCTCCAGCAATCATGGTCTGCAGAGTGAAGTCGGCCGAGCCACCGAAGGTCAAGAACTCGGTCTTGGACCCGGCAGCAATGCGAGCTAGCTTTCCAGTGTTGCCGCAGGTGAGCTTGCAGCCCAGAATGTTGGGATGCTTGGATAGTGTCAGGATGTCGTCGGAAGACAAGTCGAGTCCTGATGATGCACCGGGGAAATTATAGATGAGAACGGGGACAGGCGAAGCGTCAGCCACGGCGATGAAGTGTGCGTGCAAAGCCTCGGTATCCACCAAGCCCTTATAGTAGCTGGGAGGAAGGACCAAGACGGCGTCGGCACCGTGGGCGCCGGCATCCTTGGACAATTGGATGGTCTCACGAGTCGATGCAGCTCCAGTACCGGCAATCACTGGCATGTTCGGATATCCCGCGGCGTCTACTGCACGGCGTGTGGCCGCGGTTATAGCATTGCGTTCCTCGCGATCGAGATGAACGGCCTCGCCATTGCTTCCCTGGGCGACCAAACCGGTGACGCCGCTGTGGGCCAGGTAGGCAGCATGCTTCTCGGTGGCAGCGATATCCACCTCCTCATCAGGCTTGAAGAATGCCACCGTGGGCACATAGAAGCCCCGAGTGAGGGTGTTGCGCTTGGTGCTTCCGTTGGCCGACATAATGGAATCACTAAAGAGTCAGCGCGTGAATCGAGACGGAGAATACTTCCAACTAACCAAAGCCAACCAAGAAAGAAAATATTGAAACCGCGCAATCTGGGCGTTGAGCAGCTAAAATAAGAATCCTGATCCTCACCCCCACGTCCCCCACTGTGATCTAATTAGCCGTTCATAACGCGTTCAATGCCATCGTGTACCACATTGCCCCGCGTGAAGTGGAGGTCCGGGTGATTTTTCTGAACCCCCCACGCTTCGCCCTATGCGGGGTTGAAGTGAATTGGAGGGGTGTAGCACAGACTCGGAGTGATCACCGTGGAGTTAGCTGAGCAGTTCACCTCACCGAGAATATTTCATCTCATGAAACTTAGGGAACTCCCGTTTGAATTCTAGACTAACACTTCCCCCACGGTGGTTCGGCGTGGGGGCATATGAGTTCGCGGCGAGAGTGATGCGTTCTAGGTTCTTATTCTGTGTTGCGCGTGTAGTGAAATAACTGTAGACTAGTTCCTCGGAAATGATGTCTGCACATGTAAAGTATTGCATGCGGATCTGTCCAGGCTGTCCAGATAGAGAAAGACGGGGTCTTTGCTGTGAGGACCTGGTCGCTTCACCATAACCCGATTTCTCAATAGCTCCACAAAATGAAATGAAAGAAGATCAGAATCCTCTTGAGATCAAGATTATCTAGTCAGGTTCCGTAAATTCATGGTATTCACGTAACCCTCATGCGCTGCCAAGAATCAGGTCTGGCATCACAGCGAGTCTTTCGACCCTGCGAACTCCGCGATCCCCGAGGTCCTGCCCGGACTCCCTAGCATCGACACCTAGAACAGAACCACCAGGAGCCCCCTCCCATTCTCGGACAACCTCAGCATGACTCAAGGCTGAACTCCCTCCACCTCTCCATTGTCGAGCCATGGCTCTCATGCCACGGCCGTCCCTGCGCGGCTCTGTGCGACGGACACCCGACGAGCACTTCGACGATCATCTCGCACCACCGGCCAAGAAACAGCGCACTCTTTGGGAGACTGGCTTGCGCCGCCGCAAGAGCTCTCCTGACTGTCTCGATACGACGCAGAATGAGGCCCTGAGCGCCGATGCGCGACACGCCAACCCTCCCTCGAAGGCCGCGCGACCGAAGACTGCCAACCGTCGCACTCGCGGAGCCTCCGCCTCCTCCATCGATACGGTCGCATCGAGCACTCAACCGAATGCCTTGGGAAATGCCCATGGGAACGGCAATGGCGCCGTCAAGGCCCCCCGCGCGCCCGACCGAGATAACCCCTCCGGGAAAGCCTCTGCAGATTTGCTACGCGGCGCTCGCGAATCCCCCGACCCATTGGACACCATTTCGCCAACAGTGAGTAGAAATACCGTCAAGTCGCGTCTACGGGCGTCCTCTGGTGCTGCCGAGGCAGAGAAAAAGCTCAATCATTCCCCTATTACGACGCGCACCACTCAACACACAGAACATGAGGCGCAGGTAGCCGATACAGTCAAGTTAGAGCAGCAGCATGCAGCAGAAAACAATTCAACCGATTTAATTCGGTCGCAGCCAACTTGTAACAGCGATATCGTTGAAAGCGAACAGCCTGACCATGCACCAACAGTAGATGGCAGGCGTTCGTTGCGCTCAGCGGATACTGGATCGCGATGTAAGAGTGAGCTTGCGCAATACTTTTACAACTATGAGCAGATCATCAGCCTCGAGGCCCCCAAGACTGGTCAGTTCCTAAAATCCTCATGGCCAACTTGTGAACTAACGTGTTATATAGAAGTGCTTGGTGCGACCACTACTATCACTCTCATAAACAACCTGTCTGAACCCTTACCTATTGCATCTACGCCAAACCCTACACCCTTTGGCAATCCTCTCGAGAAACTCTACAATTGTGAGGTTATAAAACTGCCGTCGTTGTCATCGAAGTCGACCGGCGAAGATCCTCTGAGCGATGAGCTTTACTTCCGCGCCCATCGCAAATTCGAGCGCCAGGAGAAGCAGCTCCGAAACATTGAGCGAGACCGCGCTCAGCACAAAGAGCAACAAATCGAACAGCTCCTCGAAGACCTCCGCGGCCACGACTGGCTGCGCGTGATGGGCCTCCCAGGAGTCCATGAAAGCGAGAAAAAGCTCTACGAACCCAAGCGCCAAATTCTCATCCAAGAACTGGTCGCATTAGTCAATAAATTCCAAGCCTGGCGAGACGAAGAACGACGACGCAAACTTGCCAAAGAGAAACCACTCTCAAGCGAGGAAGCTGACCGACGCTCTCGGAAGCGCTCAAGGCCAGCCGAGGACCACGACGCAGATAGTTCCTCCCTCCCCGAAACACCCAGCACACCCGATATTAACGACGTCGACGCACTCGCAGCACATCAGCTTCATCAAGAAGCTCGCTCTGCATCAGATGCCAAACGCCGCAAATCAGTCTCAGAACCTCGCAAGCCTAAACGTCCAGAGGCAGACGAAACCCCGTCCAATGATAAGGGTAGCGCGAAACGCCCAAAGCCTCACCCCTCCATGCCTTCCATTCCGACTCCTTACTACTATCACGTTCCCGACAAACCATTCACATCATTCTTCCAAGACCGGCACGCACGCGATGTTGCCGTCGCCGCTGCTACCGGCAATCGTCGTGGTCGCGCAAACAATGTCCTCGCATTCGGCCAACCAATTCCGGAGGTCGAGGGGGCTGAATTCGAGCCTGATCCCGAATTACTCACTGATGAGGCGATTCAGGCTTCACGGAGACAAAGGCGTCGATTGAAAAGGCGAAGCGCGACCTAAGCTAGCCTTTGTGTCTGAATCAACTCGAAGACATGCGGACTGGGCTTGTTCTCCTTTACATTCTGTACTTTATTTGTATGATAGCATTGAGGTGTCTGGGCATGGTGTGTACCTTGTGGCCTGAGGGCCTTGGTTCTTGATGGCGTTTATTGGGGTTTAGGAAGCGTTGGCATCCATATGTACATTTAATAGGTATGAAATATGGAAGTGACTTTCTCTCTCTGTTCTCTCTCTACAGAATTCGACAGTAGACGGGCCATGGTCTTGAAGATTGGTCGCCAGCTGTTGGACGCATGTCACATGCTTGTATGTTCAGAAATTCCTGGCGGCAGGTTGCTTTTGAGGTTTTCTCATTCTTCGAGATGTCTTGGAGGAGTTTGTACAGCTACGACAAATCAATCTTGGCGTTAATTCCTGCGTCAGTCTTTAACGGCTTTTAGCAACTTCATTGCGCAGCATGTGCTTTGTCTATCTTGGTCCATTTTGGTAGACGGGTATACGAATGTTCTCATGGTTTTTCTTCTTTCAGTGGTACTGCATTTGGTTCATTGTTCGATGTGCATATGTACATGTCTTTGGCAGCCATGCATCACAGGACGGATCGGCGTACGATCTGATGATCTATGGATCCCCAATCTATAATCTCTCGCTCACGTTGTTGGTATAGACGGATAGTACATTAACAGATGCTTGACGTCATTTGCTTCATTATGCTTTCACGTACCTTAAATATAACTTGTTTTCTATCTCGGTCAATCGGTGGTAGTGACAGGTAGGAATATGACCTCCGTATGTGCAACGGGCGCGGGTCTCGGTCATGAGTTCGCCGTCCGTCCTGATATCGATATTACACAACTGAAGTAATAATTTCAAAATAGGATTGGGTAGTTACCATAGGGCGTGAGAGTAGCGCGTAATACAACCGCCATACTCTGAAATGAAGTGTAGAAAGCGCTGGATCTGCAGAGTAATCCACAAATGAATGACCAGCTCTCTAAAGATACATTTTGTTGAAGCTGCCAGACCGGCATTTGGTTCCTAACGGGAACTACAGCATGGACAAAATCTGAAAGACGCCATTGCCGAGCTAATACAACAGCTAATCGCCAAGTCAACCTGAACCAACAATCCCCTTGGATCATGTAATACATCAACTTTATTAGCAGGAACCACCATACCCAACACCGATCAAACATAGCTCAGTCTCAAGCGTTCAGATTGTGGGTCTCACACCACTTCTTCTTACAAGTCGCATTCCCGAACTGATAACTGCCCCCATGATCCCAGATATGCTGCGCAACCTTCTTCCACGAAACCTTGGGCGGACATCTAGACACACTCACTCCAGGTTCCGAGTATCTGGAGACTGCTTGAACGAGGAGTTGGATCTGTTTTTTATTCATTAGCCATATGTCTCCAGCCTAGACACACATGACATGGGAAACTCACATCAGTTTCAGTCCACTTTGGCTTCCGAACCCGCTGCTCTTTCGCCTTTGTAAGCGTCCGGAACCGTCCTCGAAGGGTGGATTCGGCTTCTTTGAATCCTCCGATCTGCTTGATGTCTTTGTAGGAGAGACCACGGCGTTTCCATTCGATGAGGAGGGCATCCCGGGAGTCGCTGAAGTGTAGACTTGTCTTGATCGAGTCTGCGGAAGAGGTTGATAAGGACTGTTCGCTTTGATTTTGCCCTCTAGACTGAGCTGAAAGTGACATTGCGGAGTGAAGGTGAGGGTGAGGCTCAGAGTGAGGCTGAAGCAAAGTGTGATCGCCTGTCATTGATGACTCGGCTATGAGCATACTAGTCTGTCCTCCTGAGATAGCTGAGGTTGTGTTCATGTGGTAAGGCAAGCCAGAAAAGGGAATCAGGCTTGAAGTTGCCAAAGAAAATGGGGTTGACCAATGTTGCCCTTCACTTAAATTGCCAGAGAAATATGACTGGCTTGAGAGATCGGGCTCGAAGGTCCAGGGAATCCATTGAGATGTCTGGTCAAGACCTGAAAAGTGAGGCTCTCCAAATTGCATATGAAGACTCTCGAAAGAAGACAGCTTTTGGTCAGCTGTGCTGAAAGGTAGACCATTCAAACAAGGCTCATCTTTTGGAGTTTCATGAAATTCAAAAGAGGAAGAGACCGAGGGTGATTGTTCGTTGCCAGAAGCAAACGATGGAGTCTTTTCCCAACTAGGGCAAGCCACGAATCCGCCGTGATGATCATCTACAGTGGCCTTTGAGGGAGCGTAGATGGAATTCATAGACCCATTACCCATCCTCAGGCTTGAAAGATTGCCAGTAGCTGTTGTCTTCAAAGCTGTACCGTTCGTACTGTCCAGATATGATCGTGGCGGCTCCACGAGCTCGGAGTCGTAGTAGGGGGGTTTCCTTGTGACGAGAGGATGATGGATAGATGAGGAAGAGTGAGACATCTCTCTTCTCTTTGGAGGTGGACGATGGGTTGGTTTTAAAAGAGTGGTTAGATGTCTCTTAAGATGACGAGGAGAGGCAGAGTCAAAAGAGTCCCAGTTGCCACCATCCAAAGGCAAGGAATGTTCCGGGTTTAAAGGAAGTTGAGCAGAATATGAATTGACAACCGACACATTAGGCCATGATCCCGGAAGACCAGGGCTGATCATCACGTCAATCATGATAAATCTACCACGAAGTATTAGATTCACCGCAATCACTTTGTCGTACACGGGTTGTCGCGTTGCGGTATACCGCTAGTACAAAGAGTCCTTTTAGTGTCTCCGATGCAGAATATCGGTGCGCAACGGTTAAACTGCGCTGACGAGGGCGCCTGCAGGCTTGACCGTTATATTAGGCCGGTGTCTCCAAGATCCGAGGTTCTCCCGCTAATACATGATGATGCTGACCTTGATAGTAGACGGACTCGCAAGAGCTATCACTGAACGCAATCGAGTAATTGAACAACAGTATGTTGCAACGCGAAGACTTTATAACACCCGTGGCTTTGAATCAATCTGGAGCTATGTTGAGGATTAGGCTCACGGCTAGAGCATTCATGCAATGCTGTCTCGGATCAGTGTAGAAATCGGCCGATGGAGTCGAATGTCAAAGAAAGAATGACTGGCAGCACGGCTCCAATAAAGACTATACAACTGATGCCTAGCAGCAAGACAGTTTCGAAGAAGATAATCGGGATTGAGTGAATCAACAAGTGTGAAACTCAGTATTCGGGGATGGATCAACCCTCGCTTTTTTAAAAGAGCCTCCTATCCCCTTATCCATCTTGATATCCCGCCTAGGTCATTCCTCCCGCTAGCCCCAGCCCTCAAAACCGTTGCACTATTTTCCGGAATCAAAGGAAGAAACTTCCGAATCCACTCCTGGCAACGGGACCCCAAACACAAAAGGCCCTCCCGAAATGATCCTCAAGCCTAGCCAGAGGGAAATTCTCCGGGGCTTGGATCTGTGATCCACTTGCCGTACGTTTCAGATCTTTATTTTCTCTATTGTATCTGTCTTGGGCCTCGATACGGCGCCTAGGAATACAATTGTGTCCGTGTCTGGCTGTGAGACAAGTCGCGGGTAAAGGGTTGCGTCTTCGACTGCTCGGTTAGATTCTTGGGATTGCCCTTTTATTTGAGATCCCAACATACAAGAGACTACAAAAGTGCCCTGAGTCCTAATTATTGTCTTCATGACTATAGGAAGCCGGTAGGTATTTTCTCACCTTCAGAAAAGAACCCTATCTCAAGACGGGCTGTAGCACCCCCAACCCACACATCGCCCAGAAGCAGATCAGCCCAGGAACTCCCATGACCCACTACTGTCCATTTTGACGTCGGCTTAGCCAATTTGACAATGTTCCATCCTGCCGGATACCCACCTAGGGCTCATTGGAGAGCCTCCCTATCATCCGCGCCAATCATGTATCCCCACCCAATCCAACCTGTCGATAAAAAGCAAAAGCTGAAGAAAGGCGGTATGCACGGCCAACTAGGCTAAATTTGGCTCGGGGGTGGCGGAGACATGTCCACTACGATCTACCGAACGGTTATTTGTGGTGAGGTGCAGATGGAGATGGGATAAAGATGAATGCAAGAAAGCACAAAAGTAGTCTGACTAGGCTTAGATACCTCTCGCTACCTGCCTACTACGTCAAAGCTCTCCTGGGTGGTCATATAGCTCTATAAAACAGGTCTGAAATCCACTCCTTTCCCCTTCTTCGGCACATCCAGCCAACCTGGCCACGACAAAACGACAGACATATCCCCGGGACCGGCACGTCTCAGCGATTAGCCCCATTTCAAAGAACCTTTCCCCGCCTGCTTGGGATGGCCTGGGTGGCGATGAAACCGGTAAGCATCCGCAGCAATGCGAACGCACGACAGTTGAGGACCAAGAGTGCAGCTGATCCATTCGGAAAGCTTCCTGGGATCAATCCATCATTTGCTGTGTCATCGATGAGGAGTTTTTTCTAGGCCTTGAATAGGACCTGAGTCTAGATCGTCGGAATGAGAGTTTCGGCTGCATATGCAGGTCAACTCTTTACGTCTTTACGTATCGGGTTTTCTCATTGCGCTGGCGCGGGTGTCTGGGCCTAGGTTGGCATTAAGGCAAATCTGGGGAAATTTGGTTGACGGGTTAGGTTAGAGTTGGTTTTATGTTTGGTTGGTCAAGGTGGCAGGTAGTCCATAGTTTCAGAACTGGTTGATTTCAATTAGTCTCCATTTTATCTCCCCTGTTCGAAAGGAACTAGTATTATCCATCTCTATTCCTCTCGCTTGGGTGGTTTCGGGGTGATTTTAACAATCGATTTGTGCTGCAAATATGTGGAATAATAGTCTCTCCTCCCAGTGGAAGGATTTACTGAGTAGTTTGGGTGAGAAAATCAACTCAGACACTCCTTGGAATCTGGTCGATCCAAGAATAGCACCCAAATCTGAAGATCGATCATCCAAATCCTACGGCGGTGGCTAGTCGCAGATCCGCATTCGCAACGGCCTCTGAGCTATCTAAGGTATGTAGCTGCGCTATTAGTGGGGTTCGTGCCAATTGAAGCCAAGAACATCAGATCTAGTCTCTGGCGAATTCGCACCTTCACGACATTCTTTTCGGCCTATGAAACAAGAATCTCTCGGAGCATCACCAAGAGAGGAGCAGGATAATACCAAAGGGACCAAAGGGCCTAAATGCCCCAACAGACATAGAAGCAGAATTCTCATTCCAAGTGGTCATCGTAAGTTCCATCTTGTTAAGCATATAAAAAGGTCTCAAATGGAGAGAAACTCCTACAGTCCCAACAGTTGACCGGAAAAAAGCAGCACGCGTCATGATAGTGCAATTCTTGATCCATACAAGCCACCCCCACGCCATCACATTCTCTCCTCGTTCCCAACACTGCTAACCTCACCAATACGCGTCTCCTCTTCTCGAGGCACAGTCGATAACGTTACGCTTCGATCAGATCTCTCTGTCGAGGGCGGCCCCATCGCCAGAATACTCAAGCTCTGAGTCTTGACATCACTTTCCGGCTTCAGTCGGCCAGGTGCGTCGCCCTGAGATGCCAGAATGTCCAAAAGTCGGTCAACGAGGAGAACTAGAAGCCAGTCAAAATTGACCGCACAGAGCACGGAGGAAAGACTGACCAGTAAGGAGAGTTAGAGTGAACGCGTAAAGAATGATCGGCGAGGTCATGAACGCATATGCGAGCGGGAAGCGGCTAGCGAATGAGACTAAACTCGCGAGACAAGTAGCGAGAAGGATGCGCACAGCCGTTGAGAAGGTTAGGTGAAGCCTGAGGGCGTGGCGGTGGGAGAGAATGAGGAATGCACCAAATAAGGCCATGGAGATGCTGGCGACGACAAAGAAGTATATGTAGACGAAGGCGAGGAGCTTCATGTATATTTCAAGCAATTCTTGGTTGTCTAGCAGGCTGTAGTCTACCTTGTTCGAGGGGATAATGTCCATACTCGAGAAAAGCGCTGCCGTGACATTCCCCAGCAGGTCACTGAATAGATCCTCCGTGTGGATCCAGCTGAGTGTCTCAGACTCGGGACAAAGAGGCTGCTGCGTCAGATCATCCAGAATACTAGAGATGGCGATCCATTCTTGCGTTGCACCTCGGCTGAACGGGATCTCCATGTCGGTGATCGTGCTTCGAATCAGCGCAACACCACTACTCTGAGTAGGAACCGGATCCTCGCAGATGAAAGACAGCGTCTGTTTCAGATATTTCAACTTCAGCGTAACATCTAGACTCAGTGCGAGGATCTGCGAGCCCTCGAGGAGAAGAATCAGTGCGACATGAAACGGGAAATGCAACTGCGCCCAGATCTGCTGGGCCAGCTTGCCGAGTCTACGCCGCGGGGTCATATCAAAGTAAACCTGCCACAGGAGGTACTTCGTTTGGTCAGTGTGGCCCATCGGACAGACATAGGAGAAACGCTTACCACATTTGTTGTCACCCCTAGAATGTGGACAAACGACCATTTCGTCCATCCGCCGGGCCGGACCGTCTTGTTAACAATCCGAGTGATCGCAATAACGCCTTCCCCAATGATGATCAAGGTCAAAAGACCCATTCGAATGTTGAGGTGGGTGTCCTGGAATCCAATCCTGGGATACAGACAAGACAACAGCATCACCGCCCACATCTCGAGAGCAAAAATAACAAACCAAACGGTCCAGACCTGGCCACGAAGCGGGTTCGATGGGCTGAAAGCGAGATACATCTGGCGGTCGGGTTAGGGATCGACTTATCAAGTAGGCGAAGTAGACTTGCCCATCCGTACACAGAACCTGTGAAGTAGAGAACGCTTGCTGTGAAGGTCACACCAATGGAGGAATGCTTCATCGATGAACGCATGAACGCAACGATGATGGTATATTGAGTGGCAAGGAGCAGTCGACTGCCCGCAAGGATTGCCGTCAAGGACTGGAAAGCCCAGACATTTTCGTCTTGGACGTGGGTGGTGAAGCGCGTTCCGGCAGACGCAAATCCGACCATAGCCCCGAGCTGCATGGCCTTGCAGATGCGCTCGAAGACAGAGTCTCGGGCGAATCGTATGTCGAACAGGGTGACTTGAAACCATGTGAACCAGATGACGCCGAGAAAGCCGACGTATGAGCCTAGAGCTACGGGCGCTCAATACTTGAAGGTTAACTGGTATCTGAGACTTCAGCGCAGGAGGTAGGCATACCGTGAATGTTGTTGATTTCATGGGTAGCGGTAAACGTCGAAAGATTGGCAACGAAGAACAAATCGAAGAAGAGCTCAATAGGTGTCGAGTCGGACTTTTGATACAAACGAGGAACCTCACCCGTTTTGTCGACCGGGCTAGATATCCAGGGCAGGTAGCTATGATAGCTACAGGAGTGATCAGTGAAAACTGCATGTTCGTTCCGTGGCCCTGCTGAACTCACTTGGGAGATCCATCAGGATCGATGGTTTTACGAAGAGGAAGACAGAATGTAGGAAAGTGGAAGTGAGGCGCCATATCGATTATAAGTTGTGTGGAATGCAAATATGTAATGGGTATCACAATGACAGCTTTTGACTCCGAGGGACTTCAAGTCCCAGATGTAAGCCTTGGCAGATAGCCAAGGACAATGCTAGAGATAAGGGAAAGTGCAGACCATGAGCTTATACCTCGGTCTCTGCAGAACTGGAATCGGAACTTGCCATGGGAGCACCGATGCTTTCCAGGCCGCGGGACTGTTCCAAAGCTCCTGCCGATGCATTTGCATCCGAAGATGAACCGACGCCGGCTTCCTTCTTGAGCCGCTCGTAGTTGTCACCAGCCTCTTTGATCATTCCCTGGATCTCCACCTCCCGCACAGCGATGTCCGCCTTCTCCTTGCGCAACTCCTCCATCCTGCTGATCATCTGCGTTTTGGCGGTTTCCATTGATGCCAGAGAAAGACGAAGTCTCTCCAGAGTGTTCGAGAGCTTGGGGAGTGATGTCACCTTAGGAGGAGTGCCCGATCGAGCGAGACTGGAAGGTTTGCCGTGGCCCATGGCAGCTCTTGTTTGAGCAGCTTCATAGGCAGCTTTCTCCTCAAGATCAGAGTCTTCATCGTCAGAGACACCTTCAGCGTCTTCGATTAGTTCACGCATTGCATCACGGTCCTTGCGCTTCTTTTCTCGTTCTGCCTTCCTCCCAAGGGAAATCTTCCCATCCTCGACGTATTCATCGAAACCCTCGGCGAAGTCCTCATCGTCACGGACTAGTCGAGTATCCGATAATTCGTCCTTCTCGCCACGGGCGACGGCATCCCAATCGTCATCTTGGTCAGCCATGTGGCTATCCAATGAGATGAAATCTTCCTCCTTTGCGCCGTGCTCCAACGCCAATCGAGCTCGGCGAGCTTTCTTCTCCCGGATCTCGGCTTCGCTGGGGATTGCAGAAGGACCAGAGACTTTCATCACCTCTCCAAACTTTGCTGCAACATCAATTGTCCGATCTTTTTCATCGTCCGTGCTGGCCTTTGGGGTTGAGGGAGTGGAGTCTCGAAGCTCCTTTAGATAATCATTGCTGTAGCTAGGTCGGTCCTGATCATGTCCAACTCGAGCAGAAAGTGTTTCGGATGCGTTGGACGGTGTCAGGTTTCGCTGTATGGCGTTTCGCTCCATAGCCTGGCGTCCGAGGCCATGTCGTTTTGGGATAATCACTTCGCTTTCTTGATCTCCGTCATCTGTCATTGACGTCTCGCCGGAACCGAAAGAAAGATTTAATTTCGACTTTTGCTTGGTCTTTGACTTAACAGGGCGCTTCACGACGGGTTCTATCTTGTATAAGCAAATATTCAGGTCCCACCCGTCCATGGCGTTGTCAAGGCATATGTATGCTTTTTAACTTCACACAACCCGGCATGAGATCGCACAATCCTCGCTCCTCTGCGCGCCGTTGACCGCAGAATCGCATTGCGAATCACAAGATGGGTTTGCGCATCAAGGAAATTAGATGTAAACGTACCTGTCTCTTGGCTTTCTCCTTCGTCGTCTCCCCCATCGTCACCAATCTTCCTGGGCTTTCTGCGACTCGCAAAACTCATAACTGTCACGGATGTATTAAACGACGAGGATGTGCACGAAGTGAGGGTCAAGCTAGGCGGCGTCAACGCTCACTTCGAAGGCGGTGAGAGCGCTAATCAGGTGCAGGTGAAGAGATTCCAGCTGTGACAGGTCAAGAAATGCTCGTTGAGAGGAGAGCCGATGTCGCAAGTGTAGTGGAGAGACCGCCGCAAAACGTTCTCTGGAAAATGACGACCCGATGTGCTGCAGGCCATATAGCATGTCAAGAGCTAAGAGATGTTCTTGAACGTGTACCAGGTCGGTCATTCGGAACAATTTTCACCCGTTGACAAGCAGTTTCTCCGCCGAACGGACTGCTGAGGCCTCTGCTTGGTACGACGCTCGATTCCCGACCATCCTCATAGCTACTCGATCAATATGCCTCAAGCACAGCCTGAGCTCAAGAAGGTCTGCTTTCTCACTGCTACTTCCCTCGGCGCGTGCCTTCGCTGACAATTCCTCAGTACATGGAGAAGCGGGTGTACTGCCAAATCAACGGTAACCGCAAGGTGATTGGTATTCTCCGTGGCTACGATGTGAGTTTGTCACCTTTTTCTTACCCTCGCCCTCTCATCTCCTTCGCAATCTTCCGCGTCATACCGTCGACCAAACTCCTCCCAAGTCGCGCGCCGTGCATGCATTCAACCCGCGTCCAGCAGCTCGAGGAATGAAGCTAGTTCTGAAGCAAAGTTCCCTTCCACTCCGCGATCGAAGACATATACGGGCAGTTGGCATCACTCAGCGCGCGCTAGTTCTTGAGTTGACGGCGGCTGACTGACCTATCTCTGTCCGATCCCATCGAAACAGACCAACTGACCTCTCCTACTTGACAGGTCTTCATGAACATTGTCTTGGACGAGGCATTCGAAGAGAAAGATGGCGGCGAGAAGGTCCCCATGGGCATGTGTGTACGTATCACTGAGAACCCTTTTCAATCCCAAATCAACTAACCAGATCTCTACACCGCAGTGCATCCGCGGCAACTCACTCGTCATGATCGAGGCCCTCGAGCGCATTGATACCAAGTGAACATCACACATTTACGACTATTCCTGTTTCTTGTTTCTGCTCGAGGCACAAAAGCGCCGCGCGCTTGAGGAAGTTCAAAATCATAATGTTTCTGGGAGTTCTTCGGTCGGTTGCTCATATGAGGACAATCAAAACCTCTTTACTTTTACATTTGTAGCTTCGACTACACTTACACTTGCTGCAATCTTTCTGCTGCCACGGCTTTGCTGGGTTACCTTGTTTCTGCGTGCAAATTGCACTGCACTGCTACCGGAATGTGCTCGTGGGTAGCGCTTTTTTTTTTGCGTATGGCTTGGCCTCCCTACTGGTTTCAGGCATCTTCCGTCTGGTGGCTATGACATGAGGTTACGGAATTCAGATGGCATCTAAGCATGTGATATTATCTCTAGTAGATCAAAGCAATGCACCGCCTGCGCGCATAAAACCATGCGTTTCCTTCCTTCCCGTACCAATTGTGCTCAAGATGAGTAAAATAGTAAAATACATGAACAGGCTATAGAACAATGGGGCTGTGTGGGTTATTTTTTCTGCCCGAACTTGAGCTTGAGTTTCAAGCCGCCGCCGCTGGCTGGCGTGGCGGGTGTCGAGGCCGTAGGTGTGCCTGATGTTGGTGTGGCGGATAGTTTCGGGATGTGCAACTTGGGGAGACTGGTCGACGAAGGCGTGCTTGGAGTGCCAGTCTTCGACTGCTTGAACACGAGTCTCGGAGGAGGCCCCATTCCCACCTCCTCGCGCTTGCGCTTGGGATTGAGACCGCTCCGGAAGGTTCCTGTGCGGGTGAAGTGGAGCTTGCCATGTCCGAGGTTCTTGACTCGCCAATGACGCCCGAGTCGCAGGGTTATGCGCTTGGAGGTGACTGGGTCGAACAAGACTCGGCAAACATCCAACAGCTCGGCCAACTCGAGAACTCCGATTTGTGTCGAGTTACATGCGGACCACATGTACTCTTTGATGTTTGGATCATTCGCGAGCTCCTTTTTCAAAGCGTCAATGGCACCGGGAACGGTTTGACGACGAGCGAGATCAGCTTGTCGATTCTCCGTTGATGACTCTTGCTCGATGATCAAGCCCCCCGTTTGAGCCGGTCCCGTTTGCTCAGGGCGTCCAAATGCGATCTGCGCTAAAGCTCGCCCAAATAGCCGCTGACAGTGATGGCGAACGTAAGCCGATGAGTCACTGGTCATGGTGAAGATGAGCCAGCGGAAGAGCTCGGGACTCTGAGAGATATCAAGCTCCACGAGACATTCAAATGCCCTCACACGAAGCAAGTCGTAAGTTCCAGAACGGGTGTAGGGCACGAAAAGCATGATGTCCAAGTCTTGTATCTTGGCCTGCATCATCTGCATCTGGCAGTACAATGCGGCTCGCGCATAAATGTTCTGGTATGAGCCGGACCATTCATCCATTCTCCTGTATCGGTCGAACTCGGCCAATGCGTCCTTTTCAAGTTGCTCTTCGGCTTGGTTTTTGAGAACACGCTCCATGTCGAAATTGGTCATTTCATCGTCGAGTCGGGGTTCAGTTCTGCCAAGCATTGCATGACAGAGTGAACGCATCAGAGAAGCGACATAGTAGTTGTCCGAGTACTGGTTCGAGGTTAGAACTAGGTTAAAAAAAGGCGAGGGAATCGCACATACCTCATTGTTAGAGTTGTCGTTGAACTTGAGCTTATCGAACAAAAATTGTTTCACCCTGAAAGGTGTCTTGCCACTATTATCCCGCACCTTCGAGATGCACTCCGGGATGACCTGCTGCAGGATATAGGATGCACGATCCGAGAAATCATTGGATCTGGTCATCGGTGAGTCCGGTAGACAAAAAAGCTCTTGAAAGGCCTTCTCGAGATGGAATAGGCCGATCCAATCAACTTCGTCTTTGGCGTGTTTGATCAACGCTTCTGCTGCAGTCACTCGTATGCCGTGGAAATATCGACTATCCATGAGAGTTCGAACAAAGATAGTTGAGATCAAAGGATGTTCGCGCTGCGCCGCCATGTACTGAAGAGACTCCAGTTGAGCAACAACATCTCGGTCTTGCTGCAACTGCGAGAGATACATGTATCCAGGCATACCGAGAGAGAGTTTGCACACCCATTCAAAATCAGCGTCCATACGGATCCACTCGTAGGACTCCTGGCCCATTCGTTCTTCGTCTTCCTTGGTCCAGTCGGCCAATCGCCATTGAGCGGTCTCTTCCTCCGTCTGAAGGACATCTCCAAGGCAATAGAGGAGGACTTCCTCCTGGGCATCGGCTTCACCAGACGCGACCGCGCGTTCTCGTTGCTTCTTGTTTCGCTTCAAACGCTTGTATTTTGTGTTGTAAGGGATGTCGAACTTCGTGGTACCTTCTTTAATCTCGACAATGTGTTCATACGGGGTGCCGTCGGCCTCGTGGATACGAAGTGTCATGGAGCCAGTAAAGACTGGCTGAATAGTACCAGCGTAGACATGTCGGACCTCTTCCTTAAGATCGCGCAAGAATGTGTCCTTGCCAAGATCACGAGCAGCTGGTTGATTGGACTGCATTTGTTGGATCATCATTTCCACCACAAGCTTCTTCTTGTTGAATCGTTGTGTGGCATGGAAGCGGGGACATCCAGCGTTGTAGACCCACTGCCCAAAGAATACGTCGAGTTTGGCATGGCCGAGTCGCTCGCATGTCTTCTGGAACAATGAAGTAGTGACGGCTCCATTAGGGATGTCACCCATGCGCGAGTTCAAGAATAACCGAGATATGATTCGAGACATGGTAGCTTTTCCACTGGCCTTTGTCAAGCGACGGTCGAGGATGAAAAGGACTAAAGGTGCTTTCAACGCAATGAACCGGTACTCCGAAGGGTCAATCTTCAAAAAGTTGCCCATATCGTAGATAGAGGGCCGTTCATAGTCCAGCTCGCAGACTCGGTCAGACATCTGCTTGAGGCGGTATCGATATTCATTATTTCCGCAAAGCTTTTTCATAAATGTATCTGTGATGTACCATGCCACACCAATAGTCACCCAGCTATCCGCAGGCTCGAAGGGAATGATGTTGATTCCTGACCACTGGCAGGCGAGTGCCTGCACGAGGGCCCGAGTTGAGTCGTACATGGGGTCGATAATCTCAGCCGGGAAGAGAAGATGGCTACTGCAGATGGCCATGCATGCTGTAGGTAATGTATCGGCTGCGACATCATCGACAAAGCAGATCTTGTAACTAGAGAACGGGTAAGACCCGTAATTCAAAGAAAAGAAGTCGATGGCTTGCGCCATAGGGAAGGCAGTATTTTGAACCTCATCACCTCGTCCTGGAAGACAAAATGCGTGCAAAGGAATAGCGTTCTGTCCGAGTTGTTCATCCTGGTCACTTTCACGAAAGTCTGCCAAGTTCACATATTCGAATGGGCCGACAGCGAACCCGATCTGTTGAGCAGAAAGGGGCGAGTAGGCCGCAAAGGAGACCGTCTTTCGAGTCGGGTCCTTGGGATCGGTGATATCATCCGTCAGCTCACCAGAGCATACCACAGACATGTCCAGTCCCTCATCGTCCGAGGAAATGTAACTTTTCTGAGCCCTCGACCGTGCAGGGGTGGCAGAACCTGTGTCAGGTCCCTTCCGTTGGAAAACATCCCCCAAAGATGAAGGGCATGAGATTGAGATCTCCCAAGTGTTGCGCGATGACGGGTCATCCACACAGGGGAACAATGGGCACCCAACACTGGATTCCAGGGAGTTTGTGGTGTAGGCATGGGGGTATCGACGGTCTCCAGTGTCGACCCCTACAAACTGCAGTCCATCTCGAATCCGATCGATTGTAAACTCGATGCTGACCGTCACCGCGGTAAATTGTGGCAGGTTAGCCTCGGGCTTAATACCAGCCGGCCCATCGACATCGCCACCGGCGCCTTGAAGCGCGATCTGTTCCTGAGCCTCCGCCGAAAAAGGATCCAACTCGTCAATCCGCACGTTCTTCGGAATCGCGATCGATAGCTCGGGCTTCGGGGGTGTTGTGAGAAGCTTTTGGTCAATGTGTGCTGTGAGTTTTTCGTAGTACTGTGCTCCGTATAGATGAAGACTGTCGTAGGGGTCCGTATAATTCGCCGTCGCGACTTTTCCGTTGACATTCACACGCTTGATTTCGCCCTGTCGGAAGCCCAAACGGATCTCTTTCAACGTTTTGTAGTTGGGATGGATCGTAATTTCCGTCCGTCCCTTCAAGCTCTTGCTGGCAAAGTCGATATCCAGCTCAACTTTCTGGTGCCCGACACTGTATCCCAGCTCCAACGGTTCGGCCGCGGCGGGCATTTCGACGACGCCCGGCATCGCGAGAAATCCTCACTGATGAGTTGCGCGGGGGGCGCTGCTCAAACCATCCACCTTCATGTCCAACTCAGCAGGTGACCATAACAGGAGGAAGGGCAGCGATTGTCTGGGGCGCGAGGATGGCGTGAACTGAGATCCGGCGCGACCTTGGTGTTCAAGCTCCTGGGCGGATCAACAGTCACCCCGTTCAGGCGAGTTGGGGGTGGGATAATGAGAGAGCGAGCGGTGACAGTGATATGAAAGCTAATAGACCGGAGATCTGAGATCTGGCAATGCGACGCTGAGGCACCAAAACAGACCAAGTCAAACTTGCGACGCTCCACCACGAAAGGCCCTCGCGTCCCGATGCGGAGACTGTCATGTGACTGCGGGCTGAAAATCCCTGTGAAACAATTCAATCTTCGGTCTTGTCCACGCTATTTTTGGGTCACTGCACTGTTTCTTAGTGTTCCTGGCCAAGACCGTCCGTGTTTGTCCTTTCACTTCTTTTCTTTGCATCCCGGTCACTTGTGGTGGCGGTATATATTGTTTGATCTTTAACGGTTCCTGAACGTGTTACGCGACGCGGCCCATCCTTCACTATGAATACGATTCTCCGCATGGTCCAAGGTATGGTCAATCGGAGCTTGATGGGGTTTATTTGCTATGGTCTTCAGTACTGATTTTATCTTGCGTTTCATTAGAGACCCAAGATTCTCTCTCGGACGAGGCTCTTCTTCCCCTGAAGTCCTATAAGTATTCGGCCGTCGACAAGTCCCCTATATCGAACTATATTCTGAGGCACTATGTACGACCCCTGAAAGAGCACGAGACAGCGATATTCGGCCATTAAAGCTCATATTGTCTACAGTGGAATGCCTTCGTCGAATTCTTGCCCATGTGGATTGCCCCGAACATGGTCACCCTTCTTGGGTTCATGTGGATCGTGGGCAATGTCTTCTTGATTGAGATTTTTATGCCAGATCTTATGGGACCGGTAAGCATCCATATAGCTTGGTGCAAACTACCTTTACTAATCTCTCATCACAGGGCCCATGGTGGTTATATTTTAGTTTCGCATTGGGCATGTGGATGTCAGTCAAGCCACTACTTTGAAGATCTTCAGCAAAGCTAATACCCTGCAGGTACTCAACTTTGGATAATGTCGATGGTAAACAGGCACGCCGAACCGGCACTTCCAGCGGGCTGGGAGAATTGTTTGAGTTCGTACCATTCCGGCGCCATCCGCGGGCCTGTCGCTGACGAACTATAGCCACGGAATCGACTCTTTGAACTGCACCCTCGCCAGTCTTTTAGAGACTGCGGCCATGGGCTTCGGTGCGTCGACTCTCGGTGCTTACACTGCACTTGTGCCGTGTCTCGCCATGTACTTCTCTACCTGGGAGACCTTCCACACCCACACCCTGTACCTGGGCTACTTCAACGGTCCCACTGAGGGCCTTCTCATTGCCATTGCCATTATGATGGCGTCAGGTATCTGGGGACCCGGTATCTGGTCGCGACCTATCACTGATCTGATTAATCTCCCGGCGCTGTTCGGCAACAACTCGGTCAAGGACATCTGGGTACCAATTCTGGTCGTCGGATTCTTCCTCGGTCATCTGCCAGGCTGCGTTCTTAATGTGTACGCTGCTCGCAAAAAGCAGGGCTTGCCTTTCACTCCTCTGCTGAAGGAATGGATCCCCATGATTGTGTTCACCGCATGCAACATGGCCTGGCTCTTCTCGCCCCACTCGACCCTCTTGTCCGACAACCACCTCGTCCTGTTCTGCACCACTATCTCCTTCGTCTTCGGGCGTATGACCACCATGATCATTCTAGCCCACCTATTGAAGCAGCCCTTCCCCTACTGGACTGTTCTACAGGCCCCCCTTGTCCTTGGTGCTGTCCTGGTGAACTTGCCCTACATCGGTCTTCCTGCGCTGGGTTCCTCTTTGGAGCTCTGGTACCTGCGCTTGTATTTCCTCTTCGCCTTCGTGGTGTACTCCCACTGGGCTGTTCTGGTCATCAACCGCATTACTACCTTCCTCGGCATCAACTGTCTCACAATTCGCAAGGACAGGGGTGCAGCCCGTGACAGAGCTTACCGTGAATTCGGTGGCGAGTCCTCTGTTCCTCTCAATCCTGATGGTGATGACAACCGTCCTAAGGGTCACTAAATGACTTTTACTCCATGTCATTCTTCATGGGGGATCAGGCCTAATTACGTCAAACTGCCTTCCCCTTCAAGTTACAACTGTGACAGTTGATAACTTTGTTGTTAATACGCCAATAAGCATTTGTAATTACGACACTATACAGCCTCCAACGATATGCTAGCGCTTACGATCGTCGCGAATTGATCAAACATCGCATGACAGCATCCCCAGATTGTGTCCTGGGTTATATGCCGCTGTTCTTACCTGCACATATGTACTATGCAATTCAAATGCAAATCAAGTTCAATTTCTGGTACTCGTAGCGGTCCATCGGTTCATACATGTTACTAAAGTGAAATTTGGTCAAAAGTCTCTCGCCTGGGTCATACTGCACTCCACAGCCTATGCTTTTACGCCTCAACCCTCAACTTCTCCCACCGAGATGTCATGACCCTTCCATCCTTAATGACACCAAGGACATTCTCCTCGAATCTATCCAAAACAGTAATATCCTCCAACGGATTGTTGTCAAGAATCAACAAATCTGCCGCAAAGCCTTGCTTCACCTGGCCTAATCTCTCCTCCTGCATAAGCAACCTCGCCGCGTTCACCGTAGCACTGCGTAGAATCTGCACAGCAGTCAAGACCTGACTACGGACCGAGAATTCCTTACTCTGCGCGAAATGCATCGGTCCCAACAGATCCGATCCAAAGCACACAGTAACCCCGGCATCAACAGCCATCTTCATAGCCCTCAACCCCTTCGCCAGAACCTCATCATTCTTCGCTGCGCCATCCGCCGGCAGAAAATTCATCTGCTTGGACATGACATGTGCAATCAGAGTCGGCGTCAGGAAACAATTTTTCTCAGCCATCATCTTCGCAGTCTCCAGATCAATCAAGTTCCCATGCTCAATTCCCCGAACACCCAAATTGATCGCCTGCTGAATAGCCTGCGGCGTATAGCTATGACTGGTGACATACGTCCCTGCGTTCCTTGCCACAGTCACAATTGCCTTGATCTCCTCATCCGAGAACTGCACATGATCAATGCGATCCGTCGGGCTGGAAACGCCGCCACCGCCCATGATCTTAATGAAATCCGCACCCTGCCGCAGCTCCTCGCGCGCGTACTTGTAGCATTCCGCAGGTCCGTCAACAATCCGACTAATACCCGAGATTGTCCCGCCACAGCACAGCTGCTCATCATGGGATCCGCGCATATCTCCATGCCCTCCAGTCTGGGAGAGAGCGAAGCCTGCGATGAAAAGACGAGGACCGGGGAGTACGCCTTCCTCAACCGCTTCTTTCACAGCTAGTCTAGCACCGCCACAGTCGCGGATTGAGGTGAATCCTCGCGAGAGCATAGTTTTGAGGACGTGGGGCTGGCGGAGGAGACTCTTGCGTTCGGTCATGTCTTTGTAGGCACGGAGGTCGGCTTCGCCGGGGACTACAGCGATGTGGACGTGGCAGTCGATCAGGCCGGGACAAAGGTACTTGCCGCTGAGATCGATCACGTCCTCGGCGGCATCACTTGGTGCTGAATCGATCTCGACTGCAGTGATCTGGCCATTGGAGATGCGGACTGTAGCGTTGGGGATCAACTGCCCTTCGACAGGGTCGATGATGGTTGCGTTGATGAAGACTAAGCTTCGGTGGGAGTTGAGTTTCCACGGCTTGATGATCTTGGAGAGGTCCATTTTGCTTCAAATGATACCAGCTAATTTTCAGTCAGTCGATCAACTGGGTAAAAAACGCGCCCAAAGTTGTACCTATTTATGAAAGTGTACAGTAGGGTGGTCAGCGGTAAAATCGGAATATATTTCATCTAGACTGGAGGACCAGCTCACCTTTATGGAAGCATCCCCTACCCCGGGCTAACCTCGGCAGATACAAGCCGCGTAGAGTAGCACATTTCCAAAGCGCATAAAAACATATCTATGCCGAAGCGAGTACCACAAGAAACTCGAATCGAACGTCGCGTATTTCCAAGTGGATTCAAGCAGCTGCCGACGCGGCCAATCGCAGTCCAGGGTTTCGGCCCATTGAGCTCTGTGATTGGCCACATCGGCAAGCATAAAAGCTACATCGTTCGGACCTCATTGATCTCCTCTCCCGTATGATCTTAGGCGTGTTACAACATGAAGAAAGGTTGCAATTGGTGACGCGTAGCCGCGGAAAGAAAAGTATGATTCTCCGAGGGAAGACTCTGATTGGGAAAGTGCTCTTGCGCCTCTTTCCCATAGATCATTTGATCTCCTGAGAAGACAAATAAGAACCCGCTGTTGGGATCTCAATTCGATCCTCATTAATTCAGTCAGAAAAGGCCTAAAGCTCATATATCGTGGTCACCTACTGTTAGTTCCTGGAAAATCACCTTCGATGGGAACATCTAACCACGGTTCCTCAGCCGAGGAACGTGTGAATGAACCCTCCATTCAATCACAAACCATGCCCACGCTCGACAACAACTTCTTATCCCAAGAAATTCGCCGCTACCCCAAGATTGTCGCCTACTCCCTGGGCCTGGCGCTCGCATTTCTTCTCACCGGATATGACACTGTCATCCTCGGCACAATCACAGCAGTCCCTTACTTCAAACACGAATTCGGCGAACTATATAATGGCGATTACATTATCCCGTCATCATGGCTATCTGTTTGGAGTGCGATGAGTCCGTTAGGTTCTATCATCAGCGCCCCAGTAGCAGGCTGGCTTCAAGATCGTATCGGTCGACGCTGGTCCCTTGCTCTTAGCTGTTTCATCTGTGCCGTCGGGATCGCAATTGCGTTCTGCTCCAACCTTCCTGATAACATGAACTCCCGCCGTGGTGCGTTCCTAGTGGGGAGGTTTGTACAGGGATGGGGTGTCGGTGGTGCAATGGCCGGTGCGCAGACGTATCTGTCCGAGACTGTGCCGACAAGTCTGAGGGGGTCTGCCATGGCTCTCTCGCCGACTTTCATGTTACTTGGAGAATTAATTGGCGCGCTTGTGATTTATGTGTGTGAACATAAGACTGGTCCAGCCGCGTTCTTGATTCCCTTTGCGACTCAATGGATTACTACGCTTTTACCGTTCATCCTAGCTTTCGTGCTGCCCGAGAGTCCGTCTTACTTGATCCGCAAGGGAGAGTACGACAAGGCACACAGTGCCATGAAGGCGCTTCATACAGAAAGAGTGGATGTGACTCCACTCCTGACTCAGATGCGTTTGTCGATTGCGAGTGAAGAGGAGATGTCCCGGGAGCTGGCGTATATCGACTGCTTCAAAGGTTCCAATCGACGCAGAACGACGATCGTGGCGTTTTCGTTCATGATACCCAGTCTCTTCGGCGTCCCGCTACTCGCAAGTGCCAGCTACTTCATGCAGGTGGTCGGCATGTCATCGAGTCTGAGTATCATGATCCTGATTGTGGGCATCGTGCTGGGTCTCTTGGCTAATGCTGTGGGAGTTTGGCTCATGAGCCGATTTGGTCGGCGTCCTTTGCTACTATGGACGCTGTCGATCTCGACCGTGCTGTGGCTGAGCATGGGAATCGCTGGTTGCTGGTCTGGGAATATTGTTGTTTGGTATGTGTTAGCTTTAAAGACAAACCTAATTGTCAATGCATTGCTAACGAGACGTTCAGGTGGACGGCGATATCCTTGATCCTTGTCGTCGTGATTTGTGGTATGGGTGCATGGCCCGCGTCTTTCGCTGTCAACGGTGAAGCGTCATCTCTGCGCCTCCGAGCCAAAACCCAGGGCCTCGGTGTCTTATGCTACATGCTGTCCAATGTAGTTTTGAATCTTGTGCTGCCTTATATCTACAATACAGACGCAGGCGATCTGAAAGGCAAGACTGGGTTTGTCTACGCTGGGTTTTGCCTCTTTGCCTGTTTGCTAACGTGGTTCATCGTCCCGGAGATGAAAGGTCGCACTGTCCTGGAAATTGATGCAATGTTCGAGGCAAAGCTTACATGTGCAGAATTTCGAACCTGGTCTAGTCCTATCGTTCTCGAGAAGAAATATGATGCCTAAATTTTAATCATGTTCAAAGCCTTTCCATGATGATGGATCATTAGTTTCAAGAAAACAAAGGTCTAGCACATACGACCATAGGGTGTGGAGAACAGGGTACCCCGTCCGCTCAGCCGTACTTAAGCCCATTATAGTACGCGGTCGATTCTCAATGCGCCTTGAGCTATAAAATGGCATTGGATTTGATCTCAAGGGGACTTTGGGTGATATGGCTGAGAACTGGGTGAGAACGAGGTGAGAGCGGAGTGAGAATAGGGCAAGGATTCTTAGCCAGCTCCACTAGGCCACCAACCCACTAAACCTCATTTGGCATCGTTCCAAAACCCAAGGTAGCTACTTCCTATACTGCGTACTACTACTACCTTCCCATGCCCACTACTACCTTCCCACGTCCAGCTCTTCGTGCAATCCTCTAAACACACTCAAACCTCAACTCTACAAGATAGTTCCACGAATCCACCATGGAAGCCATCAGCGCAGACCAAATCATGAACGCAATAACTCGCGCTGTGAATAATCGCAGCCGAATTTATAACAATTCTTTCGCCCTGAGTGTTCGATGGGAGCGTGACAAGACGAATGCCTCTGCAGACACTGATAATTTTCAGGCGATCCTGAGCACACTAAATCTCGACCAAGCTGAAGTTGAGATCTTGGCCGAAAAGGATCAGACCCCGGGCTGGACACTTAATGATAAAATTCGGTCCGTTTTCCGACTCGCAGCCAATGCACCCGGCAAATCCATCGTTCTTATTCACTATGCCGGGCACGGAAAGGTTAAACGGGGACAGCTCTATGCTGTCGAAGGCCCATCCAACCGAAGCATCAACCTCCAAAGATTCATCGATACTGTGATGACAGGAGATGTCCAGGACTTTGATATCGCAGATACAGACGCTGTCTTCGTCCTGGATTGTTGTTACTCGCATGTGGCAACGAGAACCTCAAATCCCACGAGTCGCGTTGTCGAAGTTCTTTCTGCGAGCGATGATCACACTCCGGAGGCACTTACATCACCACGCAATACCTTGACTGGAAAGTTGCGAGGCGAGATTGCTCGGCGCAAGCGAGACGGTCACCGCTTTGTGACACTTTCGGACGCAATGGCGACTATTCGAGAAAATAGCTCGGTTGTCAAGCCAACACATCATGTCAAGTTAGGGGTATCTGTCTGCTTCTCTTTCACTGGCGTCACACAGATTAACCCGAACGCGATTGCCCCTTCGCTACGTGCAGTCTTTTCGGTTCGCATTGCCGAAAACATGACCCGGGAACAGCTGGACAGATTCCTCACTTGGATTGAGACCCTCTCGCCTGGGTTCGCTATGGAACTTGACGGGATCTACACCACAACCTCGACTCTCCTCATATTCCAGAGCGCATACGCGCTGTTCGCGAATCTCGCTCGGTATCCCGGTGTCACCCTTATCTCAGAAGTGACAAGCTCGAACCGCCGCAAATATCTCGGCCAAGAGCAGCGACAAGAAGCTCCTCCATCTACTTTGAAGGAGAACGTCCCGTTCTCCGGACGCTCTAAGCCATGAGACATATCATGAGGAATTACGACCTGTCTTTTGGGGGGAGGCATGATACGTTCCATTTCGGAGATCGCATTCGCCCAGGAAATCCTTGCTATTTTACACTACCATATCTTTATCCTCCTGTTCAGCTTCGCTGATACGAGGGCCAGTCTTGGCACATTTTTTTCTATGGGAATGGCTCTTCTGCAAGCCTTTCCAATTTAATGACTAGCTTTAATTCAATCAATATCATCGACATACCAAACTTTGTAGAGGTGTCCTAAATTTTCGCAACCCCTGAAGGCCATCACTCTCTAATTGTAGGAATACATTACAGACCACTCGCAATAATTAGCTAAGGTCGAAGGGCAATTAAGAGCAGAACATCATGCAATCATCCGTGGGTAAGAAGTGCGCGGTCAGTGTGGCCGAGTAAAGCCAAACCCCTTGGATCGTCGATCAAGTATGTGGATTCGTCGACAATCGTAGAAAGATCCCCGAACACGCTAGTCCACGTTTGGCCAAGTCAATACCAAGTTTGAACTGGCTCGCGTGTGACAAGGTTTCACTGGTGGATTTTCTGGATTGAAGTTGTGACCTCCTGCGCTGGTCCCTGAAGGAAATATCACGGTCCCATGGGCGAGTATCTTGCGGAGTACTACCCATACGTAAAATGCACGGAATCGATGCTTCTTGAATGTCTGTTGTTCGAACGTATCGATCAAGTGGAGACGCCTGCCCCGCTGGGTCTCTGTTCTCAAGCGACCTAAAAAAATGATATGCTTGTAAACAGTCTCCTGGCGTATGTCGATTTACTGAAATCTTTCAGCCTTGACAAGCTCCTTCTCCTACTAGACGAAAGTCGCTTCTAAAAACTCATTGAGAAGGTTGATGCTCGAAAAATTTCATGCTCGAGCAATGAACCAGGTCTGTGAAGCGTCAATAGAGCTGTCCTTCACACATAGGGATATAGCTTACTCGACCGCGGTTTTGGAAGTGTCAAGATGAACCAATCTTGCCATAGCTGATCTCCAGCTTGGGGGATCTCGCAACGGAGGGTGAGAATCATCCGCTCTCATCCGGCTTCTCACCTTGTCTATTGCGCACTCACCCTGCTCACCCCTTGGTCGCGCGACGCTCAAGCGATGTTCACATTGTTTAGAACCAACCTACTAAATATGGCCCCGTTTTGTTTTTGCTTGCACATACGACCATATGTTATGGAGAACAGTGCTTCCCGTTCGCTCAGCCGTACTGAAGCCACATGTCCCGCATGTTCAATACCCAACAAGCCCATAGCACCCAAGCGGCGCCCTAGGTGAGCGTAGATGATATGGCTGAGAGGGTCCATTTCACTCTCAGTATACATTGACATGATATCAATGTGAAATATATAGATATTGTGTATTAAGTAATAACTCCAGTCAAGTCTCTTACTGTTTGCTCCCTCTCTGCTTCCTCCCATACCCATCTCGGATCTTCGGTTTCTCTGTTCTTTACACCTTAAATCATTAATTATATTCAAGGCTTAAGAACTAAAGCATAAAATTATTCTCACGTCACGTTCCAAGGTTGTATAACGTTTATCTGGGTACGTATGCAAGGAGCGCGTTTCATACATATAGAGATCACTCCTTCGGCCAGGCACCTGGCATCACTTCCACTGGCCGCTCGATCATATCCCAAAATTCTCCCACAAAAGAATCTGATTTCTCGCACAGCCATATATAGCAGTTCTCAGGGGAAGAGCCATAGGCAAATCCAATCATTCCTTGCGATTCAAACCCTTGATCCGGAACATTCCACACGCCAAATTCTCGCTGGGTCATCCCCCCTTTCCATAAATATTCCTCCGCCTGACCATACCCACATAGATCGACACCAAAAACTTCGAGTTGTTTCAGCCAGACTTGAATTGCAATCTGACAAGCCGGACCTAGTTCTATAGGTCCTCTCCAGGATGAGAGATATCCACCGAGAAATGACAGAAAGGGAGTTTTGCCGTCAACGAGGTCGTGAACTTCAATTCCGACACACAAAAACTTCTGGCAGAGGTTGCCCCAAGTGTCACATGTCGATCTATCAGTGTTAGTCCGTTCTCGAAAATCTCTTTCGCTAGCACCCATGCCCCGTGCTGCACAATGGAGCAACGTTGAATCTGACTCTTGACAATATTTAAAATCGTTGGGTTCCAAGACATCTGTTCCTAATATGACTCGAAAAAGCTCTGGTACGGACCAATCGGAGCAGTAGAACGCCACTATGCGAAGGGCTACTCTAATTCGAATCCGTTTTGGTAGTCGATAGAAGGAAGGGCAAACGTGCTGCTGTAAGAACAAAAATTCTTCTGGTGTACCAAAAAACCTGCCTAAGACAGATATTGCTGCTTCTTCGTCGGATTCATAGCTTATGTCTATATGACGAAGCAAGACACGCATAGATGGGATGAGTGACTCAACTTTTGCTACTCCTTTGGCGTGGGATACTTTGCTCCAAAGTGGTGGGTCCAATAGAGAGTTCGCCTCTGTTCCTTGATCTAAGAGAAAAGCTATCATCTCGTTTCTATTTCTTCGTGTGACCCACTTGATTAGTTATTAGTGAACATGGATCACTCAGTTGTCTGTATAGAAATCGTACCTCAAGAAGTGAGAATAGGTTCCCATTTGGGAGACAGATCAGATCAAAAGGGGATGCCTGCCTTGATGCAAACATGTCCTGGAGCTCTTGGAGATTTCCACCCATCACATAATTACTCGCTTTTGAGTCAAGAGGAATGATACTATAAGATTTGAAGTACCAGTTCCATCCTCCTGGGGCCTTTTTGCCAGCCACTTCTAGGACTTGTGAAGTGATCCAGCGAGGCAAGCTGAGGCACCACCTATAGCTGCTGTTCTTGGAAAATTTTGTTCTCTTGTCGTGTGATGCAATGGGTTTTGTCTGCTTGGCAAAAGACCCTGCCTCTGGTGAAAACATCAGTGAGAGGGATTCGTTATTAGTCAACGAAAACTATACCATTCAAAGTCGTCGTGGACTTGACGTTTCCCGCAAACGAGCAACTTAGATCATGGTGGACAATCCTTTCGATAATCACCTGAGGCTGAGCTTGAATCACTGCTCTATATTCATCAGTTCGAAAACATCTATTGCGCCCATGTTGAAAAATATACCGCACATAACATTGTTGAGATAGCATTAGCAACTGAATAGCATGTTGTAAATGGATCCTGTGCTTTTCAATCTTCCCATGTTGTAAAACAATTCTGACGGACTTCAAAGACCGACGTAAGCGGTTAGGAGATTTTATTTCTCGGACGATGTCGGTGCAGACTATGTCCAACTCCCTCGCCGCATCTTTGCAAAAAGTGAGGCTTTTCAGTGCATGCTTGTTGTTTTCCAAGGCGATATTCGGACTTCGTGATAAATCCTCCCCGATATCCGCAAGTATAAAGCCAAAAAGTTCGATCTCTTGTACAAGTCTCCGTAGATCGTCGGGCGCATCGCGCAAGTTATCGTAGCATTCTTTCAGTGTATTTATCGTGTTTCCGATCTGGACAACAACAGTCGCAAAAGTTATTGCGCCCGAGATTATCCCAATAACTTCGGCCATCTTCTATTGACTCGAGGAATGTGAGGGGTTCGGGTTCGGCGTGGAGTCGATCTATCGGAACAGGATATTCTGATGCCAAGGTGTTCAAAGCAAAACTCCATTTGATTTTTCCCCCGACTAGCATTGAGAAAGGAAGATTGTGATGATATCAAGTAAAGAGCCCAAGTAGCTTGACACACCGCCTAAGATAGGAGATGCCACTTAACGAATCATTACATTTCTTTTGCCGCCATGAACTGTCATTATTTTTAGGACAATATTTTGGTTCCATATTGAAAATCTGGTGCCTAGAGCCTGTTTCGTTGATCTGCTCGCCGCGTGGCTCAGCTTCATCATCAGCCAATTTGATAAGCATCTCGTAGGGGGCAGGCTATGTGGAAGGCCGAGGTTGGCTGCATTCCAAGGAAGGTTTAGGGACAGCGAATATTAGGAAAGGTTGTATTCAGAAGCAGAGGTTCACGCTCCGTTTGTACTATGTTTAGAGATGATCAAAAAGAGCTGACAGTCCAGCCGTGCTCAAGTGTGCGGCTCAAGTGGGCGGGTATGGTTATTGGTCATAACTAGGTGCGAGCGAAAGCTTTCATGTGAATAGGAGGCGCCCGTCCTACGCCGACGGGATCTGATTATGCAAGCCAATAGACTGCCTCTTGCCGATCCTCATCAACCCCCCTAGCGATTTGCTTTGCTCAAATTCTACGACAACATTAGCCAGGCCTCGAGTTGGAAGACAACTTGAAAGAAACTTTGAGAGGATAATACTTCTGGTAGTGGTTATGTGCAGGTGCCAACCTTGGAAGATGCCCAGCGTTTCAAAGGGAACGCGGCGACCAATGATATCTTGCCGTTGTCAGCTAAGGAGGTCAATGCGGTGGTCGCGCGACATGGGATTTTTCTCACCCAATCTACTGTGTAGTACAGCTAACTTCATCATTCCTGAATTCCAAACCTTCATATCGATTTGTTGAGTCGAGTTAAGCACATACGACCATAGGGTGTGGAGAACAGGGCTTCCCGTCCGCTCAGCCGTACTTAAGCCACACGCCGGCAGGTTAGTAGTTGGGTGGGTGACCACCAGCGAATCCCTGCTGTTGTATGTTTTTGTTTGTGTTTTTTGCGACTCGTTGGGACCTTTGCCATTGCCGCTTTACTCTCCAGCCTCTTCATAGTGTCTGGCGAAGAGAACTCGGATATGACTTTTATGAACAACCAGGGAACACGAAGCAACTACCTCCATTGGGGATATGGGGCGTATCATGTGAACAGCGGTAATGGGAATTGGTATAATGCTGAACATCAAAGCTTTAGTCAGGATTACCTATTGCTTCTGCTTTTGCGTTTTGGCACAAGATGGGTGGCAGAGGATCAGTTTATGACCCTTTAACTGTAACAACTAGGTGGTCACTGGTATGTCATTTGTCATTTCAAACAAATATTCTACCTGCTTTTGTTAGAAGACTTAGGCTACACAGCCATTGTTGTTCGGCAACCAGAGCGCGATAGCCATTGGTATATCTCCGCGAACATACTAACGTGAATGTTCCGTGTCCGCGATATAACACCATAAATTCCTCAACAGCCGCAGACCGTGCGTCGAGGGCGGTTTATTTTGCTGGTCTTTGACACTGAGGATGGGTAAATAAGCATGTGCCAAGAAATTGTGGTTGAGATGCCTGCGCCTGGTATTGAGGACCCAGGCCTGCCTGACCACAGGCAGGTAGGGTGCTATCTATCCTACGAAAGCGACTACCTTTGGCTGATGACTTTAACTTTTGTTCCTATTGAGCTCGGATACAATGGCGGATAGATGCTTTCTGGCTTGAGAATAGGGCCCATTGGAACGGGTGAGATTTTCCAGGGTTCGCCGCGAGCTTTGCGTGTCTGTCCACGGCGTCAATTGTCCGCGTTATCACAATGCCCGGGCACATCGAAGACAGGGCGCGGTACCCTCCAATTGGACCCCTGTGGCCGCTTACACCAAGGCGTGAAGAGCTAGCATTGCATATGCTCATGTACATCCCTGACCGACCCTAGGGACACTTCAGTCGATCACAGAGACACGTCGGTTAGCCTTGAGACCTGTGGTTGACCACTACAAGCGGCTTCAGGTTCTGGTAGTATTAGAGTTCCTATCACTGGCCGGGCCGGGCCGGCGGGCGTTGCTGCGCATAAAACCTCTAGTACGGCCCTGGGGACAGGGAAGTGGCGTTGCGTACAGGAAAAGTACACATGGACTATGTTAAGTAGAAACTGCTGCCTGAACATAGCGGTATTTGCAGGCTGTTTTAAATGTAACTAGCCTTACCTAGTGTCTGCGAAGTATGAGTTATTAGACCTGAAGCTAGGCAAAACGGAGACGCCATGCCATAGTCGAGGCTACTGAACGAAACATTGATTTTGATCAGAAGGTTCAGAGCCTATGAAACTCAGTTTCTCTTCAGGTTGCTTGGAGCTGGGCCGCTGTGAAACCGATGTGACATCGTCTCCCCTTTGGAGTAGTTTGACAATCTCTTGACAGCATACAAATGTGTTGGCATGTAGAGCGTTGCTGAGGTGGCTGCCATGCGTGTTGATGTCCGCTCCGTGATCTAGTTTATCTAGGACCAGTTCGAAAATTTATAGAGTGTCGGCGTCACGCTTGCGTCGGGCAGCTTCTGAACCTTCTTCTGACTCAACTTTTTCTGTTTCCTATCTACCGCAATCGTCTCGACAGTCGTACCCCACTTCCTTCTCATAAGCGATTCCCGTCTGAGTTTTTACAGACAATGAAATGCATAGCGCCCAAAGTTCCTCTTTCTGGGTCCTTGAGGGCACTGAGATCACTACTGAGGCTAAGTCGGACCTTCAGTTGCCATCTCGGACATGGATTATCACAGAAAAGTTCGAAGAGCTGTCCTTTTTCATGACGCAGCAGGACATCGACGATGGTTTTACGCCCGGATTCGATGCCGCAAAGTTCCTCTGCCACCCGAAGGACGACCTGAAGAAGCCGGCATTTATGCGAATGTATCGTCAAATCCCTACCTGTGGCTTCGAATTTGCCCCCCCCTAGTATGCGAGCTAGCGAGGCAGTCCCGAAAAGTCGAATAGGGAGTTGATGGCATTCAAGACACTGAAGAACTTGGCATGTCCTGTCGGTTCCCAACATCCTAGGTTACCAAGTAGGAACGCAGGGAGATAACGAGATCGTCCCTGGTGGGTGTGAAATCTCGATTGTCTGGGAGAAAGTTCCGGGAGAGCCTCTGTCTCTGGAC
This sequence comes from Penicillium sp. IBT 18751x, assembly GCA_028828935.1. Lineage (NCBI taxonomy): Eukaryota > Fungi > Ascomycota > Eurotiomycetes > Eurotiales > Aspergillaceae > Penicillium > Penicillium sp. IBT 18751x. The sequence continues at coordinate 2,321,259 of JAQJZS010000001.1, read as the reverse complement.
TATTTTCGGAGTCTCAATGAACAGCAGCGCGACAGTATCCGCGAAGAATTTCGCCGGGTCTACCATTAAGTTCATATCCTCAACCCCTACCCACAGATATCTTGTTAAGAGGCTAACTATTCAAATAGACAGCTTGTGTGGTGCGGTATCAAGCCATGTTGGGCCACCTCCTCGAAGCTCATATATGATGAGTCTACTGGAAAGATGTATGTGATACTTTTTCATCCACGGTCGAAGTTTCTTGAGCGGGCACTGACCTTCATTCTCATTGTTTAATAGGCACATTTCCGGGTTTCGGATGGCAATCCCTCGTGATACAAATCAACAATTTCGGAAACAAGCCTATATCATGTACGGATTGGCTAAGCGATCTGACCGGTCGGATTGGTACAATGACGACAGTGGATGGAAATGGTAACCAAAGAGGACATTATTGAGTGGGGCAATGCAAATCTATGATGGATTATGATGAGTCGTGCTCAGTTATACTTTTGACCAGAAGCACCTTGCCTCAATTCATTATTGATAGTAACAAGCCCCTGGGGGGAGGGAGGTATGGCAGACGAGAGCGGCCACCCTTTGACATGGATAGTACTTAGGGCGGTTACCATGAATTATGAAGTATTATCACAACGAAGATTTTGTAAAAACAAAAGAAACTTCTTGTAGTTAACGTAAGGGCTATATCAATTTTATTCCATCCCAAATTCCTACTATACCTGGAACGGTAGCTGTTTTTTACATGGAGTCAGAGATAGTATTTTCAGCAACTGAGGTCATCTCAAAGCTTGGTGATTCAGATTTTTGGATTTAAACAACACTCATAGTAACTCCTAGGAGATATAGCGCCACAGCATCAGTCATGACGGCAATGCTTGTAAATGTGAGTTGGAAGTTCTTTCACAGACGTGACTCATTCCGCATGCTCAACAACTACCTGAGCCGTCCTTTTCTCATCAAGATCCGGAGGGGTATTGCTATCTCCAAACAGCAAATCCATCTGCTCCAAAGTCTTCCCCTTTGTCTCTGGGAAGAAGAACACATAAGAGACCGCGGCAATGATGTTGAAAACAAAGAACACATAGAAATAGCGGAATCCAATCTTGGTGAGCGCGGTCGGAGAGAACTGAGCAAAAACCAAATTGATAGTCCAGTTTGTAAAGGTCGTAACGGAGTTACCCTGGTTGCGAATATCGACAGGGAAAATCTCCGCCGGGTACACCCAGGAGATAATACCAATGAAAGTGTAAAAGAAGCTGAACACAAAGTTCATTGCGACCATGGCACGAAGCTGGTCCTTATTGGTTTCATCAAAGTGCTGGGACATGGCCGCATTGGCAACGAGGGCGAGGGCCATTCCTGCGGAACCGATGATCAGCGGCTTGATGCGACCGACTCGCTCCAGTGCCCAGAGACCTCCAGTACAGTATACAATGGACAGGGCACCGGAGATGCCGATGACCATGAGTGAGGTGTGGGTGTCAATTCCAAGAGACGCGTAAATGCGAGTACCGTAGTAGTTGATGACATTGATACCGGACAAGGGACCAAAGGCTTGCACAGCACATCCGAGAATAAGACGCCGACGCCAAGAGGGCTTGGTGAGAATTGAAGACCAAGTGATACGGGTTGAGGCGCGCTCGGCCTCGATGGCATCGCGAATCTCTTGGAACTCGAGTTCGATGTATTGGTCCTTCTCTGGGGTTCCATCACCGTGGAGTCTCTGAAGGGTAGACAGAGCCTCATCGTGTCGGTCCTTCTCCATCAGCCAGCGGGGGGACTCATTCAAGAACCAAATGCCACAGGCCAAGATGATCCCAGGAATACACTGGAATGCAAGCGGGAAACGCCCTAAATATGACCGGGTGAGTAATTGAGAACGAGATCGATGGAAACATCAGTGACTTACATTGGAAAGGATTATTCACGAATGAACACCCATATCCCAACCACTGAGCAATCAGATAACCCCAGCTCAGCATCCACTGCAACAGACCAGACATCATTCCACGAGTCGAAGACTCAGCCATCTCACCCGCGTACATTGGAACAACGGATGTGAGCATACCGACCGCGACTCCGGCGATGAATCGCCCAATGATCAACATAACCATATTCACCGAGCCTGCTTGCAGAGCACATCCGAAGCACGACACACAAGCACCTGCGAAGACTGAGAGCTTGCGACCAAGACGGTCGCCAGTGAAAACATTAATGATGGTTCCCAGAATAGCGCCTCCTTGAAACGCAGAAACAATGCCGCCAGTGACATTGTCGCTGGGATTATTGAAATATTTAATGAATTCACTCTGGCCGATGGTCGAGGTGATGATACCGCTATCATAGCCGAAGAGGAAACCTGGAAGCTTCGAGATTAGAAAAAAGAAGGAATCTGGTTTCTTAAATGTAATTCATACCCCCAATGGCTAAGAAAACGGCTGATAGAAGCGTCGAAATCTTCGTCATCTTGTCTGTGGTGCAGAATGTAGAACAAAAAGCAGCTCGGTCGGCCCAAGCTGATCTCCCCACGGGGATATTTTATACACTCTCAAGGAACTCAGAAAGCGGGGCCCAGCCCAATTAAACAACAGAGCTTTTCCCTACTCTAATTCATACGAAATAGTGTACTGAGCGGGGGAGAGTTTGCAGAGGGCCACGGCACATGGCACGGGATTCCCGAATAGAACCCTAGTCTGACACCGAGGAAAAAGGTTCCTTGCCCAGGGAAGGAAGCTTGGCCTCGGTGTATATCTCCCCGAGATCTTGGCCTCGTGAGACAAATTGAAAGTTAGAAGGTATTGAACAAGGTTTTCCCCGGTATGGCCAATTTCCCCATGGGGTTTAAACAGCTCCACCCCAAAAAGCCACCAAGACTTGGCCAATCAAATCCTCGGTATCAAGCCCAGGCTCGTAATTCGGTCAAGAATTCGTAGCGAATTGCCGCTGAAGAGTTTTCATGGTCCTGTCCCGTGATTTTTCGGGATAGAATTACACGACTTGCGGAATGTGGGCACCAATTTTGTTGCTATTTACCACAGGTGCCGACCTGGCTCGGTCTACAATGATGCGGTATGTCAGCAGGACACGTACCTCTTCTGTATTTGTCCCGAGTAGTGCGGGTGCTGCTCAGAGAGATAAGGCAACAATGGGGTACAATGCTCGGCAAGTAAATCAATGAGCAGTATGTCGAGATTTCCACTCGCGGGGAAAATGGTCATCGGTTCACCAACCAACCGTTACAGGCCTAAGGTTTCTGTGCATCTGCATGAAATTTTTTGAAAGCTCCTATTATTCATTTTGTAAGATATACGTTCGGAGAAACCAGTCATCGCCGCCTCTCGTGAACCAATAGTGTTCCATTTCTAGTCCCGTTGTACAAAAATTAACAGTGACAAGGGCTTGATTAAAGAGCCAAGGTCTGATGCTGCACCATACGCGCGGATATCTGATCATATTTTCCTGATTCTAAGATTGAACAGTGATACTATAAGACCCATGTCCAACCTCGAGTGGACCGTTTCCTGCCACGGTCTCCAGCTTCTTCTCGCCGACACGTAGAACCTCCACCTGGCTTGCATGGCGAGGAAGCCTGACCACAGCCGTAGTCCCAAATGGAACCGCGACTTTCAAAGTCATCGACTTTTTTAATAGGTCCTGGGCAAATCCGATCTCGATTACTCCAAATGGACAATCGACCGATCCCTCCACATGACCAAATTCAGAATCATATGGCGGATCAACCTCAAACTTGCGATAAGCATTTTCAATCGGCTTCAACCCCAGGATCGCAGCATAGAACCATTCATAAATAGTCCCCAGCATATCGTGACACTTGCTGCGACACTCATCCTGCCAGAATTCTAGCAATGTGGTCTCCCCACGGCGGAGGAAGCGCATATAGGAGGGATGTTCTTCCTGTCTAACCATTTGTAGCACGAGATCAGGCCGTTTCGCATCAGCAAGAGTGTTGAATAGGAATCGCAGTCCTATCTCGCCTGCCCGAATCTTCCCATCCGACACATCATCAATGAATGCGGCCATTACGTCGTTCTTGTGCTCAGCAGGAACCAAGCCAAACTGGAGGGCCATTGCCTGGGCAATAGCAGTGCGGTCGCGAGAAGGGAAATTATCCAGTGACGTGTAATACACGTACGGACGCGACGTGTCATCCTTTACAAGAAGATGGCGGTTGTAGACGTCGTAGATCCGCGCAGCCCATTCCTTGAACCGTTCCGCTTCTTCCATCTTTCCAAGCTGACGAGCCATCATCTCCACGCATTGGAGACATTTGTAGTAAATTGCTGTCTCGATATTCGCTTGATGGTTTCCGAAGGCAATTTCACGGCCCCAATCTCCAAGGCCATGTTCAATTAGGCCGCCCTTGCGTTCTTTGCCACGCATGTACTCCATATACCGCACTGCAGCTGGGAATACCTTCGCAATGACATGTGTAGATGCGTAATAGCGCAAGAGAATATCAGGTAGCAAACACAATGCACAGCCCCAGGTAATCGTGTCATGAAGCGGGCCACACATGTACCGAATCTCAGGGGCCATGGTAGGAACAAGACCACTCGGTTCCTGCGCATCAAGGATGTCGTCGAGAATCTTGGTATAGAGTGACTCCATGTCTCGAATGTATTGAGTTGCAGGTGCCAGGAGATGAGTGACTTCCAACCAGCCAAACTTTTCAATTTGAGGACAATCGGTGTGATAGCTGAAAAGGTTGCTGCTGAAGGTCCAGTACAGGGCGTTCAGAAGAGAGTTCATGTCTTCCTTGTCTGTCTTCATGGTGCCGAGCTTTCTGGCCGCGGAGGAAATGTGGCGACCCACAGCAGAGTGGATGACCGGGAGACCATCGTCTGCATTGAGTGACACCCCTTCCACCTGAATCCAGCGCGCACTGGTGAAACAGAAATCTGGCTCCCAGGTCTCTGGCTGGCCTGTGCCAGCAAGATAAATTTTGGAAAAGACCCCAGTCTCAAATTCTTTGAATAACGGATCTGGCATAAAAATAGTTCCATCTTCCTTCACAGTCTCGGAGTATCGGACAACAATCTCAGAACCAGCCGGCCCTTCGACCACTATCTTCACCATTGTCGAGGCATTCTGACCAAGATCGAAGCACACTACTCCAGGCCTAGGACTGTATGTGTTGACAGGCTCGAATGTTTCATGAAGCACGACGGGCGGCTGAGTTTGATAAGATATTTGTCCCCGAGGTCCAGTCAATGGCTTCGCAGGTGCCCAACTACTGGCATCAAATTCGGGGGTGTCCCAGTTTGCGGGGTACAGCTGTCGATCGTGATTCTCCGATGCATAAATGTTTGCCAGTGTTGTCGCGCTCTTCCGGACTGACCAAGTGGGGTCCGAAATCATGGTATAATGTGTTCCATCTTCATAGAAGAGATGCAGCTCACAGAAGAAGCAAAGCTCGTTTCCATACCGGACGTAAGTATTATCTTCGTACATCGGCCAGAAAAAACGATCATCACCTCCTTTGTCACCAGCGTAAAACCCATTGCCCACGTGGGCGCCCAGGACATTCCCTCCAGCGTTAAGCCTATCGGTCACATCGTAAGAAGTGAATTGGACTCTTCTGTGGTAGTTGGTCCATCCGGGGTCCAGGCGATGGTTTGAAGCAGGGTTGCCATTGACAGTCATATTGAAGTGACCCAAACCAGAGGCGAACAGGATGGCTCGCGTCGGTGATCTTGCAAGCTTGAAGGATTTCCGCAGGTATATAGGTTTATCCCCTCCGTCGCCGATCCAAACGGCTTTCCACCGGTTCGCCTCGTCCTCGAACCACGTGCGAAAGATGAGACTTGAATGCGGCATGTAGGTTTGGTTCATGCTATAGGGAGGCAAAAGCCGGGATCGGGGATACCCTGTGAAGAAGTGCTGGATCGAGCTGGAGAAGGGATGCTGATTCTGGTCCCATATTGTCACTTTCCAATAATAACTGCATGTGGACTTGAAGCCAGCAGAAGGTTTGCAGAGGATATTTCGCTGCTCATTACTTTCAATGCGACCGGAGTCCCATGCGAGGGAGGAGCGATCAGGACTGTCGGACTCAAGAGCCTTTGAGTCTGTGGAAAGAATCAGTCGATATGCAGTTTGGATCGCCTGAGCCTGGTCATTTCTCAATGCCCAGTAAAAACGTATTTCATCGGCGTCGATGCCGAGAACCTCATGGAATCCATGGATACCGCATCGAAGAAAATCCATGGTGAAGAGAGATATTAGTCTAAGCTGCTGCAAAAGCTGGAATGTGAGCCCCCGGAAGGCCAACTCGTTGTGTGATGTTCAACTGGCATCATAGAATGGCGTTTGGTAGACCGGGAAATCCGAGTGGAGACAGCGCTGCGAGCTGCTCGGAAGCAATAACCCCGAGCTTTTCATTCTTTACCAGAAATGGTAAGCTTTGTGGGGTTTGAAAACGCCACCATTGGCGCCTTTACGAAGCCAGGCATGGTAGCGGCAAAGCGAAACGCCCTTGTATTACCGAAGATCTGCCGTCGTTCGGCCTCCCCCGCGTCCCGCATCCCGCATCCTGAACACTCTGACATTCACATCGACTTCCGCCGCATTTTGATTGCATGGCCTGCCTCGGCAGTGAGCGAATGCCATGTCGTATGTACTGAAGTGGTGAGCTTCATCCTGATGGACTTAATGTCAAAATATTGGAAATGCCACGCAAGCCAGACAGTAGCAGAGAACACAGTCTATCTTTTCGTGACTTAACGTCGCCTGTTGTACTCCAGGTACAACTCCCATAATCTTGGCAATTTTGTTCATGTGAGGAACTACCAATTCAATCATGTAATCTTTTTGGCATTATGAATCTCGGGAAAGCCATTTGCTGTGGGCCATCGTTCCGCGCCACTGGCCAAGACAGCCCGACATAAAAGCCCTGAGTTGCCATGTGCGATATCGTCTATCAGACCCAAAGAACACACAGACAGGCCTTTACAGGTGAAGGCTAACCATGGGAGTTCTCAATTTTTCTTTTCTGATCGTCGCGCTTGGAATATCTACTGTACTTGCCATTCCAACCCTTCAGGCGCAACAATCGAGATACACAGACTGGAAAACCTTCAAAGGATACGGTGTCAACTTAGGAGGATGGCTCGTCCAAGAATCAACCATTGATACCACTTGGTGGGCTTCATATTCCGGAGGCGCGTCTGATGAATGGGGTCTCTGCGAGAATCTCGGATCGCAATGTGGGCCCGTCCTGGAGCATCGCTATGCGACTTGGATTACCACAGCCGATATTGACAAGGCGGCCAAGTCAGGAATCACGCTTCTGCGAATACCCACTACATATGCTGCTTGGATTGAACTTCCGGGCTCTAAGCTCTACTCGGGCAAGCAGACTGCCCATTTGAAGAAGATTGCGACCCATGCGATCGAGCAATATGGTATGCATATCATTGTTGATGTGCATGGGTTGCCTGGCGGAATCAACGGCTTAACTATCGGTGAAGCTGCTGGTCATTGGGGTTGGTTTCACAATCAGACGAATTTCGATTACTCAATGAAAGTCGTTAATTCGGTCCTCTCGTTCATCCAGAACTCGGGGTACCCTGAATACTTCACTTTTGAACCCCTCAACGAAGCAGCCGACAACCATGACCTGTCTGTATTTGGTACATCAGCGGCTCTCTCATCTTCAGGTGCGAGCTGGGTCTTGAAGTACTATAAGGCTGTCCTCGATCGTGTTGCCGCTGTCAACCCTCAAATCCCAGTCATGTTTCAGGACTGCTTCCAGGGAGAGAAGTTCTGGTCGGCCGATTTTTCTGGCAGTGATAACATCGCCTTCGATGTGCACAATTACTACTTTGCTGGCCGTAACACCACATCTCAGAACGAACCATTTTACATCTGCTCGGATGCCAAGAACTCTCCAGGAGATGGCAAGTTCCCTGTCTTCGTTGGTGAATGGTCGATTCAAGCTCTATACAACAACAGCTTCGGGCTGCGTGAGCGAAACTTCAACACTGGAATTGCTGCATTCCACAGATATACACAAGGAGAGGCATATTGGACGTGGAAATTCTATGGAAATGCGACTGTTGATGGCCAGGGCACTCAGGCTGACTATTGGAACTATGAGTATTTCGTCGATCAAGGCTACTTCCACCCCAAATCAGAGGCCTCATACTGTAGATAGTATGCTGCTCTGTGCTCTGAGAATTCCCATATTTTTGCACGCATTTCGTTTCATTATTTACCTATATTGCACTTCCTGGGGGAAGAAGTGGCCCCGAAGGCTATACGTATGCGGAAGAACACTTCCCGTTGGAACAAAATGGATAATGGCCCGTAGAATAATTTGATTTCTCAGTTGAAGAATGTGAAATTGAAAGTCCGAATCAATCATTAGTCTCGTAAACTAAGACAGTAGAGGAAAAGACAACGTGGAAAAAAAAGGCAAACATATTGAAACAGTCACGCGTACACAGGCTGAAAACAAGCGCAATAGAAACAGAATCACAATCAAGTTAAAAAAAACATTCCAACCATTTTGAATGACGCCAGCATAGTCATAGATTAATCAACGTGAATGCTTATTTTCCACCAAGTCCAAGAGCACTAGTCAAGCTACCGAGACCAAGGCCATCGATCAATTTGTCAAGACCAAGGCCACCGAGGATACCCTTCAACAAACCGCCGAGACCAAGGCCATCAAGAAGACGACCAACCAGGCCAAGGACACCGCTGAGGAGCAAGCCAACAGCAGCAATAATCTGGAACAAAGGCTCGGAGAGGAGAGCGAAGAGGGGGTTCAACTTCTTCTTGGCATGGGGCATGTCGGCGATGGCCTTCTTGCCATTGTCGATGGTCTTGACAACAGTCTCGGTCAACTCCTTCAGCATCTCAGCGAGCTGGTACTCCTCGGGGGTGGCTTCGCGAGTCTGGGCGCGCGCTTTGGCTGTGGCGGCGATGCGTCCATCGGGATCAAGGGCACGGATCGAGCCATTGCACTCCTGGAGCATACGGCCTCCCTCCTCAAGGAGGGGCTTAACATCCTTGACGAGCTTCTCCTCATCACGTTCCTCCTTGGGCTTGCGCTCAGCAGAGGCGAGTTTCTTAAGATTTATGTTAGTTCAGTCCTTGGAAGCTCTCGGCGATTCGACACATACCTCTTCAATCATCTTACAAACAGGCTTGACCTGCTCCAAGGTCTGGCGCAGGATGTGGCCCATACGCTCAGCCAGCTGGCGGTCCTGTTCAACCTTAGCAGCGGCCTGCTGCTCCTCAGGAGTGGGACCCTCTTCCTCCTCTTCAGGCTCCTCAGGCTCGGGCTCGGGAATATTCTCAAGCAGAGTGCACTCGCCAATGCGGTTACCATCGTTGTCAACAACATAGCCGTTGTCATCGATGGTCTTACCGATGAGAGTAGCGAGGTTGCCATCGGTCAGCTTGCCAATGAGCTCTCCATCAGCATCGTAGACTTCACCCTGCTTGTTGACCTTGCGGCCAGACATAGGGTTGACATCCCGCTTCTTCTCCTCAGGCTCCCAGCGCTCGGCCTTGCCGATGGTGTTGCCATTCTTGTCGGCAATGTCACCATCCTCATCGACGGCGCGTCCAACAAGGCGCTTGGCATCGCCTTCGATCAAACGACCGATGATCTGTTCGCCGGACATGACAACACCGTCCTTGCCAACAACGGCGTTGTCAAAGCCGTAGAAGGGACCCTCGGCCTTCTCTTCCTCAGCGCCGGGGATGAGCTCGGCACGGCCGATGACTTGACCGTTGTCACCCCAGATCTGGCCCTTGGCATCAACCTTGCGACCCGCAAGGCCCTTTCCACCCTCGACAACGCGGCCGAAGACGGCGCCGGTGGCAGGATCGACGACCTTGCCGGACTTGTTGACAACCTTGCCTTCGAGAACGGAGAGGTCGACCTCGGCGGGAGCCTCCTCCTCCGGAGGCTCGTAGGGCTCAGCACGGCCCTTGACGTTGCCATACTTGTCGGTGATCTCGCCATCTTCGTCAACGGCGCGACCACGAAGCTTCTTGGGGTCACCCTCAACAAGTTTACCAACAATGGAACCCTCGTCATCTTCGACGAAGCCATCCTTGTTCACGAAGAGGCTGTCCATGCCAGCAAATGGACCCTCGGGCTTGCTCTCGAGCTCGTCCTCGGGAATGAGCTCCACACGACCGACAACCTTCTTGCCATCGTAGATCTCGCCATCTTCAATCTTCTTGCCAGCGAGCTCCTTGGGGTTACCTTCAACGACGCGAGCGATGGGGAAGCCCTCTGAGCCGATGACATAGCCGGCCTTGTTGCAGGAAAGACCGTTCAGGACAGAAAGATCAGGACCAGCCTCCTCCTCTTCCGGCTCGGGCTCGGGCTCCTCATAGCGCTCGGCACGACCGATGACACTGCCGTGGCGGTCAAGAACTTCGCCATCCTCATCCACGCCGCGACCGAGGAGCTTCTTTGCGTCTCCTTCAACGAGTTGGCCCACACGAGTGCCGTTCTCGTCCTCAACCCAGCCGTCTTGGGCGACAACGAGGCCTTCAAGGCCGGCAAACGGACCCTCCTCATCATTGTCGTCTTCGACGGGGAGTGCCTTGACCTTGCCGAGGACGTTACCCTTGTTGTCCCAGAACTGTCCCTTGTCATCAAGGGTAGCTCCAAGGCGGGAGATCCTCTTGGGATCACCTTCAATGAGCTCGCCAACGGGCTTGCCGGTATCCTGGTCGATGACGAATCCACGTTTGTTGCATGTGAGACCCTCGAGGGTGTTGATATCAGGGATGCGGGCCTCGACATCGTCAGCGGCGTCTTCGACAGCGTCCTGCGCATCGTCGGCAGCATCTTCGGCAGTGTCTTGGGCGTCTTCAACGGCACCTTCGCCGGTCTCCTTGACATCATCGGCAGCGTCTTGGGCACCTTCAACAGCACCCTCGCCGGTCTCCTCGACATCTTCGGCATCGACCTCTGGGGCACCGTCCTTAGCCTCGTCAGCGGCGTCTTCGGCCTGATCGACAGCGTCCTCGGCAGTGTCCTTGACACCATCGGCGGCATCTTGGGCATTCTCGGCAGCATCATTCATAGCATCCTTAGACTCATCAACGTCGAGGTTGTCCTCGGCATCTTCGAAGTCGTCCTCGGCATCCTCCTTGACGCCGTTGACCTGCTCAGTAGCACCGCCAAGAGCCTCCTCGATGGCCTTCTTTTGCTCCTCAACAGGAACAAGCTCAACACGACCGATGGCATCGCCGTCATCATCAACAACCTCACCATCATCGTTCAAAGTGTAACCAATGAGATCCTCGGGGTCTCCCTCGGTGATCTTACCAACAACCTGGCCAGCAGCGTTCTTGATAACTCCACCGTCGGAAACAGGCAAACCTTCGAGTTGAGCGAGGTCAGTGGCAACCTTGTCTTGCAACTCGCCGATTTTAGCCTGCGCATCCTCGGGAATTCCATTGGCCTTGGATTGCGCGTCTTCAGGAAGGTTCTGAGCCTGCTCAGCGACGTCGTGGAGGATATCCACTCGTCCGATCAGGTCTCCATCCTCGTCGACAATCTCCCCATCATCGCCGACGGTCTGGCCAGCGAGATCCTCGGGGTCACCCTCAACAACTTGTCCAACGGGGTGACCTTCCTTGCCGAGTATCTGGCCACCATCGGAAACAACAAGACCCTTCAAAGAGGCCAAATTGAAGGGAATGCTAGGAAGGTTGTTCTTGAGAGTCTCTGCGCTCTGGCTGGCGCTATCTTTAGCCTTTTGAGCGAATCCTTTGGCCTTACCCAGAGGGGCAGCAGAGCCAGAGGCTTGGGAGACGGCATCATCGGGAGGTGAGATAGGTCGGCGCTGCTCAGAAGCAGCGGTCTTCTTCTTGGACTTGGGAGAGGGGGTTTCGGGAATAGATTGTTCATCTTCGTCGTCGTCGATAGGCTGAGGAGCCTTGGGGGTAAGCTTCTTCGCCGGGGTCTTCTTCAAGGACTTGGAGCTTTCGGCAACACTGGAGGGCTTGGATGCGGCGCTGGATCCAGAGCCTTTGCGAAGCTTGGCAGGAGTACCGGCCTTTGAGCCGAGCTTGGGGGGAGCTTTGCTCACGGCGGGGGAAGACATGATTGTGTACTTTTTGGGATTGAGTTTCGGAGTGTATTGTGCAGATCAGATGAAAAAGAAATCGTAGACTTCCAGTGAGTAAAGAAATTCTTCGTCAAAGTCGAAATCGGCGTTCAAGAGTTGTGTCAGGTACAGTGACGTCGTAAATGTCGTGAGATATCAGTGTGAGTCTCCGGCAGGGTGGTAGATAATGTACAAGTAGGCCGAAGGTAAGGTTCGAGACTAATGCAAAATGCTATTTGGAATAGGACAAAGTAGTTGATGGAATTACAGTCCACGAGAGAAATTCAACTGTTTAAATGAACCCCCAGGGGTTCTGATATCATAGCAAACCTACAAAGCCACAGTAACAATGTACATAAGCAACTTCGTACCAGGCACAGCGATTAGAGCCTACTACGTCATGGGCAGTTGGTAGCATGGCTAGCTTCATCACTTCCTCCAATCCCGATTGATGGTTGATAGTGGTTGATGGATCCATCCTCTGCAGGGTGCACGGTTCAGAGCTGTGTGAGGGGTGGCCACAAAGCCACAGGGCGGCTGTAGCTTTCATCGCTGGCATCATCATGGTGGGTCTATCAGGTGTGCAGATGAATGGATACATGCTCGGGGCCGATACGGGTATGTAGCGTGGGCTAGGGCGAATTGGCGTGTCAGAATGGGACTGTGGCTAATTTGGGGTATGGCTGCATGGTTGAGGTGGAGTACAACGTGGTATTATGGAGTATAGCATGACGCGGATGCCCTTTTGCTGTATCACCATTCTTCTGGGGCACAAAGTGTACGGTAGATGATCTGATTTGGGGTTCTTGCGTATGATCGACGTGGCATTTGTGTATTACGATGTAAAATGTCCGACAAATGGAGAACATGTCTATTGAAAATCAGTCCTTTGCGTATTCGCAACATTTCTTGACAGAATCATGGGACACCTTAATGTCGAATATTCAGGTTTTGTTGTACACGCGTACCTTGTTTGACTTCTAAATCAGTCATAATTCCACAGCAAGATAATTCACCATGAGTGTCAGTGACTGGTGGTCCGCAGGTTGCAAGCTATACGAGCCATGGAAATTATCAAGTCGGGCTATCTTTATGAAACATGGGTGACCCAATCAAGGCAGGAACAGAGTACTTCCAGGGGTCCTTGCTCCACACTCTCCGCCATGATTCGCCTCCGCTCTTACTGTCACAACCTGTCAGCCCCTGTCATTGTGTCTGTGGCTCAATGCTCGCTGTCACTGACTGGGTCGCTGCCTCGACTGGGAATCCCTGATTGTAGATACTTCTAACGCAGCTACAGATTTGTGATCATCATTACATCAGACGTCACAGATGGGCCCTAGGTGTTGGACAGTACGACTATACTTAGCACTGTTACTTTCTCGCATAATAATTTAGCTTTCTACCCCGGACAATAGAGACGGGGGGGGGGGGGGGGGGGGAAGATAGGAGAATAACCTGAATGACCTAGGAAGCCAGGGTAGCAGACATGGTTCAAGCGAGCACCGATGACGATATGACCAACTTACTTATAGTATGCTAATATCCACCAGGCCAAAGGTAGACCACATCGCACCGACCAGGTACCCCCCTGTAAATACCACACAAGCAGAGAAATCGAGGGTCGAGCGCAGCACAAGCCACCGGAGTCTCGGCTGGATGAGATCATGATCGATCGGGCGATTCATCATATTTAATCTATTATAGTGGAGCCGTCAGCCACACAAGTCATCCCGAGCGATAACTGATATCATCGGTGCCAATTCAAGGCAGGACCAGTGCTATCAGTATTAGAAGTTTTTCCAAAAAATTCTCCGATATCGTGCTCTCTCTATGTGGCTGTCTGGCGGCTCTTAATATTTGTAGCACAATCTCGATAGCATTGATCTGCGACCGTTGGCGGCGTGGGATGACCCGCTGGAAAATCCCCGAACAAAGTATGGTCTAGCGCTAACGGTGTACAGTAAAATCAAGTTTTGTGGGCCGCGCCAAAGGTCCTACTGAATTTAGAAACTAGGGGCGAAAGTCATGAAATTCTAAGGCAGAGTGGAGTTTCACTCTAAAATGTCCAGACCAGCTCCAAATCGGGGTCGGCGTTTTGATTCAAGGCTTTCCTGCCCCGTCACTTGGTCACGTGCATACGCGCTGAATGATCTCACGTGTGGCGTCACATCGTACACACGATGTCCACGTTTTCTACATTTCCACGGTTCTCATGAGTTGAAAGATGAATCCTGTTATATGCAAATGACAGCTTTCTTGTTGCACGTTGTGTGTGTAAGATACAAGGAACTAACACGCAATAATGCCCCCGAGAAAGAATCAGACGGGTCACGTCACTCTGTACCGCGCCTTGGCGACTTTCCGTCTTGAATCTTATCCGCGATAAGGAAACTATCCAGATGGAATGCCACACATTGAATGAGACCAGGTTTATCAAGAAACAAAACAGAAACCTCCGCTTTCTGGAAAGCCTAAGCCGACTAAGAACTCCACCCAGCATCAAGCACAACATGTCGGCCCGACTGTCGGGATAAATCAACGACGAAGGGTGGGCTGCAGCCCAATAGCATGGGTTGGAGGGTCCCGCTGAGACTGGACTATTTGAATAGCTTCCGGTTCGATAAGGTGTTTACCGACAAGATTCCGAACATACTCCATCGTCCATTCCTGGCATCTCTTATTGGTCATCTACCCATGTCAGTACATATTCAGATCAGCAAGTAACGACTCTCTCACATCATTGACTGGCGCTAGAAAGTTATCACTGATCCCGGGTGTAGGTATCTCAGACGCTGCGATCTCGATATCTCCCTTCGGGATCCCATCGCTCTCTTTCACTCTCGATGAAGAATCGATGATTTTCGTAGAGTCAACATGGCCAATCTCAATCATCCTATACTTTTCCGTCGAATCCTCCTTCGGTGCATAGTTACGCTTCAATTCTATGACGTAGCCTGTCATAGGTGCTCCGACAGCTTGTATCAACGTTCCTCGATCGGGGTGCTCGGCGGCGGGAACAAATATTGCAAAGTGCGACCGCTGTGCTTCAGTGTTTCGGGAGCTTATCAAGTAGATCGTTCTTAGAGACATCTGAAGTGATCAGTGTGATGTTGATAGAATGAAGCAAATCGATACAAACTTGACGTAATGGTCCACGAATTTTGGTGTCTCCAATGCGGGGTACCCCAACCTCCCTACCTTCCTAGAGGTGCCTGGTTCTTGCTCGCATCTCAAAAAACTTCGTCCCGGTCAATGTACATTGCTATTTATTTCTGATGCTTTTTTTTTATTTCTTTTGAAGGATTATTCTATATCTATCTTAGAAATCTAAATTTGGTGCGAATACCTAGCAAAGTGAATGCGTCAACGGTGTGATTGCTCAGACCTAGCTGACTGCCAAGAGACCAATCAGCCAAAGGTGACAATTTCATTCAAAAAAGGGCCATATCTACAAACACAGCTGCGAATTGAATTATAGTAGTTGGATTGCATCAATAGGCTCCTGGGATTTTTCATTTTCAATAGCTAATTAGAAGAAGAATAGGCATTGTCCATATTCTGCTAAGCAAAAATCTTGCTATGAGCATGAGACTACTGGAGCAATAATCACCGGGGAATCCGAGGGACAAAAAAGAAAATCAATCATGTCTTCGAAAGCTTTCAGTTGACAGGCATTGAACATGTCCCCTCGTACATTTTTCACGCGGTGACTTGCTCACACGGCGGAATATATATTGAATCTGAAGAATCATGAAAAGGGCGAGATGTGATGTTACCGAACAAGGGACGCTTAGCAAGGCACCTCCCAGCACTTTTCACTTCAAGAACACGCTTCAAATAGCTTTAAGCAATCTATCAGGCAAAGCAATTTTCAAAGAATGATCACGAGATAATCATAGAAAAAGTGGGCCACAAGAACGAGGATTACATGGGAGTGGATCGGCCCGTATTAAGTTTGTTTAAAAAAAGTGCAATGAGCGACAATTTGAGAACCCACACTCCTAACAACATCTCCTGCTGCAACTTATCGCAGCGCGAGACAAGCATCCATTTCCAGCATACTCATATACAGGCTCTGTCAGACCTGTTCATCCACTCTCTCCGCGATGATTTGTACCGAAAACGATCAAAAATCCCGACTGGGCCGGGGATGGCATTCCAAGGCGGGAAATGCGCTTGAGCAAATCAAAGTGGGACTTATTCAATCTAGTTGCTCCTTTCAAGACAGTCTACACTTGGGCGAACCCGGAATGGGCAACATAAAGTGCCTCTTTCATCCCCACCACCTCGTCTGCGAGCATTTCCTTCTTCATCGGATGTACAGAATACATTACCATCAACGTCGATAATCTCAAAATGGGCTCGCCCTGAGTTGAAACCACCATCTGCTCAACTACGAAATCCCTACTGCCTCGTCAACCTTGGTCACTTCGAGCTCTTTCCATCCCCTGAGTTCCGGGGTGAAGCCGACGTCTTCCATGACTACCAGCTCCAACGCCCCTGTATATACTGGCCTTGCTTCAATCTCGTTCACTGTGTCAGCTGGACTTCTTGGCGTTGTCGCCCTTCTTGCCATGTATCTTGTATAATAAGCCTTCATTCATCAACTTCATGGAAGGAAACGAGCATATGAACATGCTCTAATACAATCCAATTTGTGCTCTAGTCTTATGAGTGAACGAAACATTATTAATAAAACTGAATTAATTGTATACCGTGGAAATGTATGTTTGGAAAAGCGCCAGAGTGGCCAGTTTCGACACTCTTTCTGGATCTTGTTCTGTTGAACATACTGAGGATGATGGAATTGAACGATTATGCAACCTTTCTTCATTGGGTTCTATTTTTGATATGATTGACAACAGCGGTTTTACTGAGGCATGCCAATTATTCACCGAGTCAGTATACTGCTTGAACAACTATCTCAGTTGGTATTCGGTGCAGACCTATCCACCGCAGTGAAACTATGACATATTAATGCTGCGAGGCCGGCTCGGAGAAAAGTGAGAGCTATTCTAGCTGGAACGGGAATTTCTGACGTCAAACCCGGTAACAGTATATTATTTCAAATGCAGTTCGTGACATTCAAATTGCTCTACGATATTCGGTAAGATTAGGCCTCTCAATTAATCCAAATCTTTTAGTCCCAAAAAAAGTGACAGCTAAAGCTAAGCGAGATATGGTCATTTATGAGTCTCCTTGCTAATTCGAACATACTTAGTAGCAACAAAATCATTGCCGTGAATCTATGCCATTTTCTTTCTTCCACCTTGGTAGAAGCATATATGCTCAGACAGAGGGGCGCTCTTCTATCTCCTTTGATTAAAACATCCCGCTAGAATGGGGTTGACCCGTAATCATTCCATTATATCATTCGGTTTTTGTCACCAAGCTGGCACTGGCTGACCGCTAAGCTGACCGCCCACTTCCCTTGCTTTAGTTACCAGCACATAGCTTAGTGAATGGATCATCTTTCCATCACACACAATCTGTATGCGTACCATCTTGGTAGCACGACAAAGGTTAAAATTCCGAAGGGTTTCCTTCCGGGTTATTTGTTTTATATAATTCTGAATCCTCTTGGAGCCCACCAAGCCCTGGATTCACCCCACTAGGCTGCAGCCGAGCCCCTGCAACCTCCCCCACTGGGCTGTCCACATATTATATTGTCGGGCAGCACGTTCTGAAGTACGATGCAAGTTGTGTGATCGATGGACACTCGCTTTCGCTAAGCTATTCAGCTCGCCTACTAATTCACTAGCTACCGAACGCGTGACCTTCCCTATTCTGCCGACTTTGACCGGGACACACTTAGGCGAATCCACTTCTTGGCTAGCTAGCACCCCTATCCATAACTCCCCACCCACGAAAACCCCTACCTAGTTAATTAGCCGATCGACCGATCTATATTACACTAAGCTATCAGACGTTTTCTTCAGTTAACGGCAAACATCAATATTAACCTACCACCTTCACTTAACGAGGCAGACGGGACTATCCGTAACCCGCTAGGCAGGCCACGCCTACGCCGCCGCCTAAGCCCACCTTTGTCTTAGCTAAGTCCCCCGCCTTCTCCCTTGGCAAAGCCCCTGACCACCTACTAAGCTTCTACTCCCTAAGGGCCGAGCACTCCACTACTATCCTAAGTTCCGTAGGATCCCCCCTAACCTCCCACCGCGTGCCGATTATACGTAACTACTCACAATTTTTCCCCTGTTCGCCTCCCTTACGTGGTACTAGCATAAGCTATACCAATTTCGACTATAGTGCCGCATTCGGAGACCTATAATACTCCACAGAACTTAGCTACCCCAACCACTGAGCCGAGTTCTTAACTAGTTCTAAGCTCACGAGACCGTCGTCCTGAATTGCCTTAAGCTACGACACGCGGCGTCCGTAAACGGTAGGAACCGTTTCTAAGACAGGAACCGCTAAGGCAGGAACCACCCACGATAGCGAACCCCACAGCTAACTCCCCTAAGATTACCTTTACGCCTTCATAGCTTAGTCAAATAACGACACTACTGCGTAACCTCCTTACCAACGAGTAGTTCGCAGCCTAACTCCGAGGCCTACCGGGTCCGGAGGGTCGCTAAGGCGAGCCCAGAGAGGCTAGCCGTTTAGCCGTAATAGATACGTCGTGGAAGGCTTCCGACGTCGGTTTCTTTGACCCTTCGTTACCGGACAAAGACGGCGTTAAGTTAGTTAGTCATATAATATACTACACTAACGCCGAGACTTTTATTAATCGAATACGTGACTTAGTGAGTTTAAAATCGGCTAAAGTTATCCGCGCTAATATCCACTTATGCCTTCGAGGCGACGCACTTAAGTAGTACACCTATAAGCTTACCAGAGACATAAAGGATATTCTTTAGGCTACCGACCTAGAATAAGGCTAGTTTAAGCTAATCGCCAGACGGTTCCGGCTAAGCCGCAGCGAGGCACTCCGCTAACTAGAGGCCACTAAATACAGATAGCGCGATATACGTAATAGCCGTAACCCTCGTAAGTATACACAGACTATACTTAGGCTATTAAAGTCTACCGGGACTACTAACGTCTATAACTAAGTCCTTAAGATCCTATATAACTTAGACGCCTCCCTCGCTCGGGACTTCGGTAAGATCCCGGAGGATGTCTCCCTTATAGACTTTATAGGTAAGCTTAATTACTATTACGAGAATTAGAAGCGCTAAGTCAAGGAAAGACGTACGTATAATAACCGCCGCCCCTAGGACCGGCGCCCCCCCCCACGGAACTAGCCTTAGTATCTAATTTAAAGATCTAACTAACAAAACTATTAGCCCTAAGCTAGTAGCCAGTACTAAGCCTAAGTGTTACGACCCCTGCAGCCACCAACTATTTGAGGGGCCGCAACTTACAGATAGGCCACCAAGAGCCAACGAACCCAACACACGTAATCTAGAAGAGGAGCTATTTCCCGAGGCTTACTTACCATCCCGAACCATACTCTATTTAGTGACTGGACGGTTAGCACTAGTCACGTAATAATAAAGGGTATACTAGAGGGACTATTAATAGGTCACTAGCGGTATACCACAGGTGGTACTATATACTATCTAGGCGAAGGATATAAGGATACTCTTTCTTGTACTTAGTTTAGTTCTTCGCGATTAATCCTATATTGTTACTTAGAACCTACTATGCAATAGTATCTTCACTGTTTAACTCGTTAACAAACCCTCCTATAATTAGGCTAGCTTATTCGTGATCTGACCTTATTAGCGCTCTACCTAATATGTCCTGCAAGAACGACTCTATAGACCCGAGCCTATATAAAGCCTAGCTCCTAGGAAACGGTACGGTTATAAGTCACTCTCTTAGGATTCGCAGTTAGTGCCCGGAAGGCCGTATTTAGCCTACTTAGTATAAATACTAATTCTACCCTATAAGAATTCGGGTATTCCTTAAGTATGTATTACCTTTGAGCACTTAACTTATTGTGACTAGTTAGTAATACGTAATATATTAATTGCCCTATTAACTAAACCGTAATACTATTATTATAGTACCTAATAATAGCGTAACTAGATCTTCCTATAGGAAAACTCTACGCCCCCCTAGCTAAGCGACTAGCTAGGAGGACGATTAGGAAGATTAGTAGGAATATAAGGTGCTAAAACTCTAACGCCTTATTAATACCCTTACTAACTAGCTTAACGAGCTTAGGGGAAATTATAATTAATATAGCACTAGTGTAAAGGACTACCTCGAGTAGTTATACACTTAGGTAGTTACTTTGGCACTAGCTAGCGCTATCTTAGGACCTAAGCTACCTAAAGCCGAAAGCTTCGACGGAACCTAGTCTAAACTTCGGGGGTTCCTTACCTAAATAGATATATACCTAGACCTAAATTAAGAAAAGTTATATAGCGAAGCTACGAAAGTTATCTTTGTGTCTACCTACCTCCGAGGATAGGCTTAGGACTAGCTTAAAGTCTATATACGGAAATACTACGATAAACTAGCGGAAGAATAGTCTAATATTACCTAAGAAATCTTTAGTAGCTATAGTAACTTCTAGTAGTATATAAATAAAATATTCGGAGAGATTAACGCTACTATTAACGCCGAACGAAGACTAGCCTTACTACGATAGACTATATCTATCGCAAACTACGCTACGTAATTTATATAGATTACGATTATATTAGGATAGGCTAACTACGCCCTTATCCTAGTATATACTTAGGGACTCAAATCCTACGTAAAGGATAAGTTAGCATGAATCGACAGACCTAATACTATAAATTAACTTATCGACCTTACTATTAAAATAGATAACCGCTACTTTAATAGATAAATAGAAAAGAAAGAAGTTAATAACTAGAAATAGAATCCTAGTAAAAGATAGAATAACCGAATCAAAAATAGAAGATATTAGTCAAAGGGCAGGGATAGCGATCCCTACAGACTATAACCTATAGACCTTAATATAGTAAGGCTTCCTATAGAAGAATAGAAACATTATAAAGACAGAAACCTCTGCTTTAACTATAGTAAGGTAAGCCACAGAGCTAAGGAATATAAAAGTAAAAGGAACGAAGGGAAATCGTAATAGCTACGAGCTATAAAGAATCGTAGAGGATATAATATTACTAGTATTAAGACCTAATAGCTACGTACGATATAGGAAATACCTCTTAAAGAAACGACCGAACTAATCGACTAGATAATATAGATATAATAATGCCTAAAGGAGGAACTTTAGGGCGTTACTGACCTAAAAAAGGAGGTAAGTAAAATCGAAAAAGTATTCGAATAAATAATTACTACCTACTAAACAAAAAAGAAAATATAATAGCTCTGAGCTACTAGAGAAAAGACTATAAACCGATTAGGTCCTAAGACCTAGGATAATAGACCTAAAAGGACGTATAGTCTAACTAGTTAGATAGCTATAGATTACTAACCTATTAGGTCTACGAGCCCAGACCTATAATCTATAAGGGTCTACGGTTAATAGCTAACGAACTAGTATCCGTTAACTAATAAATAACTATTAGTTAAGATAGCAGAACTAAGTTACTATAATAGATATAATATATCTAAGTTCCTAGAAGTTAGTTAGGAATATATTAAGAGTTAAGGATAGACCTAATATAGTTCCTAGAATACTATCGACTCCCTAGAACTCTCGGAGTACTCCTAAGACTAAAGTTATGGGTCCTAGGACGCAAACGAAGCTATCCTAGAAGTATAAGAGATCCTAGAAACTCTACCTCTATCCTTAGGAACCCTATAGGAGGGCCTAGGAACGCCTCAAGAATCTCTAGAATATACCTAAGAAGGGCAGATCGTAGAAATCCGGCACTAATTATATAATATCGCTTATAAACTAACGAATACGAAAGATCTATACGGGATTACTTAGAAACTACTCGAAGAGTATACTACCCTAACGGATAAGTAAATCGAAGAATTCCTTACTACGTCCTAAAAAAGCGATAAAATAGAAGACGCCTTATAAGGAGTTCGCTACCGAATAAATGATATCCTTAATAAACTTATCTAGATAGAAGTAATATATAAGAAAATTTAAGAATTACTTAAAAAATAGATAACGCTAACTAATAAGGAAATTAGCGAACTACTTACGAAGAAATAAAATAACGATAAAAAGGACAAACTAATAGAAAGTCTACTTAAAGGGCTTTAGGGGGAGCTACCTATATACCCCTACGATAATATATAATATATATACTAAGATTACGCTAGATACCTATAATATAATTATTAGGCTATTATTAGCTATTACGATAATAATTATATAACCCACTACTAAAAAAAACTAGACTATAGAGTAGAACCTAAACTACGATAATAGAAAAAAAGACCTAAGTAGAAACTAGGATATATAGATATCTAATTTAGAAAACGAAAGCTAAATAGTTAGTATCTTATAGCTACGAAATAGGGAGCGTACATAAAAGTTACTATTATACTAGAAGGATAGCGAATCCGCGTAATAATTAACTTAGGTATATATAGAAACTTTATAGACCCCTAATATAGGGAAAAGAACCGAATTTCTTACCGCCGAAAGGATAGACCTACGCTAATTGTCGGTCTTAACAGAGAAAGTCTAGGACTAGGTCTTACCTAAGAAATAGGTATAGTAATAATAGTATTAGGAAACTATAGTAAACGAATCGAATTCAATATTATACCCTTAGGAGGATATAATATCGTCCTAGGCGCGCTATAGTTAAGAGAATATAACCTAAGTATCGACTAATAATAAGGAATAATTATCTTTAATAGATACTTATATAAAAAAATCCACGAAGAAAGAACTAATAAGCTACTATACTACTAAAAGGAGCCTAGCCCTAGAGAAGTAGGTAATCTATAAGACTCTTATAAGGAGAAACCTAAGAGAAATACTTAGCCTAGAGATAAGGCCTATTAGATAATTAATATCGACGTTATTATAACTAAAGAATAGTCACTAGATATATCTAATAATAAGTTAAGAGACTATATTATAATCGAATACGAGTCTAAAAGATTATATATAATAAGCGATAATCTAATAATACCTAAGGAATATAAGGTACAACAACCATTTGTGCCGACGCGGCCGGATTCGGTGCCCCCCTCGATCGGGTTTGGCGTGGGCCTTCGGGTGCCCCGTTCGGGTTTAGCGCGTCTCGATGCGGTTTGGCGCGGCACTAGCCCCAAGATGGCATTCCGACCCTCCTAGTCTATCTTGGGTTTAGCGCGTCCAGACATGGTCTAGCGGCCCGCGCCTTCCCCGAACGGGCATCTGCTGTCCTCCACCGCCAACCAGGCGCCGCCAACGGAGTATATAACTCGGTGCGTCGCTCGACGTCCTCGACTTCGTAGTCCTGCACTTCCCTCTCGCCCGGCCGGGTCCAGCGACCTCGCCGCCGTGAAATGATACCGTATTTCCGGCTCGCACGGCACCGGACGCTCTGTTTCAGCTGGTTACCTCGAACGCGGAGCAGTGCCATTTCTCCACTGGTTGGAGGGTCGGCGGCGCTGTCTACTGGTCCATTGCCCTGGTGTTTTTTTTCAGCTACAGTTCCCGGTTCGCAATCCCTGCTAGAGAGAATTTACCCCTGGATACGTGCGTGCGGGCCGGCTTTCACCACCTCGCCTGCATGTCCCCATCTCTCCATCATGGTCATAATGGGCACTGTTGGCCAGGAGACTCGATTACCTCTGGTCTTTGCACCAATGCTCTTACGATACGACGCTATCCAACTCTCGCTGTCTAATCCGCGTGCTCGTGTGTCATTGGCTAGTCTTCTCTCGCCGATCCTTCGTCTTGAAGCCGTGGCGCAGAATGACCGGGAGTCTTACTTGTTCGCGGAGCCTTTTGCCTCGTACAGCAGCCTCGGAAAACTCCGCAATAGAACCTAAAACACTGTGATGGCATTGGCCACTCACTTGAATGGACGCCTTCGGCCGCACCCTGCTATTTTCCAGGGGCGATCCTTTGACCCTGGCCCTCTGTTAGCAGGGCGCAGCAAGGCAGATAGATGCATGCACGGACAGATCAGGTCCAACCTGATGATGCGATGATACTGGATTACCCAATTGGAAAAATGCCGCATGCTGTGACACGTTGCCATCTGACCCCTTGGTTATTCTTGCTCTGAGTGTTGGTGTATCACGCACGTCTCTCGGCTGACGGGCAGCACTTCAGCCCGTGACGATGGTCAGTCCCATCCAATTTCCCACGCCGCCCCAGACAGGAAGTCGAGGTCAAAAGAAGTGAGAGCTTGACTCGGGAAGTGCATATAAAGAGTGTTGGGATTCCCTCCTGCGGCGAGGGATGCTGGACATGTGTTGCTCGCTTTCCTTCGATTTAATTCGGTACAAAGGGCACTTTGGAATCTCTGTGGGAGCGACAGAAGCAGATTTTCAGATTATTGTTCTTTCCTGTTGTTCATCCCCGCCGGTTCATTCTCTTGCCTCCGTGGAAACCATGGTCTCTATCGACCTGGACAACATCATCCATTACCACCCTTCCCCCATCCCGAAGCCCCCTTACAATCCACCACATTTGACTACTTTTTCTCATGTTCCTTCTCACCTTCCTTCAAACCAGCCCGTCCTGATCCATCCCCTACCTCCGCGACCCCAGTGCCTTTCTCATGAGCCCTCGCAAACAAGTCGTGCTTGTCGACAGAGTCCCTCCCCTGCTGCTTCATTTTTGATTCCCGATCGCGACGCCCATCCGAACGAGTTTGATATGGAATTGGCGAACTTGGAAATGGCCGAATTTGAGAGCCAGGAGACTCCAGGACCATGCCTTGGAGGCAGCGAGGAGAGTCAATCAAAGAATATCAACGACACCCAAAGCAAGGAACTGCATGATCAACACCGTGGTAAGTAACCTACTCATCTGCTGGCTCCTCTAGCTTCTCAGGTCCCATCGGGTGCCATTAATTGTTAAGTTGAAGATAAGTGAAATGTGCTGACTTCTTATTCTAAAATGAGGCTCCCACAGCGACGATCGTTTTACGGACGATCTAAGGGTCCTCTCAGAGGACCCTGCTACGCCGCAAGATACTGCGGCCTCATCAGATTCTGCCGAGACAGACCTTTCATCAGCAGCCAATGCACCCGCTTGTCCTGTGGGAGCTGATGGTTCCGTTTCACCGAACGAACCGTGTCCCGTTCAAGGTTAGTGGTGTCTGGTGATAGGGTTTTCTTAGGTTGCTTCTCATCATACGACTACAGATCCTTCACCCACTGAGCGCAGTGAAACCCAGCTTTCCACTTTTGGCTGCGAGACAGTGGTCAACAGCCTGGCGGCCGGTAATGCCTCAAGTGATCAGGCGCCATCGCCTAATCCCAGCATACCTGTTCCAGCTAGAGATGAACCAGAGCCTGCGAATCAGCAGTCCTTTAGGAGTTCTGAAACTGGCGCAGAATCCAGAAAATTAACTCCTCTGCCTGTCACGGAGGCGCATCCCATCCAGTTGCACGCAAGGAACCTTTCAGCAACTCGCGGTAGCCACGTGGATGTGCGGCGTGATGGCAACGGCATCCGTTCAACAGATTGGTATCCTGACGACGAAGCGTTATCAAGCCCTATCTCGCCTGAGCTGCAACAGAAAAAGCAGGCAACTTCCGGATCAGAGGCAAAAGGTTCACCAAGAGATTTATCTAGATCGTGCTCCGTATCGGTTGTTGTACCTATAACCCGGTCCCGCGGACTACCATTAACAAGGTCCACTAGAGCCAGCTCAACACGCTGCACAGGGAAGAGGAAGAGTCGAGCAAAGACCCCTTGCAATGTTGACAGCGATGATCCCAATGATAGTGACTATACGGATGGGAACGATTCTGGTGTTGGTGACATCGACGCATTGCCACGTCTACAGAAGAGGCAGAGACGAACTGCTGCAGCGAAGATCCAGCCCGCTCAGGCTCGACGTGGAAGCCCGTATCGCCTGTTTTCCTTGCCGGCACCAGAAGAGGAAATTGCAAATTCGTGTCCCGACACAAGTTTTCAGGACATGCAAACCATTCCGATCAGAGGTTTTCTCACGCGGGAAACCTTTCTATCAAGAGTCATCTACTCGTGTACCTTTGAGGAGGATAGGCAGCCTTCTTGCCCGCATAAACAAACAAAAGCTCGCGCATACGAAGAAAGCTTAGACAAGACAGGGCACACCACACATCCTAGCAACAAAAAGGCATCAACGCGTGCCACTCGTTTCCTGCCCGATGAGGACGAACTGTTGATTGAATTGAAGGAAAAGCGAAACCTCCCATGGAGTCGGATCGTGAAGCATTTTCCAGGGAGGACGAAGGGTGCTCTTCAGGTTCGCTATAGTACGAAGCTGAAGAACCGAGGAACTGGAGGTTACAGGCGAGGTCGGAGCGGAAGGATTACACGTTCTGCAACTACGGCTGTGGCATGACACATCTAGATCTCTATGCCCCTTTTTATTGGCGAGTCGCACTTCCAGAAGATCGAGAGTGTTGCTTCGAGGCAGTTCTTGGCCCTTTGTGTTCAAGTTATGGAATAATATTTTTATGGATCCATGCGGCGAAGGTCGAGCAGTTCCAAAGGGTCTTCAAGTTGTTGGTTCTATTTTGAGTAGGAGACAGTAAGCTTAAGTTAATATTCATTCCAACAGGATGGCTTACAAGTGCCACGTCTTGTGCGTCTTCTGGTGAAAAACGAATTAGAGTATTCACTGATTCATGATCTCCAAGCAAGTCGTCAATCCAGCTATCAACGGCATCAGCGTTTGTGTCCATGGGGTAATCTGTTTTCGAATTCTCCTGTACTTCTATAGTGTAAACAAGACAGTACGAGCCAAACAACTTTAAGCAGAAATATACCAGCGCAACCACTAGTAGACCTGAGCAATGTTTAGGCTAGGATAAGGTACAGAGGCTTGATAAACTGTCTTAGAACATTTAAGTGTAGATTCGTGTGTAGTATCAGGGAAGAAAAGAAAACATGTATTATCCTACCATAATCAAAACACAATATGCTTTCCATCTACTCCATTTCCCGCGCTCGAGAAACGCCCTCAACGGCTGTGTGATTTTGACCTCCAATAGGTGCTCCACATTCAGGGCATCTAGCTTGCTCCATCGGCATACCGCACTCTCCAATAGCAAACTACAAAAAGAATCATTTAGCTTATTTTACTCGTCAAAGGTAACTTGGGACAATTCGAGGAATGGGAAATTCACTCACCGGATGTCCGTTGACGCAATTGTACCAGTGCCCAGAGTGAGTCACGATTCCTCCTCGCCCACTAACCATGGCCGTCTTGATTGATTGAAGTTCTTCTAAAGTGACTGTTTCGTATCGTGTTCCCTCATAGAGGCGGACCATCTCCTGGACCTTTTGTTGGAGCTCAGAACAGATCCTCAGTTCGTCGCATAGTTTCAACGCATCGGCGAGGAGATCGCGGGTGGTTTGAAAGCGATCTTCGAGCTTTTCTAGACCCATTTTTCCTTTGAGATCGCTTGACGTTTCTCTGGGATGGGAGCGGTGATACCACGCGTCCAGCTGGGCGATCTTGGCGAATGAGACGGTCGCCATAATGACGATACGGGAGAAATTTCCTTTATTGGCTTGAGTTATCAAGTCTCGGCAATCCTTCAGAACTTGAATCAAGGTTGATAATGGTTTGACGAGGCTTAGCCGTGGTAGTGTTGCAGATTTTCCGCTTGAATCTATCACTCTAAAGGCATCGCTAAGCATGACTTCCTTGGACTTGATGTAAATTAACCGTGCGCCGAGGGTAATTTGGTTGTCTGATTCTCGTGTTGTCATATTCATCGCCTCCATTCGGGCTGAGAGGGAGGCTACTTCGTCCCCTGATGACTTCTGGTAGATGGCAATCGCATCCGTGAGCCGTTTCATCGGCTGATTCTCGGCCTCCATGGCTTTGCTGAGAGCTAAAGCCTCCCTCGCGAGGCGTGCACAGGCTGCATATCGTGCTTCAAGCTGTGATTTAGTGTCCCCCACATCCACAGTGGCTCGCTTAGAGTTGAGCTTGTCTTCAATGTCATTCAGACGCGATTCAAGGCCTTCAAGGTCTGTGCGACCCTTGATAAGAAACCGCTTCCAAGTCTCATCCATAACGGCACGGTTGATAACACGATTGTAACGTTTCGTCACAAACTGGCGAATTGGCTGCTTACAGTCCGGGCACGATGGTATGACATTGGCAAGTGAAGAAGAGACATCTCGGAGACCGTCGAATTTTCCGTCTTTATCTCTCGTGTATACTTCATCCAGGCCAACCAATCCATCAACCGACTCACTGGTAAAGAAATGGCCACATCCAAGCACGACGATAGGAGTTTCATCGAGACTGATTTCGGAATAGGTTTTCCATTCAAGGAAGTCAACACGGGCGTCTCCCTTGTCGCCGCACTCTTGGCACAGATTATTTGGACAGTCTTCCCCGCAGAGGCTCGGGCATTGATGGCCGCATTTAAGAATCTTAGTGCATCGCTCATTGCAAGGAAGCCGGTCGCATATTGCCGCGCAAGGCATTGAGCAGGAGCCTTGGTGTTTGCAGGACCAGGTGCATCTCTCGATGCATGGTGCACATGCCTTTCCGCAGGTCAAGTCGCATGCTGAGTGTGAGCATCTAACCTGTACATATGATTAATATTTCCGATACGATGACCAGATGATGGATTCTAGGGACTCTTACCTCGCATTTTGCCTCGCAGTAACCACAGCTTTCCCCATTATGACATATCTTGGGACACCTATGATTGCAAACGCCGTGGGGGCGGTCACATCTTTTCGTGCACTCCGGGTGTTTAAATACTCTGCTTCCATCGTGGACTTCCTCGAGACAATTTCCGCAGCAATCGCTGCAGTTGTGGCCACAGCTGAGAACGTCGGTGCATGGCCTAGGGCAACGGAAGATCGGGGACGTTACATCTTTGAAACATGCAACTTGAACTGTATGGCCACATTTTGGAACATATTTTTCGACCTCGACGTCGCATTTAATGACTTTCAAGTTAGGCATCTGATGGCAAAAGACCGATTTCTTGATATGACCACAAGGAAGCTCCACGTCTTGAATCTTCGCCATGCAAGGACCACAATCTTCACCACAAAGCCTGGGACACTCGTGCTCACAGGTTGATCGGATACGTGGGCAAGGTTTTCCACATGCAAAGCCATCGTGCATGACCGCTGAATGGCACTTGGCCTGGCATTGATGACCACATGGCTCGAGTCGACGGGTACACGGGAGACTGCACCCACCTTCAGGGCTCTTCCTCTCAAAGTCGTGGGGTTCATAACAGAGAATAGGCGTGTCCGAGTGGCGAGGACAACAGAGAGCCAACTCCGTGCCAACTGCATTCGCACGGGCGAGCTGAGAGTGGACATCGGCCCACATTGGGACATTGAGGTATGTTTCAGTATTTCCAATGAGATACATGCCGTGCTGAGCTCGACTGAGGAGCACGTTGATGCGGTTTTCGGTGCGTAAGAAGCCAACCTTGCGCTTTGAGTTGCTGCGGACTAGGGAGACAATGATCACCTTTGCCTCCTCGCCTTGGAAGTTGTCGACGGTAGCAAGACGGAGCGTCTGGAGCAACGTCTTCTTTTCGAGTGACTTGCGGCCATTTGACTCGAGATACTCATCTTCAAACTTCTCAAGTCCGTCCGCGGCCAAAGTCTCCAAGTCCCGCTCGCTGAGACAGATTTCGAAATCATTGGATAGTGATGCCCTGAGCTTCCGCAGCTGCCCGGTATAGGGCGTCAAGAGGGCAATATCCGTGCTCTTGTACTCTCCCTGCCGAACAAGATGCCGAACAAGAGCAGTAGCCATTTCGACCTCCCACTGGTTGCTATGAGACTTCACACGGCTGCCGTCATCTCGTGAATCTTCATCGCATCGATGGTCCAGCCAAAAGAGATTGTTCCGCATTCCAACAACATTGGGTAGATTCACCACGCTTTCATGATCCTCCAGTTTTGGATAGACCCTCCTGATAAGTTGCGAGATCTCAGGTCTCATTCTTCGCTGTACATTGAGCTGTGCAACAGGGGCTGGCTTGAGACCTGGCTCACCGACAGCGCGTCTCTCAAACTGGCTTCTGTCTAGCTGCCATGTCTTTCCTGTGGATGTTTCAAGACTAAGTGAATGATTTTGAATCTGTGGCCGCAACTGTCGATGATCCCCAATCTGAATGAAGTGTTCAACTCCTGGCATGAGGGCTGAGATGACGTGGGCTTCCATTACCTCAGCTGCTTCCTCGCATATAATGACCTTTGTTCCTACTCGTCGCAGTGTCTCGATATGGCGTGCAAGGGCTGTGGTTGTGATTCCTACTACATCTGCTTGAATCAAGGCTCGGCGGTTGACCTCTTCATGGACTGCATTAATGTCCCCGCGAAGATTTGCAGCGCGATCAAGAGCCTCGAAAAGCGAAGCGGTTTCGATTTCCTGCCACTGTTTGAACCAGCTCAATGCAAGAATCCGGCGTTCCGGTATCGAGAGACTGTGAATATTTTCATTCGCAGCGCGTGTGAGGTCTTCCAAGCGCACATCGTCAACTTCACTCTCATTTTGTTCTTTCTGGGTTTTCATCGATTTGGCTCCAAGCCAGTTGAGTAGTTTATCATCGGTGACAGTTGTGAATCCTTCCGTGTCTGGTCGCTCCAGTTGTTTATGTATAATGGGCCTTTTTCGGTGCAAGAAATGCTCTATCGCGGCCCAAGACAGGCCTTTTTGAGACTGGTGTAGAGGTTTCATTGCATATCCAGCGTTCTTCATGCAGTCCTCAAGTCTCCCGTAGGACATGCCGAGGGTTTGCGACTCTACCCTCGTCTTCCCAATGCCTTTACTGACAACGCGAAGGTTTTTGCCTTCAAGCTCAGTGGCCTGACTGCGGCCACCCATGCGTATGATTTTCTGAATACCAACATCAAGAAGATGCTTTAAGAACTGGTCCAAGGCATGGTTGGTATAGCAGCTGTAATTCCTGTAAGTAAAGTACAAGAAGGCATGAAATCAGTACTCACATCACAAGAATTGGGCCTAGCTTTGCTTTTTCCTTGATCTCAAGGAGAACTTGAACAAGCTTGACACCTAAGTAGGACTTTCCGGTGCCCGGTGGGCCTTGGATGAGGGCATACTCTCGTGTGAGAGCTGCGATAAGTCCCTGACACTGGCCATGGTCGAGACCAGTCTGGGTTTGCAGCTTCAATAGGTCAATCGACTCAGGGGTACTCGGGTCCAATGCAACCTTTTCGGCTCCAACAATTGTGATCGAAGTCAAGTGAAAGAGAAATCCTGGTTTGCGCGCGTATGCCGGTGGGGGGATGCTGTGACCATCTTCATCATTCTTACGGCCTGGCAAGATCCATTTTTGGAATGCCAACTCTCCTTCGCGTTGGATTCGCTGAAGGTTTTTCAGGATAGGGGCAAACGTGGCAGGGATCAAGCCATGGAAGTCGACCAGAATACCGGTAAGCTTCTTGCTGTAAAGCCGGGCGAGGAGCATCAGTTCTTGTTGTAGGCATGCCGCAAGCTTGACTGTAATACTAGGTGGAAACCTATCAGAAACAAGACTGCTCTTGTTCTGGTGCGCTCGGTCCTTGGAAGCATTCTTCACAGTGACCTCGAGGAAAATAAGCCTCCTGTGAGTTTCTTGGGACGTCATGAAACACACTAAGCTTCCTTCCTCTAGTCGATTGGAGTCTTGCCACCATCTGCATTGCTCGTTGGATGTCTTTTTGCGGACTTGTGGTGGAGTAGCAAAGGACACGGTCGCTTCGAGCTCATTTCTCTCATTAATAAATATTTGGAGGACCTGTGCTCCCAGATAGAGATGTGCCCCGCTATCTTTGCTTGAGAAATATGAAAATCGTGTCAAATCATTCTGCTGCAGCAGATCTCGAAGGACATCTTTGGCTGAGCCGAAGATATCATGGCGCAGGAGTCGGAATGTTGAGTCAATGTATCTTTGCAAAGGGTCGGGGAGAAAGTGCGGCTGAAGGAAGTTGGTAGAGGGTAGATATTCTGAATTGCCGCTGACAATCTCTCCATGGGTAGGAAGAATCTGAACTTGAGAGATTTCTGCAAGGTCGTTGTCGTGTCTTCCACCAGGTGTTTGCATATCCAGCGGAAAAGACGACAGGGCTGATCCACTCCCCTGGGGATTTTCCTCATGCACCCTGGGTGTAAAAAGACTGCGGGTTGCGCTAGCGATCAGGCTCTGCATGACTTCTATTCTGCTTTCAAGTCCGTCAATGTCGGCTTTCGAGCATGTTTCGGTAATTTGGGAGCCCACTTGGCGGATTAGGTCGAGCAGTGCGGGAATTTCGTCGTGGAATCGAGCGCGTCGGACTCTTGACAAAAGTTGGTACAGGGTATTCAACAGTAACTTCATCATGTCCAGAGAGATGACCGGTACATTTTCGTTGGTCTCTTCACCTTTACTCAGCAGGCTCCGGCAGACACTTCTCAGATATCTGATTGCTCGATCTCCATTCGTACCACCAAAGGATGCGTACAGAGTGCCAACAAATGAATCGACAGAAAGACAGTTCAAGAGAGAAGTATGGGTAATGACTTTAAGAAATGGCTCGTCGTAAGTTGGAATTGGTCGCACCCCCTCTGGATTGTCTGCATCCGCAGTTGCCAGGATAAAATCATATCCGTGAAGATTGTCGTCCACAAGATCTTTGGCGAGGAATTGATGATTCTCTCTGCTGTCGCTTTCAAGAATTCCAAGAGCCCCGTTCCAGAATTGAACGATCTCTTCACGTTCCCTTCGAGAATATCCAGACCCTAAGATCCCATTTCTAAGAAGTCTCTTCCAGTCGAAGTATTGATTCCGAGCGTCTAGATCATGGGTTGTGGGATGGTATGCAGCCGGGTTTGACTTGAGGTCGGAAGCCTTATTCACATCGTGCGAGAATCTGCACCTCTCACCGTAGTGGCACCTGCCACGTTGAAAGTGCACACAGAATGTTTCCGACTGATTGCGCTTTCTGAAGCAGCTAGGTCCTCCTCGGTTGCTCGTATTGCCCCGAGATCGCCAATTTCCGCGGTGAGTCATCGTGAAAAGAGACAGCTGTAGAATTTGTAGCTCTCGTGATCCTTAAAGCAGTATAAATATTTATAACGCGGAAGGTTGCACGGATGGATGGGTGGATGTGATTGTCCGGAGAAGGGAAAGATAATCTTGGATACGCTAAGCAGGTATCCTCTTTGATAAGAGGGACGTAAGTAAGACTGGCTTGTACTTTGTAAATCTGACGTGTCCTAACGTCTTGCAGGACAACTCATACCTGCATCACCCCTCTTTTCAAAATCTCTTTACGTTGGGGGGGGATTCCAATATTTGCATTTCATCTCCGCTCGCTTTTTTTGGTTCAAAATTGTCAAGAAGGGTTGAATGGTAGGTGGGAGGTGCCAAAATCACGGGACGGATTCCAGTCGTCCGTCGTCTGCGTAGTTTTGGTGGGGAGGAGGGGGGAACAGAGTTCATCTGTCTTCGGGTCGTGGTTGGGTAAATAAAAACCCATACGGTCAAGGATGATGACGGCTCGATTGGCTGACTGGCCTAGAGTGATGGTTGTAATCGTTATCGCCAAGACATAACCCAATGCAAAATTGATTGAGCTTACCATACCGAATACCACGCCCTAGCTCACCCCCAGACTGTCCGAGTTAGGTGCAGAGAAAGGATAGCATGGTCTTTCGTAGAGGCTCATCTTCCTGCAGCTTATGTCTTGGGCTGCTATCTGTCTCTAGTTGGGGAACCTTTGATCGTGGGTCTTGAAGCTGCAAAGGTCATTATGCGCCATTCCATCTCAGGCGTCCAGACCAAGGCAACGTTGGTTTTTTTTTTTTCGCAAGAGAGCCATTCTCGCCTGCTCCTGTTAGAGAAGGAGAAGACTGCCCTTTTAAGTAGCCTTCCGTCACATGGAAAGATGTGAAGAGCCGAGGTTTTGAATGAGGTTGTTCTGAACCGCGAACTTAAGAGTATTATTGAGAGTATTATTGAACTTCGGAGTAGGCCTCGACCGCTGGATAGTGGGGAACTTGTGGTTCTCCGGAAGGCTGATTGGACACGGCTGTTTGGCGGTTTGAAACCACGAGCCTTTCGAGTTGCTTCAGCTATTCTGACGTCAAAGCTCGTTAATAACTAGTTAGTTAACTAGTTAATGAGAAGGAAGGTGAGTAATCAAATCCCTGGAAGACCGCTTCTCAAGTACACGAAGAACATTCCTGTCGATATTATAGTACCTAGACATGCTAATATGTACCTTCAGCGGCAGGCACTTTCATCAAGTCTTCAAAATACAACGACATTCATTATCTTCTTAGCGGTAAAGTAAAAGAAATCTAGTTGCATGATGATTTTGTGATGATTCTATAGATGACACACGGTTCAGAACATCCATCTTTAGCCCCCACCCACCTTGGAAATTTCATGAGCTTCCAGGACCAATAAATATGTTCCTAGACTAATCCTGTCTTCAGCATGAGCGCAGCGTGAATCCAGCGTCCGAGAGTAGATTTCTTGGTCTAGTAGATGCTTCACAGGAACTATTACCATGGTTTCCTGACGACTAAAAGCTCCCATGCCGAGTTTGTGTCGTTTCCATAGGCACTTTATCGGAGTAGATTGGATACCCCGTTCGTAGTGACTCCACCACTGGATATAGTGGGGAACTTGTGGTAGTCCAGAGACCTGATTGGGCGCGGTTAATTGGCAGTTTGAAACTGCGACCAAACGAGCCTTTTTGAGGATTCGGCTTGGACATCAAATGCTCATTGCTAGTTATTAGAAGGACAGTGAGTCATCGAGGTGAGGCTTTTCGTCTTCCCTGCGTCCCTCATACATGTTGAGGGTCACTTCTCCTACGAGTGATGCAAACACTCCTTTCTCTGCCCCTGGGGTATAAACAGAATCTATAGAGCATGTGAAGAGCATGAACAAGAGGAGAGCGATTAAGACGGATTCTAGTATTCGGGGGAATTTAAATGTTATTGTTGTCCAACTGAATTTCCTCTAACCAGCTATTTCCGTTGTGACGCGTGCAGTCCGCTTCCATCTCAGCCTCCCTTATGCCAAAGCCGCGGTGGTTAGCCCATATGCAATAGAATCAAGTTGCATTTCTTCCTCAGGGTGACGTGTTATAAGGGATAACACCGCTTCGTTGAAATCAGTGAAAAATGGCTGGATTGACAATGCTGCACTTTCAAAGACAGGAGGATATGCACCAGAATATGCCCAGTCGATCAACCACGCCTGTTCATGCTGATCTAAGATCAGGTTTCGAGGACTGATGTCGTGGTGTGTAAGGACAAACTTGGTAAAATAGAATGGCGGAACGTCTTTTGGGGCTTGATGGACGCTCTTGCAGATTTCTAGCTTGTGATTAAACCAAGCTTCCATTTCAGTAGTGTCCGTAAAAGGCCCAGCACTATAATCTGTGAAGAACCGACCCCGACATGGTCCTCCACCAATGGGGCCGGGCTTTAAAAGCTCAATTGACTGCATCTCTTGGATCATTTCAGCAACCTGCGCAGCGATTTTTCCTTGGGTGTCACGGGACAGGGCGTTCCAGCACTCATCCAGCGGTTGGCCTGGGATAAAATCCATGACAATATACCCAGATGTGCCAAAATATTGTGTATCATCTTTTACCTGGAATGAGCGATAGACTCGTGGAGCCCGAATAGTGGCTCTGGAAGCAATAAGACGAAGCATTTCCGCTTCACTAGCCATGACACTGCCACCACCCTTCATGATCAAATTCTCTGAAAGCCGCACAACCGTCGTTCCACCTAGCTGATGGAGAATAGGAGCAGTTGTGAGAAGGGTTGCCAGAGCCTCATCTGTGACAGAATTAAGATCCTTTCCATCCAGTGGAAAAGATCCATCAGGCTCACGACTTTGTGGCTTGACGTGGGATGTCAGTAGATGATATTCAGCAGATTATGAATAAACATACATCGGCTATTGGGCGCATGAATAGTTCCATTTCAGTAAGGTAGATGACGATGGGATGACGGTAAATGTCGGATTATTGCAAACATAGAAACCCCTTTGAGGGCTACACGGGGTTATAAAGGAAACTCGGAGAGAGGTTTTTCCGGTCCGGGATTTTATCTGTTTGCATTATTCGTGGCTTGCTGCCTACAGGTGCTTATGACCGACCAGTGGAATTGCCAACTAAGGGACTCTGACTTGGCAATGTGCCACCGAGAGCTAACTATATTAAGGACTTCTGGAATACTAACGGAACTCCCATTGTCATGGTTCCGGTCAGCCCTGGGCTAATGAGGTGATTAATAATAATAATAGACGGTTACGTTAACTAACTTAACTAACACGGGCTAACTAACTAACCGAGTTACAGATGCTTGTGCATAGCGGATTACCCAACACCCAGATTCACTCATGAGCACCGGAGACGGTGTGAAAAATCCAATCGTTAGATGCTCCTTGACTTTGCAAGCGCTAACAAGTTCCCAATAGGCATGTTCGAAGGTATGGAAAATCCCAAAAATGAAACATTAGCTTGTTCTCATCGCGTTTCGTTTAAGCGCCTTTTTCGGTGCCGACAGTAGCAAAAGTATTGGATTGTGCCTATCCTGCGTCGATCAGATGCTATGCTCGCCCAATCCATCCACCTCGCTCTCACACCCAGGCGCTAATTCTGCACAATGAAAAACGTCGTGCAGTTCATACTTCTCATTGGCTGAAACTACCCGACTTCGCAGCAGGATAAATTTCTCGAGCAAAATACAACTTAAATGTTATTTTTGCGTTTTTATGTGAAGGAGCCTATATATATATAAGTGGTCAATATGTATCCATGCTCCACGGACAGGTCGGAGAGAATTAATAATTATATATGTGATTCGCTTAGCCGACTCAGGTATGAAACAATCTGAGTATACATCCCTCTCCTTTTTTTTAAAGAAAGCCGGAACCATCTGGTGATTATCCAGTGGGACCAGGCTAACCGCTGGGCTGAGGAGCGTCAATCCTTGAACGCCTATACGATGGGTAAGGCATTGGGCGTCTCATGAAACGTCTTATACTAGTTTTGTTTAGACAAATTATATGGGTCTCCATTCAGTTCTATGGGTACTTAAAGGACCCTATTCCATAAGTTTTAACATTCTGGTGCTTCATAATCCATCTGTGTTTTCTCGCCCGGAAGGTCTTATCCGTACAGACCATACAGTTTCTCTCAAATCCTGTGAGTTCTGTTTCGATATTTCATTGTTAGATAAGTCATTCTGACTTGCGTTTTTAGCCTGCCTCGTTAGCTATGTCTAGTTTTCAGCCTGTTCACTATGTGCCGGCCAGTCGCCAGGCTCAAATGTTGGCTATGCCAGTGAAGCGCATCCTCGCCGCTCCGCATCGAAAGGCAGCGGGTACCAATCACTGGTGCCTCTACCTTTCTACATCCCCTACGAGCTCGATTCGGATTGATTGTCAGCCAAGTCACACTGTTCCGAGCTCGGTCCTTCGAGGAGGGTCCAAGGCCAACCTCATTATCTCAGAATTGCCTTATGAAATTTCTCACGATGCCCAGGCTCAATTTATTCTCGATGTTGCACCTGGGCTGTCAGTGGGGCAAGTTGTTGGGGAAATTACTCGACATGGGCGGCATAAATACGAATTCGATGCGAATGGAGTTGGGTGCAGGTGCTGGACTACTGATCAGATTAATCTTTTATATCAACTACGATTTGTCGGCAACGCATCCCAGGTTGCGGGTGCAAAGGCAGGAATCCTCAAGCTGTGGCCAGATCAGACACCACTCCCCCTTGACCAGGGGGCTTATTACCAATGAGCCTCATCTGTCGAGGATCAGATTGACGGGAAAGGATTTCGCGGTCAAGATTGTGGGATTATACGCTTTCTCCTTCGTTTGACTATTCGTCTTGGGCGGATAGATTCGTTCAAAGTTTTCATCCTTTTTCGTGTCCCAGTTGTGGATTTTCTACGATCAAGGTGGACATTCAGTCCATAGTTCTAGTGGTGTCTACTTGTGGAATGGGGTGTTCCAGGAGTCGAGTGCGTGTCTAGGAGGGAGAGTCACTGCGGGGTACTGCACAGGTTTGGCAATCCTGAACCGCCAAGCTATGTATCCAATCAGCTTCCTCCGGGTGTTAATTTTATGTCAAGAAGAAGTGGGTCCATTCATTATAGTGACATGGGATTGGTTCATTTGTTTCCTATCTTTTGTACGTATTCAGCGGGTAACGACTCGATACTGGTAAGGTCACTCGAATATTCTGTTACACCGCCCATGGACAGCTCAACCTGCCCCTTTTCTGAGTTTCCACACTTTTGATTCTTTGGTCTAATTAATCAATCTTTTGTCTGATTCCGTTGGTTCTCTCTCGCCACCGTGCGTACTAGCTCATACAGTATTTCATAGCTTTGACATTTTATCACATCGCTAGAGCAACGCGAACTGTACCGTGGCGCCGCAAAAATCCGAGACAACCTGAAGTATCACGTTATTTATTCTACCGGCAAATAGTGGCCGCACCAATCAGAAGTTTTAATTAGCTGGCGGTATGCCCCTAAAAAAGAGGCGGTGAAAAAAGGTACTTCTGGTGTCTCAAACTTTTGCGGCGCCACTATATGGTAATTTACGTATACTGTACAAATGTGTGGTCCGTGACAGATTCGCTCGCCACGCTAATTTAGTGCATTCTCCGCGCCAGTCTGGCCCATAAGGATCATCAAAACTCCAGATTGGAAGGTGTCCACAGGATGTCGCTATTTAGGAGCGCCGGCAGTGTTCAGGGCTCCCAGGAGCAAGCAATATCGTGGCTGTGAGCTCTACTGCGTCAAAGGTCATTACCAATTGAAGGACTGCAGTTGTTTGGCGTTCGGTCTGAATAGTTTTGCCTTTTCCGGGTATGCGACACCAAAGCCTTTAAGAACAATGATGTAGCTACCAAGCTACCCTTTGCCAGCCAAACAGTCGTTAAGCGTTTACGATCCAAGATGATTTTTAGACAAAATGTTGGATACCTCTCCCGATCGACAGGTGGACCTATGCATATAGTGGATTATCACTGGTCAATGACTATGCTCCCGTTGTTTGAGCAGTTTGCAAAACACCTCGATCTTGGCTAGAAGACACCCACCTCCTTTCTTTGTCCCCAGTTCCCTCGAAGACTCTCTTCGAGCACGTCTCCAAAATGTTGACGAGCATTTGGAATCACGGTTTCGCCTTTTTCTCAGTTCTGCGGTATCATCTGTATCATCTCATTTTCTTCAAAGTACCTTCGCTCTTTAAAGTTCGTCTCCAAAATCGTGAGAAGCCAGATGATGTTGAGTGCTGTAGAGGCCCTGGCAATGGGAAACAACCTCCAGGTACGGCGGACGATACACACGCAACGCCAATCACGGAATGCCTAGGTGCCATAAACATCGAAAAAGAGGACCCGGTGCCGTACGAGCCTCTTCTTGGCGAAATCTTGGGCGAAGGGTCAACGTCCCGTATTGCACGTGTGGCGCCAGGCGTCATCATCAAATGTCCACGATTCTCTTGGTGGCATTCTGAGACAGCCGCGGATAAGTGGTTTGTTCGAGACATGAAGCGGAGTTTTGAGGTGGAAGAACGACTTCTGCAAATCCTAGGACTGCATCCAAGAATAATAGAGTCCGTAAGCCCCCAACTTCTTGTGACCAGGGATTGACTTCTTTAGGTTCAAGGGCGTCTCAGATAACCCATTCGGATTATTATTTGCCGAAGCAAGCGATGGAAATCTACAGAACTACATTGACCAGCATCATGCTAGCATCGATATGTCGCTACGATTCAAATGGCGCACACAAGCCGCGGAGGCGATCCAATTCATTCATCAAAAAGGTGTGATACACTCTGATCTTCGACCTGAGAACTTTTTGTTACACACGGCCGCCGGAAACGAGCTCGATCTTATGCTTTGTGACTTCGGGGGCTCAACAAATGGGGAAATAGACGGTCGGCATTTGCCCGATGCTGGATTTTTTAATCCATGCAATCCGCCAGAATCGACGAAAAGCACGGACATTTTCAGCCTCGGGTCCATTTACTATACGATAATGACTGGCCATTGGCCCTACCGGTCTCCAGGACCGTTCAAGTCTCTGGAGGAGATGGAGAAATACCAAGAACTGGTTGACGATCTGTTTGCCTCCAAAAGGTACCCGCCAGTTGACGGACTGGAAGCTGGAGTTGTGATACAACGATGCTGGACAGGAGAATACGCCGATTTGAGCGCACTTATTGCAGACCAGTGTTGGCAGTTTGAGACTCTGATGCAGTGGAAAGAATGACAAATATCAATGAAATCACGAGTTACACCGAACCAAATAAAATGTCATCTGAACTAGTGAGTCATGATCAATGCCTATTCAATGCCCATTCAATGCCCCTTCGAGAGGAGACCTCAACCCTCCACATACGTCTACTGCGCACCACCCCCTTCTCATAAACCCCTCTGGCATCGCAAGCTTAGATTTCGATGCCGGTCGTGCAGCTGATCGATTATGGATTCGGGCAGTCATATCTCTCGCATTTCCCTCTCTCTCTATGTGAGGCCAGTGGGTTGGGAACGCGACCGGGGCACTTAGGGGTGCCAATATCCTTGCAAGGCACGAAGTTCATGTCTTCTTTGACCCTGCAACCGCATGTATAAATCTTGGTCGCAACGTTGACTTGGCACATTCTAGATTAGAAGTGTGAGTGATTTGCCGATGTTTTAGCACTTGAGGAACCCACCTTGGCGATTTCAAATAGTGAGTTTAGGGGCTCCCGAACGATAGAAGAATGACATAGGATCTTGCTTCTGGTGTTCTGTAGATGTGAACTATAGAGATTGGAAAGTTCAACAAAGTATTTGTAGCCTGAGAGTCCAGTGTTGTGACAAGACCACATAGCAGTTAACCCCTCATTGTACTGGCTTTAGTGGCGCGTACCAAAAGTCCAACAACAGTAATTTAAGAGGGGAACCCTGTCACTCAGGGCTGTTAATGGGCCCTCGCCAGGAACTCGAGGCCAATGTCAAGAGCGACATCTTTCACCACAACCAAAAAACCTTCACCGATGAAGTTTTCAGAGCCTCATATCTCTTGTCTGACGTACCCATTATTGGCCGACGCGGATCGCGTTCGGAACGGTTCAAGCCCAGACCTGGTGTACAGCTGCATATACTAGCGCGAGGCTGTTTCGGATACACTGAATGCGATGGTCGAGTGCGTTGGCGAAGGCGACTTTTTGTATCCCAGACCAATCATGCCATAGCAAGGAAGGAGCCTTGCATGCTTGTGGCACCTTCTGGACATCGAAGGACCAATAAAACAGCCCATGTGACCAATGGTTTGTTACGTGGCCGCCCGAACGCGCTAGGCTGCAGGCTCCCTCCCGCTCCCCGCTGGTGCCTGCTCCTACTGCTCCTACTGCTCCTACTGCTCCTACTGCTCCTACTGCTCCTACTGCTCCTACTGCTCCTACTGCTCCTACTGCTCCTACTGCTCCTACTGCTCTTCTGCTTCTGCTTATTCCCTTTGCCCTTTCTTTCTGGCTCTACTGAGAGAAAATGAAGAAAATACTTCAACGCATTCACGATGTTATCGAAGATCTGAATCGATGGCAATTCATACCTGCCAACTTCGAAGTGATACTGGAAGAACGGCTCTTCCTTGTCTGCAAGCTACCAGATCGACTGAAGCGTGAGAAGACACCACGGTCAAAGAGCGAGTACAATTCACATGCCCGACAGAAAAAGGCTCGGGAAATCTACCTCGAGGTCCTCGCAAAGTCCCCTCTTAATTTCTTGCCATTTCTTTTAGTAGTATCCCCCAGGTCGTGCCTGAACTGGAAAGTTGGCGAAGTGGGAGCAACTTTGGAGGACTGCAAAGGAAGTCGACTGAGCCGTGAATTCGAAGCCAGCTTTGAATTCATTGCCAGTAAAAAGGCCTTTACCCAGTCCGTCATTTATCAAAAGATAAAGCGCCTTCTCTTTTCATCAGGTCGGTGGAAACAATCTGTTTTGGGGAATCGCGTTGACCTTTTAGCATAGTGCCTTGCCTGAGGCCTATGACAATCTCAGAAACAGATGATGTCTGGCTATACAACGCAGCCGACGTTGATAAGAGCCGGAAATTCTTCAACGAGAAGTTATACAAAGCCATCGAGAACTCTCCACAGCGAACCCATGAGAAAGAAAGGAAACTACTCAGAACAACACAGTGCATCCGTATGAGTTTTTCTCGTTCCAATAAGCAAGACGCCGTTATTCGACTAGATATCGCGTTTGATAGTGGAATCATTAAGGCTTTGTTTCCAAAGGCCTGGGAACATTTCGTGGAGATATATGGGGCCGGGGCTCCAAGCACACATGTCAACCTAGTGTCGTGCGAGGAACACGTCTGTAAGGAACACAATCTTGAATCTCAAGAAC
The DNA here is from genome assembly GCA_028828935.1 of Penicillium sp. IBT 18751x. NCBI lineage: Eukaryota > Fungi > Ascomycota > Eurotiomycetes > Eurotiales > Aspergillaceae > Penicillium > Penicillium sp. IBT 18751x. The sequence continues at coordinate 2,278,694 of JAQJZS010000001.1, read as the reverse complement.
ATCGACTGATGATGCTTAGTTGATAATGCCTACTTCACATTCCAAGGGGCATACGTACCAAACATTCTCGAGGTTTTGGGACCTCACGTCCATCAAGGCATTGAAGAAAGCCAACTTCGGAAATGGGAGACTGACAGCTTTCTCCTGAAGACGACGGATTGCATAACCTTGGATATAGGTCGAAGTAAACCTTACGGAGGTACCATGTCTTTGCGTATTTGCTCATCCCATGCGATTTTCATGGCTACCAAGATTTATTCTTGTGATGATAGATCTGGCCTAGTTATGACAACCGATGTTTCCCTTTCTTGATCATAACAGACACTTGCTTCGGAAGCGCATCCATGAAGCCGCTTCCGCTTGTTTTCCAGATCTCCTCTCCTTTCCCATCGTTGAAAACAATTTCTTCGCACTCAAAACAGTATAATTTGCGCTCGTAATTCTCTTGTGCAATATAGTTGATCGGGTGAAGAATGCAGTCATCGAAGTAGCCCGGTTCGACAGGGAGGTTCTTCCAGCGCTCGCGCTGGAACGAATTAGTCAAGTAGTTAAATGGAGCTCAGCCAGATACATACCAAAGTTTCTGCTGCAGAATTTGCGGTCATAGCAGGGGTTCTCTGGGCTGGGGGTTGTCGCTCAAGCCTTTTGGCCGCCGTGCGGGTAAAATAGGTTGAAAGTTGTGTCTTCAATAGTTTGCGATCTCTCTTTCGATGAAAGGTTGCTGGGAATCCATGTGGTGCTCGAGATTCATTTCTGTCCCCGCGAAAGACAAGTCTTTGGAGGGGTAAAGCACTCGGGCCGAAGTCTTTTCTCCCAACTTGTGGCTAGTGAACGCCACACTCACTGCGCCAGTCTTGATTAATAATCAGAAGTGCCCTCATCGTTTTAACTCCTGTGGCACTCCTACTACTCCTACTACTCCTACTACTCCTACTACTCCTACTACTCCTACTACTCCTACTACTCCTACTACTCCTACTACTTAATTTTATATGCACAAAAACCACCTCGATGGCTTAGCACGAGCTCGGATGACAAATGATAGGCTTTGTTCCCATAGGCACGACTCATCCATTCCAGATCGTGCATCGAAGTTCATGCAATCTGCAGTGTACTTTTGTAATGGATAAAGGCGTGCAGGGCTTAGCGACGAGGTATAAATGGGAACTACCTTTCAGGCCTGTGGAATTCTTTATTAGCAACCACATCGGCTTTTGATCTGATTCTACTTATCTTTTTCATCGTATCAACGAAACTCGTTAAGCAACATGGCATCTGTTCAGAGTAACCCGGACAACATGGCATTGGAGACTTCCTCTCCCTGTCAGCAAGGCCTGACGCCTCCAGACAGCCCAACAAAAGGGTCCGCCACACCTCCAGCTATCGTGAAGGATCTGAAGCATCTTTTTGACGTGCTTGAAAAGGTGCTGGCCGATATGACCAACCAAGAGCCTCCAAACACTCCTGTCTCCCAGGACAATTCCCAACCACGCCCCGACATGGTTCAACTTGGGCATTTGCTGGAGAAGCTCATTCACGATGGATATTCTTCTGTTGGACAACCGTGGCAACTGACAACCGTGGCAACTGAGCCTGCCCACCCACGCTATACTAGCAATGAACAGGACGAGAACGTTCAGGCGGGAGGTGAAATTGATCTCAAGAGTCCGATCTCTACTACCCCAGATGATTTCAAATCATTTGAAGAGTGGGCCTCGACACCCCAATTCAAGACGGTCGTGGAAACGTATGAGCCACCAATTGCCCTTCTCATTCCTCTTTAGAAACGGGCTGACATAGGTGTAGTTGGGACAAAGAAGCATGCAAATACAAGATAGCAGAGCCGGTGGAGACCCGCAGTGGTCTGGACGACTATGCTGAATATGCATTCATTGTCCGTGAACGTGTTGGTACGTAATGTCTTTGTGCAGGGGATCGAATCAATACTAATCGCATGATTAGAACGGAATTCCGAGGAGGTGACGCCGTACATAGACATTAAATCGGCAGGCTTGCGCGACATCCTGCGTGTGGTCCTGCACGACATCAAAGCTATTAGCCTGATGGAGGACAAGCCATCGGTAATTAAGACTGAGTAGAATCTCGAAGAGAACGCTGACGTGGATTTAGATCGAGCAAAACGTCCTTTTCCATTTCCTCCCAGAGCTCGACAGATGTGCGGAGAACATGGACAACAGCTCTGATCATGACTCGGTCCATGCGGAGCGTCTCCGCCTGCTCATCGACCACCTCAAGCACGCATATGCTTCTATCTCGCAGCGTCTCGAATCAATGTTGCAGCACGGTCATATTACTTATGACCTTCTTTGGGCGCTTTTCAAGCCTGGTTGCCATGTTTATACCACATGCATTGGCACAAAAGAGCCGCGATGTGTCAGATTCGACGCGGGGGAAGAGTTGACACAAAACGACGAGACGTGGTGGAATCTCGAGTGCCGATTCATCGATTATGACGGAGTCAAGTTCGGCGAGGCCGGAATATTTCTGCGTGTGGCAAAGTTCCGGGGGTCAAGGCCGATCGAGAGCCTTGAGGCCTTCCCTCTCCGCTACCATCCAAGGCACGAGGAAATCCGCAAAGACTTGGTCGAAAGAGGCCAAAAGTTTCGGGATTTGGCCGGCTCGCACATTCGGCACTGTAAAGGCGGTGCGTTCTTTATGAACAAAGGGAAGGCGATCAAAGTCAACGTCAACAGTCGAGTGGCAGTGGACGCCGCATTCTTTCATGAAATGCAGCCAAACTACTCCCGACCGTCACTCCGCGACCTAGGGGTCAAGGACAAGGGTGGGATTGCAGTTTTTGATATCGGTGCGATACTTATGGAGGACCGCGAGCGAGAGAAGGAGAGGATGCAAGGAGACGGTGTGGATGCACAAAAGCTAAGCGAGACCGATTTCTTGGTGGCCTGCCCATCAGTATGCTGTTTCAGCTTCAAGGAGAAAATGTTCTGTATGTGAGACGACTGACAATGTTTGGCGTTTGACTAACGTGATTCCAGTGGAGTGCGCAGTCAGTGCTCTTAGGGACGTAGATTGGTCACCCGGATCGTTCGACTGCCTGCAGATCCCTTCAGAGACCAAGACAATGCTCTTGTCACTGGCGAAAACACGCTTGGGTCTGATACCGACGGTACCGTTTGACGACGTTATTGATGGAAAGGGCCAAGGACTGAACATCCTCTTGAAGTATGTCGGCAAAGCGTCTGTACTATATCGAGACGTCCAGTCTAACTCATGCTAGTGGCCCACCGGGCGTCGGAAAGACATTCACGGTTGAGGCAACCTCGGAATATTTCAAGCTCCCCCTCTATTCGGTATGAACCCTTCGTCGCGCTGATTGTTGCCTTGCTAACTTTGCCAGATATCCGCAGGCGAACTTGTTGTTGACCACGGAGATTCTCATGCGCTTGAAGCACAGCTTGAAATCATCTTCAAAATCGCGAAGCACTTCAATGCTATACTGCTCTTAGATGAAGCAGACGCGTTCATGGCAAGCCGCACAGCGCTCCATGACAGCCACAATCGACTGGTAACCATATTCCTGCGAAAGCTGGAATATTATCAAGGAGTTCTCTTCTTGACTTCGAATCGGGGTATCCAATTTGACGATGCAATCCTGAGCCGGATCCATTTGACCATCGAGTATGAAAATTTGACGAGAGAGTTTCGCAGAGATCTCTGGTCAACTTTTCTGTCCAGGGCCTGTACGATGCAAGGGCCTGCCGTTGTTGAGGAGCACGACCTCCGACGATTGGAGTCTTTAGCTCTAAATGGACGAGAGGTGGGGTTCCAGAGCGCTGCTGTACACTCTCACTTGCTGACTAACATGAACTAGATCAAAAACATCGCAGCAATCGCACATGCTCTCGCTGAGGCGGATGGCAACCAAGTGAGCTATAAATTCTTGGAGTTAGCCGCGGAATCGAATAAGAAATTTTCGAAGGAGTTCAGTCGACAGGGGATGGTTGATGGGATGTATCTCTAGCAGCGTACCTCGAAAAATCATGTGCATAATTTCGTTGCTCAGACCTATCGAGCAATCTGGCTCCTTTTGCAAATATGCCCATTTAACTTAAGGTTCTGCCATATCGCAAATTTTCCACCCTTTCTAAGCCAGGCTTATATTTCATTGCTCTGACATGAGCACGCCGTGTATTGCCAGACATAGGTTCAAGGGCCCGAGGGCGCTTCAACCATTTCACATCCTCCAAGTCAATGACGACCATACGGCCACTCAGGTCATCCCACAGCATATTACGCCACTCACTGTCGCCATGGATAACTCCGCGCGACCGGAGCACAGCCAGGGCTTTGTCGCGCTCTTGGTGGAAGAAGCTAGAATTCCCATCATTGATGACATGTTGAAGCCGCGTTCCTGACCAGCTCAAGATCATCATCTGGGCCATTAATTTGCCGTGGTACCAATATGCAACGCGAGGCTTAAAGTCCCCAAGACAGACGGGGATGTGTTGTCCCTGCAAGCTCCTGAGATAGTGATAATTGTCCACTTCCGCTTGGAGGCGATGCTGCTTCTCCACAGTCGTAGCTTTAATGATCACAGTGTATCCGCGCGAAAGAAGGGTGGCTTTCATGAGGTATCCTGTCCGACCACAGACATGCAGCTGTTCGAATCCAAGATCTCGATCTCGGGCAAGTTGACGATGAAGCTGGCGTGTGAACTCCTGCGGTCCCATGGAGTGTCTCTGACCACCGTGGATTTTCCAGTTAGGGCATTTTTTATCCAGTGGTTCTCGGTTGACCATGCCGCGGATGCAGGCAATGGTGCAGTATGGTCGTGTGGAATGCCTGTCTTTTCGAGAAATCTGTTTGTTGTCCCGGTCGGCTCGTGTCCTTTCGCTTCCCCTAGTTGATTGGCGGTTGTTGCCTCGGCCACGGCTCGATCGGCTGCGCGATGCTGCCGCGGTAGATGGCGAGTGCGATTCTTGATCACTGTCGCTGCCTTCAGTCGACGAGTGCTTCGGTGTAGATGCGCCTGGTTGGCAACGAGCGCGAGCACGAGAGCGTGTGTTGTGTATTTTCCGATCTCGTTTCCGCTCTCGTTTCCAGTGCGAGGGCCGATAATTAGAGGCCCGCGGGTCTTTACGGAGAGTTTCGGGAATTTCCCTCAACACGTCGAGATATTCGACCTGCCAGGTCGTTAGCTTATCGTGCGCCGCATCGTGCCATTCTTGAGTCGGAGGTTCGACGGCCAGCGCTTGAAGGGTGAAAGCAAGCACCTGACCGATGGCGGTCCGGTGGAGGCGCAATTCATCGTCCGCTTGCACATCTTGATTCGGGATACACAAGAAATATTGAACAACGGTAGGATCATCCTTTGGAATATGGAGGAAAACGAAAGCCTCTCCGGTGCAGATGTAGCCATATCGAACTCCAATGTCGATCATGTACGAGAATACCTGAGTGACCACGGCGGCGACGAGGCGGGTGGCATAAAATTCAAATGTGTCACCTTCCTGGTCAATGACATCGCGAGCCAGATCAGTCTGGTGTAGACCCGCCACCAGTTCGGGGATTGTCACTTTGTGGGGCGCTTTGAACTCCACTGCATAAACTGGTATGTGTTGTTCATCAGCCACAAGGTGCACGCAGAACTGGTCGGCGCGCCCATTGCGTCTTCGTGCAGTCCCATCCCTCTTCTGTCTCTGCGCCGCTCCTCTCCCCCCTTCCATGCCTAGTGTCCGCCGGCCGCCGGGGTGTACGCGCGTCGTGAAGATTCATTCGCTCCAGGCTGTTCTCCAGCGAAGTTTCCGATGGGTTTGCGCGATCATAGAAGGTGACTCGGCCTTGGATTCCAAACTCCTGTCGAAGGGGTTCATCGTCTCGCAAAGTCTTAATGACTTTTTCGACAAAGTTATCCACCGTGTCTCGCTCAAAATTCCGAAGAGACGCTTCCGAATAGATCGGCTTGTTCTGGATATTCGTAACGACATAATCGATTTGGGCATCAGAAGGGAATAGTGGGCGCGAGGTAAAGGCAGCGGTGCGGTCGAATTTCTCCCAAACTTGTTCCTGTAGCTGAGGGAAGTCAAGCCAAGGGACAATATGCTTGGGGTAGAGTCGGTTCACTGGGTCGGCCGCGTCGCCCTGAGTCGTGAGGGTCGCATCTGCCTCAACTTGGATCGCTTGGGACAGAGAATTGTGGCAGCGATCGAGGAGGCGAAATAGTGAGTTGGGTTGCACTCGCCGTTCTGCCGCTTCTCGTGCTAGTCTCTCTTCCTCCTCGCGGCACTCTGCCTCTTCTCGTGCTTGCCTCTCGATTTCTCGCGCCTGTCTCTCTTCCTCTTCACGGCGCTCTGCCTCTTCTCGCGCCTGTCTCTCTTCCTCTTCACGTCGCTCTGCCTCTTCCTGGCGGCGCTCAGCCTCTCCCTGGCGTCGCTCTGCCGCTTCTCGGAGCCTTTGTTGTTCTTCAACCTGACGTCGTAATTCGGCGATTGTTTCCTCCATTCTTTGTTGAAAGAATTAATCAGTAGATAATCGAACGAAACAAATTGAAGTCAAAGGGAGGCCCAGCTGGCGCGGGGAATGGGCTGTCGCGGGAGGATGCGCGTCTGCTTGTTTACCAGCTTACTCACCTCTTGGCTCAGAGTCAATTGGTGCCTCAGGCATTGACGCACGTTGCACTGTCGGTTGGTTTCAGGCATTGTCTCCAAAACATGCGCCGACTCGATGGTATCTGGTTTTGCCTCGTCAGTACATAGATAAATTCGGTCCTCCTTCCGATCCTCAAAGTACAGTCACCGTAGCGAGACGAACTATTTCAATTGCATCACTCGTGAGGCCCTTCCGTCCTCCAATAAAACCCATTTGCTTCGAAGGATAACTGCGTTGTATGATCTCGCTGTGAGGAATGCACAGCGAAGCTAGTAGTCAGCAAAGCTCTTTCCAAATAGTTAACTAACTAATAGTTAGAGAGAATAGGCTTACCTCTCTCGTTGTCCGTGTGTTTTGCGTAACACGCTATTGTAGGCGGGGGTTAGAAATCAGAAGATTATTATCCAACGGACCTCATCGACAAGTAAAGACGTACCTGCCCTATCCCTTGTCAGGAACAGGCTTGCTTGCTTAATGCTGATGGTCCCTGGTTGAGCTATCAGGTCCTGAATACACCTCGGCCACTTCGGGGATGGTTGGCTCTTAAATGTTGCGTAAGATGCCTAGTGGAGGCGAGGTCTTACAATTCAGAATTGCGAACTCACAACCGCGAGCCGCGAACTCCCAACCGCGAACTCCAAACCGCGAACTCCAAACCGCGAACTCCAAACCGCGAACTCCAAACCGCGAACTCCAAACCGCGAACTCCAAACTGCGGACACTCCCACTCTTGCTTAACTCTCCAGGCTAGCTGGCGATCCAAAACTGTAGTTGGCAGCGCTATGGACGCTGTGTATGGCTGGCGACTCGCCCACGAACCCCACTTTCAGGTCATTTTTGGAATGAGTCGGCGGGTCTCCTTCCAGGTCAAACGACCCATTCCCAGTCCCTTCGTGCATCTTCTCTGGAAGCTATTTCCGGCTCGCCTGATCTCCAAGCTGAAAGCATCAACGAAACGCCCACAACCAGCACTCTCGCGCGCCGCCGACGCCTTGCCACTCTTGAACTTCCAGCTATTTTCTAATAGGCCTTGTCTCCGTTGAAACCGAGCAGATAGAATTTTCCTAGGCAGATAATATTATGAGAACAGGAGTATTATCCACTCCTAAATTTAGCCAACGAGAAAGTTTCCCCCATCCTAGCTTTCCACGGTAGCTAATTTACCCCTGCTCTGGACTACCCTTGAGCTACTATTTCTCCCCAGATCCTAAGGCCTTGGCTACTTTGCCCGACAGCCTATATGGCCCTGGCTACATAGTCCGCCCGGCTATATCGTCCTGGCTACATGGCGCCCCAGCCTATATGGCCAGGGCTATATACCCCATAGGTCGCTGATAATATTCGCCCTCGTTAGAAACCTCTACAAAGAACTATTTCCTCAGATAGACCACAGGAATAAACTTCCGTAGAGCCGCCTACATTTGGTTGGCTCTCCTAGGGGCACACTACAATACCCTGGGCTAGCACCTTCCTTGTGGGTGGCTTATCTCTGGGGAATAGTTTCCTTGCGGCCATGTACTCCACAGGGACAGTTTTCCACCAGTAACCGCATCCTTAGGCCGAGGATCCCTTGGGGGAATTTGCGCTTGAGTATCAACCCAACCCAAGGTAGGTTGACCCGACGGGAGTTCATTCTCGTGGGTATGGCTTCGTGTGACGCTCAACTCTGCGTACGAAGGGGCTGTCGCTCGTCCTCCGCATCGGCGGCCGATGGCCGCCGCCCGAGCGCAGCTCGTAATGTAAAAATGTAAAATTGGCAACGGACAACTCCATGATTAACTAACTAACTAACTAACTAGTTAACTAACTAACTAACGTAATCCACGGCCGGCCGGCGCACACGGTCGAGCGGCGCACCCACCACCATCAGAAAATTTTAAAATCGATTATCTTAACCAACACCTATTAATTCAACTAGATAATACGATTTTTACATGAAGTAATCCTATGGCCAATTTGGCCACACCCACTGCATGTAGGCGGAGCCCTCCTGGCCGGTTGAATCGGCTGATTAGGCAGATTGGCCTCCTCATGCGATACTACCTCATTAGCTTCTACTGGCTGAATTGGCCGCTGAGCTAGCTGTTGACCCTCTTCGATCGATAGACCCCCTTCGTGTGCAATCTGCCTAGTTGATTGAGTGCGCTTTTGACGTTTCTTTTCATTCGATTGGCGTAGATCGGCGATCTCCTGCGCTAGTAATGCACCGCTATGTAATGAGAGATAGGCGCCCTTGATAATTTGATCAAGCATAAGTTTTAACGGTGTAGGTGGGCTATGCGATCGCTGTTTTAGAAGCTCTTTAAGCATAGAAGCTTGCTTCTCTAGCTGAATTGCTATTCTAGGCGTTTTTGGGGTGAATTAGCTAGACCTGCTGCTTAGTCGGCTCGATAGTGGCGAAGGCGTTTGAAGCGATATATTAAGCTTAGAAAGCACTCGACTAGCATTAACTAGCACGATACTAGTAGCTGCGAAGCTACTTTGAACGATGCTCGGCTGGAAAGCTTCTAGCCGTGCGCGAGGATAATCTGCGAGGAAATCAAGCTTATCGATGTGATTATAGCCTATGCGGGCTAAGTCGCTCACGAAGCGTCCGTAGGCACGCTTTAGCACTATAAAGTACCTAACATTAAGCGGCTATAATAAGTGAGACGAATATGAAGGCATACAAAGTGATATAATATCATTTTCGGCATAGATTCGATCGAATTGAGGTGTAAGATAGCTACCGTGCCCGTTAAGGATTAACAGCCGAAATCGCCCTCGTACACGCGAAGCAGTGCATAGAATAAAGATCTTTTAAAGCTAGCGAAGGCCGATTTTATCAGTAGTCTAGCTATTATTCGATACTTTAATTCGCTAATCCCTAGGGAGATTTAATTTAAACTAACTAGCGATATAAACCTAGCCTTTAAATATAATGTAAGGCGGTAGCGTATAGCCGTTAGCGTATATTGCCTCGATCGCAGTAACCTATTCGTGATTACTAGGCTATAGAATCGATCGCCGACCGTAATATTCTGCTCTTGTAACCACCTTCTACGATGATATAAGGCCTATTATAAAGCCTATCTTATCAAAGTTGTAGATATCCTCCGGTTGGATACTATTCTCATCAATTACGCGTTGTACCATCAAAAACCACTCTTTTATAGCCTTAGGATCCTCATTAAGGGCGCGCTGGTAGTCATATCGCTTTGAATAGCGCGATCGAAGCTCATCGCGCCGTTTAACGAATGTTGATGCCCAATTAACGCCAACGGTCAATAGGGGGGTGGTTCCACGCGCTGCAAGAAGGATATTGGCCATCTCTCGAACAGTAGAGGGCCTAGGGGCTGCCCCACGCGAATCCATAGAGAGAATCCATTCAGTAAGCGAATCCTCTTCATATTCTGTCAATTTATAGCTAGTTGGGCGCTTTTCCACGCGTGCTGCTCTCCCACTCGCGCGAGCAGTGAGAGTTCGGTCGGGTATGTCATATAGCTTCGCTGCTGCGCGAAGAGATTTGATGCGGCAATTTTTGATATCATCAAGAGCTAATAATATCTTGCCCTCTTGACTAGCCAATTTCTGGCTAGATTGACTGCGAATTGGTGGCATGGTAGGTAGTTGAATTAGGTAGGTTAGCAGGAGACGCGATTGTTGATGGGGTGCGCCGCTCGACCGTGTGCGCCGGCCGGCCGTGGATTACGTTAACGGGTTAGAGCGCTGACTAAACATACTGGAACAATCTAGAACATTGTAATTTTGGAAACCTCTGCGGTTTTGTAATATGTACTCTGTACATGTACTACTGAGATGTCAATACTTCAGAGGTAATAAAATAAGAGAAGTGAAAAAAAAACCTGAGTCATTAGACTAATCCCATTAACTAGTATTAAAACTAAAGAAGTATTAAAACCAGAGAAAAATCCAAATTTGGCCCCCAGGACTACTGTCCGAAGTATCAATACCTCAGTAGTAATAAAACTAGAGAAGCCGTAGAGGCTGACTATAAATAGACCATCGTACAAAGTACCCAGTGTTTCTAAACTTAGCCTGGACTGGCTACGTGGTTCTAATACTACTGAGGTAAAAGTACTTCAGTAGTGATAAAACTAGAGAAGTGAAAAAGTTGAGCAGTGCATTGGGGGCGGCAAGTCTGGGTATCTGGGGCCTTCATAGATTTAGGAAGAGTGTTTTCTGGCCTGTGTGGTCCCCAGGCCGGAGGAGACACATATCCAGTGCCTTAAAGCCAGTAATGTAATAGAGCTGTGGAACCGCGTCCCGGCGGGCTTCGAGTCTGGGGATGTGGGTCTGTGGTTGGGAAGCTGTGGTGGGCAGGCTTTGGGTTTGGGACCCATGACACAGAACAGTAAACTCAAGACCACTGTCTGACGACTATGGACGTGGACCCACTTTGGACGTACGTCCAGAGCTTCCAGTCCAGGTGGGCTTTCAAACAGTCAACTGGCGGCCACCCTGGCTTAGTAACCATAAGAGCGTCAGGTCTTCTGACTGCAGTCTGCCTGAAGGTCACTCATGGTTTGGGCGGGAGTCGTGGGGGATTCGAAGGACAATGTCCAAGGAACAAGGAGATGGTTCTGAACCGCGAAAAGGTCATGAAGGGAACGTGTTTGCGTGAAACTAGCGCGCCACCAATGAAAGGCCGGTATACTGAGCGGTATAGCTATTTCAGGAAGGCGGTAGTGGAAGGGTGCCTATGACAAGGTTCACGGAAAGTGGGGCGGTCTGTGATGGAAGTCTTGGGACGGCCTCCGTCTTGTGCATATCCCTGACCTAAGCAGATCCTCTCAAGAGGAAATCAGTCTTGAGACGGCATATCCGAAACTGGATCGCTCTTAAGAATGCCTTCACATGACTGACTTTTGAAGAGCCTAGGTCTCTTAAGGGCTGTGTCTCCTGGGGGTCTTCTTGGGAAGGTGCTGTTCTTGAGAATCCCCTCTGATATCCGAGCTCCTACTGAGAAGGTCGTCATGTGCCATTAGAGTTCTTAGGATGGTAAACGTCTCAAAAGAGGCCTCTCAGATAGTCGTGCCTCCCGAGAAATCTGTCACACATCCACGTAGCACCCAAGACGTAGTTCAATATTCAAAAGAACTACATCCGTATCCTCGGCTGCAAGTCACTTATCGTGGGACGGTAACCGCTGGCTATTTTTGGTGCATACTGTAACTGAAAGCGACGTCTCCTGACATGGGATCATTCAATCAGTTATCTTTCAAGACTAGGCATTCGATCCCGGTGAAACCTGGCAAGCACGAGACTGTGACTTGGATTTGAACAAGTAAACTAGGCGATCCAAAAGATGTCACTGGCTCGTTACTACGGCCTTTCTGGGCCGAACATAAAACACAATGGCGAGTGGGCTGCGAGTCAAAATGGTGTCGCAGAACACTCAGGCGGGTCGACCGCTCGGCAGTTTACCTCAGTCATAGTGGTGCAGGGACAAACGCCACATGCGTCATCCCTGTAGTGTGGATGCACAGCAAGAACTCTACGACTTCCTTCCCTGAAGGCTGTACGAGTCCGGTTAAGCTTTGTAGCACTGGAGTCCCCTCTCTGGCTGGAGTCTCCTCTCTGGCTGGAGTCCCCTCTGGCTCTCTACCCCTGCAGGACCAGTAGAGTCCTTGTTCTGCCAGTGTCCTCCAATACACAGAACAGCTATTAGAGCTATCAGTTAGCCGCAACCACCCAGAGCAAAAGGAAGAGGCATTTCTAGGAGGAGCAGCTTAAATTTCTGGAAGTGAGGAGTGCATTAACCAGTATTTCTATTTGTATCTTAGATGCCAGGACGGCTGGGATAGACTATGAATAAACAATCAATCAAGCCTGTTTCTAGGAGCCGCCAGCATGTTCCCAGGTGGACTAGTCATATATCCTAGGATCCCATAACAACGCCCAGGAACGCCATTGAAAACTCCAGGAGCTCTACCCCTCCCAGGAACCAACAAAAGGGCCCTGGGATCTACATCGTCGATCCGGGCGCCACTTAGAGGCAGGGGGTATGAATGCGCAGAATGGAAGATTGATATCTGATATCCGGCTACTACATGTAATAACTTCACACGTAAAATCTTTCCATCTCTGGTGGTCTTTAAGCACGATGCGAGATAAAGGCCCCAAATAAAGAACTTTGGAAAAACCCTTCTACTACTGTCTTCTGAGGCCTTCTATGCGTTTCATAAGATGGGATCCATCGATAATTCTCCGATACGAGCTCCATTGGAGAACTTTTCCTCCCGAAGTCTACCGCCAAATCTGTTAGATAATTCCTTCATCGTAATGTTTATCGGCCTAGGATATGTCATGCTCTGTCATGTGTCAGAAAAACGATAAAAGGACGATGGAAGGACGAATTATTGGGAATAGCCTCAAAGCATACCAAGCTTTCTGCCGAAAGGGGCCAGTCTGGGGTCTTTGACGCGAGCGTATATATCAATCCACTTTTTCTCATGCGTAGAACCAAATAAACATCTGCTTCACACTCTTGGGAGTACTCGAAAGTTTTCTTAAACAGCGTGTCTCGTCTCCTTATGATTTTTTGACTGTCCCTCCTGGATTGCGATGTTTTTAAAAGGGTACCTACCCGATTTAAAGAACAGCGTGTCACGCATGCTTGAGTGTCCATAGTGAGCCGAGTGAAATGGATAAGGAATTCTTCAGGCTGAAGGCCTTTGGTCCAGCTTTATAGGAGACTTGACCGAGCTAAAAATGGGTTGTGGGTCTTGTGGATCTGGGATCGTCCAAAATGTCTCCACAATGACGTAGACCCATTTCCTCTTTCTCCAGGCGCCTTTCCTTACGATCCGAGATTGCCAGTGTGAGAGTGGCCACAAATGGTGCTGAAGTGTTGAGAGAAATTATTTTTCTTCCCTGGAAGCCTACGTATCAAAGAGCATGTCGTGGGAGTGGGGGTGCATGGGGAAAGCCTATTGGACATCCAACTTCGCGATTCAAAACCGCCGACTTTGCGATCGCCAGACCTAGTTGCCTAGGGACCTAGAACCTTCGATCTAGCATTTCCCCTGCCCCTTCCTCTGGGCGCAAGCCATGCCCCACCTTGGCCTTAAATTGGTCGCTCCCCCCACCCCCCTCTTCTGTCTGTTTTGTCCCCAACGTGCCTCCCAGCTTTGGCTTTCCCTGCTCAGGTGCTGCGCACCTGGGCGTCCTATCCTTTTTGTACCTTTGCCTCCTCATCCTACACTCTTTTTGTCTCCTCCTTTTTGTTTGGTGTGCATAAATAAAGGGAACTACAATATGTCCCCAGAGGATGGCTTCGTACAGCAATGGGGGCATGGACAGTCTGAGCCATTGACAGAGGACTCATCTTTGAATGGGAATTTATCGAGCTATCGGCAATTTGCCAGGTCTAAGGAGGTAGGTAAGTCCAGAGCTCAGATACGATTAATAGGGTACTGATGATTGTCAGTTCCCTAATTTGGTTCGATATAGCATCGTGGCCTTTCAGTCTCTTCCAGAGGCCGAAAGGCAGGATGTGGCCGCCAAAGCGGGTATTACATCTCTAATGCCAAATATGCCTAGTGTTGACCCTCCTGGAAATCAAGTCTTGTCAAATCCGCAGGTTGGAGAAAATGACGGTGCATAGCTTGTTCCATTCCACTTCGATCTTGATTTGCTACTCAATTTCTTTAAGAACGTATAAACTGACTTATGTCGGTAGATCCTACGGACGCTATTTTCTGGAGTGAGTTCACCCACGATCTCGGTCCCTCGGTCCTACCTTCGAACCTGGAGGTTAATCCGCCAAAACCGCAGCCTCTGGAAACTTCGTATCCCACCCCCCAGTCTGCTCCCAGTCCAGATGTAGGAACCAATACCATGGGCTCCGATTTCTCGACTCCGGCAGATCTCGATCCTTTCCAGTTGTTAGATGAGCCAAGACCTGCACATTTGTACCCGACCCAGTCCACTTTCGATTATACGCCGCGACCGGCAACTGACCTAGAGGGTTCTACGCTATATAATACGTCCGAAAATATGAATGGCATTGGCATGGGACCACCACTGGCAGAGCCAGCGGTCCTCATCTCCCAAGCTGCTGATCAATCTTTAAGTCCACATATGGTTGATGATCCTGCCGAGGAAAATCAATTCTATAGTCATTCCCTTTCCCTTGAAGCCTTGCAACATGTCCAGGCCCCTGAAGTCATGCCCGTTGACCATGCTCAAAATATGATACGATTGTTTCCGGATTTGAGTACAAACCAACTTCGACAAGCGATGGAACTAGGCGACCGTCTTTTCCCCCAAGAGTTGATCCACTTAGAAACTCAAGTCAATCACTGGCAAGCTGAACAATTGTGGAGTTTCGTGGGTTTCTCGCCAGGGTCGTCTGCCAGACAAAGGATCGCTGGAATCTGTAGACATATCAAAGACATGGGCAACCCAAACGCAGAAAACTATTTGAGGATTCGACTCGCAAAAGTCCAAGTCAACATGCTCTATGAGACCATCTGCAAAGAGGAAAAGAATCGGCGTCTCAATCTCGGACCGAGAAAGTTCACTACCCACGTTCTTAACTGCATCGAGGCAGCCATTAGAAATCCTGGCGACCGACGCCTTCCTGTTCCCAGAAAGTCACTTGTTCGCGACGCTATCTTTCGATACAAGAAGGTTGGTAAAAAATGGTCGGTGTCGCAAGGTCTAAGTATGACGTTGCTTGTTGACCAAGACTGTGGAAGGACAATGTAAGCGCTACCATAAAGTTCGAAATTTCCCTGGCTAATATCACGCAGAGAAGACGGGCAGTTCACCGAGATGCAGGTGAAGGCTTTGATGTTCTATGTTTCGGTAACTCGGCCTGATATTATCAGTCTCTGCAGCAACTTAGAACATGCTGTCAGCTATTTCCTGACCCATAATCGGTTGCCGGCGCGTCCCACCCCCGATGATGTTCGAAGAATGATTGGGATTCACAATCCAATGACAGCGATCGTAGATTAACATGAATGGACAGGTTGAAGATTGCCATGTTCTCTTCAGATGAATTTCAAGTCTGATTTCGGCTTGCAAAGTTGGAGTTAACCAGGATTGGGCTTGCACTATTCATGCATTTGATTTTGCTCGGTCGAGCTCCTTTCAGTTATCCGCAGATAGAAGATGAATCAATTAGTCCTGCCTTACCGTGTTCGTGTAGATCCTGTCACTCACTGTGTAGTATCCCAGGAATGAGGAGCTCTGGGCGAATCGGTCGTTCAAGGACGAGGAGTTTTTATGCTAAAAGGTAAATGAAAATTGCTGTGAAGAACCCTATAGTCTTCACGGAAAGGATTTTTTCTGGGAACATACCTCAACTTTGTATGCACCGCCAAGAGTGGAGCTGAAACCATTGCACAGAGCAACAAGCAGCACTCGGGAAAGGTGCGGTGTTGCGGTGCGGAACCACCGATTGAATTTGGCGGTTCGAGGTAAATACTGTGTGTCCATTGGTCGGACACCCTGTTGGCGGTTCAGAATCGCGACACTAGAAGAACCTGCAGCCGCGATTCCTCTTTGCACCAAGCAATACAGTACAGCCAGATGATTCTATAGTGTTAAGATCCGAGGAGGATACGGTAACGGCCCCAAGGACAGAAGCTGTGTTTCTGGTTTCTTACAATTAGCTGCATCGAAAGGTCAGTGAACAGGAATGTACAGTACAGGAGAGTGGGACTTTAACCTAAGGACGTAACACATGGTATTATCTGCCCACAATTTATGTACAACAGGCTAGTATTTCCACTGGCTTTACACTGTGCTTCTACAGGGTCGGTTGAGCGCCCTTTTAGCGGTTTAAAACAGCGACTCCGAAGAAAGCTATTTCGAACCGCCACTTTCTCATGCCATCAAAGCTTACTTAAAGGAACGGAATCCTCGTCCTCTTGATTTTTCACCTTCATGCTTTCAAACGAGATTCAGAAAATGAACTCCATCTTGAACAGTACTCTAGAGCCGAGTCTTAGGGGCGGGAAGGATTGTGAGAAGTGGTTGATGTAAGCGCTCATCCTCCTTGTCTCAGCGCTAAACTCTTGTGTAGGAAGAAGTGGTTTGCTGACAAGTGATTAATATATAACAAGCGAGTTCAGAACAACGAGCGCTTACCACGGCATCGGGGATGCTATTCCAGTCACCGAAGGTTAGTTGAAATGAGCTTCGTCGTCCAGACTGATGACGATTAGGTCCAAACATAATTTCGCGTGGAGCCCACGCTGGCCGGCCGTGTGACATCGTCGATACCATTTCTAGCAGCATCCGAAAAGCTCGTTTTGTCAATGTGCATGAAAAGAGTTACAGGTGGCCGATCGGACCATGGCCCAAAGACAAACAGTTAAAGGAGGCTGGCATGGTCAATTTCCAACACTGGGTAGCCGGTATGGAGGGATGGTGTATGTGGCTCCTTACGAAGTTTGGCGAGCAAGAGCCGTGGACAAAAGAGGAAGTCCACGTGTGTGTAGCGCTGCGCAGGGAGCTCCAAAATCCCTATCACCATGTTTGGCACAGAGTGTAAGTTCTTTCTGTCCCGTGTTCGATTCTGGACAATGTCCTTCTTACTGACTGATGCTGCAGACGAAGAGTATGGGCCCAAAAGCCTGTAACCGTCATGACGGAAGTCTGAGTTTGACGAAGATGCTCTGTCTAAATATACTCTGGATATATTGTCCCGCTTTTACACTTTGTTATGGGCAAAGGCCATTTCTTTTGCATTGGAAGATGCCTACTTCTATCATGCATTTCTTTCTCTCGTGTTGGGGGACCATTTCGGACTTCTGCATTGACGACCCCGACTTAATCAAATTATTTCGTGCCGATTTACAGGTGCGTAGTCTTAGATGAGACCGGCGTGTCGCTAAACACGACTAGCGCGCCAGGCAAGGGATTCCTTACGACCTCTCGACTTCTTTCTTTTTCACTCCTCACACCAGATCCCTTCTTCTCTTTGCATGACGTCTTCTCTCTACATGACCCCTTCTCTCTACATCACCTCTTCTCTCTACATCACTCCTTCTCTCTCTCAGTTTCCTTCTTATCTACCCTTCAATTCATAGTCCAGCTTCCGTCATCTTGACGTCATGTCAGATCAACCCCGCGGCCGCGGCGGTCGCGGTCGAGGACCTCGTGGCGGAGTCTTTGGGGACCGCGGTGGTCGCGGAGGACGTGGCCGAGGCCGGGGAGATTCCCAGGGCCACCCCTTTCGCCCTTCTGATCGTGGGGGCCGAGGTGATTTCCGTGGAGACTTCCGCGGTGGCCGGGGTGGTGGTGATCATCGCGGCCGTGGAGACTTCCGGGGTCGCGGCCGAGGTGGTGGTCCTCAGGGCCCTCGAATCTTTAAGTGAGTATTACTGCTTTCATGGCCTCTTTCCAATGATCTGTCTTTGTATTTCACGAACAATCACTCTAACCTCAAAATCCCGCAGTGAGGGCAAACCTATTACACCGCCCGATGCCACCGTCGTCAAGACAGAAGACGCTGTGGCTAAGGCGCTCGTTGCCAGTCGCCAGAAAAATGCAAAGAACGCTACGCAGGCATATCCCGACCGGCCAGGATACGGTACTCTCGGTCGGCCTGTTACGCTATATGCCAACTATCTGCCCTTTACCTCTGTGGGAAAACTAATCTTTCGCTATCATGTCTCCATCGCCGCAGAGGGCGGCCGGGAGCCTGGTGGCAGAAAAGCACGACACATCGTGCGTCTTCTGCTGGAGGAGCACTATTGTGCCAACTTGAACAGCATTGCAACCGACTATCGCTCAACACTTATCTCAGTGACTAAGGTTGCTGAAGGCCAGTTCGATGTGCGCTACAAGGATGAAAACGATGAAGAATATCCTGAGAACCCGAAGGTGTACAAGGTCACCATCCAACACACGGGTGACATTAACCCAGCCGACCTTATCAACTACCTCACTTCCACCAATGCAGGGAGCATGCTGAGCTCCATGCCCGAGATTGTTCAGGCTCTGAATGTCATTCTGGGTCATCATCCGAAGAGCGAACGCTCGGTAGCCTCCATCGGCGGAAACAGACATTTCAGCCTTCAAGAAGGACTCAAGGAGAGTTCCAGTCTCGAGGGTGGTCTAGAGGTGCTTCGCGGCTTCTTTGTTAGTGTGCGAGCTGCCACAGCCCGTGTCCTGCTGAATGTCCAGGTCAAGTACTTGGCCTGCTACAAATCAGGGCCCTTAGAATATGTGATTCAAGAGTGGAAGGCTAGCAATTTTAGGGCCAGTTCCTACAGGATGGAGGCTTTTCTGAAGCGCATGCGTGTTTGCATCACTCACATCAAGCACAAGGGCAAAAATGGCAAAGAAAGACCCGCTCGCATCAAGACCATATCTGGTCTGGCAACTCCCCAAGATGGTAGCTCAGCACCCAACGGGCCAAAGGTGGAGGGCTACGGAGCTGGTCCCTACAGTGTGAAGTTCTTCCTGAATGCTCCTGGCTCACAGTCTGCACGGCCTAGTGGTGGAGAAGGCAAGGGCAAGAAGGGCAAGAAGGGCAAGAAGGGCCCTCCCAAAGCTGGCCCTCTTCCAGCTGGCCAGTACATTAGCGTTGCTGATTTCTTCAGGAAAGGTGAGCCGTATTGATACGGACGGTGATGATTCTTTGCTCAACATTGATTCGTTCCTCTAGAGTACAACATCACTGTGAATCCCGACTTCCCTGTTGTTAACGTCGGAACCCGTGACAAACCCGTCTACCTCCCTGTGGAGGTTTGCGAGGTCGAGGCTGGCCAACCTGTGAAAAACAAGCTCTCCCCTAAACAGACACAAAATATGCTCAACTTTGCTGTCAAAGGCCGCATGCCAGCAAAAAATGCTCAGTCTATTATCACGAAAGGTGTGGGGGTATTGGGAATCGGTCAGCCACTGAATGCCACACTCGTAAGTGAACCACTGCCCCGACTGCCCTGACATCCTCACTCCCTCATTTCAGCGACTGCCGTATCAAGGAAATTCCCGAGCCCAGCTAACCACCCTCACTTTCTATTCTAGTCTTCCTTCGGAATCGACCTTGGCGATAATCTTATAACGGTGCGGGGCCGTGTCCTGCCAGCCCCCCGGATTATGTATGCCAAGCAGAAAGAGCTTCAGGCCAAATTTGGCAGCTGGAACATGCAGTCCATTGAGTTCTCCAAACCTTCTACATTGAAGAACTGGGTTTGGCTTTTCATCGACGCTCCTAACAGCAGACACGGTCTCTCTCCACAGGGGCTCGCTGGCTCATTAGATGAGTTTGTTCAGACTCTCAAAAATATGGGTGTCGCGGCTGAGAAGCCCAAAGGAGGCACAAGGATTGAATATTCCTTTAATGCTGACAATGCTCCGGCTATTGAGAAGGCCGTACGTTTTTTGCAAGAAAAACATAAGCCCGAGCTCATTCTGGGTATTCTGTTCGCCAAGGACGCCCAGGTCTACAATACGGTTAAGCAAGTGTGCGACATACGCTGCGGTCTGCGAAACGTGAACGTGCAAGCCGAGAAGGTGAGGGGTGCCAACGTGCAATATTGGGCAAATGTCGGCCTGAAAATCAACCTCAAGATGGGAGGCGCCAACCAAACCCTTCGAACCTCGGATCTGGGCTTCTTCGCCGATGGCAAGACCATGCTTGTCGGTCTCGACGTCACCCATCCCTCACCGGGTTCCACCAGTTCGGCACCCAGTGTGGTCGGCATCGTCGCCTCAGTCGACGTGCAACTCGCACAGTGGCCCGCGGATATTCGCATTCAGCCTGCACGCCAGGAAATGGTTTCTGACCTCGATAGCCTTCTACAATCACGTATCAAGATCTGGGCAAAGCACAACAAGGGCAAGTTCCCAGAACACATTGTCGTCTACCGTGACGGCGTGTCAGAGGGCCAATACGACATGGTCATTGAGAAGGAGCTGCCCCTCCTGAAGAAAGCCTGCCAGAACCTCTATCCAGCCTCGGATACAAAGAAAGGCCTGCCCCGCATGGCCATCGTCGTTGTTGGAAAGCGCCACAACACCCGCTTCTACCCAACATCCGATGGTGAAGCCGACCGTTCCGCCAACCCTCAACCTGGCACCGTCGTCGACCGCGGCATCTCTGAGGCCCGCCACTGGGACTTCTACCTGCAGGCTCACTCCGCGCTGCAAGGCACTGCCCGTCCCGCCCACTACTTCACCGTCTGGGACGAGATCTTCTACCCACTACACCCTGGCGTCGGACCTGGCGTCGGCGCTGCCGATAGACTCCAGGACCTCACACACAAGATGTGCTACCTCTTCGGCCGAGCAACCAAGGCCGTCAGTGTGTGTCCGCCCGCCTACTACGCCGATCTTGTTTGCACCCGTGCTCGCTGCTATATGAGTGATCTGTTCGACCCAACTCCCTCTGCGACTCCGACGGGTAGTGTGGCCGGTGAAAGTGGTGGTCGTGTACCCGAGGAGAGCCAGGCAACCGTTCACCCCAGCATCAGGGACACCATGTTCTATATTTAAGTGAGATATTTCCAACCATTGGGTGGATGGGCTGGGTATTTCTTGGGCGCCTGGGATGCCTGATTCCTACTTTGCTGTAATTGAGTGCGCGCTTCTGGTCGCGACTGGGCTTGGCCTGGTTCTTCTTGAAGTTTTCGGTTTTCTTTTACCTTCATCTTACGGCCGCTTTTGTTGCTGCTTACTGGAAGGGCTACGGCCGATGTTTTGGATGTGGTTGTTCTTAACCTCGAACTTATCAAAGTATTCTTAACTTCACGAGTACGCCCTCGACCACAGAATAGCGGGGAACTTGTGGCTCTCCTGAAGGCTGATTGGACACGGGTATTTGGCGGTTTTGGAACTGTGATCCCTCCAGCCTTCTAGCTTCCTCCTTCATGTGCATCGAAAGGCCAGAGCGAATGCAGAACAGCAATGTGAAGCGGAACGGCCCTTTAAAGGAAGCACACATGGGCAGCATCTGGCCACGACACGCCGGAATTTCCACTTACGTTACACGCGGGGTCGTGGCGTCGTGGTGGTGACGTCATATTTGAGCTGGGAAATTATAAAGCCATCCGATGATAGATGTCCGGTACGTTGTCTAACCCATGTTATTTTATCCACTTCCATTTAATATGGGGTTTCCAGATCTTCAACCACTCTTGCAAAGCCTTCTAGAGTCAGGTCGGTACTCCGACCTAACGATATCATGTGAAGGCCGTAAGTTCGCAGTACACCGCGCCATAGTCTGTTCCCAGTCATCCGTCTTCGATGCTGCAGTCAAAGGAGGATTCAAGGTAAATAGTATCCGTCTAAGTCGAGGTTAGTTGACATGGGTAACATTGTCGCAAGGAGGCTGCTTCATCGCAAATCGACCTACCTGATGATGAGTTAGCAACCATTCAACGAGTTGTTACTTTTCTTTATATTCGAGATTATGATGACAGGGGCATTCCAGACATTGAGGACAAAAGGTCTGTTTCGTGCGAAGAAAAGGATTCCCACGCAGTTTTGTGGAACAACCTCGGGGTTTTTATGGCGGCCGACAAATTTGACATTACGCCCCTAAAACAGCTTGCAAGAACTCGCCTCATAAACTGGATTCATAAAAATGCCAACAGACTTCCATTTGTTGTGCGAGAGATCTGGGTCACTCTTCCACCCCTCGAGACTGAGCTTCAGGATGCCATAATTAAGGCAATTTCATGCCATGCCAAAGAATTCCTGAACAAAGATGAGAGTATCGCAATTCTGACGGATTTACCAGCAATTGCTATTGCGGTTCTAAAAAAAAGGTTGATGAGAATGTTCTCCTCGAACTTCAACTGCAGAGGATGCGAGTGCGAGGGGGGCATTGATAATGATACCGTCATGTACCCCGTACTACAGCGTTTAATTCGATTGTTTCTATATAGAGTTCGACGATATCATACTCCGCCTCATTCCCTAATACGTAAACTGGATTATCGTGATTAGCTGGTTAATCTAGCTCTGCACTTTATCCTCATAGCCAGCAAACCCAACTACTTCTACGAACTTGTGTTCTTAGCTTGGGTAGCAATAAACGTATACTGTTGCAGAAAGACTCCCAGCTATTTCTTTGCAAATGACTTCGTTTATTGGCTCGACACACTAAGCCTCTCAAGATGCCTATCAGAAGGAGTAGCTTCATTGCTAACGCTTGAGAGTTTGTTGAAGGTCTCTTTCCACTATGTGACCATGGAAATATTCTAACGTTATCATTTCAGGAAACAGCGGAGAACCAAGAGCTACTTGATAGAGTTCAAGATACGTACCGATTCTTACTATTTCATAAAGTGGCGATCGAGAATCATCCACTTCAAGTGTACGCTTCGGGACTAGTCATTAGCCCAGCCAAAAGCAAAACGAGGATTCAATTTGAACGACAAGAACCAGACTGGATAATTAGAAAGCCAGCAATTGAGAACAGTTGTTGGAGCGCCTGTCTCCAGACCCCGAGGGCCATAGCGGCTCGGTTAACTCGGTCACCTTCTCCCCTGATTCCAAGCTCCTCGCCTCGGCATCGAACGATAGGACTGTCAAGGTGTGGAATCTAAGCAGTTGGGAATCCCCCCAGACAATCGAGTCCCAGAGCGGTACGGTTACCTCGGTCGCCTTCTCCAGTGATTACAGACTTCTTGCCTCGGGCTCACTCGATGAGACCGTCAAGGTATGGGATACACGCAGTGGAAAATGCCTTCGGACTCTGAGGGCCCACAGAGGCCTACTTGGCTCAGTCACCTTTTCCCATGATTCCACGCTCCTCGCCGCGGCTTCGATCAATCCAATATCAGAAAATGGCATCAATGTGTGGGATGTCACCACCGGCAACTGTCTACAAACCTTTCTTCATGAAAGAGTTGTCACGGTAAAATCGTTCGACATTACCAACTCATATCTCGAAACTGATAACGGTGCAATTTGTTTGCCTTCAGCATCGGTTATGAAACTGACCAGCATCGGTCACGTAGAGCAGCGATTTAAAGGATATAGTATAAGTTCGGATGGTACATGGATCACTTGGAACTCGGAAAACCTGCTATGGTTACCACCAGAGTACCGTGCACGTACTTCAGCAGTATCATTATCTGTATGTCTTGTAACTCGGCCTGATATTATTAGTCTGCAGCGACTTAGAACATGCTGTCAGCTATTTCCTGACCCATAATCAGTTGCCAGCGCGTCCCACCCCCGATGATGTTCGAAAAATGATCGGGATTCACAATTTAATGACAGCGATCGTAGATTACAACGAGAAGCACACGGGAAAGGAGCTTTATTACGGTACGGAATCACCGATTGAATTTGGAGGTTCGAGATATATACTGTGTGTCCATCGGTCGGACACCCTGTTGGCGGTTCAGAATCGCGACTCTAGAAGAAACTCTCGAAACGTGATACCCTGGTTGTATGCAGCTAAAACTCAAACCACACACAATTTTACTAGTTCCATTAGCGAGACTCAAACCGCCAACAAGCAGCCTAGCTTGATATTCAGTCACGGTTGCTTGTCTCCAAGGCAACTTAACCGGCTCCATTACGTGAGAGCCCGTAACAAATAGTAAATTACGAAGGGGGCCGGTTACCTTGGCTGGTTGTGCTCAATACGGCAGCGGTTGTACTGACCAAGCTAGGCATGGGATGATGGTTATGAGGGTATGCAGTACGAAGAGGGGGTTCATACAACAGCGCCCTGTTTGCCTGGCCTTCGCTCACTGCGAAAATCTATTCCACGGGAAGCCCTGGTTCCCAGAAACAGAAGCATTTAGCTTCTTTCATGTAAGTGAATCGAAAGGCCAGATTGAGGGCAGCCCCTAAGCCACCATGCCGGAAGGAAGCACAGGTGGGCCGTGACATCATCCAGTCAGGCCGAAATTTCCACGCGCGTTATCGTGCTTCCCATCGACGAAGCGCCTTTCAGCGGTGCAAAACGGTGCTCTAAAGCCGAGTCTTAAGAGTGGGAAATATCGAGAAAGTACTACGTTGAGCCAGCCCCGCCTGTAGTTTTAGCCCATTCCCATATCTTTGGACAGCTAACGCAGGACCTTGTCATGCTGCCCGGGCAGAATATGCTGACTCACTCATTGCCAAGAGGGCCTAGGCTTGGCACAGGCTCGGTAACGCAAAAATTTTTACCTAACGACCTTCCTTCACTCAAAGCATCCAAGGCATGAAGGCACGTCACTCTTGAAGGGATTGAAATGTGAGGTCAGCGTGTCCAGTGAGCTCGAATTGTGTAGTTTATATGATTGGATTATTCTCTCGTAAGAGTATAATCTTCGATTTCGGGAAATGGAATTGTTCAAGAGCGGTAAGAGAAAAATACTGCAAATACCTCCCCAGGAGTTCGAGAGTTGGTCAATTCGGCTGCGGTTTTCCGTCATGGCCTCCCGATTAGCCTATAAGAACGCCACTTCTCTGTTGGGACTCTCTCAAGCTCAAATTCTTCCCCGTCTCTCTTCACGACTATAGTACAACCGTTGTTTTCTCTTCTTCTCCTTCCTTCGGGCACGAATTGCTATCCATTATGTCGTCAGCTACTCGTATTCCTGATACGCGTTCGCCGCCTTTGACCAGAGAGAAATCCGCTATATCATACACATTCGAC
Organism: Penicillium sp. IBT 18751x; assembly: GCA_028828935.1. Lineage (NCBI taxonomy): Eukaryota > Fungi > Ascomycota > Eurotiomycetes > Eurotiales > Aspergillaceae > Penicillium > Penicillium sp. IBT 18751x. Next base: position 2,253,493 of record JAQJZS010000001.1, on the reverse strand, counting down.
AACCTCACCGGGTGGAGGAGTGTGCGTATTCTTCGAATCGGTAGGGGCATGTTTCATGATGTCAGGAGGCGTCTCCCATACTATTGGAGTGACATTCGTGATGCGTGGACATACCGGACTATCGCCAGCATCATACGCATGTATTTTGTGAAGTAAGTTACGCCGAAGCGTCACGTCCGGCTCGAATAGCTCACGACGTGTCTTCTTCAGCATCCTTCCTGCCATCGCATACACGCTGGATATGAATCGCAGGACTGGCCAGTTCTATGGGATAAACGAAGCGCTGTTCTCTTCTGCTCTAGCGGCGATGGTATTCAGTGTTTTTGCCGCACAGCCGCTGACCATAGTTGGCATCACCGGTTTGATCTCTCTCTTCAACTACACCATTTACGACATCATAGTTATCTACGACCCATCTATTTACCCTCAGTTTATGTGCTGGGTGGGTATTTGGGGGGCTATTTTCCACTGGATCGTTGCGTTATGCAACATGTGCGATTATATGCGCTACGTGACGGATTTCTCGAGTGAAGCATTCGGTTTCTATGTTGGTACTATTTATATCAGTAAGTCTCCCCTCGCCCTAGACCTTCTCAAATTCATAAAATAAGGCTATTAACTCGGAAACTAGGTAAGGGCGTGGAGGAGCTGATCAGTGAATTTACAAGCAGAGGATCCGCCGCTGGGTACATGAGTACTATGGTTGCAATCCTCTACTTCTTGACCATTTGGGCCCTGGAGAAAATTGGATCTAGCACAATCTGGCGCGCTAGTTTCCGGGGGTTGCTGGCGGACTATGCATATGTGGTAGGTATTACAAAAGACCTCGATTCCACTGGCACTCAAATTGACTGACATTTCCGCCCTTATGTCTAGATCGGAACGATTTTCTGGGTCGGATTTTCGCACATCCCTGGCCCGCTTAAATCGGCAGATGTAACTCGTGTCCCTATTAGCAGAGCTTTCTACCCGACGCAGCCACGAAGCTGGCTTGTTCAGTTCTGGGAACTGGATGCCAAATGGGTTTTCGCAGCACTACCCTTTGGATTCCTGATCATGTTGCTCTTCTACTATGACCATGTACGAGACCAACGCAGCCAATGAAGTCAATCTCGTCTTGGCCGTGTCGCTAATCTGTACCCAGAACGTCAGCAGCTTGACAGCGCAGGCCCGCCAATTCCCACTTAAAAAGCCCTCTGGCTTTCATTGGGACTTTTTCCTCCTCGGTTGCACAACTTTTATTGCGGGGATTGTCGGTATTCCGTTCCCTAACGGATTAGTTCCCCAGGTATGGCTATATCCGTCCTTGAAGCCCCAATTCTTCGATGAGTACTCCATATTGATCACGGAAGTCAGGCACCCGTACACACGGACTCCTTGACTGTTTATGAGACTGATCTCCGTATTATACCAACTGAGGAAGGCGAGGGGGCTGAAATTCGACGTCCTATTGTGAATGCGACCGCGGTTGTTGAACAACGAGTATCGCATTTTGTTATGGGGTTAGCGATCATCGGGACTATGACCGGTCCTATCCTGATCGTGCTCCATACGATGCCCTCGGCCGTTTTTGCAGGTGTCTTCTTTATCGTCGGATGGGGTTCCATCGGCTCCAACGGTATTATGGACAAAGCCATCCATCTCATGCAGGAAGATCGGTTTGTACAGCGTGCTGAACCTCTTCTGAAAGTCCGAAGCCGTAAGATTTTGCTATGGATCGTATGTCAGCTTGTTGGTGTTGCCGCCTGCGTTGCGATTTCCGAAACGATCGCCGCGATTGGTATGACATGACATGTCCGTCCACTTTATCTCAAGCCAGTTTACTAATGAGTCCGACATGGTCTAGGTTTTCCTGTGTTAATCATTGCGCTCATTCCATTCAGGGTCTGGATCATTCCTAAATGGTTTTCCCGGGATGAAATCAGCGTCCTCGATGACATGACGGCCGACAATAAAGCCGTATTGAGCAGTCTAGGTGGAGCGCCCCGCTTTCCTGGGGAAACCAGAGAACCCCGGGAGTACGGACTTGAACGCCGCTACTCGCAGCAGAAGAGGGGCATTAGCAGGCAGAGAGCTGGCAGCATCCACCGTTGAGCCTACATCAAGAATTGCAAAGGAAATACTCGAGAGGAGGGTGCTAGAAATTTCGCTAATAGAATCCTTTTCCCATTTGTACCAGCGGGATTACGATAGACTCCGGTCAGGTCAAAATGAATTCAAGTTATTCAACACATAGTATCACGTACGCGCGATGAACCGGTCCGCCATGAAACGTAGATCTCCGGATTGCGCTGCATCCGATGGCGTTTGGCTGTAGCTAACTGGTAAGGAAATTGAGGATCGCAGGTAGAAATGGAACGGCAAACAACTCCCATCCAATGATGTGGTTTCTAGCCTACAGAAGCCAACACGTCACCATGACCGACGGGCCCGCCTCCGCCGCGCTGAGTCAGAACACTTAGCTCAGGCAGACCTGGATTAGTGCGGAACAGGAAACTTGTGACCCCTTCTCTCCCTTCTCTGTCTACCCTTCGACCATGCATCCGATCGTGCACCATCCTGTTGTGACCAAACTATCAGAGCTTTTCGGGAATGCAGACTTTACTCCTCAGCTTGCGTCCGTTCTGGGTTCTGTCAGCCCGGATGATGAAGGGGTCTGTCTGCGCATTGACGCAGTAGTTTGCGCATCGAATATTTCCAGGTCAAATATAGCCCCAGAGGATAACCAGTCGCTGTCGCTGGTAAGAAGCACCAGAGAACTCGAAAAGATGGTTCTGCGTCCTTTGAATAATCCGGTTTCTCCCTAGGGATGGTTGAGTGTGGAAAACAATCGTACTTTGACGATAACGCCGAGACAGGTTGCGTCCCTGAGGTCTTCACTATCAGTAAGGTCCATCGCATTAATCTCATATCAAAGGCATGCGAATGCCGACGCTGAGATGTTCGAGATAGCCTGGCTCCACTTCGCAGATTGGCTGTGATGGCGGCCCAGTGACACCTCAGTCTATATTTAACGAGTCTCACAACCCGAGACGCAAAACTGTCAGTGGGCTACGGCCATCAAAGTCATCAGCTCTGATGGCGACGACAGAGAATCCAGAGTCGGATAGCGATTCAAATGCTGGAGCTGATCTGCAATCATCCGATGTGAGGGTTCAGCCTTCGGTTCGTCAGTTCCACAGCGACGCCCGCTTTCCTCAGCGCAGGGGATCTACGAAGGGTACAAGCGTGCCTACCTTGCAACCCTCCTCTATAGATAAACTTATCTCGGGCATTTGGTGGCAATTGCATTCACCAATCACTCTGAGTGTGTCGTTTCCGGTGCGTTTCCTTAACAAAATATGCTCATGAGATCCAGGACCTCAGACAAAAGTACAGGACCGCAGACCAGAAATCAGTCTCAGTACTGGTGTTAGTCGAGAAGTATGTACAATCTCACTCCATATTGATAGCGCATTTTGGCTTATCGTTATCTCGTTGGCTGTACAGGTTTTTCGCGCTATAAGTGGTCTATGCAAAGAATATAATAACCAAAGCAAGTCCTCGCGGGCTCTAGAAATGGTGGTCCAAGCCCATTGGGTGGAATGCTACGAAGCTCGAATCGCATCAATTCTTCTTGAATGCCCAAGCTGTACGAAATCCGAAGCCCGAATCATAGCGCTAAAAGAAGCCTGCAGCACGTTGGGATGGCTGGAGAAGGAACTCAGGAACCGGCTGTATGTTGGTTATCGTACATAATTTGCTCCGTTCTCTTACGCGCCCCTTTGGAAGATGGACACTAATAATGAGATAATGAGCCAGGGCGATTTGGCGTGGCTACAAAGAAATAAAGGATTATGGGGGCTGGGCTAGCCTTATTTTTGCCGGTTCTGGGGTCTATCGCCTCTGCAAATATAGGATTGGCTTTAACGATGGTCTGGCTACTCGCTTGCGTCACATCGCGTCTAGTCTCGAAGTTGCCGCAGATACCCTGCACCCTGGATGGCGAGATCTTCTCCGAATCGTTAATCAGAACGAGCAACGTCGATATTCTGGTCACCCTCATGAGTGGGTCACGGTCGATAGTGGGCCTGCATTGCCGCTTAAAAACACATACTCCCATCTTTCGTTACCCGGTGGCTTCAATTTTGAGTTTGTGAACGACTGTGTGATCGACCAAGAAGTTTTTGGTCTAGAGGACCCTCGCCGCGAGCCAGAAATAGATCCAAATATCTGCCGAATATGCAAGAAACAGCAGGCTGATGACATGGTCTCCAATCACTGTTCCTGTTTCCCGACATTGTTTGGGAGTGTCCGTTACCCTCCGCCGGTCCAGATATATCACACAGCAAGTGGAAAGAATAACGGGGTGGTCGCCCGTTGTGTACGTCGCACACACCCCTTTTTGAATTCATGACGGTTCGTGCTTAATGACATTATGACTAACGCCTGAAAGCATTTTGAAAGAGGCACAGCTATTGCTGAGTTTGTCGGTTTCATTACTTATGGGATTGACGGGCTAGACGTCATGATGGGTGGCACCCCAGAACGACCTTATCAGATCTTTCAAGGCAATATGGGCAATTTTACACGCTTCATCAATCACTCGTGTCGCCCCAACAGTCAGTTTCAGAGGTTCTACTGGCGTGGGATAGAACGTGTACTTGTTGTCTCTCGCGGAGTATCAGCTGGCAGCGAAATAACAGTCGACTATTCGGATTTTTATTGGAGAAAACTGAAGAAAAACTGCCTGTGTGGGGAGCCAGGTTGCCGTTATGCCCATCAGGCGGAAGTCTAGGTGATTTAAGGACCACGTGGGCCACGTCTGTACCAAGACATTGTTTCGAGCTTGTTTATCGAGCAAATAAAGTGTGAGGGGTTTAGCCACAAGAAATCTAGAAAATTGCACCAGAACAACATACGGTATAAATAGCTAGAGGCATCGCATCAAAAGCAAACAAGCAATGAATGACACTAAGTCAAGAGAATACACAGTTAACTAACTGGTTAGCCCTTACAAAAATCTTGGCCCAAAGCGAAAATTCGCCAAATCAGCAGAAATATCAACCACTACGGGAAGATAAAATCCGCGAGATTCCAGAAAGGCCTCTCCCAAGCCATGCTTTGATAGCTTGTACCGGATGCAATGAATGATGGCCTGCAGTTTGCGGACTTGGCCTACGAGCAGCAGTCGCCACCTCATCCAGAAGCAGGAATCTTGGCTTTCGCAGGTAATGGAATTTTTGGCGACATATTGGACAGCTGGCATCTCTAACACAAAGCCATGTGTCGGCGCAAGGACGATGGATAATATGGCCACAAGGCAGCTTGCGAAAAACAGATGCCAGATCTAGCTCCTCCAGGCAGATGTAGCATTCTCCATGCGGGAGTGAGATATCGTGTGAACAACCTGTATGGATCTTAGTTTTCAGCTTCTTTCCTATCTGACTTGACTGCACCTGCAATCTTCACTCAATTTGTTTGGAGAAACGAACCCGGATTGGAGTGATCTTCGGACCTTGAAAAACATGGCATGCCTGCGACATGTAGCTCGTGTGCTGTTAACGGGCCACTTTTCTCGGGGGACGGAACAAATAGATACATATTCGCCATATAGGACCGGAAAGCTATTTGCAACAATTGTGATGGTAGAACGTGCAGTGACTTAGTCGGTGTTCAGATAAAACTTTGCTTTACCAGTGCGGGGTTAGCGAGTTATTGAATTTATTATCTCCATGAAGACTCCTTTGTGTCACCTGCTGGGCTTGAGTGACGGAACTAAGTTAGAGCCGGTAGCATACTGGACTTTGCTGCGAAGGAAAGTTTGGATCAGCGGGGCGAGTGACGTATGTTATCTAGCGCTAGTTAGTTAACTTATTTAGAACTAACTTAGTTAACTCAGTTTACTGTATCGATAACTCCCCGTCTATCTATCGGGTTTGCAACTGCTTTTTGACCTCAGTCTATCACCGCTGTGATGACCGGACAACATATGGACTCGAAATATGTGCATACCGTACCCTAAGGCAAACATGAGCTCGGTCAAAAATACGTTGAGGAGTGTTCGACGTTCGCATAGCTTTCAGTTAGCTCTAGGAATCGCCGTCCCCGCCGTGGCGTTTTTCCTCTTCGTTCTTTCATTCGCGTCAGTATTTCAACTCACTATAGCTAAATGTCCTTACCGGTCTAGACATAATTTCGCTCATAACTTTAACAGGATTGTGCTTAGGAAATGGAGCATGCGGTCGCCTCACTCCAATAGGTCTCTACAGCACCGTACCGTTCTGTCCGGCGAAGCTCAGCGTACGCGCGCGTGTCCCAGACTTATCGAACTTCAAAATCTGCTTTTACGGACTACTCATCCTGCAGAATCGCATTCATGGTAAGTCCGCCTATGGCGGAAGAAAGACACGCTTGTCTCTAAATCATCTTCAGCTGTTTTTGCTTGGAAGAAGTGCTACCAGATGACGTGGCTTATGAGCTGTATTGCTCGCATATTTTCCATAAGATCTGTCTCGATCGCTGGTATTCCGATTTCCATTCCACTTGCCCTCTTTGCAACTACCCTTTAATCCGGGGCTACGAATTGAACCTCGTCGAGAATGTATGATTGTATGATTCAAACGTCGTTCTAATTTTTGGGCTGGAGGTTAGGGAGGTGAAGAGTTGGGTTGAGCTTGGCCTGAGAATGCCTATGAAATCAGAGAACTTGAGTACTGGCTGGCTCGTCTCCACCAATACAGGAACTGTCCCCAGGAACAGACACTTCACGAATAAAAGATTAGGGTCTCTGGAGTGGCTGGTCGCTTATATCTTGCAGGAGCGATGAGGTGCGCACAAAAGCCTTCGTATTAATGAATGAAGCTGTTTTGGAAAGATTTGAAGGCACGCTCAGATAACAGCAAGACTATCGTTTTGGGGGGCTTTTCTTTTACCTCCACGAATGCTGCTGTAAATAGGAAGGTTAACATTACTAAGAGGGGGTTCTCAATACGAGGAGCATATATCAAACAGAACTTAGCTCCAGTTGAAGGAGTTGGAAACCGGAGCACAACCACGGGAAACCTTATGAGGAACTGAATGTTGATTATTCTTGAGCAAAGACAAGATAGAGAGTACTTCAATTTGACAGAAAACCTGCAAGCCTCCTACTTTAGTCGGTATCAATGTCCGATCCCGTATCTTCTTTGGCGTAGTAATTCCGCTCGGTGCTGAGGCGATGAATCTCCTCTGCATGCCTGCGAAGATGCATCTCATGTAGCAGATCTTTGTCACACATATGACACCTTCGATCCTGCAAGTGCTTCTCTCGAAAGTGTCGTAGAGTCGACTTGTACTCGCTATATTTCTGCGTCCGGCGATGAATGGGAAGTTCGGTGTTGCCATAACATTGAAAACATCGCCGAGGCTTCTTAGCCTTTTTGATATAGTTTTCGGCTTTCACAAGAAGAATATCCTGCCGCGAAGGCTCCGGAGAGCTGCAACTCTTCTTGGCTGGCTCTGGTAACACGTTGGTCTGTTCTTCATCGAACCCGTCACTTGGTGCAGCCCGTTTACGTCGCCCACGCAATGGTCCACCTTCAAGGAAACAACAGTATCGGGAGATCGTAGCCACAGCAGCGTTCCTTCTTTGCCACTCCGCCTCCAGGGATTGAGAAGTAGGCCATGTGAATAATTTCTCAAGAAGATCAATCTGCTCCGGTAGCATCTGGTCCTCTACTTGAAGTACCTTCTTCGCCTCTTCGTCATCAACAGCGGCCCCCGAGAGCTGTCGCTCAATGTCTATTATAGCCTGTTTGCGGTCGAACTCATGGCGGACCTTCCGTCTCAGTGCTCTTTCCAACCGACCGAGTGTATTGGAGGTTTCGCGTGTCAATTTCTCTAATCGCGATTGCATCGCTGCACTGGGATCGTATTTGCACTCTTCGGCTTGCTCCCTCATTCGCCGAGTGGCCTCGACATATTCTGGATGTTCGCGAAGGGACGCTCGTTGCTCCGGATTAAGGTGCCGAGGGCGTCTCTTGTCAATCCACCTACTCATCCGGGTGATCGCGCGCATCAGAGCCTTGTTGGATTCGCGGCCGTTCATAACGCTCTGCATATCGGTGTCGATGTGGCGTGGAAGATAATGCTTCAAGAAAGTGCGAGTGTCAGCGTGTTTCATAATCAGATTTTGCTGTGCTTCGCTGACTGCGCTGTTTTCGTTTAACATCTTCCCCCTCCATAGCGAAAACGATGGGCGAACATTGACTGAAGGAAGCCGTGGATCTCCCCTAGATTTCTCAGACGTCCAGACATGGCGCTCTCGGTTGTCGGCTGGTTCCATTGGAGAACCGCACGTCCATTGACTACGTCTGTCTTGCAGAAGACATAATAGTCTTCGACTTCGCGCTTTAAGGGTAGTTCCATCTGTTGTCGACCGCCTTCGACGAACAGCTTTCGAAGGCGCTCCATGGAGGAAAGCGCAGGGACTTCGAAGGCTTGAAGCCAAAAAAGTATACCGAAGATGAATGTATGAGGACTGAAGACAAGCGACGGATCGTTGATGATTTCAGGAAAAGGAAAATTGTTACTAAGAATTAGTGTTAATGTTAGGATCTTAATTGCCGGCTTCAATGCATGATACATACACTTGCGAAGTTCCGAGGAATTTCTTCGTATGCTCCGACTTGATCTCCGCCAATAGCACGGGAGGGCCTCCATCCGGATTGTGTTGTATGGAGAAATGTAGATGTTTGAATTGTAGCGAAAGAAGAGCATGCAGCCGGTTCACGGTAAAAATACCGAGCATGTTGAAGAGACAGAGTTGGATTCGTTCGTACCCAAAATGAAACCGTCTTTCCTGAGTTCGGAGAATCGTCTCGTTCAATTCAGTCAAGTCTTGGACGTACACCGGCTCCTTGCCCCGTTCTTGTTGATCGAGGTTGAATTTATCGATGAGTTTCCGGATACCCTGGACCCAGTCAGCTCCGAGTATCGGCTTACGGTGGATGACTGACCGCATTAATCTCTTCGCTATCTTCAGCGGTGATCCTTGTCCGTGTAATTCTCCGATAGTAACCCCGAAATCCTTTCCATTCAGCTTTCAGGGCGCTAGCTTTCGACATTCCCTTCAGATGTCGACCACCTTCACCGTATTTCAGCTTCATGCAGTAGTTGAAAAATCGATGCACGTCATTAGGGGTAACCTCGCGCAATGCCTCCTCCGGATCATCCCATTTCAAAAGCGCACCAGGCTGAGCCGCCTTCACTCGGCAGTACCTACGCCTCGCATCAGTAACCACCTCCACATTGCGTAGGTCTGAATCAATGCTCACTTGTGCCAGCGCTTTTCTATTCGTCGACCCCGAACCTTGGTTTTCTCCGAGTGCCCATAATCAAGTGGTACATCTGCGAGGTCCTCGTCTGTGTCGTCGTCGGGGTCGTCGCTGAAATCGGGCAGAACACCAGCGTCCGCTGGGTGGCGCATGGGTCGTTTTGGACGGGTTGAAGGCCTACTACGATCATCAGGAAGACAAGTGGGCTCTGGGGTGGTCAGCCCGGTAGAATCTGAGGCGTCCCCAGAATCGAAGTCGTCGGTGGCATCGAAGTCAGGCTGGAAAGAAACCCCGGAAGTGTCACTGTCAAACGCTGAGGATGGGTCTGCAACGTCGCTCATGTTGCCTCTGGAGAAACAAAAATGTGTGCAAAGGCGATCTAGGCAAGTAGACAGCTGAATGAAAAAAGGACGAGGGACTGAGGCATGGGTTGAAGGAGGGACGGGCAACAAATAAGTACTAGAGGAGAGGGGGACTGGGTAGGAGAGTGAGGGACTGTTGGCGGTTTATGGCCATGAAACCGCCATTGCCCCAGCGACCAATGGGCCTGGGATGGAGTGTGCCATTTTTGGCGACCTCACCATACGAAGGGTCATGGTAGCGCTCAAAGAGCTGGGCCGGAGGTGGGTAGAAGTCGATGGAAAGCACGAGCGGGGCGTGGACGCAGGGGAAGGGAGCCACGCGTCCAGGCACCGACATGGCTGAACGAGAACGTGACGGTGCGTGTTACAAGAGCGCAGTTGGGTGGCGCGTGGCTCCGGGGCGATAGTGCGTGTGCGGAATGGTGGTGCCGAGGAGGCCATTTTCGGCGCACTTTGACGCCAGAACCGGCCGCCTCAGCACAAATGCTTTTTGTTTAGGGGGATTCTAAGATATTTTCGAGCCACTACTAATTAGTAAGCTACTAAAATATAGTCCGTACGACTATAAAATTAAGATTCAAAAAGGTATAGAGCTAAAATATATATTAATCTACTAACTCTCTTAGAAAGAGTTAGAGATACTAAAGAAATATATTCGAGAGAACCTTAAGAAAAGGTATATCTAGCCCTTTAAGTCACTAACTAACTATCTAATAATATTCGTAAAAAAGAAGGATAGAAGCCTTCGACCTTATATAGACTATTAGTAATTAAATACTATTATTATTAAAGATCGATACCTACTTCCACTAATTAGCGAGATCTAAGACTAACTCATAGGATCTAAATACTTCACAAAGTATAATATCACTAATATATTTAACTATATTAGGATTAAGCTAAGAGACAAATAGAAGATAGTATTTAAGACTAAGTTCGGATACTATAAATATAAAATTATACTATTTAGACTTACTAACGCACTAATAACGTTTTAATACTTTATCTTTAGCGTACTAGAAAAAAAACTCGACGACTTTATCCTTGTATACCTAGATAATATCTTAGTATTCTCTAAGAATAAGAAAGAATATATTAAGTATAATAAATAGGTACTATAGAAGCTCCGAGAAGCTAAAGTGACCCTTAAACTATCTAAGTGCGAATTCTATATCCAGAAAACTGACTTTCTAGGATATACGATTAGCCTAAGGGGACTAAGAATATAGGAAGAAAAGATTAAAAGTATTAAAGAATAGCTAACGCCAAAAAACGTTAAAGATATCTAAAGCTTCTTAGGCTTATATAACTACTATCGGAAGATTATTAGCTCGTACACTAAATATACTACTAGACTTTACTAATTTACTAAAAAAGGCGAAACTTTTATCTAGGACGATACTACGGAATAAGCGTTTCAGAAACTTAAGGACCTATTTAAGTAAAGAACTATTATTATTTTATTTAACTATAAGAAACTAATTATAATCGAAATAAACGTATCCGATTACGTACTAGGAGTATAGCTTACCTAACTAAGAGACGATAGGAAATCCTAATTAGTAGTATTCTGGTCCTAAAAAATAATCCCTACCGAACTTAACTATAATATCTATAACAAAGAACTACTAACTATAGTATTAGTATTCTAAGTATAGAGAGTATATCTTAAAGGAGTAAAATATATAGTAACCGTTAAAACGGATTACTATAATCTTACCTTCTTTATAACTATAAAAGTACTTATATACTAATAAACGCGATAGTCAGAAATCCTAGGATAATATAATTTCAAAATTATATACATTAAAGGAACAGAAAACGCTATAGTAGACGCACTAAGCTATAGACCTAATTATAAACTAAGAACTAAAGAGGTAAGCCCTACTATCCTTATAACTAATAAGAAAAGAGATATTATCTATAACTAGTAAACCCTCGCTACGATAAGCGAAGTCAAGAATACTGAATAGCTCGATAAGCTTAAAGAAGCTATAAGCTAAGATAAAATATTACTAAAAATCCTTAACTATAACCCAGATAACTACGTAATCTAACGAAAAGATAGACTAGTAATTAACTATAGGTTAATCTACGTTCCTTAAACCTTAACTAGAGAAGTTATATAAAGATACCACGACTAAATAATATACGGTTACCTAGGAATCAAGAAAATAATAGAATATATCTCGCGTAACTACTACTTACCTAATATATATCAGAAAATATAAATATATATCCGGTAATATAAAACTTACTAACGAGATAAGCTAGCGAGATATACTCTATATAGAGAACTTTAGCTAACCGAAGCGCTAAAGAAACTATAGGAATAAATTACTATAGATTTTATTACGAAGTTACCTAAATCCGATAGATACGATATAATTATAGTAGTTATTAATTGACTAACTAAATTTATATATATAATTCTAATAAACGAAGGAATCGATATATAGTAGATAGCGAATATCTTACTATAGTAGATCTTCGTAGTCTATAGTATACTACGAAAAATTATATTAGATAGAGATAAGCTCTTTATATCTAACCTATAGTAATCTCTAACGGATCAAATTAGTATAGAGTATAAACTCTCTATCGCTTACTATCCATAAACTAACGAACAGATAGAAAGAACTAACCAAACATTAGAATAATACCTAAGATACTATATAAACTACTAATAAGACGACTAAATAGAATTATTACTAATCGCGTAATTTATATATAATAATATAATATACGCGATAATAAAAGAATCTCTATACTATACCTTATTTAGGTATAATCCTACCCTTATAGGCGAAGTACGTACGGAGAAATCTATAGTAGAGTTAGTATAACTCTTAGCTACCGGAATTAGATAGTTATATCTCTAACTAGCCTAAGATATTAAGTTTCTCGGCCTTCGTATAAAGATATACTATAATTAGCGACACTAGGAAGGCCCTAATCTTTTAAAAGGGGAGAAGATTTATCTCTTATAATAAAATATTAAAACTAAACAACCGAGTACAAAACTTAACTATTTATAACTAAGACTATTCGAAATCGAAGAAAAGAAAGGACTAGTTAATTATCGCTTAAGACTACCTAATAGTATATAACGAATTTATCCGGTATTCCATATTTTATTACTAGAACCTATACCTAAAAACGCCGAAATCGCTACTAATATTAAAATCGAAGACGAAACAAAAAACGAATATAAAGTTAAGGAAATCCTAAAACACGAACGAATTAACGGCTAAGTCTATTATCTCGTGAAATAAAAAGGATACGATACCTTAGAGAATATATAGGAGCCTATTAAGAACCTAAGGGGCTACCTTTAGTAAGTTTAACGGTATTACCACTAGAGAAAGAACCTCTAGAAGCTATTAGTAAAAAGACATTTAGGCTATCCTAGAAAAACGATAGGTCTTAATTAAAGGACGCTACTATCCTCGTTAGACTAGCGTCCTCTAACGTAGCGGCTAGCTAACGAACTTCTTACTGTTTGGCTAGCTAATTAAAATCCGCGAACTCCGTAGCAGAAGGTAGATCGTCCTCGTATAGCTAATTAGCTATCACTTAGTTGTAATCTAATATCCGACTACTACGATCCTTAAGAAATTATTAATACTTTTATAACCGAAGAATTTTAGCTATTACTTTATTTATCTTTTAAGAATATTAAAGGAATAACTTCTGGGCCTCTACGAGGTCCGCGAATAATTTTTATTTCTTACGCTATAGATTATCCTACTCCTTATTAGAATAGAAACTCCGCTCGTACGTCTAACCGCGACAGATATAAGTCGAATACTTCCTACTATTAGTATAAGAACTTATTATATAACACTTTCCACGAATAAGGTAATAATCGCAAAGAGAGTCTATAGGATAACTAAAGCGTTCGATTCTATTAGCTAAACGATTATTATTAGCGTATTTATTACGCTTTAGCTTTTAAATAGCACTTTTCGGTATAATAGGATATACTAGGAGAAAAAATCAAGAAAATAAGGGACTAACACTTACCTAAGGGGGGTAAGCGGTTATAAGGAATTTCGGGGACGAAATCCTTAAGAGGGGGAGATAATATTACGACCCCTATAGCCACTAACTATTTAAGGGGCCATAACTTATAGATAGGCCACTAAGAGCTAACGAACCTAATATATATAATCTAGAAGAGGAGCTATTTCCCGAGGCTTACTCACTATCCCGAACTATACTCTATTTAGTGACTAGACAGTTAGCACTAGTTACGTAATAATAAAGGGTATACTAGAGGGACCATTAATAGATCACTAGCGGTATACTATAGGTGGTACTATATACTATCTAGGCGAAGCATATAAGGACACTCTTTCTTATACTTAGTTTAGTTCTTCGCGATTAATCCTATATTATTATTTGGAACCTACTATATAATAGTATCTTCACTATTTAACTCGTTAATAAACCCTCCTATAATCAGGCTAGCTTATTTATAATCTAACCTTATTAGCGCTCTACCTAACACGTCCTGCAAGAACAACTCTATAGACCCGAGCCCGTATAAAGCCTAGCTTCTAGGAAACGGTACGGTTATAAGTCACTCTCTTAGGATTCGCAGTTGGTGCCCGGAAGGCCGTATTCAGCCTACTCAGCACAAATACCAATTCTACCCCATAAGAATTCGGGTATTCCTTAAGTACGTATTACCTTCGAGCACTCAACTCACTATGACCAGTTAGCAACGCGTAACACTAAGCCCACACTCTAGGGTATCAGTCCTAACCCTAGTAAGCCTAAGCCTAAGCCTAGCCCTAACCCTAGCCCCCCTATAATACCTATAACTAGCGCTACCTAATCCGGACTTAAGGCTAGACCTCTTATTAGTTCTAGTTAGCGCAACTATAAGTCTAGCAAACTAGCTAATAGAGGCCCTAGCCAGAAGCTTACTAATAGCTACCCTAACAGTAGCTACCTTAATTTCCGTAGTAGTAAGCGCGCCAGAAGATACTCGCCGACACTCCTAATAATACCCTATTAGGTACTAGTTCTAAACCTAGGCAGAATTAGAACGCGCTACCTTAGTAACCCTACTAGTAAGCCTACTAAGCTAGCGCTAATATCTTACAGACCACTAACTAAGGGCTGTTTAACGTATACTTGATTAGCCCCTAGGATAGTTTCTTACCTATAGGTAACTATGATAATATAGACGCCCCGCTAGCGGATAACTGCGACCCTACTAATACCGCTTTTGCGGAGACTGGGTTTATTATGCTAACCTACGATCCTGCGTTTAGTGCATAGTCTTATTTCCCTAACCTAGTTATTACTTACCTCCATTATTCCGGCCATTTTACCTCGATAAATAAACTTCACCGTTACCTTAAGACCTATACCCTAGTTGCCGTTACCCTAATATCGGTTAAAGCGGTTACTAATTTCGCGAATACGTCGCTCCCGATTATTAAGTTAAATCGCCGCCTAGGACACTAAGTTAGCTATGCCTTTAGATCTTAGCGTTATACCACTATAACCGTCACACTCGTTAAGCGGACTAAGCTCACTATATATTGCCTCGACTCTAGTTATATTATAACCCTAATCGACACTAAGCTAGCTGATAGCTTACTTTCTCTAGGAGTGAAGCCGCTACTAAACGACCCTATTTCAGTTAAGGGTATAGGCTTATACCACATATCCGCGACTTATATTGTCATTCCGCTATTTTTCACTTACAAAGACGGCACGGCCAAGATCACTATTAAGGCCTATCTAGTCGAGAACTTAAGCGCCTAGCTTCTTATCGGCACTAACGTACTAAGGACTAAAGGGTTCGTTCTTAATTTCGCAAAGTGCTAAGCTACGATTAGTTTATACGATAGCCTTACGTTCCCAATCGCCCTTCGCGCTAAGCTAGCTTATATAAGCTACCGTCCGGTCTACGCTACGCATAAGATAGTTATCTAGCCTAACGAATCTACGTATATCCTAATCAAATTAAAGACTACCCTACCTTCTAATCGCGATTTTATATTCGAGCTAAGCCCCTAAGCCGGCGATATTCCTATTCAGATAGTAGACGCCAATTTTGTCGCGGTATATATACGTAATAGGATAATATAACCCTAGACTATTCCTAGGCGCGCTAAGATTAGCACCCTATACGAGGCAGACTATATATCCGCATTCTAGGTCTCCTCTGACGCTACTAAGCTTTACTATCCGATCCGCCCCCGCTATAAAGGTCGTTCTAAGCCAGACCTACTAGTTTAGGATAAGAGTTTACGTACTACACTTAAGAACGGTGCCTAGATCTATAGCGACCCTCTCACACGTTCCGAGCTCGTAAAGGTAGTAGTAAGCTACGATATTTAGTCTTATCCTAGGAAACAGCTAGGTCTTATTAATATTCCTAAGGAATAATAGATATAGCTTCCGCTTATCCCAGACACAAAGATTCCTCGCATATACCGCTACAAAGTTAGCCCGGAATCTGAGGGAGCTATTAACGAGATATTCGACTAACTACATAGCTAGGGTAAAATATCTTACTCATCAACTCACACGCAAGGAGCGCTCGCCTTATTCGTCGTCTTTAAGACTATCTACAAAGACGGCAAGCCATAGATTATAGGTAGGCTAATCATAGACTACCGCCCCCTAAATAAGTATTTAGTTCTAGATCAGTACCCTCTCCTATACCAGGATAAAATCATTTAGCTAACACGCAGGAAACGTTTTATCACTATTATAGATACCGCTAAGTTCTTCTACTAATAGCGCGTTTACCCCGATAATATAGACCTCTAAGCTATAGTTACCTACCGCGGATAAGAGCTACTTTATATCGTCGTTATAAGAAACGCAAACTCGATCGCTTACGTTCAACGCTAAATAGATAATATACTACGTAAATTTCGAGCTTAGTGCTACGCCTACGTCAATAATATTATTATCGTTTCAGATACGCTAGAAGAACATCTATATCGGCTAGCTTAAGTTTTTTCTACCTTTAAGAAATATAATATATACCTTAATCCTAAGAAAGCACGGATCGGATTCCCTAGCTTAATAATCCTAGGAAAGGAGATTAATTCTCTTAGCATAACTACTAAGGAGAAGAAGCTTATAGCTATCCTCTCCCTAGAGTTCCCCCGAACTTATAAGTAGCTCAAGACCTACCTTAGTATAACTGGCGAGTTCCGTTAGTACATAGAGCACTACGCTTATAAGGCTACACCACTCTATAACCGTAAGAAAACCTTACTTAAGGACAGTCCGCTTAAGGGGGCCCCGAGGCGAGCCTAGTTAGCCTATAGTACTCTCGACCACCTATCCGAAGCTAAACTTCACTTCTTCCGAACCCTATAGGATAAATTTAAGAGCCCTCGATAGTTAGCCCACCACGATCGTACGCGCTAGCTCTATATCACGCTTAATACCTCTAAGGAACGTAATCATAGTATAATAGTGTATTATATTAACGCAAGGTATCGTCACGCTAACGTTACTAAGGCACCTCCTTCCACCTACGTATAGCTAATTCTTTTCCTAAGCCGCACGCTAAGCGACGCTAAGAAGAATTACTAGCTAACTGAGTTAGAAATCTCCTACCTAGTCTAGGTTATCAGAAAGGTACGCTATATAATCGAGGCGAGCTTAGTAGACTAGCCCACGATCATATATACGGACTATAGTAGTACAGTTAATATTTATAACGCTATTACGCTATCCTCTAGCTCGGTTAACAGAACCAACTTACGACTCGTCCGTGCCTCACAGTACGTTCAATAGTTCCGCCTTAAGCTTTTCTACCGTCCCAGAAGCGAGAATAAGGTCGCCGATGCACTCTTAAGATTACCAAGCTCAGACTTAACTGTCCACTAAGCTAGCGATTTAGATTCGATTAAGGCCCTATATATATTCCTTACTTTAGCCGTAGAGCTATCCTAAGCTATAAAGGATCGTATCCGCGATAGGTATAAAGCTAACGCACGACTAGCTACCCTAATTAAGTCGCTCGAGCGTATTAAAACGAGTAATAACCTAATACGCCCTACGTTACCTTACCGCTTAGAAAATAGTTTCCTCTACTTCCTCTATATATTAGGAGAGGAGTCTCTTTACCTCCTACGTTCACTAACTACGGATATTTTCGCCCTAGTTCACGATAACTAAGGGCACTAAAGATTCGATACGACCTAGCAAAAGTTACGTAGTTTCACCTTCTATAAAGGCGCTAAGCTCCTCAAAGCTTATATCTAATATTATCTAGTTTATAGGGATAATACTATCCTAAGACACCGACTATATAGTTCCCTTTAGCTAATTCTTTCCCCGCCTATCCCGTTTCACACTATTACGATAGACTTCGTCGTTACCCTACTAGTAGCTAAGCGCGGTCTTAATTATATCCTTACAATCACAGATAAGTTCACAAAGTTAGTAGCGCTTCTCCCCGGCAGGGAGATATAGACTAGCGCCGACTAGGTAAGGACGGTTCTGGATTACTTATAGCATACGAATTAGGGTATCCCTACGGTAATAATAATAAATCGCGACCCTAAGTTCGTCCGAGGTTTCTAGAAAGCCTTTTTTAAGGCTCTCCACGTAGACATATTCTATTTAGCTATATACTACCCCTAAACCGACAGCCCATCAGAGAGGACAAACCAGACGGTTAAGATTATACTACGCCACTAAGTCGTATCATACGCTACTAAAGACTAGCCCACTGCCTTACCGGCCCTATAAATAGCGGCGAATACCACGGCAAAGGCCTTAACTAGTTACACCCTATACCGTTTATTATACGGAATAGATCTTACTAATCTATAGGAGCTACTCCGCTAAGCTACGCCTAGGGACTCTACCTTCCTCGCCTAAGCCAACGCCGAAACTTCCCTCGCTTTTACAGCAATAACTATAAAGCGTCAGTATAACGCGAAGCATAAGCTAATTCACTTTAAACTAGGAGACTTCGTCTACCTACGCCTTAGCCACGGGTACGATATCCCTAGTAACGCTTTGCTACCCGCTAAGCTCGCATAACGCTTCGTAGGATATTTTAAAGTTATTAAAAGAGTTAGAAAGTTAGCTTATCGTCTAGACTTTCCTACTATATAGAAGATCTATCCCATAATCAGTGTTACTTATCTAGAGCTAGCCCCAATAGGCATCGACCTATAGGACCGTTACGCTAATAAGCATACCCTAACGACTAACCCGCGATTCCCTTACGATAAAGATAGATACGACGTTAAGCAAATCTTAGCTAAATAGGTCCGCCTAGCCCCTAGCTAACCCCGCGCTAATAGTACTAGGAAAATAGTCACAAAGTACCTAGTCAGATAGTTAGGACAATCCGCCAAGGAAGATTAGTAGATCATAACCGACGAGGCTATAGGTTACGAAGACCTCATTCACGAATTCGAGGCCTAGTAAGCTAAAGCACGCTAGGTATAAGCCTCTTCTCACTAAAAAGTAAACAATACGGGAAGGTAGCAATATTATATCTCCTCTTACTTTATTACCTTATTACCTCCTCACTTCCTTTATTATCTTCTTACTTCCTTATTTCTAGCTTTTCCCTCACTTCCTTACCTTTTAACTTTTCACTTACCCCGTAACCTTACCTACCTTTTATTTAAGCTTTATATTACCCTTCATCTACGCTACGAGGGTTCGTTATTGTACTGTTTCGCTCATAATACTACGCAAGAAGCCCGATCCTAGCGAGGGTCCTAAGGATACTAAGGATATAAAGGCGAGGATCCTAAGCTAGGTTCGCATAGACATAATCTTTACTAAAAGGGACCTCGATTAGGAGGCAAAGGAGTGGCCCCTACTAGTTAAGAAGTCTCAAAAGATCTAAGCTACTAAAGCTAACTTCCCCCGCAAGAACTAGGAACTAACTAATACTCCGGAAACCTTCGGAAGGAGGCTAACTATCATATAGTGCGCGGTATTTGCTAAGTTCACTGATACCCTCTAGAGCGATAAGTTAGGGGAGAAAGTTTTCGTTAATCCCCCTAAGTTCATAGCCCTAACGGATAAGGCCGTCTACTAGGTCACGAAGCACTGCTCCTAAGCTAAACGCAGGTTTTTCTACCCAGTAAATTTTGACGCTAACAGCGATATCAGAGGGAACCGAGCCCCTATAGGCCCGCCCCTAATCATTATAGTTAATAGTTTCTATTACTTACTAGTTTAGAAAGGTTATATTATAGCTTACGGCGAATACGTTACCTCCTTAATATAAAGTTATCGTCTTAAGGAGAAGTCAGATAACTAGCTTAGGAACAGAGGTTATAAATAGATAGTCAGTTCCGTTATTCTGTATCCCGCGGTAGCCCATAAAGTTCGCTTAGGAATATACCGTATTCTGAGTAAGGACCTCGGCAAGCTCATACCTAACCTCACCTAAATAGAGTAAGCGTTAGCGATAGTATAGGATAGGGTTTATTAGGATTACTAAGACAAAGCCTTATTTATCTATAAGGGACCTATTTTTGTTAAAAACTAGCGTCTATCAAATTACTAAGTCCGATTTAGCGACCATACTAATACCACCTTAATACCGCGAGCCTTCTACCACAAGCACAAAATTCCTATCAACTATAATAGTAATATCTATAGTCCATTCAATCCTAACCCCCAAGATCTGTTCATTCGACCACTCGGTAAATTTAACGAGGATATATACTAAATAACGCCGCTACCAAAGCCTAATATTAAGACTAAAGTTAATACTACTAAGCTTAGAACTAGCACTTCTACGCTATCTAGCCCACCACATTAGCCTCGACCAGCCACACCGAGCTTGGCTAGCGTTATATACCTATATATCCTAGAGGACACCGAGTTCTCGAAATGGTTCCTAGAGCTACGTAATATATCCGTTAACATTAATAGTACGCTTAATACCCTAAACGAGCTCATAGCTATTAAGATCGTAATAGATTCTGAGGAAGCTCAGCGTATCCTTAAGCTTCCCGTAGCCTACGATAATACGAACTATAAGTTCCTTACCAAGCGCGCCGCGTTAATAGCATCAATTCGCGGTATACCGGAACTCCTACAGGGCAAGGCGACTGATATTTACCATCAAGCCTTTAATAAGTACGACAAAGACACACAGGCACTTCGTCCCATTACGCCTACGACTCCCACCGACGTCTCCGAACAGGAAGCTAACGCTAACCCCAAAGCTGACGCTAACCCTAAAGCTAACGCTAACCCCGAAGATAACGCTAATGCAGACCAAGACGACCGCCCGACTAAGAAACTCAGATTGAAGCTCAATAATCCTTTCTGGTCGTAAATTCCATTCCCCTTGCTAGCTTCTAGCTTCTGATTTCCCTTACGCTTGTGCTAGTTTGACGTCGAGGACGACGACTTTTCAGGTGGTAGCAGATGTCACCAAGCTAGCACTAGCTGACCGCCAAGCTAACCGCCTACTTCCCTTACTTTAGTTACTAGCACATAGCTTAGTGAATGGATCATCTTTCCATCACACACAATCTGTATGCGTACCAGTTTTACATTTATTAGGCGCCACAGTTAGTAACATGTCTACGCAATCTCAAACAGTATGAGTTGGTCATTCTCCCGGACGAATAGGTCATTCTGTCTAGAGGTTATGGAAAGCAATACGAAAACCTTGTATCGCCATGTGCAGGAAATTGAGTCTCGCTTGGGAAAAATAGAGTGCTGCCTTGACAAAAAACACTCCTTTCCCGAAAATACGGAGTCAAGTCTAGGCTGGGTCTGAGATCAGCGGAGAGCGAAAGTTTCCACTTCTCTAGCTTCTCATCAAGACTGCGATCACTCGATTGTAACGCAGATACGAAGTGCTAAAAAGCATGAGCAGTACAGTAAAATTGATACAGTAGAAATTGAGTATCAAGAGACGCAAATCCCATAAGAAAAGGGGAATTATGTGGATGGTTTACGAAGAGATAGCGATCTAAGAGTGACCAATTGATATTATGTGTTTGTGGGACCGTTTCCAATGTTACTTGCTTAATTATGATCAATTTCCTGGGATAAGCCGGCCATCAGCCCCTGGACAGATGAGCACTCTTTTTAGGAGCGTTGTGGCAGGCCTAGACTTTCTAGTGTCTGGGGCTTGGGTAGATTGAAATCATTCCCCGATGACTAAGAGGGGAAATGAAGAGAAAAGTGGATCTCAGGTGGCGATAAGGTAGGGGTGATCATTGCTCCACATAAACTATGTCGACCATCTTGCTTCATCTGCCTGATTCGTGTTCGCCTCTTCATTTCATCCCACACTTGACTTTCGAAGTCGCCGATTACTCAGCGGGGAAGCGTCCGAATAAGTGAAATTTTTGAAATAGCCTGACCGACGAACCTTGGATATCGATGACTCTTACCTACCCAAAGGCTGTGCCATATCGGACACTCGCCGAAATATGTATCCACACGAGAGGAAACTCCGTGACTTCCACCCCCTTCTCCAATACCAAATATCGGTGAAAATAGCCAATTGTCGATCATAATCAATCATCGAACCATCTCGAATTTCCCCGCCGTGAGGCCTGTACTTCTCGATTAGACGCATGCATATATTGTCATACTATATGATGCTAGGGTGATCTTTGGAAGTCTTACTTGCACAGCACTCGTACTTTGTAGCCTTCGGTAATGTGCTGACCCAAGCTCGTGCGCTGGGCCGTCACCTCCAGAGCACTGGGAAGCCTGTAGTTCCTAAACATGGAATGTCAGTGACTACGAAGGACCAGTTGAACCTTACAGGAGTGAATACTACGTTGTGATGTGTTGGACGCTCCTTCAATCCTACTACGGAAGGTGCTATAATTGTAAAGACCTTTGAGGAAATGGGAGCGGTCATGTTTCTCAAGACAAATCTACTCCAGGGCCTATGTTCACACTCGATGAGCATTTTCAGTGACCATTGCAGTGGACCGAAACGGATAATCCTCTCTGAGGTCGGAAATTAAACCCGCGGAATCGCTACTTTATCCAGAGTGGATCAACCGCCAAATTGTGCGATTTGACTCAATTGTGTGAAACCCATCCATAAAATTTCTGAGGGGCCTTGTCAATACAGATGTTCGTGGCTGTCTCGTATATTTCCTTCTATTATTGCACATAATGTAGGTTTTTCAATAGAATGACGCTGAATCCCAAATCCGCAACCTCACAGGCCTTTGAGCTGAGATGAGAGCCCGCATATTCCCTCCAGCTCATGTTCTCTGAAATACATGTCGAAGTATTTCGCCAAGGCACTGGCTCTGTCCTCTTCCGTATTTAGTGCCTGCATGGTTTCAGTTTTCCCATTTAGCACCCTCTTGACTTCTCTACCAGCAAGAATGTAGATGCCAACGGGTTCAAGATCTTGACCATTTAGGATTACACGTGTACATGCCAACTTCTGTGTAAACAGGATCGACCGACTCGTACTCGTAAAGAAGTTCATCATAATGAAGTCTTCGAATAGGAATTCAGCCTCGGAGAACGAGTATTGCGGGAGCCAGGCGCTCTGAGGGTCTTTACGGGCCTGGTAAACCCAGACCTTCTGAGATTGATCCATGAATTCAGCAAGAGGTGCCTTGATCAAAGACATTTCGCTTGGCACCATCAATGGTGCTACGATACCCTCTTGCAGAAGTAATGGACTAGTCGGAGTGTTACGGCCGAAACCAACGTCGACCTATCGAGTTAGTTTCATGAGCTTAATATTGTAGGCATTGAGCCTGGTGAGCCAGGACATACCATGTACTTTTGACCAGCGACCGCGACGATAAGAATCATGTGGCTCCTAGAGAATATCTATGTGAGTGATCCTTCGTTCATAGCATTGGGCGTTCAGCCAGAGTATTGCTTACAAGGATATATAACTTTCGTCAGTCACGTTTCCAGTAACAATTGTACGACTCACGCGGCCTCCAGTCGGATACACATGGTATCCAAGGGACGAGATAACCATGTATAGGAGATTCGTTGTCTCCATGCAGTATCCATCGAGACGACGGACAACTAGCTTCTCGAAGACAGAGGCAGGGTGGATGGAGATCGAATGATGGTTTGAGTAATGTAGAGCCGAATTTCCCCAGGTAATTGAACCCAGATGCCGCCGTTGCAATTCCTGCAAGGCTGCCAAGGGATGTTGTGTCACAGACTTCTGAATTTGTTCCAAGCGCGAATGACCATCAGCGGTCGCAATGGCGTCGTTGGCATAATTAATGCGCTGTAAGTACAGCTCTAATTGTTCCGTGCTTAGTGTGGGAGGGTACGCAGACATTCTAGATGCAGGCATGATGGGCAGCGTAGGTCCGAGACACGAAAAGGAAGTGAAGGCCAACGCAAGCGATCGATGTACAGTCACGGCTTTATACTGGGACCTAAGCCTAGACGCTTACCTAGCTGGTACTCACTAAGTGCTACCTCGGCTTTTACCACTGCCGAATAAGATGTGGCAAAATGCTCAATTGACACTAAAACAACTGTGCTCAGCCTACTCTTGGCAAATGGCCCCGTTGCTCCCCATCATCCAATCCATACACTATTTTCGCGTCCATTCCGAACCGAACCGGGGATGGTTGGTGGATCGCATCCGACTACCGTCCTGCATTTCTCGATCATCCTTAGGCTGGGATAAATATGCTCGTGACTAGGCTGCTCTGAGCACGCATGGTGCATAAAAAATTGACAGACTTAACTTCCTGCCAATCCATGTCCAACCTCAATGTAGATCTGCATGTTAGACTTGTTATTTTCGTTTATCATGGTCCCGACTGCTCTGCTGCGTTGCTCCGTCATGGATAGACTGTCTCAATTTGCAACTGAGAAGGAAATAGATCTTTATTACCGTTCAACAGTCGCGAGACCATGGGCCGAATGGCTCTTATCATCAATGTAGAACGCATGGCTTTCGTTCATGACTGACGGATGTGCCATGGCCCCAGCCTTGCAGATCCCCTCTACTAAATTGAATCATGCTCCCCAGCTGGTTGATAATATGTCATTCTTTGCCTCTAGGTTGAGATCGTAGTGGGACTGACAAAAGCCCTACGCAAACAAACTTGATTTCTCCATTTTTGCCGTTTGCTGCTGCAAATTTCCCTTACCCACTTGGCAGCAATGCCGTCGGACGAGCTCATATAGTTTCCCTTGCAGGCTTGAAAGTCAAGGGACGGACGACTCATGGGTTCTGGGAATGTTTCCAATTGGGGCTCTAGGAAAATTCAGCGGTTCAGCGTCCGTCTACACAAGGGGTCTACTTTGCGACCGTACACACGCGAAAAAAATCGACACCTTACTTCAGATACCCACAGGTGGCAAAGGTATCCATTGTCAGGGAGTTATTGTTGAGCAAGCGAAAGGCATCCGGAAAGAACAGAAGTATATGGCCATTGGACGTTAGTGCATCCGGCGTGGCCACATAGGTGTCCACGCCTCCAACTTGCACGACCTTTGTCTTAGGCCGTCTTGAATGGATAGAATCTTTTGAGGCAGCAAACTTCGGCCGCTTTCGCCGGAGCTGGATCATCAACAATGCTCATTTTATATTCGGGAAACCGAGTCTGACAGATGTTCGCTTCGGGCATCGGGGCATCAAGTCATTTTGTTTCGTTAGCTATATTGATTGAATGAATTGTATTTTTTTAGCAAATTACTAGGTCTAATGCACCATTCATGGATAAGTCATGATTTGACCTTATCTTTGAGAGTCGGGGAATCTCCGGGAATGCCTAGACGGGAGCAAGCAGGACTCGCACTCGGGCAAGTTTGAATGGTACATTTTCTAACATCTCCGTGGCTTTGTGCTTCTATCCACCCAGTGGCCGTGGTGGATGCTTATCACCCCGCGCGGTTTGACCCACCATGTCAAATACTAGCGGGGAATTAGCCGGCACTACCTCGAACCCTTATCGAATCCATTCCTGGGTCAGCGGGGTTGCTCGGTATATATTGCAACTTGCGTACAGCGAGAGACTCAAACCAACAATATCATCTGCAGTTTGGAAAAATTCGTAATATGGCCGGAGATTCTATCAGAGACTTGCGTGTCGCCATTATCGGTAGGTTTTTATGACGTCTATGGAGTTTCATTCTTAATCGAGGCCGTTTCTAGGTGCTGGGATTGGGGGCCTCGCTCTGGCCATGGGCCTGCAAAAGAAAGGTGTGCCGTACACCATCTATGAAGCAGCTCCCGAATATTCTGTCCAGGGGTAAGCTCAGGTTCACCATGGTCTAGAACAGTATTGACAGCAAGGAAAGTGCGGGCATTGGGTTCGGTCCAAATGGCGATCTGGCGTTGGATATGCTGCAGGAGGGCTTCCGTGCCGAATACGAAAAGGTCTGCGTGGGCAACATGCCTGGGCAGCCCCAGGATATTTACTATGAAGGCATGCTCCTGAAAGAAGGTCTTGGTACGTAAAATAATTCTCTTTACCAGAGCAGCAGCCCGGATTGATTTTTACTAATTGCCTTCCATAGGACTTAATGAACCTTGGCGCGGGAAATCAACCTGGGGCCATGCCGATTACGTCCGCAGAGGTGTTCGTCACCACTATCAAGTATTTCACTATCTACGTCAGGTCGCTGACATGGATTAGGCTCATCGCAACGCTGTTCTTCAAATAATGACTAGCTTTATACCCATCGAGAATGTCCACTTCAACAAGCGCCTGATAGCGATTGAACAGCGTCCGGAAATGGTCGTCCTGAAATTTTCAGATGGCGATGTTGCTGAGGCTAGTATTTTAGTCGGCGCTGATGGGATCAAGAGCCTGGTACGGGAGCACGTCTTACGACCGTCGTATCCAAGCGAGGTTGAGCCCGTTTATGCGAACTCATATTGCTATCGAGGCGTGATACCAACATCTGAGGCCAAAGAGATCTTTGGTGATCTCACAGATATTGCGAAGATGTATCTCGGTGGCAAACGATGTTGCGTTACTTATCTGATTTCGAAGGGCAATGTAAGTCTAAATGCCATCGGCTTTCTACTATTGTCTCGGTAAGGCTGACCGCTAATGGACTCCAGGAATTCAATTTTCTCCTTTGCGTAATCGATGATAATCCTTGGGAATTTGGGAACACTGTGTCACATAAAATTAGCCATGAGGCTATGATGGCTGACTTTGGAGGAACTGATATAGACGAACGGTTCCGCCGTTTGTTGACCAAAGCAATGCCAGTAAAATGGGGCTTCTTCCATCATCGGCATACGTCGACGTATTATCGTGGTAGGGTTGTTCTCCTGGGTGATAGTGCTCATGCATCTCTACCTTTCCAGGCAGCCGGCTCCGGTCAAGGTTTGGAAGATTCCTTGATTCTCGCAAACCTTTTGGCTAAAATTTATAATACCTGTCACCAAGAGACAACACTTATGCCATGGATCCGTGCCTGTTTCACGGCCTATGACTCCATTCGACGGCCAAGAGCCCAAAAACAACTCGAGCGGGCTCATGAAATGAGCCAGATGCTTCATTTCCAGCATCCAGAGACAGGTCAAGACATGGAGAAGATCTCATCTAAATTGCAGCATGGGTGGTTTGAATGGATATGGTTCCATGACTTGAATGGGGACATCGAGTCGGCAAGTCGATTGATGGATCAGGCCATGAATATGTAAGTCTTGTTTTCAACCAATATGCTGTTCCATATACGAAGCAGCGGACTGCCCATATGCACCATCTGCTGGGAATTTGCATGCTGACAAAGGCTCTCTTGGTTTTCGTAGCGCGAAGATTTAATGTCGAGTAATTTCGTTGTTCAATGCCGCTCAAGGCCTCATTTTTCTGGCCCTTATTCAGTTCCCCCCAATTAGTTTCGGTGCTCCTGATAATTTAGTCGCTTATCCTTACGGCCTAGATCTATGGCGCCTTTAGCCCTTTTGATTATTTATTACGTCCTGGACGATTGCTGGACCCTTTAAGACTCGTGTATGTAAGAGCTGCAGTCAAAAGATTGGTCTGGATTTGAGCTCAAAGCCCTGTACACTTGTGATGATATTCGATGAAAAGGCTAAGTGACCTGGACTTGCGAGACACCGCCGAAAGACACCAAAATAGATAGCACTTTTACGCCGCAAAAAGGGCTTTGAAAGGGGCAATTCATTTAGTCAAAGGTAAAGCTGATCTCGGAAAAGGAATGACCCAATTGCTCTCCAGAGATAAACCACGTCTAGGTCGTTGAGGGACGGAAATCCCACTCCTTTTCGCGTTTCGAGAGCGCTGTCTCTTCGCTTTGTCAGCGGGCAAAAACCAATTTAGATCACAATAACACCGTTCACACAGATACCCCATATCCAACGCTAGAGACGAAGTGGATCTTTCCCATCGCCACCAGAGATGTGAGTGGAGAGATAAAGGCGCAAGTACAATAAACGCCGAGCTAACAAGGAGTGTCCAGGTCTTGTAGAGGACTTGGATCCGGCACTTTGGAGGCTCAAATTACGGTGCAGTAGATCATACTGACATACTCAGCAGCTGAAGGGGGCCAGATCAACCTCTCGAAGTACGGTGTTTGGCTTTTCAAGTCTAAATATCAGGACGCAACGTACACACCCGATGTCGGCTCTTACTTTCCTGTTATCAGTTCACCCAATTGGATGGACATATCTTAGCCTGATAAAGGCACAGCCAAAAGATCTCCCTGGGGCGCTACGATGATTGAGGGGTACTTCGAAGCATCGGTCCTGATTTGTGATATAAAGCGTGGCTGAAAAAGCCCTAGCATTAAATGCCTGACTCCACCCCAAACATTAATCGTCTGAGCCATCCTTATCAGTCTTGCAGCACGTTCGCATATGTGGTGCCAATATGACGCTGACTGCGTGGCAGGAGAAAGTCGAGATCAAAGTATCTCAGGCTACGGACAAGATTCCATTGGAGTGGCGGCTGCATTATACCTACCTTGAGACATTGCAGAGCACTGGCCAATGTGTTCTCGATATCCCGCGTCACTGTGGCATTCTGTCCGAAAGAGAAATCCGGATCACTGAAACTTACGACGCAACTGCATTGCTCGAAAAATTGACTTCTCGCGAGTTTACTGCAGTCGAAGTTGCTACCGCATTCTGCAAGCGTTCAGCGATTGCTCAGCAGTTGACATCATGTCTGACGGAGACCTTCTTGGACATGGCCCTGCTCAGGGCTCGTTAGATGACCATCTCAAAACCACGGGAGAAATAATGGGTCCGTTACATGGTCTCCCCATCAGTCTCAAAGAATGTTTTCGTATTGCTGGGGTGCCGACCACCATGGGATTTGTATCTTTCCTCGACCGGCCTCCTCAAACTGCCAACTCTGTCTTGGTGGATGTCTTGCTAGCGGCTGGAGCGGTGCTCTATGCAAAGACAAACATTCCGCAAACTGTGATGACGCTCGACTCGCACAATAATGTTTTTGGCCGGACACTCAATCCGCATCGGTTGAGCCTTACGGCTGATGGCAGTAGCGGCGGTGAGGGCGCACTTTTCGCCATGCGCGGATCTCTCCTTGGAATTGGGACAGACATTGCTGGGTCAATCTGTGTGCCAGCGTTATGCTGTAAAACTGTTGGATTTAAGGTTTCTGCAAATCGAGTTCCCTACGGCGGTATTACATCCCCCGCGAGGCCCGGTATGGCGGGCTTCCCACCCTGTGCTGGTCCTCTCTGCCACTCTGTCCGAGATGCCGAGCTGTTGCTCAAAGTGATCTTTAATTCAAATGCTATGGATTTGGACGATAATGTACTGGGTGTCCCGTGGATTGCAACACGTCAGCGACCGTCGCTTCGGGTCGGTGTGTTACTAGAAGATGCCTTGTAACCTTTGCATCCTCCAATGCAGCGCACAATCGCAAATGCCGTGGCTAAGCTACTAGCTGCGGGGCATGATGTGATTGAAGTTTCAAATCAGATGCCATCTATGTCCGAGGCAAAGAACGTAGCTTTTCGGTCCTTCAACATGGAACACGACACCAGAGCCCCAGCTGCTGGAATTGTACGAGCTCAATGTGGCTAAGGCTAAAATTCTTACGCAAATGAGACGGGTATTTGTTGAGAACAAAGTGGACGTCATTATTGGGCCTGCCTACCAGAGCTGTGCTGTACCCCATGAAACATGTCGTATAGCCACATACACTGTCTTGTGCAATCTCTGTAACTGCGTGCAGCTTACAGTGAAACCGTGATCCTGCGCTGATTGTTTTTTTGAAGAACCCAGCTTGTGTCATACCTTTTGGAAAGGCAAATGCTGTCGAAGACGCCAAATTTGTCCGAGACGTTTTGTATACGCCGCAGTGTAGGTTCCAATTGTCCCAGTAAAGATTCAGCTGGTAAGTGGCCACAGATAATCTAGAGGCAGTCGAAGGTGCGCCTTGCCATGTCCAGATGATCGGCAGACCTATGAAGGATGAAGAACTCATGCAAGCTGCCCTCATTGTTGAAAAGCTATTACAAAATTAATCCCACGAAGCAGCGTATGTGGGTACGCGCAGCTACAGGTATATTTAAGATTCGGATACATAAAGGTATCGCAATAGTAAATTCACTAGTACGTGCACATGATTCACTATCATCATCTCTGAGAAGGGATCACCAAAATAAATCGAACTCAAGCTCTGTAAATGCTATTTTCTATGACGCCATACGCTCCACACGACGCTGCAGTTCCTTGACCATATCTATTCCGACTTGGGTTGCCTCATCCAGGTTCTCCTCCGGTAGACCAAGCAGCTCATTCTGTGCCTTGGCCGAGCATTCACTGGGATCATCCGAGTAAAATGCCCTTGCGTAGAGCAGCTTACTGAAGCCAGCCATGTTACCGCTCTTGACCAGTGCCAGACCCTCTTCGTATCTCTTCTTGGTCGGCTCGTGGTGAATCGTCCAGTCCGCATCAGTGGTGCCCGTAACGCGCTTGACGCTCTCAAACATCTCATTTTGGCTAAGCACAAAGCTCTTGACATACAGCGCTTTATTAAGCCACCCCGAGACAGTAAGACTCGTGTCATTTTCGTCGTCAGGAAGCAACTTAAGGCTCAGGACTTTGGCCACGGCGCGCCCAACCTGCGACAAGGTCGATACCGAGTTCTTCGTGTTGCCATCGTCATAGATCGTTAGAGATCGTTTGTCGAAGTCGAACCCAAATCGCGCCTCACCGCCCGCCAGGCTGTAGTCGTACCAAAATCCACAGCACACGGTGATCCACTGCATGCCGAGCCTCTCGATTTCATCCCTATTGGCCTTGGCCACGGGCCCCAGCATAATTTCCTCGCCGAGCTTGACTTGCTCCATGTCGCCAGCGTAGCTGTTAGGCATGACGTACGGAACACCAGCCTTGACGGCCGCCTGGACCAGCTTGCTGTGGGTGTCGCGGGGCGCTGTGGGGGCCATCGTGATGATCAAGATTTGTTGGCCCTTGAGGGCAGCGACAATAGTTTCCTCGTCGTCATAGTCAACTGAGGCGACCAGGATGCCCTCAGGGAGTTTGTTGCTGCTATTTTTGCGGGAGAGGGCTGTCACTGTATGTTTTCCGGTTTGAAGGAGAGCAGAGGCGAGGTGAGACCCAACAGTGCCTCCAGCCTAAGAGCACTTGTTAGTTCTTGTTTTGATGGGTGCTGTTGGAAAGAGTTCACCTACACCGACAATAGCAACTCTCTCAACGGCATTCTTGAAGCCAGCGGGCTGGTCCTTGGCGTACTCAGGCATCTTGGCCCTTCTCGAAGTGGACATTGAATTGATGATCAATTTATGTCAATTATCGTGAGCGTGGGGTAGAGTAGCGTTTGAGAAGTTTTGGCTGTTTTTCCCGTTAGAGATGATAGATAACTATTCCTTCTTGCTGCAGAGAATAGTTGCTCATTTATACGATTTAGATCCAGTCTCTCAACACTTCTACAGAGCCATACTTTTGCGCTATTTCTTCTCCGTCACAGCCTTGTCACGTCTGGTCAGATTGGGCAAGTCCGAGCTGCTGCTTCCGGACAGCTATTCTCCGAGCAACTCGTATATCCGACATAATCTGGCCAGACCATCACACCTAATTCGCCCAGAAATACTGGCGCCTTAGAAGCCGTGGACCAGATCATTAAACTCTGAGTCAGGCAACGCATGCATGATTGTCGTCGCAGCTGCACACTTGTGGGTCTGGCCCGCTCCAGAGTAGCCGCGGGCAACTCCGGCGCACATTAACGCCCGTGGAACTGAGTACCCACAGGGCGAAGCTCCCCTATGGACGGAGTTACAGTGGGGACAACTAATGATCGCCCCGCACTCGGCCGCCGCACCCGCACACATCTCAGTGAGAAACACTGACACTACCCGACGGCGGCCTGACTAATTCCGCATTTGCCGCACCGCACCGCACCAACATTGACGGTGTTAAGACAGCATGGCCGATAGTCCCGACTTACGGACCTTCTCGCATACCTCCGCAGTGTCAAGATGATCAGATTGAAACAAAAGAGCCTTGAGGCTTGCTCAGAGGCCCTGCTTCGAACCTCCAAGGGGCCTAGAATTTAATAAATATACTCCACGGCAGCTGATCGACGCATACATCCCAGGCACAAAGTCGACAACATCGGCTTGCCGGCCGATCAAAGACTGTACAACGAGCAGTTCTACTCTGTGGGCTTACTCGACCCCTGAGCCATTGGGCTGCCTCATTGACCACCATATGATCTTCGCAAGAAAAAGACAATATGTCGCTTGATAAGGCTCCCTCTGATCATTCGATACAGGGGCAGACCTCCCCCGAAGTCTCGAATGAGGTCGACGAGAACAGCGTTGCCAAGGAGGTCCACGATAGCTACCCCGAAGGACCTCAGCTTCAACCCTTTGAATCCCACGTCGAACGCCCCCAGTCCCTCGCCGGCGAGATCCTCTTCATTGCAGTCATCTGCTCCTCCCAGCTCCTGACTCAAGCCGGTCTCGCCATCAGCATTGTGCCCCAGCACATCATTGGTCGTTCGTTCGGCATCGACGACCAGCCCGGCCAGTTGAGCTGGTTCTCCGCTGGGTACGCTCTCACGGTTGGCACTTTCATCCTCATTGCAGGCCGTCTTGGCGATGTCTTTGGCCACAAGCCCTTCTTCGTGGGAGGCTACGTCTGGTTCGGCTTGTGGTCCGCTCTTGCTGGCGTCTCTGTCTACAACAGCCCCAGCTTCTTCATTTTTTGCCGCGCCATGCAGGGCATCGGCCCGGCTTTTCTACTACCCAACGCGATCGCTATCCTCAGTCGCTGCTACGACCCGGGGCTTCGCCAGAACATGATATTCAGTCTTTTTGGTGCAACTGCACCCGGTGGATTTGTGCTCGGCGCCGTTTTCTCCAGCCTGCTTTCCCAGATGGTTTGGTGGCCTTGGTCCTATTGGATTCTGTGTTTTGCGTGCCTTCTGCTCTCCATCTTGGGCTTCTTTGCTATTCCAGCAACTCCGGCCCCGAGCAACCCAGAGCCTGGGTGTCCCAGTATTTGGCAGCGTATCGATATCTTCGGGTCCATCCTGGGTGTGATCGCCCTGGTCCTCTTCAACTTCGCCTGGAACCAAGGCCCCGTGGTTGGCTGGCGGACACCTTACACCTACAGTATCATGATTGTCGGCATCATCATGTTCGTCATCTTTGTCCTCGTCGAGAAGAGAGTGAGCCACCCGTTAATCCCCTTCGGCGTCCTGCAGATAGGATCCCTCTTCACTCTGGCGTGCATCAGTGCCGGCTGGTCCAGCTTCGGTATCTTCGTCTTCTACTCCTTGAATCTCCTTGAGGTTCTGAGGGGCCAGACACCTCTACTCACGTCCGCTCAGTTCACTTCAGTTGCCATAAGTGGCCTTTTCGCTGCGGGCGCCACTGGTCTGGTCTTGAGTCACTTCCGCGCTTCGACCGTGATGCTCATTGCCATGACCTTCTTTCTTATTGGTGGCATTATTTTTGCGACTGTACCAGTCCACCAAATATATTGGGCGCAGACATTCGTGGGTATCATTGTCCTCCCTTGGGGTTTGGATATGTCCTTCCCCGCTGGCACCATCATTCTGAGTCGGGCTATGCCGCGGCGGCATCAGGGTCTCGCCGCGTCGTTGGTGAACACCTTTGTCAACTACTCTATCTCCATTGGGCTCGGGCTTGCTGGCACGATCGAAGGACAGGTCAATGATGGAGGGAAAAAGGTTCTCCAAGGATATCGGGGCGCATTTTATATGGGTGTCGGTTTGTCCGGCTTGGGTGTAGCTGTGGCTCTGCTTTTCTGTCTAGTGGAGTGGCACCAATCCAAGTCGTCAGAAAAGGCGGCGCAGAACAAGGACGAAGCGCAGGAGGGATATGTTTAGAAATGGCAAGTTTTACATAAAATGCAATACTGAGTTTCATTAGACCATCCTATAGGGTCACGCCGTGTCTTCATGAGTCGAGCCGCCGCTAAGTAGATTCAATCAATTTACAACGCCCCTTGCGCTACTACAGCTGAATTTCGGGACCGAAAATCGACTGATATGGCTCGACGAAAAACTGATCCCAGTCCACACCCCAGCCAATGTCCGGCAAGGCAGGGTTGGCTTCTGGTTCTGGCTGCGCCTGCAAAGGCTCATAGCCCGCTTCGACAGCTTCCAGTTGGATGAGCTCCTTTCGTTTCTTTGCGATATTGAGGCTGAGAAGATGCCGCGCTATCGACAATGCCTGACGGGTCAATCTTGTGTCCACAGCACCGACAAGGTGTTCCAACCCCTTGAAAGCAGCAGGAATGTGAGCGGAGGAGGCCGGCGTGTCAATAGCCAACAAGACGCAGGTATACTGGAAGACGCTGCCTATAACATTCCACAAGAGACGGCCTTGGTCGGCTAGCTGTCTTGCTGCCTCCACTGCGTTATTCCCGCTATCAATGACGAGTTGAATCATCTCATCCGTGATACCTGTCTTTAGCTGATAAATGCGTCTATAGAAACAAAACGCCAGATCCGCCTTAGTGGCCACCAGGAACGGATGAGTGAAATGGAGTTTACTCAATGCCTTGAGACGCTCAAATAGCTCCTCCCTCGGAGTCGGGGGCTGACATGCGAGCTGGAACGGCGAGTTGGGCGACGGGATGATCTGGACTATCTGCACGAATTGGTCGGCAACGGATCCTGGGATCGGGATGATAGCCTGACAAGTCACAGCCGGGAATGTTACAGCTGAACGATCATACTCATAGGACAGCATGTGATGACCGGCCCACGAGATCCAGAAAATGCGCCTCAGTCGGTCTGCATCATGTCCAAGAACAGCGGCGCCGGCGATGGACGCCATTCGTTTGATATTCTCTTCCTCGTGCAACCCAACCACTTCACAAAGATGCATGAGAGTGCACGACGCGACCCATGCACTGCTGGGCCGGGTTGTGGCCCGGAGATAAAATAATCGCATGCCCCACGCGATGATATGGTCAATGCTCAGCATCCGCATGGAGGCCGGATCATCAAGAATAGCTTTAGCGTACTGCAAAAGATCAGACTCCCGCGGGTATCTGGATGGGGATAGGAACGATCCAAAAGCAGCAACGCCGGCGGCTACGGCGCCAAAAGCGACTGCGGTGCTGCCGGTGCCTTGATAATAACTCCGACATCGCTGAGCGTAGATTCTCGGGTCCATGTAGTCGCCAATCGGGCCTATTGCAGAAAAGTACACATTTGAGAAGAAGGCGAGATTTTCCTCCGAAATAATATTCCCGAGAAAGCCATAAGCGTTGGAGGCCTCCTCGGGGCGGATCCCAAAGTTATAAGCGAACGAGTTGATCTTGGGGGGGCTGTCAGAACCAAGAGCCACTCCCAAGACATGCGGGAAGGCCATAGCTGCCGATGCTCCGGTGTATCTGGACTTTTGCTCGTCGAAGATACCGGTCCCAGCAGTAGGGCTCTTTGTCGATGGGCTGTTAGCTCCATAGGAAGCTCTTGCTGTATGAGATTGGCTGTCTGGGCTGCGCGAGTCGGTGGTAACCCCGCACTCCACACTACTCCCGCCTTCATAAATAATACGCTTTGCCTGGGGTGGAGCGTGCCCAGATTCATTCACAAAGCCGGCGGTGTCGTCGTCGGCGTATCTGCAGTTATAATCGTAGGTGGTGCACGTGCCACAGGGATACTCCCCGTCGCATTTCCGCTTGCGCTGGTGGCACGGTATGCATGCCTTTCTCGCACGCTTGCGCTTGCTAATAGTTGTGGACATGACTGTTTAATCGCTAGGGCATATTCTTGGAGGCTTATTACAAGACAATCAGGGGGTGATTTGATCGGGTGTGGCTATGTTGGTAAGAGCGCTAAACTAGAAAAGGTGAGGAATACAGGACCCGCCCCCAGTGCATACTTCCGCTGAAAACCCCTTTGCAGTATCAATCTACACATCAAGTCTCCCTTTTCTCTCTTTCCTGTGTTTTATTGTATTTGGCCGGGACGGAAAGTGTGAGAAAAAGTGTGACAATAGCTTAGCCCCCAAAATTAATAAGAAATACACTCCTAATGGTCGCATCTGTACGTAGTCATCACTAGGAGGTTAGATAGCGTGATTGACGGTCTTGAGAGAACTACACATGCGACATAGTCCGAATTGAAATGCACGGAAGCAAAGCACAATTGTATTATCTCGTGTATCTTATGAGCAAAGTAGAAAACCCGATAATCCCGGGTAATATATGAATGAAATACGTAGACAGACGCCACTCTGCGCAAAGGAGATATATTTGCATATGTACAGCTCAGCCCGTGAACTCACTAACACTGTGCAGCATTGATAATATCCGGAAGTATGTTGTGAGTGTTGTTCCAAACTTGGGTTGAGCCAACGACGAATAAAGAACTGATATACCAAGTGTTTCTATGACCCTGGAGACCCTTCATCTTGCCATACCAGCCGCCAGCAATGTCCTTGATTGGAGGGGTCAGATGAAACGGGGAGTAATCCTGGAAGTCGACGAACTCGGGCTCGATGGCCTTAACATTGTTCTGAGTCTGCAGCCACTTAATGGTGATTCGAGTAGTGCTCTCAATTTCAGCTTGTGTCTGGGCCTGGACCGTGTTGTACCAATAGAAATAGTAACCAGGAGAAGCCGAGGGGGCAATCTCCACCACACCGGGCAGACTGGCGACTTGATATGGTCTGTCGACGCCGACGTTGGTATAAGCGACGCCTTCCTCAAGCCCGGTGTTGTTTACGACGCCGCCGTAGTAAAATTTGCCAGAGAGTTTGCTCAGAATGGCCTGCTCCTGCTGGTCTAGGCCGAAATACTTGGTGTTATCCAAGACCGGTGGCATAGCAATGATAAGCTGTTTGGCCTTGATAAGCTTCTTGCCAGATGGGGTGTTGGCCACGAGCTGCACGCCGGACTTTTGTGTCAAGCCACGCTGAGCTGCAACGATGGAAGATTCAAGAAAGACATGTGACTTCAACTCGGCCAGAGCGTTCACGTAAATCTCGGAATTGTCGTTATCGGAACTGTGAATAGCAGCTCCCGCAAACTCTTCCAACTCGATGTGATTTCCATCATTGAAAATAGCAAGCGCAGTGGTATCCAATGGATCGCCAGGGGTTGCTGGCCACGAAAGACCACCTACGGCCGAGCCGTAGGAAAGATTGTTCTTCTTGACGAATTCTGGCCAGGTAAGAAGCAGGTCGTCAGGGACATTGTTGGGCAGGTCAATTAGGTTGTCAAGATAAGGATATTTGTTGAGCTCGGCAATGTAGTCGGGCTGAACAGTGCCCCGGGTGTAGTTGGTCAGAGCAACTTGCTTAGCGAAGTCATAATATTGGGGGACTCCGAAATCCTTGAGCTCGACATTGGCCAGAGGTGTGCGCAAACGGGCAAAAAAGTCGCGAACTATTGGGTCGTCGAGGTGGATCTGTACGCCAAAGTCGACTTTGGCCCCAGTTGCAGGGTCATGGAATGTCCTAGTGTGTCCCCCAAGTCTGTCCGACACTTCGATCAGGGTGAAGGTTTTGTTTTGATCGGCCAAACTGATCGCTGCATAAGTCCCTGCTGCTCCCCCACCGATGATGGCAAAGTCTCGCTCGACAATGTCTTTCGCAGCAAACGCCGACGAATCGAATTGATGAGAAGGGACAGATGCAGCCAAGACTCCCGCCGCGCTGGCGATGCACAGCAATGTGGTTAACATCCTGCTAATGAGGGAAAGAATGGCAATAAGACTATAGTAGTTGGAAATATTGACTGCACTCTGTTTAAATATGCCCAAATTTCCGAATGCGACAAACAAGTGTCTTCTCTGACTTACGTTCCTCCGAAGCGCTGATATTACGCTCGAAGAAACTCCGGTGTCGACACAAACTTAGCGGAAGGATCCGAGGCAGCGGCCAAGATTTCTTGACGCCATATTACATGATGTAAGCTACACCAACTCCATAGTCTATCAGAGTATGCATTTTTGGCACCGCTGTTGCGCTTAAAGTATTATGTCAGTGTACAGCGTGGCCGGGAAGCGAATGAGCCACTCCAGCACATCATTTAAAATACAATTAATGCCAACTGTATACCTCTCTGCGAGTATAGATTCTCGTAAAGACTTCTTGTATATGTATGCTCTTCATGATGAGTCTAACGTGACTTGAAGGCCTCAGAGGTTTTTGTATTATGGTACCTGAAAGATATATTCAGAAGCTCAACGACGAAGATTATGGAACAAGTTTGGCAAACACTTCCTCCACGGTTCAATAGACCCAAATTCTTTTATAAGATATATTTTACGCTCAATCATTGTCAAAATGAATAGTGAACAGAATGAGCTTGTGATGGTTGAGAAGTTATGTTCTTGACTTATTGCCTTTACTATAGTGTCCTGGAGTGACTCACGCCCTCGTGGACTACGTTAGAATAAGACTTGCGATATCATTGACCAAGGTGACACTCATTCCAACACATAATGCAGTGTTGCGATCAATTCTACATTGTTACGGGGAATCTACTATTGCGATCTTGGTTTTACTGTTTGACATGTTGAGAAACTATTCTATATCAGGCCAGCTCCTCAGTGGTCTGAGCTCATAGATGCTCCATCTGACAAATCTTGCAAGACTACCTTATAGACCCGAGACTGTTTAATGCAATCGTGTAGAGCTGGATTATCCACTGCTTAGCGGGTGAGCGGCGCGGTATCCAAGCAGTGAACGGATGATCGATCATGCAATGAGCTATATAAGTGGAGTGACGCTGCTTAAAGTGGACGTGAATTGTATCCGTAATTGATTGCTGCTGGAAAGGCGCGGATATCTCACTTTTGAAAAAATCCAAATCAATCATCCAATAGACGTATTCATGGCAATTTGATTGGCTAATAAGAGTGACGGATCCAGAACTGATACTTGTATCATTTCCTCATTTTTCGTAAGCAAGTCAGGATCAAAGAAGGGTTCAAATACCCAGAAGATATTGGCTAAATATCCATGAATGCTCGAGGACTTGGTAGCAGAGTCACCACCGCCGTGGATCTGTCCGGTCATTCATGTATTTCCCGCGCAAAGTTAAACAAATTAAGACACAATGGCGTCTGGTTATTTCTTCTGAATAGTAATGTTGCATTGCATAGTTCTAATAGTGCATACACGAGGTGTGGTGGGCCTTAGGGTACAATTAGCTGAAAGATAAGTTTCATCATTGAAGATAAACGAGCCCTTGAGTGGGGCAATACGGGTAGTCTTGGTATGAGGAGGTAGGCAGGCGCGCAGACAGTGAATCTACTGGCCGGGAAGAAAGTTGGTGTGACCTAGTATCGCGAACAATTCGCTTAATTCGAGGCTATGTGCTTATCAGGAAGACGATGGGAGACGCGGACCTGGCATAGTTCCCTGAAATCGAACTCACGTTGAACAGTACCTCTGCAGCCTCTATCATGTACCTTTGCCAGAATCTAGATCTCCCCAAAATCCTTCAGACGCAACGAAAGGCACGTGGAATTGATCTTCGTAGAGAGCAAACTTGTATTGCTCTCTACATTAGGAAAAAATAATGATGGACTCAAGATCCTAGCTTCCTGATTTGCCGAAATTTTCCGTTTGCCGCGGGTTCTCCGTCCTTGCCGCAGATTTCCGTTCTTGCCGCAATTGTCCGTTCGTGCCGCACTTTCTGTTTTCGCGAGCCGTGTTCTTCTAAGTTCGCATCCAGAATGACAATCATCAAGCTTATCTTTGAGGCGTGAAACACAGGGT
This sequence comes from Penicillium sp. IBT 18751x, assembly GCA_028828935.1. Taxonomy (NCBI): domain Eukaryota; kingdom Fungi; phylum Ascomycota; class Eurotiomycetes; order Eurotiales; family Aspergillaceae; genus Penicillium; species Penicillium sp. IBT 18751x. Next base: position 2,213,691 of record JAQJZS010000001.1, on the reverse strand, counting down.
CTCTTAGACTATTTTCCCAGCTCACGAGGGAATAGGGGTGTACCTCGTCGCCGTATTAGTCGTAGGCAGCGTTCTACTAAAGTTGCTAGTGTCATGTAGAACGACCAACCAGGGAAGAGACTCCTCTGAATTATCATCTGCACGCGAGTTAAGGCCTTGTGTTCATCAAGTCGACCAAAACAAGCAAGTTGTTCGGAAAACCATGTTTTATTTTTGCCCCCACATCAGATCATTTGCAAAGTACAAAGTGAAAGATAGGGCTATGTCGTAACAGGAGGCCTAGCCAAGGTAAATCCCTTATTGCCATGACATCTTCTTTCGTGTACTAGTTACAGTACACGCCCCGTAAACCTACTGCGTCAATATGTCTCTCCGCCTGGGTTTCCGCCGTCGGTGCTTGAATATTGAAAGTGAGGGCTCGTCGTGTGAGTATGTAAAAAATGAAAAGGAGACCACTGACACAAAACGTTGAGTTGAAATATGACCGACCAGCCTTACACTTCTTGATCCTGCTGCAAGGCTTAGTCTACTAGTAACCAAACAGCTGACCGAGCGTCAACAATGGAGTTACTCGAATTGCGAGCGGATTAATGGAGCCAGGTAGAACCAAAAAGCAAAGATTCCGATATAAGCCTTCCTCGGTTCTGAAGGTGGTGTAAGCGCTATCAACGCAGACTTCTCGCAAGGTGCTCACTCAACGTATACAGCCCGAGGCAGTTCTTAGGCGGAGGAGTGACCCGGATCAATAGCAAAAATGCCTCACCTTCAAATACGAAAATCATGTTCAAAGGGGCCAAAAGTGAAAAGGGACCCTTCAAAGACCGGGGTGAAGGGGCCAAAAGTGAAAACGGCTCAGAGTGACTTACTGGGCGGAGCGACCGATGGCGCTAAAACGGGAAGGATCAGAGGCTAAGCCGGAAGGGTCAAAAGCTAGATGGAGCTCCACCGTAGTGGTCCGATGAGCGCAGTATTCAGTGCCGCCGCACATGGGACCTGCACTCCATACTGTACCCTTGAAGCGGACCCTGGCGCGCCTGGAGATGTACCCTAGCTGACTGCTGATGGAATGGAAATTTGGCGTCGGCTGAAATGGACAGCAAATGAATGACGGTTTCCAGACCTGCAATCGCCACCGTTTCCTTTTCTTTCTGCGCCTCATAAAGATAAGACGACATTATCTATCTGGAAACTACTCGTGTCGACATAATTGTAAGGGATAGCCATTCCTCAAAGCCTACAAAGATACGCTTGAAAGTCTGACACACATCCCTTGACATTAAGTAAGGATCCTCGCTCCGAAAATTAGTATTCTGCAACGAAAAGAACGACTGCGAGAAGCTATTTGGGCGAGTACAGAGCATAGCCTGCACTGAAGAAGTTATGGCGGGGCAAAACCAGCGACAACAACCGGGAGTCGCAGTAAATGATTACCCTTACCCATCCAAAGACTCTTGATTGCTAACATCTTGTTGACAAGTGCGAAGAATGTCGACGAAAACGAATCCGCTGCGATAGGGCAAAACCTCAATGCATGGCTTGCGCTACTTCCGGGGTAAATTGCGTAGTACGAGACAGCTGCCCGCCTAGAGGGCCAAAGAAGGGATATCTCAAGACGCTACAGAAAAAAATTGGTAAGAGCCGGTCGCGATCACTCACATTCTTTCCGCCTCTGGCTCTTAGGCTGATAAAGCTTTCCTGTGCTAGAGGACCTTCAGACCCAGCTAGGGAAACAACATGGGGTATCTACTCCCACCGCAGAGACACGCGCTTTCTCGCCCCCCCAAGGGGAGGGGAACATGGACAACGAAGGTGGAAGCGGTGGAAGCAGTACAGACATTAGTGAGATTCAGAATACTACCAGGACGACTCCTGAAATCACAGATCATATCCCGCAATGGCCGGCACCGGTGGAATTCCCATTTCCCATCATTCACATGGAGCCCTGCGGGATATTCGACAATTCGTACACAAGCTCGCCCTTTCCCTCACTCCCCTCACTGGATCATCTTCAAGAGCTCGTCAATGTTCCAATGGAATCAGAGCTCTTTATAACCCCTATGATGCACAATGACCTGTGAGTCTTTGACGCTAGAGGCTCATCAACGAACCAGTGGTGCTAATATTTGTCCATAGAGACCAGCTTTATTTCGATCGGGCTTATGCATTTGCGCCAATATTACACACCCACCGTTACCGTTCTTGGTCTAAACAACCAAATAAGAGCAAGCAGAAAACTTGCCTGCAACATGCTATGTGGACGTTGGCCTCGTCACTCTCCAGTCAGTTCCAAGTGGACGGGCGTAAATTGTACGCAAAGACTAGACAACTTCTGCATGCGCTCGATTCGGAAGAAACCTTTCACCAGATACCCCTCGAGCAGGCCCAGGCGTGGACCTTGCTTGCAATCTATGAACTAACATGCCAAGATTTCCACCGAGGTATGCTTTCCGCCGGGCGGGCCTTTCGCTTGATCCAGATGATGAGGCTATACGAACTTGATGTACCCCAAACACCTGCCACCATGCAACTAGATCAGTACCCAGGGCAGCTCACTCTTCAGGGTTCAGCTCAAGATGATTGGATCGATATTGAAACCAAAAGGCGAACTTTCTGGCTTGCATATACAATCGATCGCTTCACGAGTATGGTTGATGGGCTGCACATGTTCTTCGATGAACGGTTGGTTAGTTTGCGTTTAGTATTGCATTGCGCGAAAGAAAATAGATTGACTGATTGCTAGATCCGTACCCGACTGCCGGCTCCCGAGGCGAACTTCGCAAGTAGTCGGCCTACGGACATGGCTTTTCTCGCGGACATGATTCCGGTCGTCGGCCTAGAGTTGCCACACAAGAACCTGTCGCCCTTTACAGAGAGCGTCATCGGAGCTGCCATCTGCGGACGGGTTTTAGAACATAAACAGAAGCCTCCGACCAGAGCTTGTCAAGAATTTTGCCGTCGACATCGTTCTCTCCATGCACTGTTGGCGCAACGCATTAGGATGCTTCGGGTCTATGCATCAATGGAGTATCCAGATCCCATCATCGCCTTCGTTGCTCTGGCGGCACATATAGCCGTGCTTATGCTCTACGACCTTATCAAATCTAGGCCTCTGGGTACCGACACACAAGGAACCCAGCTGACTCAAGCTCTCTACTCGGAACACAAGCAGCAGTCACTGGATGCCGTAGGTGATACAGCTGTCCTACTCGCCGTGCTTGGCCAGCACTTTCAGGTAAAGAAGTGCCCACCCCCGTCATTAGGGCCCATCGCAGCGACAAAGCCAATTTGCTAAAAATCTAGCAGATGCACCCCCTAACGCCCATCCTCCTCCTCTTAGGCGCCCGATTCTCCCAATCTTACCCCGAGCTAGACGACGCCTACATCAAGCTCATGCCCAGCATCGTCACGATGTTGCAAGCCTCGACTGGCCTAAACAAGCTTGCAAAAAACTTTCTCCAATTTTTAAAGCCCCAAGACGACAACTGGTATGGCTTTACATAGGAACTGGGAACGCATCGAGATACATCTAAATGACGACGTGTGAAAGGAGTCTAACTTTGCTTGGTGTTGAAACTTGCTAGGCGGGCAATCTGTGGAGTTTGGAGAAGGAAGTCATGCTTGAACGTGATCATTCATACATATATATATAGACAGAACGAGACAGAAAATGAGGAGTCTATTGCATTGTGCAAGAGGCTCATTGCATATTTGCACGTCAGCCTTGCCATCATGTGCCCGTCTTCGTAATTGATCATCGATTCAAGCTTTGCCAAGCCTCATCTTCGAATTATCCTTGCTGTTACAATTGGAATTTTCATGATGGATCATACATGACTCGGGCAGGCCGGGGGCCAGACTTCGACGAGAGTGTCTGCTAAAATAATGGCCCATGTGGCTGTAAGCAGATGTACCTTAGATCCGATCAAATATCTGAAGATTCCCCAAGGCCCCTAGACGAGCTGAGGAGCCGGGTTCGCCGCATACAAAATCCCCAAACTAAGTTTATTGTAATCGTGCACGGCCCAAAAAGATACTCTCTGATAAAGGACGGTGTCTTAGGCGCACCCGACAAGATAAACATAGGACAGAGAAGCTATGCAGCAGATATCTCGACGCTAATTGATTGTCTCAAGTGTGGCCTGAAATTAGGTTTCTTTCCATATCTGTTATCATTTCGTAGTAGAGCACCGCAGCCTTTCCTGTAATCGTCCGCGCTCCTTCCGGCGACTATCTGTAGCCTCTCTTGCCATGACCTCCCCTTTGATAGTTCGCCCGCTGCTGACCCAGGGTTGAGCAGAATGTCCTTTTGATGCTACTAACTTGCCACCGTTGATTGGCCCCGTTCAATATTTGTGTGCAAATCTAGAATACTCGGCAAGCTACTGACATAGGCAAGGGAGAGATCCGGTGCGGAGGGACTAGCCCTAAAACAGCCGTCCAAGTCGACCTTGGGACGAAAGCAACCTGACGAACAAGAGATATTTGGGAATTTAGCACAACAATTTGGCACAGAACATTGCGTGGCTGCAACGATATATGTACATGTGGTAGTAATGTAGTCAGGAAATCAAAACACAACGACAAAATCATAAAGATAGCGGTTTGGTCAATCAACTAGATTGCGCCAACTGCTCCACTGATCCCAGAAGCAATTTGATGAAAAGGAACAAGTCTTGGTAAGTCTTTTATCGCAACCCAGAGTGAAGTCAAACACGGCCTCTACCGCTACTTCCCTCTCTAGACAACTTGCAGATGTCGGCTTTTCTCAGCCACTAACCCTGCCAGCGCAAAAAGGCTTGCCGACTGCAAAATATTAAAGATGGAAATATCCGCCGCGGCCTGCAGGACGAGCATGTTCCTCAACTCCACCGCAACCAACGAGTCGACCCCAAAGTGTGCCGGGGGCTTGCTGAGATCGATCTCCGCAACGGGAGTCATGAAGATCTCTCCCAATTTAGCCGCAATAGCTGTGCCGATGAGCCCCGCTCCTTCTTGGGAGTCACTAGTCTCCGCGAGCTGCGAGCCGAGCGAGGTGCTGGCGTTCTCGCCTTCGGCCGGTTGTGCTGAGGCTTTGCTGCGTGGTCGCAGAGTGACAAAGCGCGCGTCACGGCCCAGCTGCGAGCGGCCGTTGGCGTCCCACTGCGGGCCTGGGGCAGAGTTGAGGCCGACGATGATCTGGGAGCGCGCCCCGAGAGGGTGCAGGACGGCGGCGTTGAGGGCACGAAGTACTATGTCTTCGTCGAGCATGGCGAAGTCGCCATCCTTACGCAGGCGCTCGGCGACTTTGGCCGAGGTCGACACGTAGCCTATGTCAGAGATGGGACCAAGGTCGATCGCCACGCCGGGCAGGCCTCGTGATTGGCGCCAGCGAGCTATAGCGTCTTCGTAGGAGCCGCCGGCGGCGTAGTTGGTTTGCGATGCGATGCCTACCACGCCTGAGACGGATGATAGCATAACGAAGAAGTCGAGTGAGCCTGGTTGTGAGAACTCGGTATGCAGATTCCAGGTGCCATACAACTTAGGTCGTAAGCCGCTGCGCCAGTCGTCGAGTGTCATCTGCTCAAAGATAGCGTCGCGCAGCAACATAGCTCCCTGGATGAGTCCGCGCACTGGCGGTAGACCGTCGTCTTCGCACAGCCGGAGAGCCATAGTCAGTGAGCTAGCGAGGGCAATGTCGCAGCTAATAGGCTTCACTCGACAGCCCGCCTCGCGCAGTTCGCGGATGAAAAGGGCGCCGTCAGTGTCCTTGTTCTCATTGAGATCAAGATCACCGGCGCTACGAGAGAGTAAGATCAGGTTCCTCGCACCGTGAGCCACCAGCCAGTGCGCGACTGAACGGGCAATCCCGCCCACACCACCTACGATGAGGTATGATGCATCGGGTCGCAGTTGCGATTGAGCTGTGATTCCTTTCGGCTGAGGGACCACGTGAACCTGTTCGTCTGTTTCGGCTGAGAGCACAATCTTACCCATCTGTGCGCCAGTCTGCACGAAACGGAATGCCGCTTGGGCATCCTGCGAACGGTAAACAGCGAGGGGGTGAACTGCCTTCACCACCTGCTGTTCCATTAGGCAGGTAATCTCACTCAGCGCGTGATGGACATTGGGTCCGCAGCGGCGCAAGAGCGTAGGGACATCCAATGATGTGAACGAGATGCCGCGAGAGAAGGACTCCAGCGCCACTAGACTGTTGCTCTCGATGTCTTTCTTGCCTATTTCAACCAGGTAGCCCAGAGGCGCGATTGTGCTGAGGCTTGCCTGTAAAAGCGGACCAGACAGTGAGTTGAGTACGACGTCGACGCCGCGTCCTTTCGTGGCGGCCAGAACAGCTGGAGCGAAAGATACGTCGCGGCTAGTGAATATACGCTCGGCAGGTATGCTATAATCGCGCTGAAGAAGGTCTTTCTTCTCATGCGACCCGACCGTGGCGTATATTTCCGTTACGCCGAGGTGCTTGGCCAGCATGATGGCGGCCTGCCCAATGGCCCCAGCCGCCGCGTGGATGAGCACCGACTGCCCAGCCACTAGACTTGCCTTGTCGACGAGGCCGATATACGCAACAGTATAAGCCAAGGGTAACGACGCGGCGTTTATAAAGTCCATGCCACTCGGCATCTGGACAACGCCATGCCACGGGACAAAGGTACGGCTGGCGAAAGATGTGCCTGTCGAAAGCGCCATGACACGGTCGCCGACACTGTAGCCCTTTGCCTGAGCCTCAGTGCCGACGCGCGTGATGATACCTGCGCATTCGAGGCCCATGGATCGATCCTTGAGTTGGCCCATAGCGGCCATGACATCGCGCGAGCAAACTCCGTAGGCCCGGGGGGTAATTTCAACGAGCTTGGGTGTCAGCGCCTCATCGTTTTCTTTATCGTGGATGAAAGCCAATGTGTCCAAGTGTCCCGGGATACCCACGTCCAAGCGCAGGGGCCGGTCCTTCTGGAAAAGGGGCTCTAGGGGGATGCTGGCAATAGCCTCGATTTTTCCCTTCTCGTCCTTGGCCACTGGGAGTAGCTCACCCCAGCTCGGCACAAGCGGGCCAGTGACCATATCATTGTATTGTTCGTCTTTGTAGTACCGGGGAATCTGCAGGACACCTTCACGCTCTGCGTATTCGAAATCGGCCGGACCAGCCTCAATGCCAGCACCGCCGAATGCCATCTCGAGTGCCTGCACGATAGCCGAGACAACGACCTCTCCGCCCAAGGACCATCTCTCGGCTGCCCGTGCAGGGTCGAGGTCCAGGGACAGAAAGCGGCGGCCGATGTATTCGTTGCGAAGCACACGCAGGAAGCCCTGGTGTACAGCCCGTTCGGGTGCCTCGCTGTCGGCGGTACCACCGGTCGTGACCCATAACAGGCCGCTGCATTGAGTGACCATGGCGCGGAGGCCTTCCATCTGCGGTGCTTCGAGATCCGCCAGAATGGGTTCCTCAATCTCGCCCACAAAAACACACACTTTTGCCTCGTAAGTGTCGAAGCTGCTCTGCTCGAGCACCAAGTGGTCAGGGACGGGAGTCTCAGGGCCGGTCAAAGCCTGAATGCGCTGGGACAGTAGAGTGACAAAGCCCGAAGGTGGCGGTGTCTTGCTGCTGGTAACCACGACAAAGCTCTCTGGGTGATTAGCCTTGCTCAGGTTAGGACTTTTGCCTTCGACGGGAGGCACCGTGGACATGATGATACTGTTAGTATGGATGATGTCGCTCTCTGAGTCACGAATCTCAAGATCGACACCACTAAGCCCGGCATCACGAAGAACGCTATCCCAGGAGGCCGCCGGAAGAGTTGTGTGATCGAATTCTTTGCCTCGCCACCAGCTCGGCAGCAGACCGAAGATGAAGTCCACATCCACTTGAGACTTGGTCGTCTCCACAAAGAGCAACGTGCCGCTTGGCTTGAGCAGGCTGCGCACATTGGCAAGAGCACTGGTTGTGTCTTTGGTGGTGCGAAGAGCTTGGAAAGCCACAACGATTTCGTAGCTCTCTGGAGTAAACTTCTGCTTAGCTGGGCTCTGCTCGATGTTAAGTTGGTCGAATTCGAGCAAATTGGTCCACTCGGCAAGTTGGGCACGGGTATCTTCCAAGGACTCCGAATCTGGCTCGGTAATGTGCCAGCTAGCCACCAAGGGCGTCCTAGGCGCGCCAAGCGTCTCTAGTATGCGACGTGTCGCGTGGGCGCCGAAGCCGGTACCGATTTGGAGGACGCGGGCGCCTGGATTTTTGTGTGCAATCTGGCCTAGCAGCGTCGAGAGTTGTCCAAGCGATGTTGACCGGCGTATCGCATTGGCGTTGTACTCATTCAATAGGCCACTCACTTCTTCTAAATTGAGCTCACCACGCAGGATGGATGGGAGGAGGGGCCCTAGGCGGCACACCAACTCCTCTTCGACGCCTTGAGAGAGTGTAGCGGCTATGTATTGTTGACGCTCTCCAGATTTGTCCAGAGCCCATTCCTTGGAGGCTTTGTCGGTCAGTTCTCGTAACCACGCGTAGTACCTGGCCAAGTGTGGCTGTTCCTGCAGTTGAGCTACATCCTCTGGGGTGACTGCTCGTAGCGCATCGTGGGCAAAATCAACGCACAAGCGCTGTAGATTTCTGACCTTGTCGGCCTGGGCATCGGAGTTCGTGTGAACCAACTCCTTTTTGATCTGTGCGAAGGCCAGCGGGTTTCGAAGCGACAGATCGGGTCCCCACACGAGCTTGCTGCAGACTTCTTGCTCCCATTTGCTGGTGATGGCAGAACCGCTCTTGTTTGCCACATCCTGGCGCGCCGTAGCTCCGCTGCCACGCCCCAAAGACGCTAATTCAACGCCTTGGATCTTAAGCACCGTAGCGTCCGTCTGGCCGTCGAAAACCGTGATGTCAGCCATCCCGCTTTGAGCGTCGTCGTGCAGCAGTAAAGTGTCGCAGCACAGCGTGTGGCCGATCTCGCGGCTGATATCGCTCGATATCCACATAGATGCGACAGACCGTGGTAATTTAGGATCTTCCTGTAGAGCTCCTACACTGGGCAGTGCAGAATAAAACGCTACGACGACAGCATCGAGCGTGATCGGGTGCAGTAAGGTGTCCTGTGCCACCACTACCGGGTCTGTATCGGACGAAGCTTCGTGACGGATCGTGATGTCACATAGGGATCGCGGTTCCCGGCCATCCTGGATGATCTTTGTCGTGTTCTGGAATAGTGGGCCATGATAGACGCTGCGTGCCCTAAGGTTGGCGAATAAGTCCTGGGGATCCGGCTGGCGGGTGTAAGTAGACAACGGGCGGCGCTCTACTGTCTCGAAGGCAGCCGGCTCCCGTTCCACTTTGACCATGCCCTTAGCATGCAGCGTCCACCGGTTCTCCAGTGTGACTGAAGATACCTCAAAGCGCCACCAGCCGCGGGCGCCAACTTCCCGCTCAGGGACAGATTGAAGCGTAGTTCGGATCTCAACGCCTTCCGCACTGTCCGGGATGACAAGAGCAAAAAGGAAGTTGACGTCGCGAAGGCGGAATCCTGAGATTCGTCTGCCGGCCTTGTCTTTGTCGGCGGCATCGGCCTTCTCCAACTGCCTAGCGGCCTCAATTGCAAGGCAAATGTAGCCCGAGCCTGGGTACACAATACTGCCTTGCACCACATGATCGCGGACCCAAGGGGTTTCGGTAACGCGCAATATACGGCGCCAAACCGCCGTACTGGGGTCGTTGCCGGCGACGGGCATGCCGAGTAATTCATGAGGTGGCTGACTGCGTTCGCGAATGGCCCGGTTGACTCTTGACTCTTGCCAGTGACGCATAGTGTGGTTCCAGGGATACGATGGCAAATCTGTTAAGACCTGAGGGCCGTCGTCATACGCAGGCACCGAGAAGTTGACTTGGTTCATGACTAGGGTCTGCCCTTCACGGAACAAGTTGATGGCGGCCGACCGCATACTGTCGCCTGCATGTTCGTCGCGAACTAGACAGCCCCAGTATGGCAGCTCGATGCCCTCAAACTCGGGTAGGGATAAGATCTCGCGGATAGGGCCCCCCAGCGCAGTATGAGGACCGACCTCGAGCAATACATCAACACTTCTGCCCGTCGGGTCATCCGGATCGCCCAGCACCATTTCGGTAAAGGCGTCCACAAATTCGACCGGCTGCACCAGACTACCAACCCAGTGGTCGGGACTGGCGATTTGCTTAGGGTCGGTGATACGACCGCCAGTGACTGCGGACGAAAAAATGGCCCTGAGTCCTTGCTGAGCTGTCTGCAGGTGCTGCTTACCACTTGGCACCACATCCCGCGCCATTTCCGATCGAAGGCATTCCCGGTAGGCATCTGCGAAAGAATCCATATGATGTGAGTGGTACGCCTGTTGGACTTTGAGACGACGAGCGAACACGCCATCTTGCTTGCATAGGTCCTCGATCTCTTGAACGGCATGAGCATCCCCAGAAATGGTAACACTCTGAGGGCTGTTGACGCATGCTACAACAGCTTTGCCATTTTCATTTGTTAGTCTGTCAAGGTAGGACTGCACTTCCTCAACACCTAAACCGACCGCTGCCATAGCGCCCTTCACAGCCTCGGGTGCGCGCTGTGTTTCGTCTGCTACGAGTATGGCGCGGTAGAAGGCTGTCGCGATAGCCTGACGATGCGTAAGGGCGCCCACGGCGAAGGCAGCTGCGATCTCGCCCGACGAATGGCTTGCGACCGCGGAGGCAGTGATACCCCACGCTTCAAGGAGGCGTACCAATGCGATTTGAAGTGCCACGCACACAGGAATGCTGATCTTCGTGGTGTGAACCTTTGTCGTCTTTGCATCGCGCTGTAGCTCCTCAAGGAGTGACCAGTCAGCCCCAAGAGCATGCAGGTACACCACAGCTTCCTCGATAGACTGGCGAAAGACAGGGTAAGAGTTCAGTAGCTCACGACCCATGGCAAACCATTGCGCGCCCTGGCCTGTGAAAATCATGCCTATGCGAGGTCTATCCGAGGCTCGACGGCTGGGCTTGAAGCGAGGCGAGTCAAGGGCTGCTATGGCGGCGTCGAGGGTACCGTCTTTCTCGAGGCGCACTTGGTGTGCCGCAACCCACTGGAAAAGCGTCCGGCGCTCGCCCAGCGTGTAGCTGAGGTTACGTAGCAGCTCCGCGGAAGCCTCGTGTCCAAGCGATCTGTGCCTTTCCAGGTAAGCCTTGAGGTCTGTAATCATTTGCTGACAGCCCCGCTCGTCGCGCGCACTGAGGATCAGCACTTTGGTGTCGTCAGTCTCATCGCTCGTATGATAGCCGTTGCCATTGACCCTCTCATCACTATTCACATTGTGACTGCCATTACCATTAAAGGGGTTAAGATCCAGACCCGATGCTAAAGTCCACGGGTCTGCGTTCTCCAAAATGACATGGGCATTCGCTCCGCCGTAGCCAAAGTTGTTGATCGACATGCGGCGCGGACCATCAATCAGACTATCAGGCCATTGCTCCATCGTCCTCACCACTTTCAGACGCCACTCATCGAGCTTGAGTTTAGGGTTGGGCGTTTCATAATTCACTGTAGGCGGAATCAAGCCTTTCTCGAGGCACAAGACACCTTTGACCATGGCGGCGAGACCCGAAGCGGCCTCAGTATGACCGACGTTGGTCTTAACGGAGCCAATACGCAGGTAGTGCTCCTCATGGTCACGGCCTTCGCCTCCACCAAAGATAGCGGTCATAGCTCCCGCCTCGATGGGGTCACCGGCTGGAGTTCCCGTGCCATGGGCCTCAAAATATTGAGTGCCGCGCGGGTCAAGGCCAGCCCGGCGGTAGCATTCTCGCATGAGCTCTACCTGGGCAGTGCCGGATGGAGTCGTTATGGTGTCCGTCTTGCCGTCCTGATTCAGTGCCGTCTCGCGGATGACGGCCCGAATCGGGTCGTTGGCAGCTAGCGCGTCCGATAGTCGCTTGATGATGATGGTGGCTACTCCTTCTCCGCGGCCGTACCCGTTGGCGCGTGAATCAAAGGCGTATGACCTACCGTCGGGCGACAGCATCCCTAGCGACCCGATCGCCTTGAATGTATCTGGATTGAGCATCACATTGGCTCCGGTCACCACGGACATGTCGGCCTCACGATTGCGTAAGGTGTGTACCGCTTGGTGCAGGGCGACTAGTGTCGTCGAACACCCCGTTTCCAGCGTCATACTGGCTCCACGGAAGTCATAGAAATGCGAGATACGGTTGGATGACATGGGGCTCCATGTGCCCACCACGTTGAATCGTGGCAGTCTATCTTCGTCTCGTATAATTCCCTCCTGGTAGTCATGTGTGAAGACGCCAGCGAACACAGACGTTTGTGATCCCATCACCTGCGAGAGGGGTAGACCAGCTAGAATTCGAGTCAGTTAGATGTGAATGTAGTCGAGAGGGATGAAGCAGTGAGAAGTTACCATTTTCGAGCGCCTCATAAGTAGACTCGAGCTGCAGCCGAAATTGGGGATCGACTACCTGGGCCATCTCTGCCGAGTAATTGAAAAATGCTGCGTCAAATGCTGCTACATCATCGTCAAGAAAGTGACCACCCTTGACATGTGTCTGGGACTGCTGTCAGTATGTTGTTCGAATACCGACAGTGCGCATGTTTATTACACACCGTGCTGTTTCTTTCGTGGTTGGAGTGGTAGACCCCCTTTAAGTTGTATCGATCGTCTGGTATTTCACTCCAGCCGGTTTTTCCTGAAGCCATGAGGTCCCAGAGCTTTTCTGGGTTGCTGGCACCCCCCGAAAATTTGCAGCTCATGCCGATTACGGCAACGGGCTCGGTGGCCCACTCACTATTGTCGGTATCCATTCTATCGAGGTGATGAAGGCTTGTTTAAGGTTCTGGATCCACGTCGTGATGGTGAAGTAAATGAGACTTGAATGGAGTAGACGGTGGTCAAGACACTGGGTAGGAGTTGGTGGGTGTTTCTAGGGAGGCTAGATTATACAAGAAGACACCATACACCATCGAAAATGAAAATGCGTCCTGTCAAGACTTCATGTTGGACCCGTTCGCAAACGGTGTATATAGTGCCATGGAGATGGCGGGTTCAGTCTCATTCAGAGCAAACTCAACGATGCGGACCGTGATTCACCGGCATTGGCAACACTCCGTTCATGAAGGGAAGAACCAGTTTACCGAAATATCCACAATGATCACCAGCTGCGAATATCTCGGCTTACATTGGGAGACATCGTGGCGGGCAATACTAAGTCCGCTTCAAAGGTTTCCCCGGCTGATTTCAGGTCCTCTTCAGAGAATCCCGGAGAGTGCACTGATCTCGATATTATCCCCGAACAGCCTGGCATAGTCTGTATCGGACATTGCTAAGCAAGGAGCAAATGATACAGCGGGTGATTTGGAGACGTGCTGCACCATGTCATGAAGTGTTGTCAAGGTCATCACGAAGACAGTCTCGCGGAACGTGGCCGCAACGCGGAGAATCTCACACGCGTTTATGGTCAGACCCACATTGCTTTCGATCCGTCTCGTCACATCAATTGACCCAGACGTGAACCGCAACTTGGTTCTCTGTTTACCAAGCAAGACAAATATGACAAAGCTGGCCTCGAGTACATTTTCGAATTCGCTACCCACATTTCCTCCGGCATGTCAAATGGATCTTCTATGACTAATCTAAGGGGTCCAATGGGAAAGATGGAGATGCAACTGCCTATTAATTTACCTTTTCATGCTCGATGAAGTGAAGTTTAAATTACATTAATTGCTTCCCACCTGAGCCCCTTGTCTTCGCCAGCGTTCCTGGGCTCGAAAGCCATTGGGGTTGCCAAGAAGTTACAGGCCATCAACTAGTCCTAAAATTCGTCATGGTGATTCGACGCCTAGATTCAAACCGCCTATCCTGGATGAAACAAAACACAGGTGACATGGTAGACCTGGGCATGACTGCTAAAGCGTAAGGAAAATCCGGCAGAGTCGTTTTTCGTCCATTGGTGAGGTTTCGAACGTAAAATGATATGCACGGGCCAAATATATTTTACAGATTGAAAGGCAAGTTGATCGTGGGACCACGACTATTAATGGCCAGTTGAAGCGGCGAGCAGCTCGTCCGCCACGGTTAGGTAATTGTAGTCGGTGACGATAAGAGCCAAAGCTTGGGCGCAGCCTACTTGAAGCTGATGTGTAGTAGTGAGGAGCGACGGAGCCATTTATGCACGACGATGTAGAGCTAGAAGACGCCTACGGGAGTGTTTTTGGAGGGGGCTGAAGCCGAACTCGGCGAGTATACGGTCGCCAACGCGGAAGCGAATTACGTTTCCACCTACGACGATGACAGTTCCAGGGATGACTTTGCCAGAGATTGTGGGAAAGCGCAAGTAAAGGAGAGTCCCTTTCGCCGAGGAGAATCCTCAACCGTTCGTCGGGGGGGTGTTGATGCCTACGGCAGCATTGTGGACGAAATGGGCTGCTCAGTACGCTGGACTTCGGCCCATACGGGTGTGTCACTGCGCCTTTTTTGTCTTTGCTTGGAGGCGCGTGACTATAGGTTGGCCGCGGTCCAGTACAGTAAGAAATAAATTCAGGGAGACAAAGAAGCGAGCGATCAGGGTTGTTTCTCGCGCCATGCCGACCCTTCGGCTAGTCCTCGCTCTTGCACGGCATAATTTATCAGCTGGCAGTTGCGAGTGGCGCATCTCGGTCGATCCCAAGCTCCAAAATGTGGGACTACGCTGTTGAAGCGGACGCAAGGGACATTGAATGTCCGACAGCGGGACACGAACCGGAGGACGGCCGAACATCAAGCGCTAAACCCCCCGTTTGGTCAAACGAAGACAGCCATGCTCTTGCCTTACGGGAAATCGATCCGCGAGTGCGGGTGCCGGAAATAATATGAACTCTGAATTGTGTACGTGGTGTATATTGTATACTCCGTCTGACCCGATTGACTGTGATATAGTAGGGGGGTTCGTCCATCTGTAGCCAGCACCATCGACAACTTCACAGCATATTCGACATCGAAACCTAGCTTCACCACGCATCAACAGAAATCATGGTACAAAACGGCACGCCTCTTCCCGCCAAGCTCGCCGGTCCGCCTCTGAGCGACCGCGACGCCGTCGCGGACGCATGCTACCGCGCGTTCCTGTCCATCGACCAGTCCAGCGAGGAGCTTCTCAAGTCGAGCGTGACATCCGACGTCTACACCGATATTGCCTTCAAAGTCTGCAACGGCTATGACGAGCTCAAGACCAAGGTGTGGGAGAATGTCAGCGAAAGGGTCGACACGGTCCACTACCTCAACAACGTGCGTGTTAGCATCGACACCGAGACCACCGCCCACGTCACGTTCAGCGCTATGGCTGTGCACTGCGTACTCGGCAAGGGCTACGAGCCGGATTCTGTGAAATTCACTACCGGTGCATTCTACAACTGCGACGCCATCAAGGTGGACGACCTTTGGAAGTTGAAGATGATGAAGTCTAGCCATGTTTGGTCCACTGGGGATCGATCTATCATGAAACCACCCCAGTGAGGGACGGAGAGGAATGGATGATCTATGTATTTGATACTGCATGAAGAAATCACACGAGACATCTATCGAGCGCCGTGTCTGATGGGTTGCCTTACGCATGCATTCAATGAAACTATGTCCGATACTCTTTTTAACTTGCCACTTGGCATTTACCGAACAATGCCATTTTAAAGTCGTCAAACTTATTTTAATTAACCGCGAGCAGCTTGTAAGAGAGTTAGTGTACTTATCCCACTCCTGATAATGAGGAATGGGATCCATGAATTTTGCGATCTGACCATGAAGCTAGCGCCGGGAGACGTGGCACGTCAGAATATTTAATTGGCTTCTGTTCAATGATTTCAAACACCTACGGAAATGGCAAAAGCTACAACAGGGTTCGAACAACAGCAGAGATGTATGAAGAAGGACAGAAATGCAAATTCCGAATTTGATGTATTGATATAGGGTAGTGGTGGTGGTCATCAAGTAGGCAACTGTTTTGGGTTTCCCTGGCAAACGCTATCTGATGCTCTCCATCAAGCCACTACAGTCTGAGGTAACCGAGACGGCAATTTCTTCTCCTCTCCCGCCGCAAAAGTAGCACGAGAGTCCCTCGAAGGCCACGCCAATTCGCGAATTTCAGGCTGCAACGGCGACAAGACATCATAGTTCACAACCGTGGCCCAGTTTTCCTCAAGCTTCCGCTTCATCCGCTCTGGGTCGCGGCCCGTCGGGCCGTACCGCCAATGATACATCTGGCCCATCTGGCGTGAGTGGTGATGAATCCACCGGCCACGCTCCAACCTCGCCCCACTGTAGTTCTGCAGCGCGTCGGTCAGCGCCTCTCTCAGCGCATCGCCGCAAAGCGCCTTTTGCTGCACCGACTCCAGGAGCGCGCAGATAACAAGCGCGTCCTCAACTCCAGTGCAGGCGCCCACTCCCAAATACGGGGTGCTGGCGTGCGCGGCGTCGCCGACGAGACAGGCGCGGCCGCGCGCATACGTCGGAGGCGGATTTTCTTCCAAATCGAAGATTCCCCACTTGACCACCTTCTCAGGATAGAGCTTCCAAATTTCGGCGAGCTGCGGACTCCAGCCCTTGAAGAGTTGCTCGATCTCGCTACGTTCTGCTGACACCGTCATCTTGTCGGGGTCAGGAAACTCCAAGGGCTCGTAAGCGAATACGGCGATGTTCAAAAGAGTTCCGGACATAACCTATTGGGATTAGCAGTTGTGTCTAGACGGAGGGGTAGGTTTTCGAACCGGATACACCAACAGGTCCGCGCCTGGCCCCAGATGATTACAGGCGCTCTTCGCAACCTTCTTACCAAGGGCGGCGATGCCTACGTCGATAGGAACCATGGTGCGGTAGGTAACGGTATGACTGAAGCCCGCCCGGCTGGCCGGATGGTCGGCACCCAACAAGATTTTCCGGGTGGTCGAATGGATGCCGTCGCACCCAAGCAAGACATCGGCCTCCGCTGTGCTTCCGTCGTCGAAGTGGAGAATGACCTTACCACTCTGGGAGTCATCGTCGTACCTCACGAGCCGTTTCCCAAACCTGGCCGCCCCGTCAGGCAGCAAGGCCGCCATCCCCTGGAGGAACTGCGAGCGCACGCAACCCCAGAAGCTAAGATTGTTAGTCGGCGTCCGGAAGAGCAGCGACTTTGACTCGTCCTCGGCATCCTCTCGAGTCCGCGGGTGGTAGCCGTTCCAGTAGGCGTTGCTCGTGCTGGAGTCCGTCTTCTGGCTGATGCTGCCTAAGAGCTCGACGAGAGCAGGGTCTATCTGCTCCATCCACACCCGCGCTGCGCCCGTGAATGCAAATCCGGCGCTGACCTCGTGCCAGGTTGACGCCCGCTCGTAGATGACTGCGTTCATGCCCCGGCGACGCAGGCCGATCGCCGTCATCACGCCGATGATCCCACCGCCAACAACGGCCACCTCAAGAGAGGGTACACCGCTGTTGCCATTGCTACTGCTGCTCGCCATGTTGAAAATGTGAATGAATTCAGGCCAATTTGAGTTGAGCTGACTCGAAAAAACCACGCAGGACCAGGAAGGCTATATACACAACTCAGAAAAGGGCAATGAGCCACGCAATAAGCAAGATACTCTCAAGGATATGCTTGAATGCCTGACATCAATATATTTATTAATCTGTGTATATATAGGTCATCCAGAAGACAGACCGTCAGGTGTGATGGCGGAACGGATGAAATGTGAGGCGGAGGCCCGCTCACAGCCCCAGCGGCTTTGTCCTGAGCCCGGACTTTCAATTCACCTTGGCTTGCTCACCATCACTCGGCCAGGATCGAGATCCCACAATTTTTGTGGTGGTTGGCTCGGCCCGATAATAACAGCGTCGGATGGCGTCAAAACAGCTATTGCGAGAAGTACCACGGAGTTGCATTCGATACGAAACACCTATACACTTGTGTTAACATTAAGTCTTTGAAAGTGGATAATGATAACGCATATATGCATCTATTCTGTGACTTGCGTGCAACCCCGCGTAGATCGGCCTCATGTTCGGTGCATCCACCATGTGCTTGCCACGTGCGTGCCGTCGCTGTGATACTGGGGCCATCGCTCATATCAGAAGGCCGAGAGCTTCCACGTTCCGTGACTTGCGTGCTGTGTCTTCCAGCATTCGGCATTCCGTTTGTGCATCGGAAGAATAGCGCTTGTCCGTCGTATTGCCGACTTCGCTGTTATTTTGTTCCGGAGATTCTGAAAGAAGTCATCCGCTGTAAGCTTTACTTCTGCACAAAGGTTATTGCGGGAGACAATCAGGGCTAATTTTCAGTCCATACGATATTGCGAAAGTTAATCATATTTCACTATCGCCTTTATTTATAATAATAGAAGACAGACATTGACTTACCTACTCAGCAGACATTCTAATGAACATACTTACCCTCCTTCGTCGATCTTCGCATTATTTCCTTACTAGATCAGTCCACCGGCACGATTGAACGTTCATTCGTCCACGATTCTTCAGAGCTTTACCAAGACAATCAGTCGCCTTCTCACACACCGCGTCAAGCAATGATAATGGCCTCACCTCTACCTACCTCCTTAAGAAACGTCCCTGAAGCGACGAGCTTCGTTTTCGGGGGACACATCGGGCCACAAAGCAAAAATTCACTGGAAAGACACGTGCGGCAGATTGTGAACGGGGCAAATGGAGGCTGGATACTGGAGACCGTGGCCGGCCTGCCACGCTACTGGGAAGCTATGACAGAGAAGATTCCCGAAGTGGCCAGCACAATGCAGGGTGCTTCTCTACTGGCCGATCTCGATTCATGGTTTCGACATGGCCCTGCCTCCGTTGAGTCTTTGGCTTCAGATGCCGAGATACCAGATATTTGGATCGGCGTTCTCATGGTTGCAATCCAGCTGGATCAGTACTGGCGCTATCTC
The DNA here is from genome assembly GCA_028828935.1 of Penicillium sp. IBT 18751x. NCBI lineage: Eukaryota > Fungi > Ascomycota > Eurotiomycetes > Eurotiales > Aspergillaceae > Penicillium > Penicillium sp. IBT 18751x. The sequence goes on along the minus strand of JAQJZS010000001.1, from coordinate 2,194,804 downwards.
GAGTTTCGATTCAATAGTCCGACTGGAAAAGAGGTAAACGACCTGCAAGCAGAGCTGGTGAAGCAGCAAGAGCAGCGGCCTGGCGGATGCAACAAAGTCGAAACAGTTGGTTTCTGTGCTGGTATGATCGCCGCCGTCGCCGTTGCCAGCTCCCACAACCGACAGGAATTCGAGAAACACGGTGCCGCGGCGTTACGCATAGGGGCACTGATGGCAGCCCTGGTAGGAGCCACTGAAGAGTGGACCAAGCGTCTCGGCAAAGGCGGATCTGTCTCCTTGGCTACAGCGTGGAGAACCCACAAGCAGGGCGATGATTTGGCGCGCATCGTCTCGAAATTGTCTCCTGATGCCTATATCTCTGTCCTTTTTGACGAGTCCCGAGCAACTGTGACGGCGTCGGAGCGACTCGCGCCCAAACTGGTCAGGCAGCTTCGAGCAGCAGGGGTTACAGCCATACCGCTCGCCTTCAAGGGTCAGCTTCACACGCCCACATCAGAGCGGAGACGCCACACCGAAGCTTTGATCGAATTGTGCCAGTTAATTCCCGAGCTGCAGTTACCGGATGCCGCCCAGTTGGCATTGCCCACTTACCTCGACCACCCTGAGGGAGAACAAGTCTCGGGTAAAGAAGTCGACTTGATTGGCAAGGTGCTGCGTTCTATCCTGGCGAATCAGTTGAATTGGACAAGCACCGTTTCGAAGCTCGCGGCGAACAGGAAGGACATCTCCCTCATTGCATTCGGGCTTGACCGCCCTCTGCCGCCCACCATTTTGCGCGCCCTCGGTTCTAAGCAAGTACACTTCGAGGATGTCGAGGAAGAAATTAGCAAGTCAACAGTGCACCCGCTTCAACAACCGCAAAACAATGACGCAGTGACCCGCTCGGACGCTGTCGAACCAGTACAGGCCGCTGAACCGAGTAGACCCCGTGTTCAGCCTGAAGAAGACTTCGAAGATGTGGTTGCGGTCGTGGGCATGTCCCTCAAAGTTGCGGGTGGCAGAGACCTGGAAGAGTTTGAGCAAATGCTCAAGACCGGAGAGTCGCAGCACGAGATCATCACACGCGAGAGGATGATGCCCGACATGTTGTTCCGCGACAACCCTGTCCCCGACAGGAAGTGGTATGGCAATTTCATGCGCGACGCGGACTCTTTCGACCACAAGTTTTTTAAAAAAAGTCCACGCGAGTCGATGGCGATCGACCCGCAGGGCCGACTTTCGCTGGAGGCCGCGTACCAAGCTCTTGAACAGTCCGGGTACTTCAAGGAGCTGGCCACGACCAGTGTGGCTGAGCACGAGAGAAGGAAGCATATCGGTGTTTATGTCGGCCTCTGCTCTTACGAGTATGATGTCAACATTCATTGCCATCCGACTAGCGCGTTCACGGGGACGGGGGAGCTGAGAAGCTTCATCCCCGGGAGAGTGTCTCATTACTTCGGATGGACGGGCCCATCGTTGACGTTTGATACAGCATGCTCATCGTCCACGACTGCCCTTCACATGGCCTGCCGGGATCTGCTATCAGGCGAAGTCCCGGCGGCGCTTTGCGGTGGCGTCAATGTCTTGACAAACCTGCAATGGACACAAAATCTCGCCGCCGGCAGCTTCATCAGCCCGACAGGCCAGTGTAAACCTTTCGATTCTGATGCTGACGGTTACTGCCGTGGCGACGGGATCGCCTATGTCTTCCTGAAGAAGCTATCAACCGCCGTGGCCGATGGCAACACGGTCCTCGGGACCATCCGCTCTACGGGTCTCAATCAAAACCTCAACACGACGCCACTGTTTGTTCCCAACGTGCCTTCGCTATCGACACTGTTCGATCATGTAATTCGCAAAGCCCGCATCAACCCACGTGACATTTCGCTGGTCGAGTGCCATGGCACTGGCACACCTGTGGGAGACCCTGCCGAGTGGGAAAGCATACGTAATGCTGTGGCAGGTTCTTTGCGCAATACTGTTCTGCCCATTGGCTCAGCCAAGGGTCACGTCGGTCACACCGAAGGCGCGTCTGGCATCGTCTCTCTGATCAAGGTGCTCTTGATGATGCGAGGCAATTTCATCCCTCCACAAGCTAGCTTCAAGAGCATGAATCCCAACATCCATGCGCAGCAGTCAGACAATATGGAAGTCGTTACCTCGTTGCGGTCTTGGCCAGAAGACCGGAAGCTGGCTCTGATCAACAACTACGGCGCTTGCGGATCCAATTCGAGCGTGGTGGTCGCTCACTCGGCCCACAAGCCTGCCAAAACCTTCTTGACCGGAATATCGCCGCGATTGCCCTTCTGGATCTCCGGCCTCGACGTCCGGAGTATTGCGGCGTACAGCACTGCGCTAGCTCCCTATCTTCGCTCGCACACCGGGTCTGAAGATTATCAACCCAAGCTGGCCGATGTATCGTTCAACATGCAATGGCAATCAAACCCCGGCTTGCCTCTAGGAATGATCTTCAGCTGTAGTTCATTAGACGAGCTACAGGAAAAGCTTGCCAAGGCAACTGTGGCTACCAAAGACACAGCTGCCAGCATCGGCATCGCGCCCGTGAAGTCCGAGCGACCTGTCATTCTGTGCTTTGGTGGCCAGGTGTCGACATTCGTTGGGCTCGACCGCACCGTCTACGAAGGCGCAGCAGTGCTACGGCATCACCTGGATGAATGTGATGCCGCCATCACATCTAATGGCTTGGAAAGTATCTACCCCGACATTTTCTCCTGCGAGCCCTATCAGGATATCGTCAAGCTCCAGACCGCGCTATTTGCTGTGCAGTATGCCTCAGCCAAGAGCTGGATGGAATGTGGGCTAGCTGATAAGATTGTATCCGTTGTTGGCCACAGCTTTGGTGAGATAACAGCACTCTGCGTAGCGGGTGTGCTGAGTCTGGAAGACACAGTCAAAATGATTGCGGGTCGGGCTAAGCTAGTGCAGAAAGCTTGGGGACCTGACCCGGGTGCCATGATGGCCATCGAGGCTGACGAAGCAGTTGTGCATGATCTCCTGAAAGAGTCGAACCTCGAATCCGACGGATCAGCTGGCATTGCCTGCTATAATGGTCCTAGCAGCTTCACTGTCGCTGGGTCGACAAAAGCCATCGACGCATTTGCCACCACGTTAGCTGGTAAAGGCAGCGCGGTCAAGGACGTCAAGAGCAAGCGTCTGAATGTCACCAATGCTTTCCACTCCACATTGGTTGAGACTATTGTCGACCGCCTCGGGGAGATCGGCAAAGAAGTGACCTTTCACGACGCTATCATTCAAGTAGAACGTGCCACGGAGCATGGCGACCCGGCGGCCCAGCTGGACTGGACCTTTGTCGGCTCCCACATGCGTCAACCGGTCTTTTTCAACCACGCCATACAGCGGCTCGCAAGAAAGCATTCGGACGCTATCTTCCTTGAGGCGGGTTCCAACTCATCTATCACCGTCATGGCATCGCGCGCCCTTGCTCACACGGCGTCAACACATTCTGATGCGTTCCACTTTCAATCCGTACTTATAACCAACACCAAGAAGGGTATCGACAGGCTCACAGATGCAACTGTAGATCTGTGGAAACAGGGCCTACGTATGTCATTCTGGGCCCACCACCGGGTACAGAAGGGCGAGTATGCGGAGCTCCTCTTGCCACCATATCAATTCGAAAAATCACGCCATTGGCTCGAGCTCAAGTCGCCAATCGAGCGGGCTATCAAGGTAGCTCAAGAAAAGATCGGAAGCAATGGGTTGCTGCTAGCAGCGGGAGAGACACAGCAGAAACAAGTCGACCTTAAGACCCTTGATATATGGACCTTCATGGGCTTCCAGGCCCACAAGAGTGGCAACAACAAGAAAAAGACCAAGCTGGCTCGGTTCCGCATCAACACGGCGACAGACAAGTACCAGCGTCTGTTCGCGACCCACGTCATAGCGAAGACAGCACCCATTGCTCCAGCCACACTTGAAATAGACATAGCCATCGAAACCCTTTTCAGCCTCAACCCTGAATGGAGACCGAATGAGTTCTCGCCAATAGTCCGTGATATGCTCAGCCATTCACCGATCTGTGCCGACTCGACGCGTGACTACTATATCGACCTCGAGCCGCTCAACAAGAACGAAACCGAGTGGCACTGGACTATCCACAGCGTTGGCACTTCACCTGCCGACGACAAACACGCTGAAGGTCGCATCAACATGTGTTCGCCATCCGACCCGGCCGTTCTCCAAGAGTTTGAACGCTGGGAGCGCGTAGTCACCCATGCGCAGTGTCAAGCGGTTCTGGCGTTGGGCCCCAACGATGAGGGTGTGGAGGCGCTTCAAGGCCGGAACGTGTACCGAGCCTTTGAAGAAGTTGTGGAATTCGGCTCCGTGTACCATGGCGTGCGGTATGTTGTAGGCCGCGACAACGGCGACAGTGCGGGTGTCGTGCACAAGCGTCACGCCGGCGAGACCTGGCTTGATGTCCCCAAAGCAGACTCGTACGGCCAAGTTGCAGGCATGTACGTCAACCTGCTGACTGACATCCCCTCGAGCGATATGTTTGTGGCCACAGGTCTCGAGCTGGTGATGCGCTCGCCAAAATCTCAGACTTTCAGCGATGGCCACGAGCATGGCCCTGGTGTCTGGCACGTTCTCGCTCGCCACGCGCGTCGAAACGAAAAGGCCTACGTGACGGATGTCTTCATCTTCGATGCCTCGACGGGTGCCCTGAGCGAGGTCATACTGGGCCTGAAATATGTCCGCATCCCCAAGGCGACGATGAGCAAGGTCCTCGCGCGAGTGACAATAGATAAGTCATTTTTGAGAAGCACGGCAGCGTCTCTCTCACCGTCTGCCCAGCCTCTTGCCACCCTTGACGGGCCAACGAATACCGCTGGTCCAAATCCCAAATCGGCGCCACTCCAATCCCGTCCCAAGTCAAAGAAGACCAAAGTCAATACTACCAGTGAGCCGCGCGATATCGCAAAAGAAGTGCGCGACGTGGTTGCAAGCGTTTCAGGTATCGATGCCAGCGAGATGAGCCTCGACAGTGAGATGGCTGACCTGGGTATCGATTCTTTGATGGCCATGGAGCTGGCGCGCGAAATTGAAAATTCCTTCCACTGCACGCTCGACCGCACAGAGACGATGGTAGCCACCAGCCTTCGCGAGTTCGTTGACTGCGTGTCGAATGCTTTGGCCAGGGCTGGAGGTGAGAAGGACGTTCAAGAACAGCGCGAAGAAGAGGACAGCGAGGATGACATGGTAACCGGAGAGGGTGATGTCGTGCTCCCAGACTCGGGAGACGAAGACACAACCTCTGATATCTCTACTCCGGATAGCGTCTCGGACTTCACCAGCGAAAGTCAGGATTCGATGACTGATTTACCTGTTCCAGTGGAAAAGGTAAATTTGGGCAATGTAGCAGTCCGGGAAGCAGAGGCACTGCGCTTAATGGCAGCCCACACCACCGATTGGGACTCGCTCGCACTGAAGGCTGCGGCGAGCGGCACCATCAGAGCCCGCTCTGGTGCCGGAGCTGTGGTGGTCGTGACGGGCGCTTCGGGCAGCCTTGGGGTGCACATTGTTCAAACACTCGCAGAGCGGTCGGATGTCGCAACTGTCGTTTGCATCAACCGCGCCATCAGCGACGTGCCCGCCGACCCTCGGCAGGCAAAGGCGCTATCTTCGAGAGGCATAGAACTGTCCCCAGCCGCACGTGAGAAGCTTCGGGTATATGGTACCGACACATCTAAGCCACAGCTCGGTCTCCCAGACCAGGATTACACCTGGCTCGCGAAGCACGGCACCCACATCATCCACAATGCATGGCCCATGAGCGCTACGCGGCCACTCAAAGCCTTTGAGCCCCAGATCATGGTGATGCGGAACCTCCTGGACCTGGCGCGCGACATGGCATTAGGTACCGAGCTGCGCAGGATCGGTTTTCAATTCATCTCCTCCATTGGGGTGACCGGCTTCTCGACTGAGTCCCACGTGCTCGAGCAGGCCATGCCCATGGCCGCGGTCATGCCCAGCGGCTACAACGAGGGCAAGTGGGTGTGCGAGCGCATGCTCACCGACACGCTGCGCCGTCACCCACGGCTCTTCCGGGCTATGGTAGCGAGGCCGGGCCAAATCTCTGGGTCAACCGCAAGCGGATTCTGGAACCCAGTCGAGCACTTTGCTTTCGTGGTGAAAAGCGCTCAGGCAATTAGAGCATTACCCGACCTGCCAGGCGTGCTGCATTGGTTGCCCGTGGATAAATCCGCCAAGGTCATGGTCGACTTGCTGAATATCGACAGCCGCGATGATGCGACCGAGGCTTATCCGGTCTATCACGTCGACAACCCCGTCGGCCAGCCGTGGAAGGAAATGCTGACTGTTCTGGCTGATGCCCTCGACATTCCTCCCCACGGCATTGTCCCCTTCAAAGAGTGGATTAGACGGGTTCGCCAATCGTCTCTGCCCCCAGCGGAGAACCCGGCTGTCCTCGCCCTAGGCTTCCTCGAGAGCCACTTTGAGCGCATGGCTTGCGGTGGTATTATTTTGGACACGCAAAGATCAAGTGAGCATTCGGAAACCATGGCCGCAGAAGGGCCGGTGAGTGCTGCAGTGGTGCGGTCCTATGTCTCGTCTTGGAAGGAGATGGGTTTTCTTCATCGTTAACTGACATGGGATCTATAAATTTGAATTGATGTTGTTTTGTTATGGGTGTTTTCATCACTGAGCATTTAGCTGAATCGAAATTTGCTTCCATGATTTCCACGAAGAGCATTGTTCTAGAACTCTCCGCCAAAAGAAACCATGCAATAAAAATCATAAAGTAAACTGGGGTTTGTCTCCACACTGCAACAAGAAACATAGTTAGATTGGATATTAACCTAGCTTTATGGTCTGAGATTTCATAAAAACAAAGAACGGTCATCCAAAATACCGCGGAGCTTCAAGCGCCTGGCTTATGTATGTGGTCCTCAACTCCGCAGGGGAGCAATTGGTCGAGGAGGGTTGAGATTTATCCCTTCGTGTCGAGGCCTCGTCATCAAGGGTTACATATCGACACCTAGAGCGTTGATCTCTGGCGAAAGAAGTCCGCAGTGTAAGTTGAGGTTGTCGAGAGGTTATGAGAGATCTTGGGCGGCATTTAACGGCAAAATTAGGAAGCGAGATCTTCAACTAATCGAACTGGGGGCTGTTATTGCTTGTCGATCGTCAATTCTAACGCGACCAATGTCGAAAGAGGCATTTCAGTGATCTAAGTATGTATACAGAAACAATAATAAAACACTTTCAAATACGTAGGGCTTGACTTTGCCTCAAGGAACGGAGGTGACACAGTGCATGACACCTTGACGATGAAGTCAGGGGTTTTGTGAAGTTCACCTCCCCCTAATCTTGATACAACTTGATGGCATTCCCATCTTACTCGAGGTCCGCTTCAAAGAGAGAAGACCGGCATTAACGAGTGTTCTGTTACACTTTAATCAACCGATTGCACTGAGGACTGCTAGCTCCCTAAAAATCCCTTCAAGATCATGGTGGTTTTATATGCACCCAGGAGACACCTCCAACCCTTCACCCTTAGTTATATGAAAAAGATTTGAAAGAATGGCCGTCATTTATCTTATGTCTAACTATGCGGATGTCTAAGAGCTTGACTAAGAGCCCAACCAGGCAGCCATGGCCATGATATATCTGGGGATGCCGCAGCTGGGCAGCATGGCGTTGTACCGTGTCCTAATACTTTCTGATAGCAACACTGAGTCTCCACTTGAGTGGAAAGTATAAGAGAAGGTTCGGTTGAGTGATTTTACAATACCACGACATCAATGATGTCGTTGTTGCATTCGGCCCCTATCAAAGGGGTGAACCGATGAGCTACATGATCATACTGCGCTATGTGGCAACTTCGACTTCAATCACTGACCATAACCTCCTTAAGGCTGGCAATTCTCCATTAGATCTTCACTGCAAGCACTTGATCCAACATCAGTTGCTTGGTTAAGTCAGGGTCAGCATGCGGCCCCAAGGTGATGCCGGAGTGCGGATACAACGCGGACTATTCTAACTCCAGCTGACCACCCAACGAAATTGACATTGCACCAAGAGGGCGAATAAGGAATTAGAGCCCATGAAAACGGAGTAACGATGACTGGCTGAGCATTCATCTAGACTATTACTGGCCCGTCGAACAATGGTACGCAACGAAAGATACACGATGTACTATAGCCCCCTCTTTTCACGTTCTCTGCGCGGCCTCTAAGTAAAGATATTGATTTTCCGATATAAGCAACACCGTTTCGTTCGACCTGACACATTATGGCTGGACATTGCGAGCGTGCCCAGAGCCTCCAGTCTGTTGAGTCTGTACACCTCAACATGGATAACACAGCAACTATCCACCTGCCGCGCATTCTTTGTCTCCACGGCGGAGGAACCAATGCACTGATCTTCCGTATGCAGTGCCGCGTGCTCGAGAAGCGTCTCGGACGTTCCTTCCGTCTCGTCTATGCGCAGGCTCCATTCACCAGCGTGGAACCCGGGCCAGATGTAACGTCCGTCTACAAGGACTACGGGCCTTTCAAAGTCTGGCTCCGTGATCAACGTATGTCAGGAGTCTGGACATCCCGAGAAGTTGCTGCAGAAATTGACGCCGCGCTTGCGCTGGCCATGGTCGCCGACGACGCCACGGGGGCTACGGGAGAATGGGTTGGCCTACTGGGATTCAGCCAGGGCGCGAAGGTGGCAGCGAGCATTCTTTACCGACAGCAGAGGTGCGGGATGACCAGATTCCAGTTTGCTGTCCTCTTCGCCGGTCGTGGGCCACTGGTGTGGCTCATGCCTGATCTCCCCCTGCCGCATGGCTTGGTCGGCGCTGCCACGCCGTTCACACACACCTCTCCTGCATGGCTCAATCGGGGCTCCAATGAGCATATGCTACGACTGCCCACAATCCACGTCCATGGGCTGAGAGACCCCGGAGTGGACGGGCACCGAGACTTGCTTCGAGAGTATTGCGACCCGCTACAGGCCACACTCCTAGAGTGGGATGGTGACCATCGCATGCCTATCAAGAGCCGTGAAGTCGAGATTATCGTCCAACAGATTCACAAGCTTGCACAAGAGACAGACGCTTCATCCCCAATGACTAGCTTTAGTGGCATGATGGTGAGAAAAGATGCATATGGAAGATCAGCCGAGAAAAGGTTTTCGATGCAAAAGATGAATATGTAACAAAGCAAAGTGATGGGATGGCTTAGAAATAAATGGATTGGATAGCCATATGATTATGCACCCGAGAATACTGAGGAAGCAAAATATGACAACACAAAAAACCTCTTAAATGGGTACCTTTAAGCCACCTGCCCGAATCTTCTTTGCTATCACGATGCCGTGCAGTTTCGATGTATTTCTCGACGACTCAATTACTGACCTGATTATTCAGAGCGCGGTCTCACGTCCAATTCTGGCCCGCCCAGCTGACTGGGGATGAAACTGCCTAGAAGGATGCACAAGATCTTGGCACGCATGACCCTGCGTCTTCGAGATCAACAGCATGTACGATGAAAACTCACATCCACCTGGCACTAGTGCACGTGAAACCATGCGTCCCTGTCTAATCGCTCCCGGAAACATTGAAAGATAGAAGGATTCATCTTTTTTCATCATTGGTTGCTCAAGGTTTGCCGACATCATGGCTCTATTTCCAACGCAAGTTATCGTCTCGGCACTTCCACGAACGCTGGATACCTGACAATAATGTACTTCCGAGTTTTCAAGTCCTTGGGTTTAGTAAACCTTTTTCATGACCGGAATCTTTGAACAAAGAATTGCACTTGTGAGCGCAACAATTTCTTTTTACACGCCAATCTGCTCGATGTTTAGTTCAGTTCAAAGCCGAAATAGACGGCGTGTGACCTGAATATTAAGACAAAATGCACTTGAGCGTCACCAAAAGACGCTGTACCATTCTCATCGCATGTGAGGCTGAATGTACTACCTGCACTTCAGAGCATCGTGGGAAGAAAAAGATATGTAATTCTCATGGAGAGATTTCTCAAAGCCCTCAAATTCAAGGAAATCTCGGTAACTGAAGTCCATATTCTACAGGAGCCTGCTAGCTGACCAGAAGCCTGTTCTAGAGGAAGCAATCGCATTTTTCTTGCGGTTAAATCGCAGTAAACGCGAAGTTCTTGGTTGCGTTATATTCTGGCTCGATATTACAGTTGTAGAAATACCTAAGATCTGTACCAGAGCAGCTAGAAGAGAAAAACTGACAGATTCAATAGGTAAGGCCCATTGATATTAGAAAATAAGGTACGACTTTTTTAAAGGAAAGAAGATGAAATACACTGAGTGTTGTGCTACCCAGATTCAAGCTTCTTTTAAGCACTGCGATCATTCACCCCTCATCCCCGCTTCACGGTCCTCTCTGAACATTCATCGGGCAGAGGCTAAGCGGCAGTACTAGCCTCCTTTGTTTCGGAAGCTGATATTGGTCTCCGAGACATTGATGATAAAACCCGGCCTAGTCAATACAACAAAGGTGAGATAGCTAAATCGAGAATTTTCGATTTTCCAACGGAGTAATTTAAAGGATTTGAGCGTTAACGCCCACAGACAAAACTTGTACTGGGGCCATCTACAAACGTATTGTATAGCGCGAGATTCAAGCTATGTAGAAGAAGCGGTGTTTTTTCTATGTCTACCCCAGGAACTTCATCTCAAATAAAGACGTCCGAGCTAAGTGTAGTGAATTTTCTCCTTTTTCTATATTCCAGCCTTTCGGTTTGTCCCTCGGGGAAACGTTTTCTGAGGCGGACATTCTATCACCCGCGGGAGGAAACCATTCAAATCCAAGGCCAATCACAACGATGTGCTGCGTAGGTATCAAGGCCATAGAAAATCCGTACGCTGTTCATTGCCAACATTTGCAGTCCTCGTAACCAGGGCCCGAATTATACCGTCAAGTAGTATTGTTTTGATTTGCGGAAAATACCAGGCTAATATCCCGGTCGCCTCTATCTGGCGTGCGGCGTATGATACAAATATCCGTCCAGTGACACCACAAACCTGATGAAATTGCCAATTTATCGCACACCATCAACATGTCTTCCATCACGGCTGATCAGTGGCTCGAGGCTGCGGCTTATCGTCGCAGTGTACATGGACTAGCGGGAACATCCAAGGTCTCGGACACACGCGTCCAAGAGATCGTCTCCAAAGTCCTTTCCTTCGCCCCTTCGTCTTACAACACTCAGCCCGTCCGGATTTCGCTCGCTTTGGGGCAGAAGCACAAGGAGCTCTGGAGCATTATTCTCAAGGAGGCTGAGCCGATTCTCAAGTCGATCAATCCAAATCTCTGGCACAAGTTGGGCCCCCTTTTCGAAACTCACAAGGCTGCATATGGATCCGTAAGTCAACAAAGCTCGTGACTCACAGACACACTATCTAACGAGCTCTAGATAATTTTTTGGGAGCGTGGCCAGACTACCCAAGAGGCTGCAGAGACACATAAGGCGACCGGCCACATGTTTGCCGAGTGGGGTGACCACAGTCAAGGCATCCACCAGATTCTGGTCTGGACTGCTCTCGAACTGGAAGGAGTTGGTGCCAACCTGCAGCACATGAACGCCATTCCACCCATCGAGGCAGCCATCAAGAAATTCGCGGGTGTTCCTGATGATTACACACTGAAGGCCCACTTGAACTATGGAGATGAGCAAGCCGCTCATCCCGAGAAGCCCGAGAAACTGCCCATCGACGAGACACTGACAATACTCTAATTGGTCCCAGCTCACAAGAGATTCAATGAATATTACCAGCTAGATCTGATAGTCGATCGGAGCACACTCGCGCCTCTAGCGGAAACGCTGTGCCTTGATGGGATGGATGTTTCTGAGGTCTCCAGCATTGGAAAGAAAGGAGTCGCACAGATCACCCATTATCCCACTTTCACTGTACTTCGACCATAAATATAGGCCCTCAGGCATTCATCCAGCTTGCTATTCTGGATCAATTAATACTGAGCAATTACATAAAAGGTGTCCTCCAAGCATTTCTTAAGGAAACTCGACGAAAGAAATACACTTGATGTGTTACTATTATGGGTCAAAAGGGAGATATCTCAATTCAGTCTACACAGTTCATTAGACGTCTCAAGACTGGAGAGAAACAAAGGGAAGAAGGACCCTATCTACCTGGTGGTCTTATTGACATCAAGCCCTGCCTAGTATCTTCCATCTCGGTATCATTTCCAACACAACGTGAGGCCGCCCCATCGTCACAGTTACATGTGTTGACCAGCATATATCAAAAATTTAACACAATATACCTCGATGAACTAACTCCGGCCACCGCTAGAGAATTACAGGATTACAGTCATAAACAAGGTATTGTGTCACCAAGTCTGCAAGCTGGCCACTAGCTGACCGCCAAGCTGACCGTTTGCCTTTACCTTACTTTAGTTACCAGTACATAGCTTAGTGAACGCATCATTTTTCCATCACACACACTCTGTATGCCCACCATATTGTAAGCTATATCTAAGAGAATAGCTATATTGAAATAGAAGTGTTGCCATATAGCGATACAATGTTTGCTCGAGTGGCACATCAATCTTGGATCTACGTTTGTCGACCCCGGATTGTTGAACATCAGGAGAACCTTCCCTCTAGACGAACCTTCCATCTGTCTGCTCTCACTTAACCCTCAACCACGCATCTTTCCTGTGATTTCCCTTTCCAAACTATCTTTCTCAACTGGACCACGTTGACTGTGCTTCAGCAGCCCTGTGATCTCCTCTCTCCGTGTCCTCATTCCGATTTCTCATCTTTCTCAACCAATATCCTTTGACCTTGCCCTCCTCATCATCTCGCTGTCGCCAATTTACGAGCTTGCTCTAGCTATGGAGCAGCACCAGGAACAAACTCTCGAAAATCCCTTCCACTACCTCGATGGAGCTTCCAAGGAAACGACAACCGCTTTCGCTCGCGCTCATATTCGCCATGGCTATATCGGCGGATATGCGACCTCCCTTGTTGGTGGAAAGAGGACGACGAGTGTACGCCTTCACTATATCTCGTCACTCTTCAACACGTCTACTGAAACTAATTTGACTTAGAATCTTGATGTTCTCATTGATGCAGACCCAAATAATGCCCGAAACCTGCTTCTTCAAGCTCATCCCGGATTCACATTGACCCAGAGCAACAAACTTGTCTTCGTGAGTGGAGACAAGAGCACCGAAGTTGTTCTCAACAGTTGAAATTGCCCGACGCAAATACAGTTTCTATTCTCTCTGTTACTGCCAAAGACCAACCAGGGCGTGTTGAGGAGACCCTAAGTTAGTGCCTTTTTCGCCTTTGTATTCTCTTCTAGAGCGAGCTACCGCTAACCATTTGACATCAGTCCCTATCGTTGCACCCTCCGTCCTCGTCCTCACGAAGATCGAGAGATGGTCGTTCTTGGCCGATTCCACACGGCCTCAAAGCATCGCAAAAAGCAGCGACAGATGTTCATGACATTGAGATACTCTTGCGTTGGCTTGCCAAAAACGATCTTTACATAGATTTCGAGGGTTATCAGGAAAAACAAGAGCAGGAGCATCTCTCTGGGGTTCGCAAGTTGCACCAAATGCATGCCACAATTCGCCCTTTGCTTGAGACCACGTTGAAAGCGGAGCATTTGCGTTCATTGAGAACTAGTTAGCTGCTCAATAGACCGACAGTCTCGAACGACAGATTCAGCAATGCTCAGATAGTTAGTTCCATCAGCGCCCCAATCCCAAGTTTTCATCTCTGTAACTGCTTCTTCAACTCTTCTTTGAAAATCTTCTTCGCTCTCATCGTCGTCGCATTCACCCTCCTTTGTATTCAGCGGTTTGTCGCGTAAGATATAGAAGGAAATGAACGACACCAGATCATCTTTGACTCGAAGTCTGAAGTTATCGTCAACTGGGTGGTTGAGGAGATGACGAATCAATGACACCATATATGTGGGAGGTTTGGGCGTCAAAATCTTCAGCGTGCGATCAAAAGTGGATGCGACTTCGAAAGCATCCTGGAGGGCAAGGCCGAGAAAGGACAGTGGGTAGAGATACACTGGACTATTCTCACCCAGTTTGTGAATGATGCAAGCTCGCTCCCATTTCCCGTATCTGTCAGTGGCTTCTCTAGATGGGGGCACACTGGGGAAACCATGGTCTGATAGAATCTGTGAGGAAAGTGAGAGCAGTTCATCGGGGACTGCCCACTCGACAAGCTAGGACTCAAGAGATTAGCGGTGCCCAACAACTAGAATGGCGAAGACCACAAATGTTTTGGTTGCTCACTGCAAGGACGACAGGGTTTCCATGGCGCCACTGTATCTGCTGCCCGTACTCCATCAAAGGGATATTATTGTCGGCTAGGGCTTTCACAGCCACCCTTATGATGTGCGCATGAGGTTGTAGCCATGATGTCTCTTTCTGGGGTGGTTGTTCCATTTTCCAACCAACACCTTAAATCATGCGACGGAAATGGTGGGACTCTTTGGAAAGTAAGTTATGCCTCTGAAATTATGGTGGGAGATGAGAAAACACTGTGTTTCCCGTTACACAAAAAGTTCCAGGAAATAGTGAGAGCGATGATATTCCCAAAGGGAGCGTCTCCCGTAAACCTAAGAGCCTATGGCCCCTGGTCACCTGACCATCTGAATCACGTGAATTACGTAGCCCGCAGTCTTTTCTATTGTAACAAGATCGCCATTATTCAAACAGGCGTTTGTGGTCCCGATGGGTAGGGTATTGTGGCCAGAGGTATCAAAGGGCTACGGCAATACGGTTGGTTGACCTTGGCCACCGTGCGAGCGGTCAAAGAAAAAATTACATAATACACACTGTAGGAACTTAGTACAGGGTGTCCACCCGAAGGATATCGGTGTCGATTAGTAGTGATGAGGGTCAATTAGCACTGGTGAGGGCCGATCGAAACATCCCCGCGATGGATCGATTTAAAGAGAATATTTGTGAATCTTAGCTTAGGAGGCTATCTGTTCAAGGGGTTTGTTGAGTGCATTTCAGCGCTGCTTCTCTGAGGATTACCACATAGTATACAAAAAAGGTGACTAGGTGATCATTCATGCGCTGAATCATCTTGCTGTTAGCGATAAGATGACCTCATCTCCAATTGACATAGGGTGTTGCTGAATACACCCGTAATTTGGTAGCTGAGCGCTACCATCAGCTCAGGATGGTGACGTAAAATGCTTAGCGCGTGCAGAAATTCTAACTCACAACATAATGGGCCAAAAACTCAAGATTCTATCTAAAAGCTTACTTATTTTCAGTTACTGTGTGGCTTTTTTGTTCCTTCAAGTTGATAGAAGATCTCAGTATATCAAAGAAGAATAGTATATTCGCAATGAAAAAGTGGTTTAGAAAATACAAAGTAGACATCATCATCACAAGAGGACCAAGTGCTTTACTTTCCTTTTGTAAACCTGACATATCATTGAAGTACTGTAGTTTGCCCTGCCGGGATTGAGAGGTTTAGCATTCGCAAGAACTATTATTTAGACATTACTCCGTTCGTCTAGTCGAAAGCCACTACCTCAAGGGGCTATATGAGATGCTCATAGCATGCACATACCCTTCTCACCACTTGTCGCGCCACGCTAAAGCGGCAATCAACCAGTCACTTTGGGGAAATTCTAAAGTATCTGATCTATTGTGGCAAGCCTCCCTAAAGTTGCATTGCTTTTCAAGCTATAAAGACATCTACTCATTCACAATTAAGAGGTCTAGATCGGAGAATTAAAGGTGCATACCTCGCACCAATTTGCTTTCACTTCTAAAAAATTTCATCTAAATTCAAATTAGCTAGTTGTGACAATGGCTTTTCCACCTTCTATCAGGCCATTTGCTATCTCCTAGATTCCTATGTAGAAGGACCTCAAATGTATGAGACGTATCCCAGCCAAGCCACTGACACCAACTGTGATCCTGGGTGTTTATATAAAAGCTTGATTTGGAACGACGAAAAAAGTCCTCCAGCCATCTTTTGGTGTCTTTATGGAGACAGCGATTAGAGCTCGTTCTACCAAAGGGTCCCAAGTGTGAGGAACCTGTTTTGGAGATGTCGAAATTAAACCGATTTAGCACCTGGAGAGTCTTGGAGGTCTCATCGTACCAAAAAGTGGTTCTAACTCGAGTCTCCACTGATGGGTGATTGTTAAAGGTACATTCATGGGCAAATTCGACAAAGGATTCATCGCAACCAATATCAGGATCAGATTGCGTTTGTTGTTGTTTTGGCTGTAGAGCTTGATATTCAAAATCTGGATATCGAAATAGATATGAGAACAGTTGATGTTTATAAAATGACAAAGTAGAACAGGGGCAAATGTCGACTTGTCCCGTGAAGGGAGGGCGATGTCAAATTTGATAACCTGAACGGCAATCTGCATTTGTGTGATATAAGCTGAGCCATGACTGAATCTTGCACCACACAGAGCACCAATGGGGAATGGCACACTGGGTGCAGTATATCCAGCGTTTATTTTGAAGTCGAAGACGTAGGTCTGTTTTCTGCATTACTGACTCAAGTCTCGGTGCGGAATTCGGGTGTTTTTGTTGTGCGCATATGGCGTATATACCTTTACAACTGAGTGCAAAGCAAATTTGATCCGAGCGAACAAGGAATCGGTATATAGCTTCGACAATTTCCACTGGTACTTTCCGAAATTGATTGGCCTTCAGTCCGGAGAAGTGAGAGTTGACGCGCATATGAGCACGAAAATTCAAAGGGCTGGGCATCATAATGGGTATTCCAGTCGTGTGAAAGCAATAGCGTGAATGTCCTGAAGAATACTGTCAACTTAGCCCGAATGCACAAAGGGATTGTGTCATGACACGCGCTCTCGTCATAGACTCCACTATCCGCAACCTTTTTTGATCGACAAGATAAATTATTCCTTTTACGTCTTCAGTTTCGCACGAGGAGCGGAGCAATAAGATCATGCAGAATAGATACAAGTTGACAGTGTTCTTCAGGATAGTCACGCTATTTCTTTTCGCTCAAGTAACAAACAAATATATACATCCTTGGAACCACACATTGTACATACGACCATAGGGTGTGGAGAACAGGGCTTCCCGTCCGCTCAGCCGTACTTAAGCCACACGCCGGCAGGTTAGTAGTTGGGTGGGTGACCACCAGCGAATCCCTGCTGTTGTATGTTTTTTGTTTTTGTTGGATTCCATGGCTTCATTCGTGGTGCTTTTACTTTTAATCCCTTGAATGCGATACTCTGGACGCGCCTGGACCGATGTCGTCTGAACTTTGTGTATCTTATGCCAGGTACCACATTTCCAACCCTATCCTAGCCTCTTCTAAGCGCGAAAAAATAAACTTACATTCTGGCAGTCCCCTTTCTCTGGTGCAGTCTTCGCTACTCTTTCTCCTTGGACGCACAAGGTTCTCCGAATATCGATAGGGACGAGATTGTCACGTCTTGCGAATTTCAGATCTACAATCGCCTCGGGGCGCGAAGAATGAATTCAGGATGAATTTATTGATGGTCAAAATTCACTAGCCCTCAAGCTGTCCTGCCTGGTGTTGCTTCTCAATTCCTGATGTCCGGAACAAACCGGCGGGCAACCCTAGGATTCATGTTCGTAGATACGGTGCATACAAACGCGAGAATACTGATATTGGTAGGAAGAAATCGAGATGGGTGCTGACCGAACAGAGCGTCTCCCGCTCGTTGTGTTAAGATTAATGTGCAAAATCTCCTGGATGTAAGCCAAAATTCGACACTTATGTGCAGCCTGGGAAGGAAAGTTGAAGCCACCTAGCAGATCGTCCAGAAACTCGGCGCCAGGCCACCCTTTCCATATGATTTACAGATCCATTATAGATTTTCCATGGAATAACACTGACCTTTCGTATGTATCGTGTTAACTAGCCATTTCGTAAAAAAAATTGTCAGAGCTACACCTCCTCGACCCATGAAAACAGTCTCGCTAAGCTCTATACAAATTTGATTGGGCCTTCGGGAGACGCGGTGTCTATTAGAAACCAGTGGGCTACTACGGAGACGAAAATCATGATGGGATGACCGTGTAGCCGAGATTCACGTTACTTGCCATTGCCGGCGTACTTGAAGTTCTTTTCCATCCTGCCATCCATCAACTCCACGTTCTGGTGCAACAGCCCATAGAGACTGGGAGACATTGTGACAGTCTTCAGTCCGCAACTGTCAAGTGGCGCACCTGTCTATTTACCCAAATACAACCAATTTACCCAAGCTATGACCCGATCGTCTGCTCACAAGGCATCTAAGATCGCTGTTCTTTTGAAGGATGCGACTGTAAGCCATGTGAAAGAGAGAGTAGCTTATGCTTGAGACATGCAATTCATCGCAGCACTAATCTTCTCAGGTCAAACATGCCAGCAAGCATAGCATTCCATTCATAGTCTTTCAATGGGGACCAAGCGATCAGCTCACTTTGACATACCATAATTGGCATCGAGGTTTGGCTTCGAAGTTGCGTACTATCTCAATCGCAGACATGAGCATTTTCAATGCATATCACGGCCTCCCTCTGGAGGGCCTCTCCATCCAGAACGTCTGAGCCAATCTTCGAAAGAACTAGCTCTTAGGTGGAGATCCTCCCAGGAAGAGTCTTCGGCTGGATCAAGAGCCCCGTAGCAAATCTTGTCCTCTGGCGCTATCGAGATCCATTCCATCATTTGGCGAATATCCTCCTTGAATCCATTCCCTACCGCTTTGGACGCCAAATCAGCCCATTCATCCATCGAGATTGGGGAATAAATCGCCGGCTGGCCAGTGACTCGCGTAAAGGTGGATGCAAATTCGTCCATCTGCAATTTCGGGCTGCAGACGACGTAATTTTTGTTCTTTGTTTTCTCAATGCCTAGAGCGAATACCTCTTAGAGAGACTGTCAGCTCTGTACTTCTCATTGACCAGGAGTTCTTCCTCTCCAGTATCCCTTTGCAAGGCGTGGGATATGCCACCAGGTCTTCCCTTGGTAGAAGCGACCACAAAGGATTCGTTATCACAACTTACCTGCCGCAAAAATACCCATATCATATACAGGATCAACCCACTCGACTAGTTTCGTGGGCGGAATCGGGGTACAAAAACGAACGACCCCGTTTGCTGCAATAGTTAGAAAACTTTTTCCACGAGGAACTCTCCGTCAGAACTAACCTTCTCTTCGACAGTACTGTGGACGATCCAGGTTGGTGAAGAAAAGACCTTGGCGAACGGTTGGTTACAGATCGACACAAACGTTTGGCGTCAGCAGGGAGACTAACCAGGAAGAAGGCAAGTGACCGCAGACAGTTCTTGCTTTGCCCACTGCTCAATGACAAACTTGTGATCCATGTGGAAAAGTTTGTCAAAGCGACCAGAAGTCGCTCGTCTCATGTCTGGCAAGCTACTGAAAACAAAGTGCTGAATGCGGCAAATGCTCGCAGCAGAAATAATGTTCTTCCCACTTTCGAGCTCCAGTTTCAGGTCATCCTCGTTTTCGATCGTTCTTGAATTGGTCTCGCTCGTCACCGCAAAGACACCGTAAGCCCCAGAGAAAGCGTTCTGAAGACTTTTTACATCGAAACTATCCGCAGAAACAAGGCTGAGACGGTGGTCGGAGGTTTGAAAATCATTCAAAAGACGTTGAGCTGAGACGGAATTGACATCCCTGGTGACTGCGCGGACATTCCACAATTCCCGCGAATCGTCACTCAAAAGCGAACCCACTACGCCTTTACCTTGGTGCCCTGTAGAACCAAGCACAACAATAATGCGGTTCTGCGTGTTGGACGTCATTTCGATTCAAAAGGAAAGAAAGCAACCTTGCGGCGACCGGGATGGAAGAGAAGTGTGAAGGGAAGATAATTTTGAATAAGAAACATATCAATGATGTTAGAAAGTTGCACCAGAAAAACTTATATAGTTTACTTCTTTCACAGTCTCACTCCTTTCGGCCACTAGGACTGAACGAATACATTATAAATTCAAGGCTGATATAAGCGGCCGACGTGGTGAGCGGATGAACATCGTTCCGTATCGGAGACTTATGATATAAAGTCGAACGGCGGGGTGGTATTTACTACAAAGGACAGGCTTATTCATCAAGTACCTGTTCTCGCTTTGTCTCTTTATGGTAAACGCACTACCTATCAAATATCCACAGACACAGTTATGGGCTGAGTTGGTCGGAACGAAATCAGATCTTGCCACGACCCTCCAAATTTCGGAAATAACATCTCACTTCTGTATTATGCCGATACAAAGGAAGTGCTCGAACCTGGCAAGAGACTTCTGTTCACGACACCGGACCCAGATCAATTTCCCCTACTGCCCTTTGAGCTTCTCGAGATACGGTGGATACTCTATCGTATCGCAGTCATTCGGGGGTTTGCTGTTCATGCTGACAACGATAGCGATAATAATAGCGACAGCGACGGAGGTGACTGGCTTGAAGTTTCTCAGGTTTAATTCAACGATCTTGAAAGTATTCGGCGGACGTCTTATGCTCGAGCTGGTTTCCCGTGATGATTCGAACGCCCGCAAACGCGGAAGGAAAAGCGATTAGCCCAAATCACACCATCTGAAGTGACGCCGCAGAGCCCTGGCTTGCGGAGGTCGCGCTCGCCGCAAAAGTAACCCATCGTTGCTCAAGAGTCGATCGGGCAATGTGTCTCTACATCCGCGCGGAGGGCCGTGAACATGATCGATTTGGCCGACGCGATTAGACCATAGTGAATTACGTGATCATCCTCTTTTTGAAGTACGGGGCTTAAATGGCATTGCCTGAAGGGATTATCATATCGTCAGATCTCCTTCGTCCTCGCCACAACGTTCTTTTTAGCGTCGGGGTGTAGCTCAAGAAATTTAGAAGATAGTCAATCTGGGAAATGTTGTTGAGGACTAGACGCTTACTCATCAAAGATTCTTAGTGTCGGTTTTGACCCGCCGAGCTGAGTCAGCCGGCCTACAAGCTAGCTAGCCCGCTCTGACCAAAGACCCCCCAAGTGTTGGTCTCAACTGCATCCTCAGATTCAGAGGATAATAGAAACCAGTTTTATATCAACGCCGCTGATTGGTTTTGTATCTCCAGTGTCCCGACAATATCCTATCCGGGTAGCTGCGGGGTAAAGTCGACTCGAAAGACCGACAGCATAGCAACATCGAAACTCCCAGGCTCACTGAGATATTGAATAATCTGGACAGAAAGCTCCCGGTAAAGCATCATGACCGGTCCAACCATAGCCCCATTCGGCCAATGGAATAGCCCAATCACCTCGACCTTGCTTGGTGCCGACGGTGTTCAATTCGAAACCATCGCGGTATGTTTGCTACTGATCAGGCCCACGTGTGAAATTCATTCCAACAATTGTTTTAGGCGTCTGACGGGAAGATCTTTGTTCTTGAATGTCGCCCCAAAGAGCAGGGCCGAGGCTGCATTGTCGAGTACTCTGGTCCTGAAGGGCGCGATGTTCTACCGATCAAGTACAGGCTAAGAAATGAAAGAAAAACTCAGATAGGCTAATGATTATTAGATATGATGCCCACACCAAAGTCCATGAGTATGGCGGTGCGTCGATGATTGCTTTCAACGGGCAGATCGTCTTTTCCGATCGGGAGACACAGGATCTGCACAGACTCGATCCCTCTACTGGCCAAGTGGAGCGAATCACCAACACGGATGTTGCTCTCCGCTATGTTTGCACGTCTGCCTTGGTCGACGAGCAGGGGATCCCTAGATGGTTACTGGCCATCGAAGAAGACCACTCTAAGCCATTGCCGTCAGAGATTCGGAACCGGCTCGTGGCCGTTAACCTGCAGTCCAAGGAAATTGTCAACATTGCTTCCGGTGATGACTTCTACAGCGCCGCGCAGTTCTCCCCTGATGGTAGCAGAGTCTGCTGGACTCAGTGGTCCCACCCGGATATGCCATGGACTGGAGCACGATTGTACACGGCTAAATGGAATAATGGCCAGGTCGCAGATGTTCAACTTGTGGCTGGCATTTCTCAGAAAGAAAGTGTTTCCCAACCCCGTTGGGGCCCCGATAACACATTGTACTTCGCGGCCGACTGCTCAGGGCACTACCAACTTTACCGTTTGAAAGTTGGCAGCTCCAAAAGCCAAAAGTTAGCCCTTCATGGCCTGGAAGAGGTGGAGTTTTCGCAGCCAGATTGGCGCTTGGGAGGGTATGGTCAATCTGGATCAAGGCAATTCTTACAAATTTGCTGATGAACGTTTCCTTTCTTAGCTGCACGTTCTTGAGTCTGAGCCCATCTTCAATGATTGCTTCATACACAAAGGATGCTCGGTGGAGATTCATCTTAGTCGATCTGACGAACGATACTTGGCGCGGCCTGAACGTCCCGGTATCAGACACCATCATGTTAGCCAATCAGCCACTCTCAAGTACGAAAATTGCACTCTTTGGGTCCAGTGAAACCAGCTTCAACACCGTCTACACGCTGGACATCGTTGATACCAAGCTGAACGCCATTAAAGCGGCTTCCGAATTTTCCATGCCGGCTTCGCTTGTCTCCCGACCGGAGCACATCTCTTTCCCAAGAGTCCATGGTGAAGACCGGAAAGGGCTGTCCCATGCTATCTTTTACCCACCCCAAAACCCAGACTATCAAGCGTCACCTGGGACACTTCCCCCTTTGATAGTGTGTGTTCATGGCGGACCGACATCACAGACCGGGACTGGCCTGAGTATCACAGACCAGCACTGGACTACCCGAGGCTATGCTGTTGTTTGGGTCAACTACGGAGGTAGCTCCGGGTATGGAAGAGCGTACCAGGATGAACTGAACGGGCAATGGGGTAAGTTCTCACTCCGCAGACTCACCAATTCTCTTCTGATATTTACCAACTACAATAGGTGTCCTCGATACCGCAGATACTGCTAGCTGTGTGTCCTACCTAGCTTCAGCGGGCAGAATCGACCCGAATGGAGTCGGCATTCGCGGCGGAAGCGCGGGAGGCTACATCGTCCTACAAGCGCTGTGCGATTACCCCGATCTTTTCGCCGGTGGTAATTCACTTTACGGTATTAGCAACGTCCGCGCTCTTTGCGAACACACTCATAAATTCGAGAGCCACTATGCTTTTGCTTTACTGTTTGAACCTGGTGCAAGTGAAGCCGAGAAAGACCGCATCTTCAAAGAACGCAGTCCCTGCTTTAAGGCAGACAAGATTACCGCGCCGATGTTGTTGCTACAGGGAGACGAGGATATGGTTGTTCCCTTGGGCCAGGCAGAGGAAATGGTTGAGATGATGGTCAAGGTGGGCCGTCATCCGAAACTTGTGGTCTTCCATGGTGAAGGGCATGGATTCCGCCAGGCTAAGAATCGTATTATTGCCGTCGAAGAGGAAGAGAAGTGGTGGAAGAAAAGCCTGCTTAAGCTTTAGACAAAGTTTGGGAAGCTTCACTTTCGGGGCACGCAGCCGGAAGTGCCAGGCACAACTTGACACATTCGACAGCAAAATCTCCATAGAAGTCGCACTAGCTCAATTCTCCCTCCCCCAAGTACTATTTTCCACGTGTTTCGTGCTCCGATTCCAGATAGTCATGAGTATCCTTGACTATATACATTTTCGCTTTGTACCTTTGGCCGCATCCCAGAGCCGGACTGTCTTGTCGTCGGACACCGACTATAAGCGGGCCATCTGGTGAAAAGCCGTGGCCTTTCAGGCGGCGGGTCCATAACATCTGATTGGCTTATTGAATTCTGCCTATTGAAGTATAATATCCTCCACAGCCTTTTGTTTGATAAAATGGAGCCCATATATTGTCTTATCTCTTTTTAAACGTTTCATTCTTTACTGCCACCCCACGTCCCTGTTGTCACCTAGATTTTGGACTATAAAAAGCGCTTCTACTCTTTTTCCTCCTTTCCCCTCCTATATCTCCCAATCTGAAGAGCGGAACACAAAGCAATGCTGCTCCAGATTCTTAAAGGCGAGCCAGCTACCCCAATCCTTGTGGATCAATTCTATTAGAAATCTATCTTCTCTCAGAATGTGAAACAGCTCCCCCCTCCCACCCCACGAAGTCCTCAGAGCGCCGTCGACGACTTCTACGTGTAATTCCTCACATTGGGGGAGAAGGGAAGACAAGTACATATATCTAATCCTCTTCCAGGGAGTAAGAACGATGATCGGCTTGTTGATCAACCTATTAGCAACGGCCAAGGCGCAGCTGCCGGAATTCGCGTTGACGTGTCGCTTCAGTTGTATATGCACATCATGAATGTGGCCTGACAGCCACTCATCAATCTTTTATGATACCCAGACATTTGGTTAGAATTATGAGGGGTTGTTCTGGATGACGTTCATATCATCTTGCTCCGCACCGTGGACGAGGGTGATCCTGCGTCGACCTGATCCGTCAGACGCTAATGCGCAACTCTCCGTCCTTGGCCCTAAAGATTACATTTCCCAGCTGGTACGGAAAGCCCGCCCGAGTCTGATGTTTGATGTAGGTGATGCCTGAAAATATCTTTAGGTGATAGGATGGACGGAATGTTGGAAATGAAACCTCGGAAAGGTCGATTCATCTGTGGAATCTAATATGCAAGATATTTACAAAAGCCCATTGCCGCGCGCCATGCCGGTGGAATATCCAGAATCACAGAATATTCCCAACTATACAAAATGGGATACTTATCCCTAATAAAAATTATGCGTTATAGAAACGTCATGCTTCGTGATTATGCCGACGGATCGAACTCGTACCGCCGCCAATTATCGCGAACCCACCACTGAGCTGCGCGAGCGGCGTCATGGGTCCACTCCACGGCTTCCTTGCCATGTCTTGTGGCGATGGCAGAGATGAGAAGGTCCAATGTGAATGATTTAATGGGTTTCTCCTCTTGGGGGTCCTTTGCAACGTCGGTGAAGCGCCACTCCACCTCGGGGACGAGGGGCACAATGAGCCGGTATTGTTTGTCGGCTGAGCGCATGGCGACCATGGAACCGCCCGTGTTCATGACTGTGAACTGCCAGTACAATTTGTCGTCTTTCTTTTCGACGATCGGTCGAATGATTGACTGACCCTCGTACATTGGGAGAAGGTCGCTGATCGCGTGGGCGCTGTGTTTATCCAGGGATCCGGACTCCTTGAGAAGATCGAGAATAGTCGGGAGAATTTGGACGGATGTCACGGAGGAATTCAATTCAATGACGGGGAGTTTGGGGTGCGCGAAGACAAGAGGAACGTGGAAATTAGTGACGAGAGGGTTATCGTAGGGGGTGACGTTGCCATCTTCAAGCAGAGAGATTCCGTGATCACCGGTCAGGACGAAAAGAGTCTCGTCGGCGATACCTGTCTCCTTCAGAATCTCGAGAACACGTGCGTACCATCTGTCGTTGAACGCGACTGTGTTCAAGTACCGGTTCAGTCCGTCATTCTTTCCGCCAAAAGAGTTCGTGACCGATCCGATCATCTCATGGTAATCCACTTTGGGAGGTAGGTCCCAGGGATGGTGCGTAATTCCAGTGAGGTGAGTCACAAACAGACGCTCGTGCTTGTGCTCGGCTTCGAGGATTGCGTCCTTCAGGTAGCCACCCAGCTCCTTGTCGGGGTAGCCCCAGAAGTTATATTTCTCGGTTTTCCAGGTCGTATCATTTGTGTGTTGCTCATCAATGTCTTCCATCGTCAGGATGTTCTCATCACGGAATCCCAATGCGGGGGTGAGGCGGTCTTGATGGTCATAAGTATCGGTGATGGTCTGCATAAAGCGTGGGCGCCACGGCCAATCCACAAAGTGATTGCTCTTGCTGTTGTTGGTATTCGCACTGAGGACGTCAAGAACGTGAGGCATGCAAGGCTGGTAGATGTGGTGCTCGTATTCGTGGTTGAAATCGACCACTAGGGGGAAAGACCGCAGGTGGTGGCCTCGATACTCTTTAATGTGAAAGTGCCACCGGTGTACGAGTTCGTCATACTGATACCTCCGTAAGGCTTGACGAGATTATTGGGATTGAAGCCCGACTGTGCGCCTGTCAGACGCTCGGCAGTGCGTGTCAAATTTGCTAAACGCTTCTGGACCGGGTCAGGGATTTTCTCATCGCCGTAGGATTGCTTGACGCGTTCGTGGAAGTAGCTGCCATTCTTGAAAGGGAAGACATCTTGCCGAGTACTCTCCATTTTGAAGACCAGAACGTGCTTAATCTTGACATCCCCCTTTGCCAACACAGCGCGGAGAGGTTCGAGAATTTCTTGATCGAGATTTGAGATATGGAGAGGGTCGTATGATGAGTTGTAGTGCGAATACTTGTCATCCTGCCAATCTCTGAATCCCGGCCATTCCCCCTGTGGCATCCAGTCAAATTTGGGAGTTGCAGTCAAGGCCGTAGATTTGCCATCGATCTCGGGATGTTCGGCCATACTCGCAAGCTTGCCTTTAGAGTCCACACCGGCGAAAGGGGAGATGACGATTGTTTGGGAAAGGAACCAGTATGACTCGTCGTAGGGCCGAATCAGGCGAAGGAAGAAAATGAGGCCGGTCGGAATGAGAACGAATGCCCGTTTGAGCCAGATTTTTGTACGATTATTCTCAACGAGAGGCGGCGCCGGGTGATCAAGAAGAGGCGCAGCATGAAGGCCGGCCTTATCCTCCTCTTCATCATAATCACCGAGTGGGACGGGTTCATAAATCTTGAGCCGCTCGAAAATCTTTTTTCCTGGGCTCCATCGACTCGCGATCTTGTTAACCAGAGGCTTGCCCCATCGACTAGCCATTGTGTTGACCAGAGGCTTGAAAGCAGCCGCGAGAACAACAGCCCAGGTTCCAATGATATAGCCCACCACGTTGTAAATATACGGTGTTGTCACCACGGCTGTAATGATGTATAAAATTTCGACAATCACAAGGCCAGTGAGACCGGTAAGGAGTGTGTGGATCGAAGCAGGATCGCGGTTAAAGCCACCAGCCTGGCGCCAGTGAATCTCAGCACCGGTAGTGAAAAAGAAAGAGGTATTTGCGGCGGCCATGACGGAAAGGATGAGGCTATTGTAAACACCCATGTTAGCGCGAATTCGATCGGCAGAGCCAAGAATCAACCAACCTAGCACAAACCACCACGGTTCCCGTTAACATACGCGCCCATCTCTGTTGGAAGTTGCGGGTCAAAAGATGCCCAAAAAATAAGAAAAGTGCATCCTGTCCAAAGAATGTCGATCCCCAAAGCACTAACTTCCCAATTGGGACGGAGTCGTAATGAGCGTAAATGTGCAGAAGCTTGGCGCCGATGACAGCTACAGAGAGAAATCCGAACCAAAACTTGCGCGAAGTTTCCCAATTTATTGCCGAATTTAGTCCACGCGCAGGCAGCGCACAGCAGACAAACACAAGGCAACCCAAGGCCCGTCCAGCGAGCATCTTGGAAGAATTATTCGACGTGGCCCACATCGGCTTAGACTGAGACAACATCTTATAAAGCTGCTCACGCCGTCATGAGAATAGAATATAGCGGCGCATAGAGAGCACAAGGGTAATAAGGTAAAAAGGACAGAAGGCGGAAAAATTTCCAAGAAACACAGCGGAGCCAAAGCACAATAATAAATAAATGTGACGATGGAGAAGGCAGTGTGAAAGAACCAATCGCCAAGATACACCTATGAGCCCCAGTGAAAACCACTGACCGGGCCGAAAAAGCATCAATGCTAGTGGATTCAACCAGGGTTTCATCCTCGGGCTTAGCCTTCAGGGTCATGCGGACCATTTCCTAAACGAGGATGTGGGGAGCACCAAGACAACCAGCAACCGTTCAGAGCACAGTATTCTTTAATTAGGTAACTTCTTGCCAGGGCCAATTGCCCTCCGGAAAATGCTTGACTTCCGTGCAAACTTACTCCACACGAGTCTCACCTGTCGCATGCACCGCAACGTGGCTATGGCCTTGAGGGGTTTGGGTCTCTAGTTTAACTTTTCGCCCCTATATAACCGGAGGTCATGTCCTTGCAAGCGTTGCATAGAGATACAACGGTCCTGAACTGGAGATGACTAAAATAGCAGCATTTTCAATCATTCCAGCATATTGCCTCTCGGGGGTCCCGATGGATCCGAGTCTCAGATCTTTTCAGCCTGGAATTGTGGACTCTTCCCCTCCACGCTGCCCGCAGCTAAATTTATCTGGCACCACGCGAATCAATAGTTCTCGGACTAAGTGCGATGCGGGTCCTCGTCGGGCACAAGATCAGTTTCCTTAATGTGTCACTTTAATGTGGTAGAAAAAGGGGCGGTGCGGCTCTGAACAGACAGGGGGTTTTTTATTTTCGAAATTCGATATTGTGGACCCTGCATAAAAGAGCTCCACCGCCTTCCGAAATCCCCGGTTTTCCGCTTATTCCTCTGGCTGTGCATGGCTGTGCAGGGGGGGGGGGGGCTTCCAATCGTGTAATGACAGAGCGCCCGATGGCACTGCATGTGGAAGAGTTGGCTTTGAGTCAGAATACGAGCAAGGCTACGCTAGTGCAGCCTCCCCCACGACTTTCACTCGTCGCGTGCTCATCTTCCTGGACAGAACCTGACGTCTGACACAATACGCCTTAGGCATTCCTAGCGTCCGAGGCTTTGTCTGCGGACGACTCTCTGATTCCCTGAGATAAGGGTCTCAATGCATGTTCGCATCGGAAGGAATCAAGAGGCCTATGTTAAGACATTCAAGAAAAATTCTCCCCCTCGAACCACTCGTAGTCCAAGATCGAACCAGGTCTATTCGGCGAGCTACACTCGTTGGCATCATTTCTATGCTTTTTGCACGTAGACCGACTAATTTCAGCCTAAAACCTGGTGTGACATAGAACAACACGTCGGACGAACTATGTCGATCTAGTGGGTTTCGGAACTCACCGCAGAAGCTGAGGGTTCCGAACTTGTCTCAGGGCGGCCCCCAACTACTTTCATCTTTCTGCGACCCAAATCGCTCTCCAGTAGGGGTGGCACACGGGATTTCTAGTCCTAGACAACACCTTTATGCTTCGTTTATGTTCCCCAATGCATCTCAGACATCTTTTGGGCTTGATCACAGGGACTTGCAGTAAGATGCTCTCGTCCAGGTACCATTTCAAAACATCAAGCAATGGTTGAGCTTTTTGGGAATTCCGCATCAGAATCATTGAGAAATTTAAGCAAGCTTTAGGTAGTCATTGAGATTATTTCAACTTTATTCATGTATTGTGCCACATTACTCCAAGCTAGTACCAAAAAGACGATCTCCAATGTCCCCTAGCCCTGGTTTCACGTATCCTTTGTCATCCAATTCCGGGTCTGTCGCGCCCACAAATACCTCCGTGCACTCGGGATACGCACTAGCGACGTTCGCAAGGCCCGTGGCACTGCCAAGCAAAGCGAATAATGTGATTTGATCCACTCCCCAGTCCCTAATCGACGGTTTAGCCTCGGTTGCAAATCATCTTACAGTGAACCCGTGCACTCACTTTAAAATATCAATCGCTGCTCTTGCGGTCCCTCCAGTAGCCACGAGTGGATCAAGAATGTAGGCCCTTTTTATCTTGGGATTCTTCCGGGGAAGTTTGTTGTAGTATTCCACAGGACGGAGAGATTGTTTCTCGCGATATAATCCAAGGTGGTATGTCACGACATTTGAATCTTCTGGAAATGCATCAAGGAAAGGCTCTGCCATTGCGAGTCCAGATCGGAGGACGACGATCACTGCGATCTGCTCTTCGGGCTCTGGTGTCTTAAGAACGTGTTTGGTCAATGTTGCGGTGAGCTTAGAGACGAGGCGGCGAACTGCTATGGGCTTGAGGGATTGATCACGGAGCTGTGCAAGGATCTTGGATGCTTCGGCATCGTTTATTGATGTAAGATTTGAAATTGACATTGTGATAGGAGACGACGAGGAAGGGGAAGACACGAAAGAAGATGAAAATGAGACAGATCAAGAGCCTTCAGGGAGCAAAATGATATAGGTGCCATCTACTCTGAAATCTATACCCCTCAATCTTCAAGTATAGGGGTGATGGACAGTGATATCACTGATGGGCGATACTGATAAACTGATAAACCGATAAACCACAATCTACGGCACGATAAGCCGATAAGGCCTCTCCGACCCCAGTATCTTATCCTTATCGACGGGATAAGCGGTCGGGGCCATCCGGCGGGGACAGCTGCAATGTAACTTGCGCCACCAGACCTTGCAGTTATCGCTACGTAAGGGGAAACAAAGCGACATATTGAAAAGGTGCTGGTGCAGAGCAAGGTGCAGCTGACACAACCTCCAAGGAGCTCGAATTAAGTGACCTTTCGGCCTAGCATCCCAGCCAGGTGTACCTCCAAGCCACTATGACTGATATTGAATATCTCAAGAGCCTTCAGGCGGTGCGTGAGAGATCTCGCTTGGTCCTTGGAGCCGCTGAGAAGGACGAGCTTACCCATTTCACCTACGATGCTTCGCTCATGCCGAAGGCTGCGGAGTTTGTCGCAGGGATTATAAATGTACGCTGTATCCTATGGGGAAATGGAGTTCATACTAACGAAGGCTAGAGAGACTTCGGACCTGACCGATTCGACCAAATTCCACCTCATGGACGATGGCAGCACTTTGATGTTGGAGGTGTGGCGCGGATCGACCAACTCGTCCATGAGTGGAAACTCCAGGGCTTAAATAAACAAGAAACTACACGTCGGTTAATCGATCTTTTCTTCGTTGCTGTGCTTCTTGACGCTGGTGCTGGTGATACTTGGTCTTTTACCGAGCCTGGGACGGGGAATGTCTATGGGCGGAGTGAAGGCATCGCTGTTGCGGCTTTGTATATGTTCAAGGCGGGTGCATTCTCAAGCAACCAAAACCAAGCTGAGTCAGTCGATGGTAAGTAATGGCAGTCGATCAGAATAGAAAATCTAACTGACTCTGGCATTGGTTCACAGGAAACGCTCTGGCAGGGTTGGAATTTGACAGTTTCCAACACTATTTCCAACTCCAGCCGAAGAACATGATCGTGGGTGAGGCTTCCCGTGTCAAGCTTTTGAAAGCCGTCGGTTCGTCTTTGCTGGCTCTACCCAACATCTTTGGACCAAATGGTAGACCTGGAAATCTTGTTGGTACGTAAAGGAGGTCATTGACACTTCAGAGCTCCAGAGCTAACACACTGCCTTAGATTACTTGAGCAAAGACCGTGACCACTCAGAGCCTCTAGACTTTGAAATATTGTGGACGGTCCTGCAAGAGACGCTACTTCCCGCTTGGCCAAAAGATCGCACTCACATCGCTGGTGTTCCCATCGGGGATGCCTGGCCACTGGAAGTCCTTGCACGCATAAATGTCGGCAAACAAAGCCAGAATAACACGCTTGGCATCCAACCATTCCACAAACTGACTCAGTGGATGGCATATTCACTAACTGTGCCATTCATGAGAATTCTTCAACGCGAATGGAAAAATCTTGATCTGGGCACCGGACTCCCAGAGTACAGAAATGGGGGTCTATTTGTCGATCTCGGGATTTTGAAGCTGAAAGAACAGACTCTGCAGCAAGGCCTAGATATGTCAAAGCAAGGATTACCGAGTTTCAATGCCACTGGAGATGTGATTGTTGAGTGGCGTGCGATGACAGTGGCGCTACTGGATGAGCTTCACAAGCTTCTCGGTGATCAATTCTCTGGACAAGGCGTTTCATTGACTATGCCCCAAATGCTGGAGGCCGGTACCTGGAAGGGTGGCAGGGAACTCGCTGCTAAAATTCGGCCTTTGACTAAGTCTAGTCCCATTCTGATTGAAGGTGATGGGACTCTTTTTTGATTTCTCATACAATCCATACATAGCCTGTGGTATTTGAGAAAAATGCCCAACCAAATATTTGCATTTCTTACTTCTGATTTAAAAACAATTTAATAAGGAATACAACGGATGAGCTGGTCACAATCATTCCGATCCTAAGGTTGGTAAACTGTGTAGTGTAGCTCACGAGTATTTCCACAAATTTAGGCGATAACGACATAGGTAGCTAGAGAAAAGATCATCCCGATATCCAGTGAAAGTGTGGTTACAATCAAAATAATTGCTAAATCTGACATTCAGCCAGCGGCCTATGAGTCATTGGTCCCATAAAATCGATCACCGAAGTCCCCGAGCCCGGGGTCAATATGGCTAAAAAATGTCAGTCTAGATTTTGAAAATCTATCTGTTACCAATACTTACTTGCTTAGTGTCATATCCTCGTCGATTGCAGCAGTGACAAGACGTATTTGAGGAAAACAACTCAAGAGTGTCTTGGCTCCGTGACGTGATGCTAGAACATTGACGAAGATGATGTTCTCTTCGGGTACGCCCTGTGCCTTGATGACATTGATTGCTGCACATGCAGAGCCACCTGTTGCCAGCATGGGTTCGAGTATCATGACCCCTAGAAGTAAATCGTGGTTAACCGAAGATATATTTGACATTAGTCAAGAATTTGCGTACATTGAGATGAAATATTGGGTGGAAACTTCGAGTAGAAAAGTGTCGGTTCACATGTCTCTTCGTCGCGCTGAATCAAGACCTTCCCAAAGGTCAAAGGGCCTCTAATGTAAGAAAGTAAGCATGTCACTTCATGGTACAGGGGACGTAGCCTTACGTATATCCGCGCCGCATGGCATTCTCCAAACTAGCTCCCGCTCTGAGAATGCTAACGCCACAAACGGGTACCGTGTGCTGTATTCCCTGATATTTGGATCCAGTAGGGCTGATAACTGCTGTTCTCTCGGCTGGTACGAAATCAAGAGCTAGGTTTCCTATGTCAGAAAATACTCGTCGATTTTCTGAACAGTCCACAGAACCTACCGGCAGCAATAAGCTTGTCACCGACACGCTCTGTAGTCTCCACAAATAATGTACTCTTGGTGTTTGCGTCCCGAAGCACGGTCATCAAACTCAAGAGATGGTTCCCTTGCGGTAACACAAACATGCGCTTATGGTCGAATGCATCCAGGGTGGAGCGAGAAGAGCCATTGTCTTTTCCATTACCGTTATCCATGATATGGCGATTAACTGCAAGAGCTTGAATGTATGTGCTTCAATGTTCTGGTGGATGCAGAATTTTCTTCCGGGGAGCAAAAAACTCACCGTTTGGATAGGTCTCCACTTCTGTATAAAACGCGGTCCACTACTAGATCTTTGTGATTATTCTATGGCCACTATCTTAAGCATTCGATCACAGAACCAAGGAGTAAATGCTAATTTCGGAGACTCACGAGCCCAAGTCATTATCCTTGTTTTACCCCTCATTCCTGATAGATTGCTCTATATCGATCAAATTCTGGAGAGAGTATTTTGCATTGACTTATCACTCTTGATAAGATAAAGGCATATGACAGATTATAGATAAGACCATTATCTTCTCTTATCACCGATAAGAGCTCATTCTGGAGGATTTGATTCACATATTGCAAGCTTTGAGAATGTAAACTCTTAGAGATGCCATTCCTTTGTGTAGATTTCGCGTACCGCAAGGCTCGAAATTTATCGTGTTAATGATCCACTTTCTTTGACCAAAGGAATCGTAATGGGTAGATCCACCGTCTCTCAGCACAAATCGACATACATCCTCGAATAGGAAGATCTGCCCGGTTGGAAGGACACGATTGCTCAAGATGTATGTGATACATATCACAAAGTCTAATAGAAAATTTCGCTCTCATGGCTCTGGTCGCGTTTCGCATTAATACCTGCCTGGGTCCAGTGGGCTTCCACGAGGCATAATCGCGCAGGTCTTTTAATTTCGATGGTCTTTGGAGAGTATCGCGAAAAGGTGCAACGTGCTCACTAACGGTGCATTTTTATCTAAGTCAAGCTCATTGATACAATCTTACAACATGGCGATGAATACGAGCGGCAAATCCATCTACTGGTTCAACTCGCTTCCAGAGCTGAGCCGCCTGAGATGACAGTCTTATTGCACACTACCAAGCTGATAGCCCAAGTCAATTTCATACTTGATGAGGTAATGTGTAGACTAGGATGACTTGCATAGTTGCCTTGTTACATATTCAGGGATGACAGCCCAAGGTTACTATGGAGCTTATTCGTTAAGAGGCAGATGGCTCGGCCCATTCTTCACGTTTCGGTCCTAAAACGTGAATTTTGTATCAAGAGTAAGAGATGGCGCTATTTTTCCGGAACATTATGAAGTGAAATGATTATGCCCACAATCTGAAACACGTCAAAACGCATATATTCCGGAAATTTGAATTAGTCTGTTTTGAATATGGTGTGTATCTACTAGTGCTAAACATCAAGACTCCCCTGTGAAGGCTCAGTGTCTACTATAGCCGGGATCGAGCTGAAGAGCGGCGTGGTGATGAGACAAAAAACTTAATGCTCTTCCGCTTGAAGCCAGCACATATTGAGTCAGCCCGAGTCAGTTTCGTAGGATCAACTGTGCGTTGGCATCGAAA
Source organism: Penicillium sp. IBT 18751x (assembly GCA_028828935.1). NCBI lineage: Eukaryota > Fungi > Ascomycota > Eurotiomycetes > Eurotiales > Aspergillaceae > Penicillium > Penicillium sp. IBT 18751x. Next base: position 2,160,403 of record JAQJZS010000001.1, on the reverse strand, counting down.
GTGCCATTGTCGAAGGCCCAGCGTCCCTGATAGTCCACTTCGACGTCACGGTCTTCAGCTGAGTGTAGAAGTTGACACCTGGTTTTCCATAAAACGTATTGGAACCTCCACCTGCAACGCTCCTTTTATTGCCAGTGAACGAGAACATTGGCAGCGGGACAGGAATGGGCACATTGACACCAACCTGGCCGGCCTCAATATTCTTCCTGAATCTTTCGGCATTAATACCCGAAGAAGTGAAGACAGCAGCACCATTTCCGTACTCGTTCGCATTGATCAGTTCAATCCCCTCGTCAATCGAGGTCACTGTAATGCAAGAAAGCACCGGACCAAATATTTCCTCCCTATAGCATTCCATAGATGGTGTGACATCCGCTATGATAGTCGGGCCGACCCAATTACCGTTGGGATAGAGATCCGGCTTGAATCCGCGACCATCGAGAGGAATTGTGGCCCCTTCATTGGCAGCGCTTGCGATAAGTTTCTCGATACGTGCCTTGCTTTGTGGAGTCACCACAGGTCCTAGATCGGATTCACTTTCGAAACCTGCGTTGACACGGAGAGCTTTCGTTTTTTTCACAAGTTCTGGAAGCCAGCTTGCTGTCTCTCCAACAAGCACCGCGACAGACAGCGCCATGCAGCGCTGTCCGGCGGCACCAAATGCTGCGGCAACGATAGCATCCAGAGTTTGATCCTTTTCGGCATCAGGAAGAATAAGTGCATGGTTTTTCGCACCCAGATTGGCCTGGACTCTTTTGCCATTGGCAGATCCCCTTTCATGTATATACTCGCCGGCTTTGTTGCTGCCAACAAAACTGATCGCTTTGATCTCGGGTGCATCAAGTAAGAAGTTGACTGTGTCGTGGGCACCATGGACCACGTTGATCACGCCCTTGGGAAAACCGGCCTTTTCAGCTAGTTCCGCAAGAATCATCGCAGCTCCGGGGGCACGCTCAGACGGTTTCAGGACTACAGTATTCCCTGTAATTGCCGCGATCGGAATGCACCATAGTGGGATCATGGCAGGAAAGTCTGTATGGTCCTGTAAGTCGGTAGTAACAGAAATAGTACAGAAACCCACTTACTGAACGGGCAAATGACACTGACAACACCAAGTGGCTCTCTGTAAGTCCGTGTCTCCATATCTTTGGCTACCTCCAGAATCTCTCCTTTCATGTACTCTGGTCCGGAGCAGGCAGCCTCGGCAACTTGGAGACCACGCAGAACGTCACCCTTCGCGTCTGCGACTGTTTTACCTTGCTCCAAGGTAATGACGGCTGCCAAGCGGTCCCAATTCTCGCGAATAAGACCGACATAACGGAACATGACCTGTTGCCGGGCGATCACGGATGTGTTTTTCCACGACGGGAATGCCTTTTGCGCAGAACTTATCACATCATGAAGTTCTTGCTTGCTCATCTGCGGAACTCTCGTCACCAAGTTGTTGGTAGCGGGATCGTGAACATCGAGAAATTTTTCAGCACCGGAGCGTCGAAATTCATTGTCAACAAAATACGGTGTATCTATCGGGATCGCTATCTTTTTATGAGAAAGAGGATAGGATGTCGGGGTTGTTTCTAGAACAATCTTGTCTTGGCTGGGCTCCGATTCTCGCGTCATCTTTCCGGCAATGTTTGTTGGTACGTACTTAGATTGTTTCTTTCCCGGATATGAAAAAAATATCAGAAGCTCTGGTCGTCGGCTTGTTTCAAATGTTTTGCTATGCAGCCAAGCTTACCCCGCAATTGTGCTAGTCCAGGTTAGACCTAGAGTCAATGGATAAAGAAATGATGATAGCACTGCGATAAAGATAAAAGGATAAGGGCGATAGATCAAGATATTGGCTGATAAGACCTTTTTGTCTGCTTATCCGTTATCGTGTCGTCCTTTATCGCCTTATCATGGGAATACACTGATACAGTCCAGACAATGCAGCCCCTTGGACTGTGCACACAATTTGATCAACTGATATCAGGGGGGCATTATTCAGATGTCTATTTAAATATAGACCTCCACATCTCTACAGAAGTCACCGTCAAGCATTGTCTTAAGCCTTTCCTAAACCTCCTCCATCGGTGTTTTTCTTCTCAACATTTATCCGCCATGGCTGTCGAACAAGCAAATGGCGCCGCCCAAACAACGGGCAAGACCGCTTATTCAAGCGGAGAAAGAATCATTGTATAGCCAGCACCATGAATATATCCTCACTTGATCGAACACCTGACCAATACATATTTAGTTGACAACATATCCTGGCCAAAGTGTGGTTGATCCCATTCCGTTGGACTGGGGAAATGGAAACCCCGAGGAACGCGGGCCCGTCTTAGTCTCGCGTGAATCAAAAACCCTCGCAAGACGAAATGCCATTGGTGCACATGGTGGGAGTTACTCCATCTACAATGCCCTAGCAGTCGCCGCGGGCGATCTTCCCCCCAACTTCAAGCCAAGCTTTGAAAACACCCAGCCTATCTTCAACTTCCCAGCCCAGCCAGCATGGGGCGACAAGACCAAAATTGTTTCAATGGATCCATTTGGTCACGATATTGTGCGGCATTACAAGAAACATCTTGATGCGGGACTTGATGTCCGTCCCACGATCGCTGTTACGAAGGCGACGATGCGACTGGCGGAGATTACGGAGTCTATTAGAAATGGAAATCTTGAAGTTGACGGAGAGATCGTTGTTAGCAAAGAAGGTGATGTGCGAGTTACGAAAGCTGCAGTTGAGCCAGTTTGGTATCTTCCAGGCGTGGCCGCAAGATTTGGCATTGATGAGGGTAAACTTCGCCGGACGCTTTTCGAGCAGTGCGGCGGAAGTTTCCCGGAGTTGATTACCAGGCCCGATATTAAAGTCTTCTTGCCTCCGATAGGTGGACTAACTGTTTATATTTTTGGATCTCCTGACAAAGTATCCAATCCCGATGTCAAACTCGCGCTTCGCATTCATGACGAATGTAATGGGTCCGATGTGTTTCAGTCTGATATCTGCACTTGCAGACCATATCTAGCGTTTGGAATTGAGGAAGCTATCAAAGAAGCACAGAACGGTGGATCAGGCGTTGTGATCTACTTCCGCAAAGAAGGTCGAGCTCTTGGCGAGGTTGTGAAATATCTTGTCTATAATGCGCGCAAGCGTGGTGGTGATACTGCCGATAAATATTTCACTCGAACAGAAAACATCGCCGGTGTTAGAGACGTGAGTTATCCATTTGATTGCCCAAGACATCCTTACTGACAATTCTCAAACCAGATGCGCTTCCAGGCTCTCATGCCAGATATTCTTCAGTGGTTAGGAATCAAGAAAATTGATCGCATGCTGTCCATGTCGAATATGAAACATGACGCAATTGTTGAACAAGGCATCCCGATCTTAGAACGCATTCCGATTCCCGACCGTGAGTTGCTATTCATTTCCTGAGCTTTGTCTGGCACACTATGACTGACTACGGAACAGACATGATTCCTTCAGATTCCCGCGTGGAAATTGACGCCAAGATCAATGCAGGATACTTCACAATGGGCAAGAAATATACGGACGAGGAGTTGTCACAAGTCAAAGGTCGTGGGTGGCAAAATTGGGAAGATGTCGATCACTAGTATACTTTGATATTTGTACATTGTTTCATAGAACAAATGCATTTCCCTGAATCACAAATATTGTCGCTCCACCAAAAGGTCAATCACACTCGTAGTCTAACTCGAGCCATCAATGCCTGAATCAGTCACCTAAAAAGACAGTCTCAGACGATTGCCGCAAGATAAACAAGAGCATTAAATTTGCACCCCCCATTCTTTAACAATCTTGACCCTAACCATATCGGACGTCCTTCGAATCATCCGCAAACCAATCTTCCTTTTCCAAGGCCTCCTCCGACGTTGCAAAATTGATGATTGTGCTCTTCGTGGTAGTGTAGGCATTGTATGCATCCTGTCCATTCTCACTTCCCACGCCGCTGGAGCATTTGACTCCTCCCCAGGGGCTACTCGGGTCGTTTCGGTGGTGAGTGTTTACCCATACAATTCCGGCATCAATTTGCTCCGAGACTCGGAAAGCCTGTGAAAGATCTTGCGTCCACACCCCGGCTCCAAGCCCAAATTCGGAGTCATTGGCCAAACCTATAGCTTCCCCTTCACTATCAAAGCCTATCACAACGATGACAGGTCCAAATGCCTCCTCGTGCCAAATTGAGGCATTGAGAATGCTTTTGCCTTGTGAGAGAAGCACGGTTGGCTCGTAGAATGATCCTTGAGAGAATTGAAACCCATCTAGTGGACTTATACCGGTCATTCGTCTCCCGCCGGTGAGGGTGACTGCGTTGCCGTTCTCGAGCGCCTCGTCGACCAATCTTTCCACATTTTTCAGTTGACGCTCGGAGATGATAGACCCCATCATGGACTCGGGGTTCTTGGGAGATCCCATTCGACTCGTTATATTCTGGACCTTTGACTTTAACTTCTTGGTGACTTCAGACATGATAGAATTCTGCACAATAATTCTCGTGCTGGCCACGCAGGTCTGTCCGCTTGCGATATAGCTTCCGAAAGCGATACCATTGATTGCCACATCTATGTTGGCATTTTCGAAGACAACCAGTGGCGCTTTGCCGCCAAGCTCCGCAGTGTACTTCGCCAAATTCCCACCAACGATTGAGCCGATCGCTTTCCCGGCTGCAGTGCCTCCCGTAATGTCAACCTTTCTTACCAGAGGATGCGAGACAAGAGCACTGCCAGTCATGGCTCCGATTCCAGGCAGTACACTGAGAACCCCAGCAGGGAGTCCAGCTTCATGAAGAATTCTCGCCAGGAGAAGTGTGCTTAACGGCGTCAGTTCACTCGGTTTGATAATCACACTGTTGCCAGCGGCAAGGGCCGGAGCCAGCTTCTTTACTGCGATGAGCAAAGGATGGTTGAAAGGAGTGATTTGAACCACTACACCCAATGGTCTGCGGTCGACGAAGTTGTGAAGCTTGCCCGAAGTGGGGAGAACAGAGCGTTCTTCAACGCGTAGTATCGAGGCGTAGTACTTGAACCATTTCACTAGCGATGGGACCTGCGCATTCATTTCGCGAATAGCACGGCCGGTTTGTCTTGTTTCCAGAATGATAAGTTGTGGCAACGCTTCCCTTAGCAGGGTTGCGCATTTCTCGAGCACATCGGCGCGATCATGGCGACTTGCTCGAGACCAAACACCTGATTTGAAGGCTTCATGGCCAGCTTTAACTGCTTGCTTGGCATCATCAGAAGATGCTGCATTACAACTGCCAACTGTTTAATTTCGAAAATACATCAGGCGAGGGTGGCCTTACTGGGCAAAGGTCTCGCCAGTCGCAGGGTCCTTTATAGCAATTCTGGAACATCGTCAGGAATTAGCCTCAGGAATTTCGAAGAGCACATACTGCTCTGCGTTTCCAGTGACTTCTTTGCCAGCTAGCCACATCAAATAAGTTTCAATCATTATGTTTGGCCTTGTGGAGATGTGAGAGGTTCTGGGATGTGAAGACAGACGATGGTAGCCCAAATTTATCATGTGCTCTCTTTGTCAAGTTTCCCTGAGGGTCCTTGCAAGGACTATGTGAGAAACAGAGGAAGTTAGTCGGAGGGATAAGAAATTTATCTTTAACGGATGATGATTAGTATCAGAGATAGGCATTTGATGACGCCAGGTTCCTGCGATTCAACCCCGCTCTGTTATGAGTAGCGTTCCATTCGGGTAATTTTCGAGCGGCTATCGCCACGGGACGTATCTATGGATCCGAGGGGCCTTGATAACATTTGAAATTACCTTTCAAGTTTTTACAAAGTACTCTGTAGCTCGATTCGTCTCTTAGAACCTGCCAAAATTGCCGTCTCCATGCTGGCCTCCAGTTAGGTAATCTACTGAACATGATTTTTGTCGGACGAGCGTCCGTACACAATCCTTCTAGAGGTGTTTGAAGCGATGGAAAAGAGCAGACAGCGCTCCAGGATAAGCTGTAGTGAGGTCCTTGGAAGGATTGATAAGAATAGAAGCTCAAAACTCGTTACTTGTCCTGTCCTATCTTGCCACCGCCTCTTGTCTCAGCGCACGCTCGTCTTGCTGATTGAAGCACGTCCAGTCTAGGGTAATCTAAGGACTGATAAAGTCCACGAACCTCAATACTGAGTTCAAAAGTCATAACGCGAAAGAGTAGACACGACAGTATTGAGGAGCTAAACCCGACTTTGCTTTGAATTTGGCTCTTCCCCCGGGTTGCGACTCGTCTACCTCACCCGCATATGGAGACTCTCTACCTCAGTGAAGATGCTTCCGCTTTTGCATTGACCGTGGGCCGACACCGCAACGAAAATAGCGCACAACTCCGCATTACCTGGAATCGATGTGAACGCAGACTGCAAGTCATTATCGAAACCCACACGGTTGCTTGTCCGCCGATCAACCCGTGCCACGGCCTGGATCTATCAGATCGTTTACAAACTCGCTTTTGGTCATACTTCCTAGTCTGCTGTTTAGAGCTTGTGGGCTAATTCATTGACAGGACGCTCATCTTTTGTAAATGATGGTTCGGAGGCTGGTTGAGATGAACGTCTAGTTGCTTTGCGATGGCCTTGAGTCAATTGCACCATAAAGACTCGCCGCCTGGCGATATGAGCATGTAGCGAAGAAGATATTGACTATAGATGAGATTTGATTATACTCTTTCGGAGCAAATTCATTCCAATGGCCCCATGCGATTTAACCCATCAGCATCCGCTTCATCTCGTTTCTATCAGTGCTTACTGGTCCCAACGGGCTGAGACGGTTTTAGTGGTAGTGAAAAAGGGCCAATACGTCTTCCCTGGAACGTGTCGATCTACCAGATATCAGTCAGTGTACCATGAAAAATGGCCCCGCTGCTTACCTCCCATGAATGAGGCTTTGTTACTGGTTCTGACGGCGGGCCCGTACGGAGCTAAATTGTCAGTCATTGTATTCAAAAACTTTGCGTAACTAGCATACCAATTAACGGAATATTGATCCCAATCTGTCCCACGTTGACAGCGCGTTGAAAGGTCTTGGCATGCTTTCCGCTGGTTGTGAATAAGGAACATCCATTTCCATCTGTGCACATCAGGTTTGTCCGCAAGATTATAAAACATGCTTCGACTGGCGTCATCTTACATTTGTTTTGGTTGATTAAATCAACAGCTTCTTCGAGTGTGTCGACCTGCATGCAGATAAGGACAGGGCCATAGATCTCGCTTTGATAACACTCCATATAGGTTTCCACGTCCGTGATGATAGTTGGGCCCACAAAATTTCCGTCAGGATAACCTGGGACCAGAGCATCACGTCCATCACATAGAAGAGTGGCACCTTCCTCGACCGCACGATCAATGAATCCCGTCACTTTTTTCTTCGCTGACAGATCGATGAGAGGGCCGATTTTCGTTTCTTCGTCCCCACTGTATCCCACGATCATGGATTCTGCTATTTCCACTAGCTTCGGTATCCATTCTCGAGTGTCACCAACAAACACAGCAATACTCAGAGACATGCATCGCTGCCCTGCAGCTCCGAAGGCACTCCCTGCGATTGCAAATAGCGTCGGCATCATACTCGCATCGTCCAAAATGACACCATGATTTTTCCCACCACATTCAGCCTGGATCCGTTTTCCCGCCTTACGCGAAATATCGTGAACTTGTTTTGCTGCCGATTCCGAACCAACGAAGCTGACAGCTTGTACCAAAGGTTGTAAAATGAGCATCTGGACAACCGAGTGGTCTCCGTGGACTAGGTTGAAGGTTCCAGGGGGAAAGCCGGCACGGAGTACCGCTTCGCTCAAAAGACATGCCACAGAAGGGGCTTTCTCGGAGGGCTTGAGGACCACTGTGTTTCCCGTGGCAAGTGCGTACGGGATTGACCAAAGAGGTGTCATGAACGGGAAACTGAAAGGAGTGATTGTGACGCAGACGCCCAGCGGCTCGTAAAAAGTCTGAAGAATAGTGGGATCGGAACCAAGAAACATGCCCGCCATTTCAGGTCCTATTGAGCACGCCGCATGGATACAATCAATACCTCTGAAAACTTCCGATTCTGCCTCTCCGGCCGTTTTGCCGACCTCGCGAGATAGAATCGCTATCTAAATCCATGGAAAAGCTGATGAGTAAATTCCATGCCCATAAAACAGATCTGCACTCTCACAATTTCATCGGACATTTCTTTCAAAACATCTATGAGCTTGAGAAGATAGTCTCGTCGGCTTTGAAATCCCAATGCCTCCCAGTCTGGCTGAGCTGCATGGGCTGCGCTCACTGCACTTTGAACCTCCTGGTGGGTGCAATTAGGTACCTTAGAGATCAGAGCCTGTGTCCCCTTTTCGGAAAGAATATTAGCATCTGAAGCCAACCTTGGGCAATCATTCAGCTCTATCTCACTGGATCAAGTACTCTCGTCCACTCTTTTGAACGTGACATGTAGCATTCATTGTTGATGAAGATATGCGCAATGCTCGGACGTGGTGGTATATTATCTTCGGGCGACTGGTTCTGATCATTTTGATTTGTTATAGAGCGAGCCAGGTTGTGACTAGGGCTGAGATGTTCGATATCAGATAGCGCGGCTAGAACAACCGCCTGATCGACCTGCAGACCATGAGTACACCACATCGTCTACATTGTCGGGATCCCAACTGACCTCGCTCTGATTAAAAGTGACATTATCAAGAGGCGATACAGAATTTATATTCCTTGGGCTGGGTGGCACTTGGGGGAAAGGGGCAAATCGAACACGGCGGTGTGATTGTTGAACGGCTCTGGGCATCGTGCTCGTGGCAATGAAAATGAAACCTCCTCCAAGGCAGGGACGTGCCTTGGATAAAAAGCACTAGTGCGGGGCAGCTCAAAGAGCTATATGCACGTACGTAACTTCATACTCGAGGCGCGGGGGAATTGGCATTTCCTAAGCTTAAGCCGCACATCCCGATCTGCCGCCTTTCTCTTTCGGGCATTAGCGAGCACGTGACCATCACCACTATGCCTGCCACGGTATTTTTTCGGCCGTTATGGTGAGAATATTATCCTAGGGCTGTCTATCACATCAGTTTGTCCAATCCACTTCCGGAATCGCGAGAAAAGTAGAGCACAGTCATAGCCACAACCATCGGAGATGCACATTTGAAGATCTTCCGGCAATCCGTCTGAACAACCGAACAGAGATCTGCTATTGGTGGGCATGTCAACGGTATAGGACCTTGCCCATTGTGTTTTTCAATGACGCCTTGAAATGGCTGCTTATCTCCGCTGCCGAATCCATATTCCAGCCTGAGTGATGTTGGCGAAAAATTGCGACGCGGTGTCTACTGCATTGAGTCTACTCTGGTACTTTCCGAATAAGATCAACGATGCTACAGGAATGTTTCGCGTATGTAGAAATTTAAAGGCAGCCTTTGATTTCCTAGGGCGGATTCTGTAAAGCGCGATTTGATTGGCAGAAACAATTTGTCCCGGTTCGCCGAAGAAAACTGCCCTGCAGTTGTGGTTGGAATTCATGCAGCCTCTTTAAGCCTAGATTGATGGTAGCCAAACACAATATCTATAAGTGGCCTATCGACTCTGCTCCTTTTTTGTGCCACCGGACATTGGAGAGACTATTATAGGACCGGATCTGGGTAGGCATTATGAACTTCATTCGAGCACATGATTCAGATACACGATGGAAGAAGACAGCAACTAATTACCCACGACAATTGTCGCAGTCAGGAGATAGCTCAACTGTCATTGTCAGATAAAATTTTCAACATGAAAAAAACTGGTACTCGGTAAATAATTCCGGCATCCATAGACATCACACGTCTACGTCCCAACTACCCAGTCAGTATCATCTTTTGGCGCCTGGCCAGATTGCTGCTTTGTCTCCGGGTTACTTTTTTCGCGATGTGGCCAGCCCCAGTGACGGGAGTGTTTCGGGTTGGCAATATTCTCTGCATGGTTCCGTTAGTATGCATCAGACGCAGGTATCCATTCCACAGAACATGAGATCGTACCTGTTGCAGTACCAGAAAAAGCCTCGTTGACATGAGACTCAGGCTGAGCAGGCTCAGACTGTTGGTTGGTTGGCTCCTGTTGAGGGGGATTTGCTGTGTCGGGAGCTTTGGGTGCGTCTGTTGAGCCTGTTGAGCCCGTTGAGTCTTTACGCTGGCGGTGGTGGAACGCGTCAGATGCCCTGCGAAGGAAGTCCGACATAGTGAAATACACGTAGTTTGATAATTCGATTCGGGTGGTCCACAAGTTTGAAAGTTTTCAGTGCTTGTTGATATTTCAGAAGACCAATTCGGTCAATGTCCTTTGCTCACGAAAGCTCACTATATACTGGGCTTTCGACCAGGAGATGACATCATATGACCTGATTAGTGTTAAGTTCTCGTGATCGCTCATCTTGTTTCTATGGTACTAGTAAATAAGGTAGCTTGATCTCACACGACGACCAATGATTATTGAGAAATTTGACGCAGCGACATGAGCGCATCATATGTGGGGAGCCTCGTGGAAGCATGTAGTGGGGAGGCTGGGTCCAAGACGTCCGGGTCCGACGCCTCCGAAGGCAGCTAGCTACTCTTTTGGTCATGTCAGATGATGCGAATTCACTCGAGACAAAACCTTAAATGTACCTCTATTCTTTGGAATCTGGTTGGTCTAGAAGGAAGAAATTGGTTGACTGCCGGCATCCGCAACTTTTAATTCTGCAGGACATTCATTCATCGCCATCATATCCAAGCGAGTCATCCTTTGACGCTTCTCCTTCATACATCCGTAGCAGAAGGGTCTCTGATATTCAAGGCCCAGAAAATCGCTCAATACTATTACGGGCAATTTCACGGAATGATAATACCTGCAGAATGCAAGAACGTGAATGTAGCGATAAATGCTCTTCGTACTATAGGTCCGATGGACCAAAAGCATCCATGCTCATACTATGGAGGCAGTCATTAAGCCAATGCCATTAAGCAACGGTATCTAATGCATGATATGATGGGGTGCCTTGTGGTGGAGATGTTGAACCTGCCCCTTGGCGGCGAAACCCACAAGCTTGTTTGCCCTCCTGATCGAAGACCTAAAAACAGTAACTGATTTACGTTATTTTCTCACCTCCGAGCTCTCTAATGAAACCCTCAATATCCCTTGCTACCTCATCTCCCGGGGAAGACCACCAGTCACTGGTGGATGTGTTGCATTTTGAACCCTAAGGCCTGAGCGTGGTGAATCTTGATTTGTCCCCCGCTTCCCCCTCCCGGGCTATCAGTCCGGCAAACCCGGCGAATTCATTCGAATGCCCGGTGTGGAGCGATAAGAGCTACGAAACACGACGATAAAGCCGATATGCCTTGTTTTTACTTAAAAATTCCCATGCGACCGCGACCGTTCGGAGTGAACTTTATGATTTGATTTATCGAATTGCTTCATTCTCTCCCTTGCTTCATAGGATATGGGCACCCCGGAAATTGCTGTTGTAAGACCTACGGTGGGCGCCGAGAGTCAGGACCCTGACCTTATCAAGGTACAAAATGAGGATGAGTTGCGTCTGGCCCAGATGGGTGAGTTTTGACCCGCGCCCGAATGATTCATGCTGATATTCATGAATTCAAATAGGCCATAAACAAGAACTCGCTCGACATTTTTCCGTATGGAGTTTGATCGGGCTCGCAGCCAACTGTACAATCTCGTGGACCGGTTTGGGTCTTGGTTTGATCACAGCTATCAATGCCGGTGGCCCTGGTGCTCGTAAGACTTGTCTGGAGTTCTTTTTGATGAATTTCCCAATTAATCGCACTCCAGTCATCTACGGCTTCATCCTCGTATGGATTCTCCAATCCTTCGTCGGTGCCTCTCTCGCCGAATTTGTCTCAGCTTACCCGACCGAAGGTGGCATGTACCATTGGATCGCTGCAATCGCCCCGAAGCGCTACAACAGCATATTGAGCTTCGCAACAGGATGGTCCACTGTCTTTGGATGTGAGATGATGCCTGTCGGAAGGAGAATCTGAACTAATTACCTCCAGGGATCTTCACAACTGCCTCCACAAACTTGATCTATGCAACTACGGTAATGGCTCTGATTGCTCTGTACCATGAGGATATGGTTGTGAAGCCGTGGATGACTTTCGTCGCCTATCAAATCCTCAATATCGTGACTTCCGGTATTGTCATGTTCGGGAACCGATTCATTCCTGCAATCAATAAATTTTCGCGTACGGAAAATATATTGCCGCTTTATCTATCTTGGTTATCTGACAGTCTTGCATAGTGATCTACTTACAATTAGCTTGGTTCATTACAATGGTCACCGTGGCTGCTGCTGCGCCCGTGCACAATAATAGCAAATTTGTTTTTCGAACTTGGATCAACAATACTGGATGGGACAACAATGTCATGTGCTTCATTACAGGCTTGGTGAATCCGCTATACTCACTCGGTGGACTGGATGGCATCTCAGTAAGAATTGTCCTCGTGAGTTCATACACTAGTTCCGTTGCTAAACAAGTTACAGCACATCACCGAAGAAATGCCTAATGTCAGTACAAAAAGATCTACGAAAAATTTACATCTTCTAATTATTTGTGCAGCCTGGAAAGAACGCGCCGTTAGGTCTTGGTAAGCCATCTCCAGCCATCACATTCTGACCTGAATTTAACAGCAAACAGCTATCACCCTTTCTATCGCGCTCGTCACTGGATTGGCATATCTCCTGAGTTTGATGTTTTCGGTCCAGAACTACAATTCACTGGCGGATACACAGACTGGACTTCCATTAGCTGAGATCTTCTACCAGGCGACTTCAACTAAAGGTGGTGCTTTTGGCCTAGTTTTCATGGTATGGATTGCACTGGGACCCTGTGTTATTGGGTCGCAACTTAGTTAGTCAAACCGAACATATATTCTTACCGCCCGGTCTAACTGATATTTAGGTACCGGACGAGTCTTTTGGGCTTTTGCCCGTGATGAAGGCCTACCTCTTTCACGAGTGTAAGACCATGATCCATTTTCTTTCGAGGCTTACTAATTGATCCCAGGTGGGCGCGTGTTCATCCCAGACTGGGCTCACCTTTCAACGCCCAGCTCTGTGTTGGTGTGATCATCTCATTGTTGGGCCTTATCTATCTAGGATCCACTACCGCATTTAATTCGATGATGAGCTCTGCCGTGTATGAATAGATCCTCTCCTCGCGCTCGCAACGAACCCAAAGTTGACATGTCAGTAGTACCATCAACAACCTCGCCTATCTCGTCCCTATCCTGACCAACGTCATCCTGTTCCGCAAAACAATGCAGAAGGGTCCATTCTATATGAATCAGATTACCGGAATGACGGTCAATATTATATCCGTCTTGTGGCTGGTATTTGCTATTATTTTCTTCTCTTTCCCGTTCGAGATGCCTGCAACATGTAAGTTGAATATCCCCCACAAAGCTGGTACCATTCTAACACAATGTTCAGCTTCGAACATGAATTATACTTGTGTCGTCATTGGTGGTTTCCTGTTGATCGAGCTTGCATGGTGGTTGATTGCAGGAAAAAAATATTCGCAGACGGTGCAGCGCGCCCGGGAAGAAGAATACAATGCATCGATGATTGTAAATGAAGCACAACCGAAAGCATGAGCGGCGAATGGCTACGTGAGATCAAATTTTTGGAATTATACTTCACCTCGTTACATTCTGTGGTGTTAACGATTGCCTGATCCAAGGCTCCCGCATTTCGATCAACGAATGTCTCAAAGTTCGGCCTATGGATAGCTTGACATGAGTGGTGAGACAATTCGCCAAGATCTCCATGCGGGCCGGTACTAAGCCGCGCCCAAGCGGGGCGCCCGCTGAGCTGTATACGTGGGGTGTGGGCAGATCACGAGTCTCACCCTGGACTCGGCGGTGTGGTTTCCCCGCTCACGATGTAGATCATTGTCTTGAATCATCTTTTTTCACGACCGGAAATTGAGGGTGTGAGACTGATAGTTTGGCAGTCATGGAAGAAGTGGGTTCCTAAACCTTAGTCAACAGAACACAAATAGAAAACCTCATGCACACAATGACAAAACTGTCCTTGAATATTCGCCCGTGTAACCCGATCATTCGCAGTCTGGCGGCTCGAGAATGACGTAGTTTGGCCATTACGTGTGGCTCAATACGTTGGACACGTAGAACCAAGCACGTAGAAGAAAGCGTGCTTCTGATATAAGGATGCTATTCCCTGGTCGCTCTACGATGCCTCAATTGATTCATGCACCTGCCCATTGAAGTATCACAGTGAGAAAACGAAAAGAATTCCAGCGTTGATGGTAGCATGCAGATCTCAGATCTTGACGCAGTCATATTTTAGAGCCTTTTGGCGGCGCGTGATACATGCTCATGACTATGACTGGGATCACTGCCGCGCTCCTAAAATAAGATCTATGATCTTTCGTCGATTTTCGAGCGGGAAGAATATTTAATGATCGACACTTCCTCGACATCAGGACCATCGTATCAAAAGCGACATACAGCAAACCTCAAAACAAACCACCATCAACCATCTTCAATATGTACTTTACCTCCTTCATCACAGCCATCGCTGTCTTGGCCGTGAGCGCTAAAGCTGCTCCTGCTCCCGCCGCATATACCCGATACGCCCAACTTCGCGTCTACGGAGAGCCCGGCTGTTTCGCGCAGAACCTGGGCGAGCTTGGCATCTACGACATCAACCAGTGTAAGAGCTTCGGTCACACCGACATGATCAAATCTATTTCTTTTGAAGTGAATACTCCTGGATGTACCCGTAAGTCTTGATATCGATTGATGGATTCAGGAAGAACATGCTGACCGACTTTTAGTCCATGTTTGGAATGATGTGACCTGCCAACTGAATGATCATGTAATGAGTACTACTGGGACATGTCTTGCTGGTGACAAGAGTTATGGAAGTTATGAGCTGCGCTGTGATTTCTAAGATTTCCAAAACGAAGGATTGAGCTTCGTAATGGGGAGGGCTTTCCGAAGTGAGAACTCTATGCTGCAAGTAATGTTACATGTTTTGAGAATTATGACCTTATATGCCGATCTCTCTTCAATGATTTTAATGTGTGAGGTACAGTGAAAAGTAGAAAGACTGGCTCGTAGAAGATGAGCTTCTCGTGCTCTGATTTCCATGATGAGATTCAATTTCAGTATTTTACCGATCTTGATCATATAAACTGGGTGCCATCGGAACATAAATATTCTTCCGACTGCATTAACCGTAATGTCTTCGTCGCATTCCCATCGCGTGACGTTGCCTACACCTACTTCAACGAGCCTGAGGCTACTTGCATGATCACCCTCCCACAGCAGCCGAACAGCGAGCCTTGATTCTATTATTTACTGATATAAAAATTTTGCAGACCTTATCCAAGTTATGCATCGAATCATATTCGGTTTGGGCCAAAGTGGATGAGCGCCAGAACAAGAGGTCCGGACCAGTAAAAGTGAGCGTAGACGCGGAGGATTGATTAGCCGAAGAGTGCACAAGCGAAATTATGCTTGAGTGTAAAGATAGGTCGGCAGATTTCGAGATTTGATTGGCCGATTAAACTGAGATTGAGATTAAAGTGGAGACACATGCGGGTGTCTTTTGGTAGAAGCCGAACTCCTAATTGACTACACTTGCCGATATCCGGTAGCGTATACAAATATGTCCTGGCAAAATGAAACCTTTCCTTGGCTTTGCAATCTCCGCCTGTTGAATACCCAAACATAAACATGTCGAAATTAGAGGCAGGCATCATAACTGACGACAGTGAGATTCCAAAGGAACTCAACATCGTTGATTTTGAAGGCCCAGATGATGTGGAGAACCCGTTCAACTGGCCTACGAAGAAGAAAGCGCGCCAGCTGGTCCTGATGTCTTTCAATACTTTCATTACGTGAGTAACACCAAGTATCCCTGCCATGAATCGTCCGGCCGAAAAGTCTCTCTAACCATCACAGTCCATTGGCCTCGTCGATGTTTACCCCAGGTGTCAGCGATGTCATGAAAGAGTTCAATGTCACCAGTAGCATGCTGGGTTCTTTTGTTGTTTCCGTCTACATTCTAGGCTATTGCTTTGGACCCTTCATTATCGCACCTCTGTCTGAGATTTACGGTCGGCTTGCATTATACCACGTTTGCAATATAATATTTCTCATCTTCACCATCGCATGCGCCGTTGCTCAAAGTATGCCGCAGCTGATCGTCTTCCGACTATTTGCGGGTATGGCTGGCGTCTGTCCATTAACTATCGGTTCTGGTACAGTCGCCGACATGGTCCCGAAAGAAAAGCGCGCCGGCATCATGGCCATCTGGGCCATGGGTCCTATTCTTGGCCCAGTTGTGGGCCCTGTCGCAGGCGGGTTTTTGGCAGAAGCGGAAGGGTGGCGTTGGGTGTTTTGGGTGATTACTATTGCGGTATGTGTCTTGCTATTTATTGCCAATGCAGTGAGACTAACAAAGGCAGACTGGGGTAATGATAATCTTGACGATGATATGGTATCGCGAAACTTATGCGCCCGTCCTATTGAAGCGCAAAGCTGCCCGTCTTCGCAAGGCCACTGGGAATCCTAATCTTCGGTCTGTTCGTGACACCGGCGAATCCATTTCCCAGCTGTTCTTGTCAGCATTGGCGCGCCCGTTGAAGCTGCTCTTCTGCTCCCCTATCGTCTCCTTGATGGCACTGTTTTCAGCCACCACATACGGCTACCTATATCTCATGTTCACCACCATAACCTCAATTTTTGAAGAGAAGTATAACTTCTCCCCCGGTATTGCCGGGCTTGCATATCTGGGATTCGGCATCGGGTGTATGATCGGGCTCATCGTCACTGGAATTGCGGCAAACAATATCGCCCGTAGACACGTGAAACAGGGTTGTTTCAGACCAGAGTCGCGCCTGCTACCGATGATGGTCGGCTGCTGGTTTATGCCCGTGGGATTATTTTGGTATGGCTGGTCGACACAGGCAGGAGCCCACTGGATCGTGCCCATCATCGGCACTGGCTGCTTTGCCATAGGGCTCATGGCTGTGTTCTCATCCGTCAGCACCTATCTGGTTGACTCGTATCTACGGTACGCTGCATCCGTTACGGCAGCCAACACGGCGCTACGGTCGCTGGTCGGTGCTTTGCTGCCACTAGCTGGGCCCTCAATGTATAACGCATTGGGCTTAGGTTGGGGTAACTCCCTCTTGGCATTCATTGCACTGGCAATGTGTGCAGTACCCTTCATTTTCTGGAAATACGGGGCGAAAATTCGCACCCATCCCCGTTTTCAGTTGAAGCTTTGACATTTCGCGAGGCAATCTGCATGATGGTAGAAGAGACGACCGTCCATCATACACAGGAAAAAAGACACAAACCAATTATTTAATTAGCTCTGACTTTGAACGTTTCCAGTGATATACAAAGATGTGCCGATCCGCTCACTTTATTCCATGGACTTGCGATCATTCCCGGAGAACCCAAGTGAGTCCTAGAGTGGGTATTTAGTATCTCTGCCTGCTATGAAAGCCCCAAGAAAGCGGAAAAAGCGGAAAAAGCAATGTGCTTGAATGTATATTTTCTTGGACATGTGCATGGTCGAGATCATGAAATTGAGCGATACATCTTTATCACTCAAAGGACATATTGACAACAGCTCGCGACCTTGAGGAAAAAAGGGATAAATAATGGAATACAAGTCTCTTTCTAGGCATTGGTGCTTTGAACAATTTTGAAACCTTTCTTAGGTATATCAGGGACCTTTTTGACTGCCTCGTCCAATCGTGCTTCTTCAAAGTCCGCGGGCGTCTTTTAAATGGCCCTAGGATTCTCCTGACAATCAGCCCCAGTAAGAAATGTGCGGGCGAAGCTCATGATCATCAAGCTTTGATCCTTCATTGAATCAAGGGACCAGAATTGAATTACACTTGCAATTAAGGTTCATCTACACTAGCCATAGATATGCGACTTGTTTGAGGTCTTTCAGCCCCAGGCTGTCCCTTTGGCGCCGTACCACTAGTGCGTGTATCGTTAGCGCGTATCTCAAATTGAACACCGCATGGTCTTGTACACACTACGCGCTACCTTTATATAGTCTTCACGTGGATTTTGCGGGCGGCTAGCTCAGATGCAATTGATGCTTGCGGGATAATTACGCGTTCAAGTCAGTCACTCATATCAAGTCATGGAAACCAATGTAGTGGACATCTGAATTGGAACAAGTACACCTGGAAGCTAAATACTCAAATGTGAAATGATCTTTGCCATAAAATGCAGGACGATAAGTGCCGTGGAATCGATACATGTCTGCTTCGACTAGAAGCCCTCGAGACAATGCCAAGCAGTTAGCTCGCAGTATTCGATTCGAAGTTACAGCCTCAGAAGAGTGCTGCTCCGTTGAACAAATTTGCTTTCTTGTATATAGCTGACCACGGATCTTGATGCCCGTGGGCTTCACTGTCGAGCAAAAACAATCAAGTCTGTCTATGCAAGAAATAATAATCGGCCAAGATTGCATCATCAACTGACCAATAGTTTTGCGTTCAAAAACCAGTGACGTTTCGCCAATACTACAATGTGACTAGTCACATTGTCTTTGCATCCCTGGCAGCGTGCGCTGTCGCAACTCCTCCCCATAGAATAGCGTGAAGCATCTCTGTCTTGGGTTCTTCCAGCTCTCTTGCCCTTTCCGATCGAAGTCAAAGCAAAAGCGACTGCTATCTCTACAACAACAACTTCAGCGGCCTAGACATGCACCGCTGATAGCACCTCCATGACCGATGACGTTCAAGCAATCCTAGACTCAAAGGGCGTAAACCATTGGCTTGAACCACGTTCGACACAACACCGAAAGGTGAGAATGAGTGGTTGAATAATATTTGGAAGACTGTCTTCCTCACCAATGCGCGTCCTCGCTCACCGGGTGTGGGATTTGATGATATTGCCGGCGACTGTGACCTAGACTCAATGTGCTCAGATGATTCTTCCGTGATGACCTACTGGGTATTCCGGTTAGTGGATGTGCTGCACAGCAAGTTCAATGCCGTCCATGATTTGGGATGGCTGGTTAGAAGGTCTGTCGATTGATCGAATTGCGAAAGATTCCTCAAGCGTCTCTCCGGATCAAACTTGGGCAAAATGGATCGCCGCCGCTTTCACCATGGCCGGTGGTATTGCAACTGAAATTGACCTCAGCAAGCCACTGCGCGGCATGCTCCGGGGCTTTACCGTACGTCCTTCGAAATTGACCACTCTCGCAATCTCAAATTGAGAAAGCTCCTCACGATAAAGGTCATACAAGCGAGGATTTCGACAGTCGAAGAATAGAATTGCTCTTGTGAGTGGCTTGTCTAACTATAGCGAAACCTTACGGTCCTGGACAAAGCTCAGGAAGGGGGCGACCGCTCCCCACTTCAGCCGCATCGTTTCCCAATTCTGATCTTCTCTATTCTCCTCTAGCGCCACTTTGAACTCCCTAGATTCTTATTACACTGCTATCGACCAGATTCACAGCCGTCTTGAGCGCTGGAGAATGGGAGGAGAATGGCAATCCCTGGCAATTTCCGGCCGGGTCTACTGAGCAGCCCATTCCTTGCCCATTCAAGTGTTTCCATGACAGCCACTATCATGCGGATTCCAGTCCAGTGCAAATCTTGCGTTTAAGCCCCCATACCTTGAGTCAATATATTGTACAGCGTGTTTGCTGGTTCGTTGGTGCTCTGGAAAATAAGTATCGACTAAGCAAAATGGCATCCACTACATTAGCTTCATGAGAGACACGTGAGGCTGACAGGGACTTGTAGGAGCTGACATAGCTCGAACACTCTAGTTGCCGCATGAAGCGAATTGCGGTGGACCCTTCATGACCATGGAGAACACCAGGGCGCTGTGACTTGGAGGCAGGGCAACACCGGTCATCGGAGTCACAGTAGCAAGATCCATCGATAGCCGTACGATACCAAGGCCGCTACATCATCTTCCTCGTATGCACAACCATGCTAGGACGGTAAGTGTCTTCTCGTGTCTCCAAAAATAGCTTTCTTGGCACGCCAGCGTAGAATCAAGGAATTGAGACTAGCTCCGAGCCCCACCACTTTGCCAAGACGACTTCAGGACCTTGGCGACAGTCATCCTGTGATCCCTGTCAGCCCTGCGCTCCACTTTTATGACACAGAAATTCCGGCTCAGGGTCCTTGGTCCGAAGAAATCAATTCGGGGCCACGTTTCTGACCAAGAAAACTTCCTAAACTCGATTGACATCTTCAGCTGCATGCGCCTTTTCCGGGCCGTCTTTGTAGTCTGAAGACTTCGGACAAGACGCAGGTTCAGAAAGTGACTTGACGGCGGAAAAACAGGAGTCGTGTCTCAGACATAGCGGGTGGGGCAAGACCCTCCGGTCGCGAAGGTCCAGACGCCGTACCTGCGGCCTTTCTTCAGTTTGTCGTCGAGCTTTCCGAGTCATGCCGAGAACTTGGAGTCGTGCGTCGGTGGCTGACGAAACTTTCTAACTTTCTTTCTGCCCTACGAGGAGGTCTAAGGTCAAGATTCCGAATAACCTGATTGGTCACTCTGTTGGTCAATTGAATCGTTAGTCCCAGTAGTTCGAGTCCAAATCCCACGACCGTGGACTTCCCAGATCTAGCAGTTGAATTATCTGGATTAGAGGACTGCGCAGGAACAGACATGCTAGGGTTCAAAATATCACCGATGGAGTTTTGTTTGAAATTGACCAAAAATTCCGGAAATGCTATATATACAATGGAAAATCCATGACAGAAAAGAAAATATCGCACGAATGCAAGTCACTATGAACAATGACCCGAAAAGGGGTAAAGAAGAAAAATGATAGATATATGCTTCATGCATTCGTGTGCGACCTGACCGCAACCCCTATGCAATAGGCATGGCGGTCATAGGCATGTTATTAAGAGGCAGTGTCTCAGCAGACTTCTCATCCTCCTCGAACATAAGCTTCTCCAGCTTCTGGGTCATCCTCGCGCAGAATGGATCAACATATGTCGTCCACAACGTAGCGCAAATATAGACCAGCACGATCCACGATGGGATCGAGATCGCAACGACCCACGGAGCACGAATTGGGATCCAGTGCGGGTGAAGCGGCTCACCATGCTCGTCCAGGATAGGGTTGCCATTGCCGTCGACAATATCGCCGTCCCATGGCTGGCCAGTAATACCGTATAGCATCCAACAGAGCACGGTGCGTAGAAGTGTTCCGTGGACCAGGTAGACCGCGAAACTCTGCTTTCCGAGCCAGAGGAGGAGACGGTTGGCAAGGAAATCCTTAGTAGAGGGTGATATGTAGATTGCGAAGATGATCATGTCGACGCCGATGGCGGAGTAGCGTTTGCCGATGTTGACGTCCGGTGGGAAGATGTAATGGGCGGCTTTGAACATATAATTTGACCAGGTCGCCCACTCAGGGTGCTCGCCTGGGTACGAGCAGATGAGGAGACCGGTGCAGGCGAGGGTTGCTGAGACAATTCGGCGAAGCCATTTGTGGTTTTCGACAAATTCCTTAAACGCTGTCTCATAAGAGAGGTCACTGAGAAACATGCCGTAGATTGCCTGCAATTGGAAAGTTTCTACAGAGTGTTAGCGTTTGCACAGGAAGAAACATAGAGGCATGATTTCAAACGAACCTGTGTTTTTGGCAGCATCTTGGTGGAAGTAGAGGATCATTCCTAGGTAGATGGCCAAACGCCAGCGGAATTTGACAAACATGACAATGCAGAGCATCACATAGACCAGCATCGACGCCTTCAACAACGGAAGCAAAGCCCACTGGTGGTCGTCGTATGCCATGTATCCGGTGGTCCACACGTCCAAGAAGTTCTTGAACAACCGGACGAACTCCTCCCAGAAAGTCGGTGCCAGGTCAGGGGAAGCATAACGGCACCACCAGCAGTCCGAACGGTTGGCCGCGATGAATGCTCCACACTGAGCCATACCCCAAGAGATAATCAAGGCAATAGTAGCAGGGAAAATAAGACGCGGCGGGCGGCGGAATGCGCTCTTGGCTACAGATGTGAAAGAACCGAGTATGTCGCGATTGCGAGCCTGTTTGAGAGGCTTCAAAGCGCACACGTATCCGGTCAAGAAGGCGAATATGGTGACTCCCAGACGCCCCTGCCATGGGATTCGCAGTACGGGCCACTGGAGAATGCGTGGAGCGGCATCTTCATTATCGCGGGGCGCAAACAGATCATAATCCCATGCGCGGGCGAGGTGAGTAAGGACGACAAGGAACGAGGCGATTCCTCTTAAGCCCTGGTTCAAGTTAGAGGAGAACTTGGCAGATCAAGAGAGCTCTCCACGACATACGTCAATCCATTTCACACTTTTTCTAGGATCACCCTTGACATTCGGGTCACCCTTCCAAGGTACACTTTCCAAGATGCGGCTGTATAGGGTTTTTGGCTGGATGGAATGCATTTTGACAAATCAACTTAAGTGAGCGTGGGGTTGCGGTTCAAAGATCTACCATCGAGGCATGGATCTCTTGGCCGGAAGTAATATGCGCGAGAGGGACAGTCGGGGAAAGGGCCAGGCGTATAATGTGAACGAGTGTATAGGAGATGCAATCGCACGGCGTCTCTCAAGAAATAGGTACGTGCCAAGACGGAGCGGGTGGGTGTACGCCTGGTACAGGCAGACAAGAAAATGATCAAGGCAAAGAAGGAACGGATACGAGTGGAGGAGCCCTGGAATTATGAATGCGGATGGACTGCGGGTCTCTCGTCACACAAGACAGAAAGGATAGGAGTGCCGAATCGGGGTGGAGTAAGCCAATGCATCGCCCAGAGCGCTCGGCTTGACAGCGGGCCTGGCGACAGATCTATTGCCACAACAGGATCATCCTACGACCATTGGGAAGCATTCATTCGATAAGATTTTCCCCTGGACAGCCCTGAAATAGGGTGTTTCATGAGATGCAACATCTGCTAATTTCTCACTCGAAGTTGTACGAAAGAGAAGAATTTGTATACAACGAGAGGAAGCAGCCGTTGCCCGGACCCCGACGGACACGTAATCTGGAGATACCACGTCTGACATTGCGTTTCACGATCATACAACTACGTCCGGGGATCAATTTGACACCAAAGTTGGCTATCAAGGCCGAATTACCCAGAAGGGGTCATTTGAACCGGTCCACGATTTAATCAAATATGATCGGAGCGAGACCGAGGGAAACGAGCTTACGGAGATTGAATCCAGGGCTGAAGAACAATCACAGAATTGCGACGAAGCACTTGGTCTGATTCGACTCTCGCCATGGCCCAAATGCCATTCAAAATTGCGCAAGAACTTGGCGCTGATCTTGCCACCAATACGACTTCGCACCAGCCCTATGGGGTATTGTCGTTCGGGAGACCATGTGATTTGTCTGGTGCCAGAGACGTAAGTTTCAGCGGGGGAGTGGAATAATGTCGTCGTCTTGGCGGCGTATTCGTGAGGCGTGAGTTTAATGGCGAGAACGAGGTTCTCGCGTCTGTGTCCCTTTCATGATGAAAAAAAAAAAAATAAGAGAGAGATTCAAACCCCGATAATTGTATGTGAATATCAACTCTTGCATAATTTTTCAAACAGAAACCTATACGGAACACTGCATGCGGCGGCAGAATGGCGTCATTTGACCTAATTCTAGCCGCAATGAACGCAATTTGATCGACGAAGATTGGCGCCTGCGGAGCCCAAGACCCTAGCGGTTTGTCACGGGAGTGCGATCTAGTCTTGGCACAAGGGCCCGTTTCCGGAATGTAGGGATCCTGCTTCGGACGAAGGATTCTTCGCCTCTTCGGACTCCCCCAGATTGACACCCGAGACTCTGGGGTTCGAGAATAAGCCTACTCACTTGCCGGACATGCGCGGCCTCCAGGCCTCGTCTCCTTCCAGCTTACATGGCATCCCGAAAGC
Organism: Penicillium sp. IBT 18751x; assembly: GCA_028828935.1. Lineage (NCBI taxonomy): Eukaryota > Fungi > Ascomycota > Eurotiomycetes > Eurotiales > Aspergillaceae > Penicillium > Penicillium sp. IBT 18751x. The sequence goes on along the minus strand of JAQJZS010000001.1, from coordinate 2,136,490 downwards.
CGACGGTCTCAATTGTGGCGCTCCTTGTGGCGGTCTTGGCCGGGACAATAGCCGTGTTTTCGTTAGATGGGTTTGAGTTCAGGGGGTCCGCCTCTTCGAGTGCAATCCTTGCTCGATCTGAAATCCGACTCTGGCCATTTGGTACAGCGGCTGTACCCGCTGTACAATAGGGGCACGCCTCATGCGTTCCGTGGACCGCCTAGTGTTGTAAAGACCGGAAACAGCCCGTTTCGGACACTTGCGGACTCCGATTCAGCCGAAAGTGGAGAAGTCCTCAGGGTCCAGATAGACATGATCATCGATGAGACAATACTCAGTACACAGTTTTGACGGAACATCCAGCTGAGTTGGTGTATGATGGCACTTTCAATCGCATGATGTTCATTGAAAATTATAGCATCGTGACGGCGCATAGTGTTTTTTTTTTTTCCACCGATTCTCCGGGGAGCAGGGAATGGGGACCCCTGATTCTTGAAATGGCAACTGTACTAGGTATTTTGACTCGGGGCTCTGAGGAGCCTGCAGCAAATCAGCATCTCGGCCGGATTATTGGCGCCCTGGGCATTTGCTGGGCGCACACCCAACTGTACCATCGAGGCCCGTTAAGCTCCACGTCCTCTCCACACTGTATGCTTGGCAACAACCGCCAAGAAATCCCATATTGCTCTGCAATCCGTGAGAAATTGAATTTGGTCGATGACGGATAGTCTCGTATCCTCGGATCCCCTTTTCTCGTTGGAAGTCCGCTCGTAAATTGAGTGGGACGTGGCAAGACGGTCTACAACCACTTGTGTGGCGAGTGGGTACTGAGCCAAGATCACGCCATTATTAGTATTCTTACCACATTCAGTCACTTCGGACACGCGAGCTTTCGGTTGTGAGAATTATACGTTGCTTGTGTTGGTGTATCCAGGAACCAGAACCCCCACAAAGCACAACATGTGGATTGCGAGGTTAGGTTCGGCCCTACTATGGTCGTTGCATGCCACAGCTACTATTCTACAAAATGGTCAGGCTAGGGAGGATCCTTACCCCGGACAAGCCCCGAGCATTGAGCTCGACGACTCCTGGCGCAGCTACAGTGCCGACGCAGAGGAAATATCCTACAAGGGACGATGGGATAGCAATCATGTGTCTTGTATGTGAAATCACTCTCGAAGCTGCAATCCCTTGACACTAATGATATCTCTAGGGTGGTCGTAGGTTTTTTCCTTAATTCGTCGTCGCAATCTTTGATGTTGATCCTGAATTGCCTAGTGCCCCTGGAATCAAGGTCGAGTTTTCAGGTAGTCAGGTAAGTTTACTGGACATGATAGTCATCGCACCTTTCCAAGATTTGTCAATGCTGATAGCACGCCAGCTTGCTGTAAGTTTTGGCCGAAGTACAACAGATGGTGTCCTTGTCGCATATCGGTAAGTGACCTGGCTCTTACTGTGCACTCTACATTCCTCACACGCATAGTATTGGCTCGCTCGACTGGCAATTCTCCAATGTGACCGCCGACTCCACCTATCAGTTCGTAGGTCCGGAACTGGGGCTGGATGAAGATCTTGTGAAGCAACACAAAGTCTTTGAGATGAGAGGTATTACCGCTTCCCACAGTGTCTGAGACTACCTCAGCTAACACTTTCGCAGTCACGAACTGGGGCTTCGGATAAGTCTCTCTTTTACCAGCTGTCGCTTTCGCTGCTCACATCCACTCACAGTTCAGATCGCCGGAGTTTCCGTCGCAAGCGATCAAAGTCTCCAGGTTCCTAAGAGATTTGAAAAGAAGGTGGAAATTATCGGTGGATCGTGAGTTGGTGATCACTAGGATATGATACCCCATACTAATTCGCAACAGCCTCGTTGCCGGCCAATTTGCTACTTATGAGACTATTTCATCGTGGGGATACCTTTTTGCCGCCGGTCTCGGCAACGCTGAGCATACTATCACAGTAGGCAAAACATACAAACCCGAGAATACACATCAAGGCTTACGCTTCAAAATAGGCCTACCCCGGCGCATGCTTGGTTGATCTTCAGTGCTACGGCGGCAACGCCCACGGCATGGTATGCTTTCATTCATACCAGAACCCTGACCCAAACGTACTAATGATCCAATTAACAGACATGGTACTGGAACCGCGCCTCCGATCCGGGCAGTCGCGCCCACGCAACCTACGGCAACGAACCCGAGACATTCGACAACAAAGCTGAACAACCGGCCGACCTCGTCGTAATCCAGATGGGCGGCAACGATCACCGCCACCCTAACGAAATCCCCGGCAACGAGTTCTACCATGCCTACGTCGCATTGATTGATGATATCCACAGTACATGGCCGCACGCCGTCGTTCTCATTGTCGTATGTCTCCTCCACGCCCGCCGCTAGTAAGACGACTCTAACACCAAACAGTCTCAATGGAGCCAGTGGGTCAAGGAAGGCTTGTCATATGTCCCGACCCAAGTATATGAAGAAGAGACCAAGAAAGTACACGACCATTTCCGTGACCGCGGCTTCGTTTATTATTTCGATACCAAGGGCATCCTGCAACATAATGATATCAACCCGATGAATCACCCTACGGATATTGGACATATAAAGTTGGCGAGCCATTTGTTGCAATGGACGCGACTCGTGCTGAGGTGGAATCTTGAACCTATGGGTGAGGTTCAACATGGCACGCTCTATTGGAATGACCAACAGGAGTATTAGCTATGGTCTTAGACTATGTATATGGCGATGTCTCTGTTATTATTTCCTATTGCGGAACTTGCGTTGTATAATATAGAATGACATCCACATTTGAGAGAATCCAATGAAAAGACGATTAGAACCTTCTGGGTGATGTGCTCTTCACCACGGAGGCAGTGCATCTTTTATTGATGAAGCGGCTGGAGGTCCCTTTGATACACGTTTGAAGCTTGAAGAATCTATATTGAATGCGAATGAAGTTTCACTTGAAAGAATCTCAGGTCTGGTCAGCGGCAGTGTCGTCACTTTCCAGCTAACATGGCCCGAAAAAAAGCTTCATTCCGCAGGTATCACGATTAATTGTCATCTCCATCGCTGCAAATTTTCAGCAATGGCAGAAACTACTAATGGCAAACCCCGATCGATGAGCCATTGCGTGAAGAAATGCATAGGGTCTCAAGACTCAGAGGTGCACAAAAACGAGACTTGACATATCAAGTGCTTTTTACTAGATTGTTGCAGTTATCAAGCAATTATTAATCGGATCGAAACTGAGTGGGCTCAAATACAACCAAGTACTTGGAGAAAGCTTAAAATTCCCATTCGAGCTACAGTAACTTATTCAATACCTTCGTGGCCGATTAATTGTCGGTTGCCCGTCCGACCTTCAATATTTGCTCCGTATGGCATTCACCAGCGATGGTCCGTATTTCAGTGCCGCCCAGGCTATGACACCTAACGACGGCACAGCAATAAATGTAACCCGAGTCATAGCTGTAGTGACATGAGGCTTGAGGAATTCCCCTGCGAGGGCCTGAAACCTTGCAGGCTGATTCCGATCTGGATAGTCCTCTTCGGGAACTGGCACCCCGAGAAATGGACAGATCTCTTCCCAGCCGAGTCCATTTTCGAGATGAATATGCAACATCCGATCAGCTGGGACTGTTCGCTTCACCATGTTGATACTGCGACCGGTCAGTTTGAATTCTGCTTTATTGTCCTGATTTTGACCATACTATTCCGCATAGTTTCTGCGCAGCGCGACCTCGAAATTCGGATCTGTGGGGTTGCTGCGGTCCGAGAAGCTCCATAGACAGGTTTCGTTGAGAGTAACAAACCTGTAGAGTATGGAGTCGAAGTACTTCAGAAACACAAGAGGGAAGCCATGCAGAGCTTTCATTAGACCTCCCGCAGTATTTCTCAGTGAGGCGACCCATGCTGTCGGCTCTCTCTCCACCAGGATAAACTTCACATCCGGGTCCTGGACGTACGCCTCGATGATCGCCGGGCCTAGAAATGATGGTATTTCGACCAGACACTGGAAGTGTCGAATTACTACAGGGAGATTGAATTGTTCGTGGTGAGGGCCTTACGTTGTAGTCGGCAAACCATTTATCGAAGTCCGCCCGGTCGTAACGCTTGATGCCGGAGAACCGGTTGTTCTGGGCGATGACAGCCTCTTCGCAGACTTCCATATGATCTTTTCCTTTCACAATGACACATTCAAATAAATGGTATGCCTTGTAACCTAAAATTTGCATCGCTCGATAGAGACCTAAAGTTCCCGATCTGTGGGAGTGTGAGCTGACTGCTTACTCCATGACAAATGCCGACCCACCGACTGGGGCTGGCAACAACCACTTTCATCGGGTGTCTGACAGTAGGCTCGGGTAACTGATCGATAACGCGCGACATGATGCGAGGGATAGAAGAGTGTACCAGAATATTCGGAGTTTTGAGGTGCTCAGGATCCTGAGGGTGGTGAAGGAGGGGAATCCCTTGTCTTATTTCCCGGAATATATTGGAGGTCAAAGAGCGCAAGGCTCGCTGTCAGCTTCAGGCGCGCGATGTCCATGTTCATTCTTGTCATTTGCCTCGATTGGGACAAGGCTCCAATCAGCATCATACCTATAAATATGTCGCAGCCAGTTGGCCAAATTACAAGAATAAGGCTCGACGCTAAATGGTCAATATTATCTAGCGAGAGCGCACTAAATCTGTCTGCTTTCTCCGCTCCAATGCTTCTAGATATTTTCACCACCTCACTCAGAGACCCGGTCTATATGTCAAAGAAACGGCTGTCTTCCTGTGCATTCCGCAGCGAATGCTAATACTAGAGAGAAGAGTGAAGGGAGAACTGTTGGGAGCCACGGTGCCTACCTTTATATCCCTCAGTCTCCGCCAATCAGATAGCAAAGCTCGCTGGTCTATCTACACACAGTTTCCCAGCGTCACAGAAACACCAGAGCTAGAGAGTGCCTCGAGAATCTGGCGAGGTGTCACTGCTCTCTGCCACCATGAAGTCTAAGTGACAGCCTGGGGGCTTATAGTACTCGGTACCCTTTATTGCAAATAGTGACAGTTTTACATTCGCCTTAAGTTGACGTTTATTTACAGACTACCCATACCTCGAAGGCGGTGGAGTAGTCAGTGCTACAAATAGTTAGTATTAGGAGGTCTTCATACGTAGGAAACTTACCTAATTCAGCGACATCCCCGATACCTGAGCCGGAGAGGCCATATTAGTTGTTAAAAAGGTTACAGAAAGCGAAAGAATAGAGCTATAAGTGTTACAGTGCTAACTGAAGCCCTTATTTGAGTAAGTAGGCCCCCGCTGAACCCCTCGCGTTCGTTAATGTGAGAATCTAGGGGGGTAAGGGGAGAAGAGAGAGGGATGATAGAGCTAAATTCTCTGGAAGGCGAAGAGATCTATCTAAGCTACAGAGCTCATTTGGGTCAAATGACTTGGAGATAAATCAATCAAACAGTTCGGATTCTCCCTTTGGGTTTAGCGTTCAACTTAGTCAGCAGTACACAGGCGTAACGTGCCGGTCGCCCAATAGGAACGCGGTGTGCTTCCCGACTATCACACATTCTACGGTACTTTACACATCTTCTATGGTTTAAGCGGTGTGAATCACAACAAAGAGCCCTCAGCCGCCTGTTCTTGCTCTATATAACTCATTGACTCCATTTTGTTCGAGAAACTGTCTTCATCGCGAGTCCCAATTTATCGCAACATATTATTTCGGAACTTGTAAGTGATCTCATGCTTGCCTATCTGCCAGGGAAACAGCTAAGATGGGTAGTTTGTCTCATGTCGCGAGAATCTGCTATACGCGTGCTCGTCATTGTGTCAAACCGGAGTTCATTGTGGCATCAGGCGTGCAACTCTCCAGAAGACCTCATTTCGCCTGCTATGCAAGTTCTCGAACAACATGGACTCCTTGATAGGCCAAGTGACGCCGAGCCAGATACATTGCTCTTGGGGATACAAAAATGGGCAGTTCGCCTATTATTTGTGTTCGATATCTCGAACAAGGATCTAATGCCGAACTTGGACATCTACCTGAACAAAACAATCTCCCGGTTGTCGTGGTTCATTTCAGTAGTAAGCAAATTGCTTATGAGCCTCGTCAAGCAGAGCGCGAGCGAGTTAATGGCGATATCGCGCGCTTGCATGATGCAAATGGCTATGGAGCTGTTCCCCCTTTCATTGAAGATCACACTAAGGGGAGCCCAGTATAATTTAATCCACGAAGTCTGACAAAAGGTTGATCCACCTATTAAACGACATTGTCTCATTTCCCTTCGAGATGTTGCCCTGAAGGCACTATGGCGGAGTGGGCGGGCTGCAAGTTGCACAAGTGGTCTCAACCCATTCTGTATTTGTCGCTTGACTTGCTGGATGGTTTCCCCCGCAGTTATCGGTTCGAATCGATTGTATTATTGCTCCGCAGGTGGGCTTGCTGCAAACTATGATTCTCCAATCACACATCTAAGTTCATCGTTAGTGTCATGGCAACGAGGAATATTTCAAGATCTATGCTTGCCTTTGATATTATGATATAGTGCTGTATTTCTTAAGAGAAAGGTTCAACAAGACGCTTTTCAGTACTAGGGGGGCGACGCACTGCAGCTTGGGCACTGGAAATAACGGGGTAGTGAGGGGACGGGATTCGATACTTATATCATTTATTTATTGTACAATCTTATACCTGGTGTACTAGTTTCAGGGATCAAGAAAAAGGCGTTATGGCCGGATGCGAACGAAATTTACGATTAATGCAAAAAAGCGCGAGGAAGCACCAGTTATCACACTCCGCCTTACCAATACACCTGATTCTCGCGGGGCAGCGCCTTGGTCTCAACGAGGTATTGACATTGTGATTAATCCACCTGCTATGTAGCGTTGGTTGGCTCTCGTATTACTATCAAATAGAGACGGCTGCAGGGGTTATCACATTCGTTGGGGGCGGGTCGCATTTCTCGCACCTCCGCTCGCCATATGACATTTAGATCTTAAGAATCTCCGTTATAAGCAACGGTAAGTATGTATTCCGACCAAATTCATTTCGAAAGGACACGTCATCCTCTATCATCTAAGGGAAAAAAGGTGTCCCTGCGGATTTTTTTTTTGTGGATGCGCTAAGGTGTCGCATCTATGCGTGGCTAGCCATCAATGCGCGTGCACAAGGAAATAGCGAGGCATACGAATCACACAAGGCGAGTTCTGACAGCACGTGCCAGACGATGGATAACACCGTCAAGACCAAGCAGGAGGATATGGAGAAGCTGCTCGGTCAGGTGCAGGAGTCGCGGAAGAGCAAGATTCTCGGACCGACATTTGACAAGGAAGATCAGCTGAAGCCGTCTGGTTTGTGTACGGTAAACTGTGACTTTGGACCGCAGCAGAAGATGAGAAATTGTCTTTGTTGGTTTGTGGAAGACACCATGACGAGGAGATACGGCACTTGGCCACAACAAAAGTGGTATCCGCAGACCTTCCTCGGCTTCAAGCTGACAGCGATTTTCGAGACTGAGCCGCCCAGGGAAGCACTTGAGGCTTTGGATAGGATCCATTCGAGTGCTCTTTATTACTACTATATGGCTGCGAGACCGACTCGGGCTGTGATGGAGTCTTGGAATGTTGCTTGTCAGGATTCGAAGACGTATATCTACCCGGGAATGAAGGCGGATCATAAGCCGGAAAAGATTGTAAGTTCTATTTGGGTGTATGCTTCGTTACAGACGTGGACTAATGTGTCTTATTTTCCAGCGAGAGGAAACTGTCGCTGAGATTCATCCGTGGCTGAAAGATGAGGAGAAAATTGCATGTGCGTACAAATTGCGCACGGCGGACGAGACATCGAAGCTATCTGGGTGGTCGGACGAGTTTGCGATCCCCGTGACGGGTGCCGTGAGCTTGCCGGTCTTTCGGCTTGACAACTTTGGATTCCGAATCGCGACTTAGCGTGTTGTCTACCACAAGAAGCTTTTCTGTGGCACGACTAAGTGGGTTGGGGATGGAAGTGAAGGAAATGAACTGGTTGAAGCAAGGGTGATCAAGGAAGACATATTCGTGGATTGTATGCCCGACTTATAAGAGAGCATGGATGGCTAAACTTTGACTCGATGAGCAATGGATCCAATCTTCTGTCACCTACCCTCTAAAAGGTACGGAGCAAAATCAGCCAGATGCTTCATCAAAATTGCTCATAAGATTTTCCAGTCTTCTATTCTGAGAAGAAATGACGGGACCTGGCTTGTGTATGTATCTAGGACTGTCCGATGTCATCCATCAATCCAAGGATGCGATAGCCTAATTTGATTCTCACAAAAGAAGATTTCGAAAGTGTCTCAGCAATCCTGAACGGTCAACATCGAGTCTTAGTCTTTGATTCGAGATAGACTATGTGAAATAGGCAAGAGTACGTAAGACCACTTTTGCCTTTCTCAGGCTGAAGTATTACGAATGAGAGATGATAGCAATCTTTGACCTGGATTCTGATGACTTCTGCTCCGTGAGTATTCGCTCGTGACGCGTCAAAAGACTCACCTGGCTTATTTCATATTTCGGCCAAATTACGGCATCGATAAGTTTGACAGGTTGCTTGTTTGGCTTCTATGCACATGACTGGGCTAGATTTGCAAATTCGTAGTTAAAGAGGCAGATCGCCATATTTCAGGTCGATGATATAGTTTCCCACTCAGTGATCAGCCGCGATACTTCCTTGAACGAAACAGGCTTCGTCAGGAACAAATTCACTCCTGCATCCAGCGCGTTAGTTTCGTCGCGCAGGCTGCTGAGTCCCGTGAACGCGACAATTTTCGCGGGAACGCAGCCCTCACGTTCTTTTTCTAGCGCGCGAATGGCGCGAGTTGCTTCTATTCCATCCATGATAGGCATGGATATGTCCATGAAAATCAGGTCGTATCCCTGCAAGTTTCGCTCAACGGCATCAACAGCTACTCTGCCATCGTCGGCCGTGTCAACCACCTTGACTTTCTGGTGCTTCATGAAGGTTAGTAGAAGGCGAAGATTGATCTCGTTGTCATCTACCAGCAACACCCGGGGTCTGTCTTCGCGTGCAGGTGAAGGTTCCATGGCAGGGTCGCCAGAGGATGAGAGCGTAGCCGAGGGCACATGACCCTTCATAGGGGCATTGCGAGCCACAACGTGACCGGACAACTCTGCATCCGAAAGGCGTGAAGTGTCGTCACGATTGATGGGATAGCTTCCACAAGTGCATGGGACGGCTCTGGCGTTGACTGATACAGAGGATGATGGACTCAAAAGCTCAGATGATGAGAGAGTGGGTTCTTTGGAGAATTCAGACGTGCTTGAAGCTTTTGGTCGCTCTGTCACCTCAAATTCTCTTTCAATACTGCATGGGCGTGGTGAGGGTGGAGCAGGCGTTGAATTGAGACAATTAAGGACCCCTCTCGCGAGTCTTCGTGGACCGCAAGGTCGACGCAGAACCACCAGAGACTTAGCGAGATGAGTCCACCTTGTCCTAGAATCACCAGAATTGCCAGGTTCATTACTGAAAAGGAGCAGACGTGGTGACTGCATGGGGAACTGCTTCAAATTCGCCTCAGACAAGGAGCGTTCGTCTGCAAACAAGATATCGAAATTCTCATCGGCTGACCACGGCACAATCTCTAGACCATACCAGTCTGTGACGTAGTGAACAATGGAAGACCAGAACTGATCATGGCCTAGAAGGGATGCGTCAACTCCCCAAATTGCAGCACGCTTCCCCGTCAGTCCCGCATGAGTCGGACCGGAGATGGTAGGTTTCGTCGAAACAAGACGTTCCTCGTCAAGTGTGGATCGCGGGCTCTTCTCTTTTCCTGGACGTGCAAGGGGAAATGTCACCTTCACAGTCGTGCCTTGTCCCACTTGGCTTTGGATGTTGATGGTCCCTTTGAGCGTTTCCACAATACCGCGAACGATTGACAGACCGAGGCCAGTACCTACCGACAGAGTGTCCTCTTGTGCAAATGGAGTGTACAGGCGTGTCCGAAGGTATTCATTGGATATGCCTCTACCTGTGTCTGAGACTGTCAAGGTGACAAGATCTTGGAGCTCCTGATGTTGGGAGTGATTCCGAGATCGCTGAATAGCCTCAAGACTGACAATCACCAGGCCTTTCTTGGTATACTTTAGGGAATTACCTAAAAGATTCATAATCAAGCGTCTGAGTGATCCTGGCTGAAGTGTGTAGAACCAGTCACCGTTGCCAATCTTGACGATGACTTCCACTTCTGAATCAAGTTCGGCTTCGTCATCGTCTTCGGCCGGTTTGGAATGCAAAGTTGGCGAATGATTTCTTGACGTTGATGGCCGTCGTAGATGAAAATGGCCCAGACACACGCTATCCACAACATCTTCTGTCAACGTGGCAAGATCAGTCGACACGAATGGATCCATGCGCGCTAGGGGTTCCTCTGCTTGTCTTCGTCTCAATGGATCTCTTCTCCGCCCAGATCTCCGCTTTCGCCTCTCCAATGACATAATTTTGCTGAAATCCAAGACTTGATTCATCGTATCCAAGAGCGTTCGACCGCATGCATTGACGGTCTCAATAAGGGAGTCTTGGAATTCATCCAGATCGGTATCTTCCAATAGCTCGGCAGCAGCTAAGACTCCATGTAGTGGGCTGCGCAGTTCGTGGGAGATGCTACTGATAAAATCCCCCTTTCTGACGGTCCGCAATGACTGATTCGACACGACTGTACTCTGTCATGAGAGAAGAAGCGAAACCAAAAGTCGAGCTCAGATCAACAGCGCGACTGAAAATTCGCGTTGGCTGAGGAGTCCAGCAGAAACAACCGGCAAACCATTGGGATTTCGTGGCGTTCCATAGCGGGACAAACATGACTTGACAAGCATCAGGGAAGAACTTGTTCAGTTTGCTAGTTTCTGAGGCTCTAGACCTATTCCGCTGTTTGCGAGACGCGCTGATCGATTGTTCCTCGTCCGAGGTGCTCAAAGTGCCATCACTGTGAAATGACCAAAGCCTCCCTCTTGGGTAACGACGAGTTAATTGGGCTATAAACTCGTTGTCCAGATTGGCTGCCGGCAATGACTCCTTCGACAATGCTCGATAAAACAATGGATCTCCTCTAGTAGACATTGCAAGAATAGGCGCAGGAAAGTTAGATTCAGCGGAGTTCTGACGATTGCCCACCACACGGTCTGGTGAACAGTCACTGATCTTTGAGAACATCACACCACCTGCACCGTTCAGGTCCAGGCTTTGTCTTAAGAGGTTCGCGGCCCGCTGAAAGATCCAATCGTTACTTGTTGAGGAAACAGAGGAATTGTCGCCTAGTGGCAAGTCTGGCAATGACGTCGCGGCAGTAGAAATCTCTTTGTGTCTCCACTTGTTTGAAGATGGGCTTGAAGAGCGTGCGTCGACATCTGGAAGCCGCTCATCCATGTCCTCGGCATGTGATAAGTAAGGTTTGAAATCACTCTTGCGAGAGATTGTAGATGGGCTCGTGCGACGGGACGGAGATGCTCGTGAGGCTTCACTGGAACTGGAACTGATCGAGCCCGACCTGTGAGAACTATCGGGGAAACTGGAGTTGCCGTCGACGAAAAGACGTAGGCCCTTTGACAGTCGCGAAGCGCGGCGCCCTTCTATTGCTTGACGGCTGACCTGTAAATAGTTCATGACCATTGCTGCCGCTGTACCCAATGAATCCTTTTCAATTTCAGACAAACCTTCCCGAGGCTTAGAGTCTAACACAAACAAGCAACCTATATTGATATTATCGTCGGTGGTCAGGGGCGTTCCGGCATAAAAGCGGGAGTGGGGCTCTCCTTTTACGAAGGGCAATTGTCTGAAGCGATCGTGCTGCAAAAGATCGTTGATGATCAGAAAGCGATTTTGTACATCTTGTTCATTATCTTGCTTGTCCGAAGGAATTTCAACTGTCTCCTGTTTGAAAAATTAGATAAGATGGGGGCAATTTAGTGGTTAATAGCATGCGCTAGCTGGATGATCTTACCCGACATATGTTCCAGCTTGAGCTGTTCCCCAATGTGGATGTCCCTGCGAAAAGACCATCTCCTTTCCCCGATGCCAATTTTGAGCTTCCAATGTTAGTATCTGTGGTGGCTTCGGCCAAAATGAACTGGAAATCCCGATTCAAGATTCTACAGAAGACAGCAGTCAGCCAGAAGTCGATCTGAGAGCAAGAGCTTGACGCACGTAATAAAAGCACGCTGTGCGTTCAGTCGTAGGGCTGCAAGTTGTGCAAATGATGTCAAAGTCGTGTTCGGGCTAGAGAAACCGCTGGCTTCAGCGGTGACGGAACTGTCGTGGACGGTGAAGGTAGTAGCCGTCGACAGGTCTGGTATAGATGCCGAATCATCCCCAAAAGGAAGCCATGATGCGTTCAGTGCCGCCGGATTTGCGGGTTGAAAATACCGGTAGACTTCGCGAGTCTGCCGGTCGGCATCATGGTCGCGAAGCGTCTGCGCGTCTGAAACGTTCATAGCCTGGGTGTGATCGTTGTTACTTTTCATGCGGCGACTAAGGATCGAATTGCCGGGCGTATTGGCTGTTTAATGGAATGTCGCGATAGGTGACAAGTGTGCGGGGAGTCAACATGAATGGAAGTTTGGTTTTTCGCCAAGCCCCTGGAGTCGCAGGTGACGGATTCCGTTACATGACGTAGACATTGGCTTTGCAGCGGTACGTGGAGTACAATCAAGTGAATTGTATTGGAGCTAGTCAGCGTTAGGCTTCTTTGGTGGTCGATCACTGACGCAGCTCCTAGGGCCCGGGTGTTGGGGGCGTGCTGACAACTACAGGGCCCTACAGCCCACGAAAATGGGGGTCTTCGAAGGAACCCTCCCTATACTTCTTGTCACAGAGCCCCTGTGGACGGTGAACCATGGACAGATAAATGAATTCCTTGCTGCAGAGCAAAAATTAAGCTCAATAAATCATATAGTCAAGACAAGGAGAATGAAAGAGCGAAGTTCCTAGACTACTGATTGTACACTATAATTAGTTGGCTAAACTTCCAAAGGCCGGAGAATGTTGACAACCACTGTACCTGTATCTATGGACCAAATGGAAATGACCATCGCCCAGTGGGCGAATTTCACCTATAATCTCTAACTATTGTACTCATTGAAATAATTCAAATGCGGGGCTGCAAGCTAGCCACATATCCTTCGCGGTACATGTTTGCTCTGTTTGTAAGCATCCCGTTTTGAGATGTTCTCCACACGGCAATGATACATTACGGCCGGTTGTTGGAAAGTGAAGGTGGTCAAATTATCAATGATATTGAAAACTCTGATATTATCAATCCATGTTATCAATCCATGAGAGATCAAATTTTTATCGGAAGAGTTGTGCAAATACAACAAACATGCGGAATCACACATTCTCCTTCATGCCGAGGGATATTCATCCTGACAGGGGTCATTGTAAGATCTCTCATTACCGTATTTCAGCAAGTGCTGTCCGGAATCTACTAGCAACGCTGCATTTGACCACATAAATGCAGGGCAATACTTATGTGCTTTAGTCATACAAGGTTGGACGCAGATAGAGTATATGGTACTGGATTAATTTTCATATGATGGACTCTATATAGTGCTTCACATGTTGAGGAATCACAAAAATCGGATACAAGCAGAGGCGGTCAACGCCCGTCTTTAGGCTGTCCATTCATACTCCGGCAATTTGTAACTATCGGAGTCAGCAGAAGCACTTCCAAAGAGTTGATGAAAGAGTGATGGAAGCCTGCTCCAGCATATGAACGCAAATATCATGTTTCTCGCCCAAATTCCCCAAGCTGTCTGAGGCGCAAACATCCCAGGAACCAGCGGTGGAATCTTTTGCATCTCGTTGATGAGTGGCCGCATCTGTTCCTCGTAACCCTTCAATCCAGCCGCCAGATCACCTCGATGCTTTCCAATTTCGCCTGCCAGTATATAAGCGCCAGCAATGGCCAGGCTCGTGCCTGTGCCCGTTGGGCCGGGTGCGTAGCCAGAATCACCAACCATCACAAATCGACCCTTGTAAAGAGTTGGTGTTTTGACTTGTACCCATTCACTGGCGTAAAAGTCATCGGCTTCCGTCATGCCCTGGATGACTTCGTCACACTTCCAGCCTGCTCCTTTGAAGAGCTGAGCAACGAAGTCTTTGAGTGCATTGCTACCGAGCTTGTTTGCTTCACGGAACTTTGTCATTGCGTTGTGGTCGCTGCATGGGTGGATGCCCATCAGTGTGACGCGATTGCCCCCAGAATGATCGGGACCAACAGCGATGGTACGACCGCCAACAGCACTGTACGCATGACCGATCTGGCTTCCATTGAGGATATCTTTCTTGATGGAGAAGTAGGCCGCCCAGGAATTCACGGGTTGAAGGTAGTCGCGCACGCCGCAGCCAAGGCCAATTGCCCGAGTCCTTGATGTCGCTCCGTCGCATGCGACGACGAGATCGTATTCCGCGGCAAGTGTTCCATTCAGGAACTCGACTCGAACAGGCCCACCGGTCTTCTCGTCATGCTGCATGGAGGCAACTTGCTCATCGAAAATGTATTTGACATTCTCGTGACCCTTTGTCAAGTCAAAGAGGATGCGCGACAAGTCACCGCGCAGAATTTCATATTCGGAGACCAAAGACTGTTGATCAGGGTCCCCGGTGGACGTCATGGTTCCGTAGGGCCGGCCATCGTCGCGCACTATGCTGATGCCGTCCATTGGCTGAAGGTTGGCTCGCACGGCTTCCTCCATACCTGGTATTTTCCGCATCACAGAAACGCCTGCAGTTCGGATGTCGATATTTTGTCCGTTGGTCCGCATTTGAGGGAATCGCTCAACAACTGTAACTATTGCTCCGGTTTTGGCGAACCAGTAGGCAGCTGATGGGCCAGCGATGGAGGCCCCCACGATCAAGATGCGTGACGTTGACATCGTTATAATGCTAGATAATTTTTTCTGAAGACGAGAAGAAGGCGAGGGCCATTATATAGCTTCCGTCCAGCGATCTATCTTCGCATCAGGGCTGCGAGAAACCCGAAGCAATACAGCCTTTGATTGGTTGAGAGGTGGAAATTGGCTGCTGCTCGGACTCCGAGCACCCGAGCTATAGGCCAATCACATGCGCCGTAGCCATAGACTTCATCTCGGGTCCTTATTTTGTCGAAAATAGTTCTCAGGCTTTGTTGTTCGCACGGTCAGTAATATCTAGGCCCGGGTGTGGTCTAGAATGAGCTGATCCCAAAAAACCCAGTCATCCACATCAAATTCGAGGTTCTGGCTCACGTCAAAAGGAATGCTCCCTGACCGACTGTCAAGCGATGTATTCATGCCGCTCATAGGCGAGTGACCACTTGATGACGCCGCATCAGGCATAGCATACATCGACTTGTCTTGCTTGTTTTTCCTCTTTTCTTTTTTCTCTTGCAAGGACCTCAATGTACCGATGAAGCTTGGTTCTAGGTCACCACTGCTCGATTGGTAGGAATCCCAGGTTTGCAGAGCAAGTCGTCGAAGAGCAACATTCAGCGCCTGCTTACCATCGAGGAGCTCATCGTGGTTCTGATAGAGCTGCGCCATACTTTTCCAAGCGGCATCGATTTGCTCTGGGTAGAGTAAGTCTCGTCTTTTTGACAGTGTAGTCAGAATGAAGATCAATGAGTCTCGCGTACCCCACAGAAAGAATGGTTTGATGTGCCACTGAAACCGACTTGTACCTCCATGGGCATGAACAGCTGCATCGGTGTCCAAAGTTTTTTGTGCTAGTTTGAAAAGCTCTTGTCGCTCCTCGTCGCTCGCAGTCTGATCCCTAATCTTGGGGAGGCGAAGCTTGAGTCGCATGGCCGTCATGCCGGATCTCGCAAGTCCAATAGTAAGGAAGTGTAAAGGATCGACAATGTCGCAGTAACGAATGAACTTCTCTTCCACTTCGGCTTCTGCTTCATTAATGACCTTCTCGGCTTCGTGATGATTGAGGAAGTTCCAGGGTGCTGTGCCGTTGATTGGTTGCCCCGACCTGGCCAATCTCTTGCCAACATATGCGCGGGACAGACAGAAAATCATCTCGGTTGCACCATTCTGCTCGACCGGTCTCTCTGTCATCCCGGGCCAAATCTGGTTGTCATTGATGTTGAGAGGAGGTTTCGTATCCCATGCTTCGGGCAGGCTAGCATAATCAACACCTGCCGACTGACTTGCTCTGCCATCGTGCGGAAAGATCTGATAAAACATTCGTCGTCTCAGCTCCACGTCAAACGGCGGCAAACCCAGCTTCTCTCCATCACGATGAAGACCGATTCGCTGACCTATACGAGCAGATATCCCCGTCAGGATCCAGTACGTGTGCGGATCATATACATAACGACTGGATAGAAGGAAAAGGTAGAATGCTTGCAAAACGGAGATTTTGGTTGTTCTGAGAAATGAGGCATTCACAAGGGCCTGCCGTGCAGCGGCATGAAATTTTTGCATCAGTGTAGCTCGCTCCTGTCTGAGTTGCTTCATGCATTGGTCATCCGTAATTGAGAAGACGGCGCAGTGGTAGACTGCAAACATTAAGCATTCGTCGGTCTGGGACGCCTTTTCGGGATGTCGCGAAACGGACGCAATCATCTCTGCAGTTGTTGGAATATGTAGAACCTTACAGATGGGCTCCACATTCTCGGTATGCATCTTCCACAACAGCATGGCATTTGCATGACTTGGATGATGATGAAGGAGGCTTTGCTGACAGCCCAGGAACGCACCCGTCAACGGGTCCGGTGCGATACCTCCAGCGAGATCGGCGTTATTGGGAGCCATCTCATCTTCTTCCTCATCATCAGACATGTGCTGAATTCCGTCGTCTCCGACGTTGTACCATATATGACTATCGATATATCTTGATCTTCCCCGGCCAGTCAAAAGCCTACCGGTCTTCGACGCGCCGGGCTTGACAGGACTGGTCAATACCGATTCCCGAGGGAACAAATTCTCCACGGCCGGTATTTCAGCATTCAACAGTCCATTTTGCCGCAAGATTCGCTCATATTGGGCTAGCTTTTCGAGCACGTCCTCGTCTATCTTTCTTTTCCGAGATCGTGGTTGTGATACCACGTAGATGCACTCGAACCCGCCCTTGTGGCACCTGGAACAAATTGGCGCCACTTTGTCGCATTTGACCTTTCTTTTGGCACAGGTCTGGCAGGTGTGCGACATCACATGCTGTAATGAGTCTCCTTTGTGACTTACGTCGGGATCAACTCGGGCAGGAGCCGGAGCAATGGGGATCGGCCCGATACCTTTCTGCCTCTCAATCGACATCTTGGCTCTCACGATCAGAAAGCTCGCGACTTCTTTGTTACTTCAATTTGAGAACTTGCTCATTCAGGGTTCATGTAATGGCCTCCATTGCGATGGTAAGGGTTGGGGTCACTTCACGCTCAGCCAAGCGGCAGTAATTACCAGGCGTCACCGCTCAGTGACTTTCAGGCCGAGACGGCCAACTGAATGTCTACCCAAACGTGTTTCGATCTCAACAAAAACCCCTACATATATGACTGCCCAAGTACTCTGGAATAATTTGGAACTATGATATCCCTACAGGCAAGAGGCAGAGAGCCAAATAATGTCAAAACATAAATGATCTGGGTAATGTAAAACCAGATTAAATCATTTGAGCAGGCCTCAGGGAATTAAAAAGCCACGAGAACACAAAGGATAGCTCTATATGTCCTTTATCGGACATTAATCGAGCTAATATCAGTATGAGAGTATTTTTTAGCTTTGGCCAAGGTCTGTTCCTTAGTCAGCTTAGGATTGCGAGTGCATAGGGCGAACGCAATAAGCGGAATCGTTAGACAGATACCAGTTATGCAAAGCAGCTGCTGGGTATGCTGGTATGCAAGAATAACATTGTCGCGGTCAGGAGTGCCGACTGGGTTTGCCGCCGCGAATACAAGAGGTTGCATGTAGACCTGAGCGGCGAGGGTTGAGTTTCCAAGTTTGTGCTCTAACTCGGATGGAAGGACCTGGTTCCATATGGCACCAGAGATGGTGTTGCCGAGCGCACTTCCAATGTTGTATGAAGCAAGATAGATTCCGGTTACAACGGCGAGGTCTTTCTCTCAGATTAGCTTTGTCTTCTTAATGATACCAGGTCACAGGTCACGGAACTTACGCTCGTGCTTCGATACAGCCTGGATACTAGCCTGAGCAGGGTACGAAAACATACCGCCAGCTGCCAGAAAATAAGCTTCGCTCATTAGGAAGAATTAAATCACTTTGCTTACCAATGCCCAAAAGTATTTGGCCGCCAATCACTCCGGAATGGCTGGAACTCCCAGCACCACCACGGTAATAGATCAGAATGCCAAAAGCTACCATGAAAAGCACAGTGCCAGAAACGATAAAAGGCTTCAGTTGGCGAACCTTCATTACGATGAATCCCAGAATCACGCCAGCGATGACTGATGTGAAGCTGTAGAGTGAGGAAATTCGGGTCGCGCTCAAGATCGACTCGTCAAAGCTAACGTAGAGGACCGTGTACAGGAAATCACCCTGGAGGTACCAAGCTTACAGTGGATGTCAGCTATTGTTTTCGAGACAGGTTCGTCTCACTTACCAGTATTCAACATCACTGCGATTCCAAGAGAGCCCCAGACAGCACGATCTGTAAGATGCTTGAAAGGGAGCATAGGGTATTTGCACGTCCTTTCCCAGAAGACCCAGACCGGGATCAACAAGACACCGATCACAAGCGGTGCGATGACCTTTGCCGTTTTCCACTGTGCTGTGACACCCCCAGCAATGGTAAATGGAACGAGAATGCATGCAAGCATGGCGATCATTATAATGAGACCGACGACATCAAGATGCCAAAACAGTTCTGTTAGGAGGCGACGACCTCCAAGAAGCTCAAAAGAGCTCTTGTATGGCTTCAATTGACCAGACTTCCTCGCACGACGCTGAACAATGAGCAGAATTGTGACCAAGGGCAAAGTGCAGATGGGGTAAATGATCGCGAACATGCCGATGCCCCATTGCCACGAGGTGACTTTGAGCACAGCAGCTGTCAAATTTCCGCTTATCCATGTGTTGATCTTATTAGAGATCAGGTTGTTAGAGAAGGATCATAGGGGCACAATGCCGAGAAACTCACAATGAATGGAAGGGCCGGGATGAAGGAAAAGAGTAGGCGGGATCGAGTCGAAGTCACATCGGCTATGAGTACTTCGGCAAGGAGCATGATACAAGTGTATCCGATCTGAAATGAAGTTCGATTAAATGAACCCCTTTTGACTTCTCGAGATGGGAAGCATACCTGATAGATGACTGCACCTGCGCAAAAGGTTTCCACATTTTTTGCAAATGTCTCAATAATGGTACCAGCGGTGTAAAAAAGGATTGAGACGATGATTAATTCAATTCTCCCAAATACATCCGCAATTTTGGCTGCCGTAGGCTACGTAAGATCCTTGGATTAGCATATTGGACCATAACGCGCAATCAATTTCCATACCTGGGCGGCAGCTGCAATCACGGCACGCAAAACATTGACGGTCGCAAGCAAGCTATGTTGGCCATAGCTCTGAGTAGCATAAGGCTGCAGACAGTCTCACATTCAGCTCCAAAAGTCAGATGTTAGAAACTCCTTTGGCGGTACGAACCTGGTAGGTGTAGCGAACGGTTCCATCGAGACCGTAAACATAAGCAACCAAGAATACACTAGCAAATAGGAAAATTCGATCGATCAGACCGAAGTGAGACGTGATGATTTCAATCCTCCGAACGCCGGGGCTACCTTCACCCAAAAGTCGGACATCGGGAACCGACGTGGTCTGGGGTTCGGGGTCCTTCTCCGAAATTTCTCCACTGTGGGTGATGGCGGCAGACATAGTTGGCACGCGAGTCAGAGACCGAAACCTTGAAGCACTCACGACTGGGAAGATGCGATCTTTTATAGTGTCAACCAGGAAGAGGGGCTGGACTTAGCCAAGGCCTAAGCCGCTACCCAAAGAAAAAGTCTGATGGTGCCAGGATCTGGCGCCACTAAATAGAGCATCTCGGAAGATAGTCATCTTATCTGATGGGCCGGTCCATTTGCGGTCTGCCAAGATGTTGCCTAGTCCTGCTAGATTTCTAGTTTCCTACTCTCGGCCACTCGGACGGCCCTATTCCGATCCACTTTGTGTGTGACCATGTGCTCATTTCAATTCCCGTCTACGTGCCATGGCAGACCCGAGACACTGACAGGCGACATCGGAAAAGGAGATTGCCAAGGTTTACTGCCTGAGTTGTGTGGAAAATTCGGTCTAGCCACGAGAATGTCAATGCAACATCAACCACCAATCTCCATGATCAGGTCCGCAAGGTTCACAAAAGGCTTTGAATGACCCTTGAATCTTCTGACTTCGCTGGAATGTAAACTGTGCTCTACACGCCACTAGTGTCGAGGTCAGAGGGAAATTAAAATCGAACCAATATAGAATGCTGCATTCACTGTTGACCTACTTTGGATAGAGCACTCGAGTTGAGGTATCCGGATATTGAACATGAGCGTCTCACCATGACATCACTTGTGAAGAAAAATTTATCGGGCATTTCTCTCGATTCCTCTATTTGAAAACATTGGGCGTGTATATATCAAAGCCACATTATGCTTCGAACTTGGGAAATTTTTAACCTCTCCTTAAGTTCGGTACACGGAATAACGCACGTCTAGCTTGGGAAGCGGACAGTAAGCGTCCATTGAAAAAAGAGATAACTTCAATAGTCGCTTTTTAAGATAGACCAGCAACGAAGATTTCTGTTGCAGTGAGCCCGGACAAGTAGCGTTCTCATTGTTATTGTATTAGTGCGTAAGAGAGGCTCTTATAGTCGGTTTGTCAAGCTAGAATTCAGAGACTACTTAACATCTCAGATATCAGACAGATATCAGACAGACACAGGTTTTGTTCTATCTTTACCTGCTACAAGGCCCTGGGCTTAAAGCGGTCACGGCACCGAACATGATAAGTGACCGCGATGCGATATAGTAGCGGCGCGGTCAAGTGCCCGCATGTCCGCGCATTCGCAATTCAAATAGATACCGATGCGTGCAAGTGACCGCACTCTTAATGTTTTACTAGCACAGTCGAAGACCCGCTTGTCCGCCTTAACACCTCTTCCCACGCGGCCAAGCACCCGATCGTCTGCTACACTCGCGGTACCAAGTTGCTAGCATCGACACAGTTCCACGAGTTTCATACTCAATCCTTCCCTATAGCCTTCAATGCAGCTCAATCAGGTTGGATGGTCATAGGCACACGTTCTTGGACGTTGTTATGATGTTTCATTCTCCGAACTGGTTACTTTTCACCAATCCGACAACCAACGCGGCCATGTTCTCGCGGTCATGTCTCCGCGATCCACGAAGCGCACCCTGGGATCGCTTAGCCCGCGATCCGCGCACATCGCGCTCTTCTGTTGCGATTTCCAATTTTCTGCAACGCCCTTTTCTCTTCGCTTTCTGAAGCCATACCCAAGTAACACCGCAATGTCCATCACCGCTTCTCGGGTCAAGAAATGCAACACTCTCCGCCGTCCCGAGCGTGATGCGTGGGGAGCTCCTAACCACTATCATTTCTCGGTGAAATCTCTACCCATTGTCCCCGGAAATGCCGTGTTCTTAGCGAACCCATACAGCGGCCACATCACGTCGAGGGTCGCGCTCGAATCACCCCGCTGTCGCCCGATGACCAAGCTAAAATCATCGTTTCGCTTCTCCTAGAATCTTTCATCACGCGTTTCGACGAGGGAGATGCAATTATCCATGTCATGCCCCATGACCTGATGCCTTGGGCGCCGTGGAGCTGGAGCACTACCGACGATGCTCTTGCGCGCGCGGTTTCCGCCCGACTCGAGGCAGTGGGCGTGCGAAGTGAACTCTGCCAGGTTTCAGTCTCAACTCCGGAACAAGTCCACGACTCTAACATTTTCTAGGTCAAGTGGAGCGAGAGTCTGTTGACGCAGATGACTAGTCTTCCGGCGGACATGGGTGCTCAGGATGTTGGCAAGTGGTGTGGCGGGTGTGGATTTACTCCGTCTTTGGATACTGAACTCTTGCGCTGTGCTCGTTGTAAGCAAGCTCGTTACTGCACCAAGGCCTGTCAGAAAGAGGACTGGAAACTCCATAAGAATCGCTGCACACCCTGCCCGTGAACATATATTCAAATGAGATCAAAACGGTCATGTACATAGACTAATCTATATCAAACTTCCACGGAAGTTTTAGCAAATATCATCACATCAAGAATGAACCTGGTAAAGATGAAAGAAGCGTGCGTTACATTATTTTCTTGTTCAAACCGGTAGTCAGCTCTTTGTGGCGCTGTTGGTCGAAATCACATACTAGTTCCAGGACCAAAAAAAATGAAATAAAAATACTCCAGCTCCAGCTATGAAGAATGACTGTTAAAAGATGGCAGACTATCAGGATTGTCGTGAGAAACTAATCTGTTCATCGGGCTGAAACCTTTGTAGCGGCAAGGTTATCGACACGTTTCATTGGATTAACACGCGGTATAAAAAGACCGCAATTGTCGGAACTTTGCCTTTACATTTGCTTGTCTGTTATAAATGCAGCCTTCACGTGCTGATAGAATTCGTCGTCCATGAGCACTTTCCACCCGGTCATTGCCAAAGCTTTGCCTGCGGTGATCGTCATGTTGTGCGCCTCATTGGTTCCAGCAGCGAAAGTGAACTGGTGCGTGTGATTTCTTGCTCCGTCCTTGACCGGAATACCTATGATTGCGTGGAGAGCCGGAACGACATGTGAAACATTACCCTGGTCCGTGGACGCGCTCACTGGGGTGTCATCTGAACTCCATATCTGTTCTCCTTGGTCGCCCATATATTCCTGGAAAGCCTTGCATAAGGGTGCGTTCACGACTAGATTGGCGTATAAACGAGTTTCTTCAAGCTCAATCTCGCATCCTGTCGCTAGGGCCCCTGCCTCGAGACAAGTTTTCACACGAGCACCTAGCGCTCTCGTCCTTTCAACAGTCGGACTACGAATCGTGTACTTCACTCGAGTCAATTCGGGTATAGCGTTTGTGATGGTCGGCGCCTGTAGGATGGCTCCATGGATTCTCTCCGTGGGCTGAATCTGCTGTCGCATCATTGAAATGTTATTGTACGCCGACACAACAGCATCAAGCGCATTGACACCATCCCATGGACTGTCGGCTGCATGTGCGCTCACACCCTTGTAGGCTGCGATAAGGTCGTAGCACGAGATAGACGAGCGTCCGCCAATCCCATGGACGCCGTGAGCCGTGAATTCCTCCTCGGACACAGGGTGCCTGTGGATGTTAGTCTACCGAACCTGACAGCCTGGGACAAGTCCCCACAGGTACATACATCATCAATGAAATGTCGGGTAGTCTATAAGCTCCGGCTTGGATCAGATCGATCTTTCCCCCGCCATCTTCCTCCGCTGGTGTCCCCAACAATTGGGCTTGGCCCGGCAGCCCGAATTCTCGTATCACAAATGCCAATGCCACAAACCCTGTGACACTGGCTGTAGCAATCAGATTATGGCCACATGCGTGCCCAATGTCTGGAAGAGCGTCATATTCCGCATTGAAATTGACACAGCGACCAGGGGTTCTGCCAACGAGGGCTTCAAATGCAGTAGAGAGACCATAAGCGTGGCGGGTTGTCGGTATTCCCTGCGACTGAAGAAAATCGCAGATTACATCGTGAGCTTTGTGCTCTTCATATGCCAACTCTGGAGCCTCATGAATCTGTTCAAGTCAGACAAATCAAATTTCTGTGACAGAAAAAGAGTTTTGATGAAAAATCGATCACGTACTTTCTGATTCAACTCTCGAAGAGGCGTGACTAAAGTCGAGATATAGCCATCGATCGCTTGCTGAATCTGTTCCTTCGTCGGAAAGTTCATGGTGAATTGTGGATCTTACTTCATACAATATTCTTAGACATTCTTTATGAGCTTTATGAGCTCCTCGTTACCCCGCTATGTATACCCCGCTATTTCTACCCTTCGTAGCTATCTTGCGATCGGCAATTACCGGACTTGGATCACGGAATGAAGGCCGCCCCGCGAGAATGGGATGAACATATCGGTGGGGATGACGTGACTATGCGTCGAGTTTAGGAAAGAGAGGATAGAAGTCATTAGTTTCGATTGAACCAACAAACAGATGCATATGAAAATATTCAAACTCGTGAGAGAGAAAACCATCAGAAAAGCTCAAATTGAAATAAAAAGAACAAAGACACACGCCCATCCTAGTCCGCAGATTCACGTTTCTCTAACAGTGCGAACTCCACAAATTTCATCAACCTTCCAAGCATATAAACCCTCGTCAATCTGCTTACTGAGATTTATTATTGGTCTCCGTTGGTTCCAACACAATCAACAGCCTTTCTGGCAATCTTTCAGGTTGGAAAAACAAGCAGGATTATGAGTCGGTCTTTCACCATCGGGACCTATCTGAGAGACGCAGTCGTTGACGCTCATCTGACAGTTTTTCGCACATCGAGTATGAGGAATCCTGTTAAAATCGCATCTCAAGCGACAATTCAAGTCGTTGGTTCGGCATCTGAACATGTTGCCGCCTTCTTGACTGCAACATCCTTTGCTTTGATTCTCACAGGTCATATAACACTGAGTAAATTCACTGTTTTGTAGGTTGATTTCTTAATTATAATCCCATGTAACGCAATCGCCACCCCCCGACCAAGGTATAGCAGCAGATGAAATACCTGCCAGGGCGAACAGAGCACCGATGATAGAAGGGTACTTCATTGCAGGTGAGTCACAAGAGGTTATTGTGATAATTTTCAGCCGCCGTCAATGGCAAGATAAGTTTTTGGAATTGAATGAGGTGGAATGATGCCATCTAGTGATATCTGGGCTCTTCTGGTCTTTTGTAATCTTGATATTCATCTCCAATCCAGCACAGCCTTCTTTGAGACTCTTCAGGTTCAAGCGGAGCCTGTGTGCGTGTCTATTCTACTGCTGGGCTTTATATCCATTGAGTATTGTTGAAGACATCGCATGTATATTATATCAGCAAAGCAGGGTGATGCTTGTTTCTATTGACACAAACTAGTGATGAAAGTGTGCTCATATTAACACGGCGAGTCGTTAGACTTTGCTATTATTAGATTCTATCCTGGAAGTAAGATTCAAATAATGATTTACAATCCAGCATCACTTGGGGCCACCAATAATGGGTAGTAAAATAATCTTCTTTGTGATACAAGGAGATCCTGACGCGAATCGTAATCTCCATCCGTCTATTCCTAGACGCCAGATGTCAGAAACCTTTTCTCATCGCATCGTACATTGGCTCCATAGAATTATTGTGTAATCAATACTATTTTACAATTCCATTCTAAATCGGACGAGTGGAGGGTATAATTTCGGGACCGTCGGATGTGTCATGATTTTCAGCAGGCGTCATCGACAGTCTAAAGGAATCACTTCGCATTATCATTCAGGTCGTCATTTTTTTCTTCCTTCA
Source organism: Penicillium sp. IBT 18751x (assembly GCA_028828935.1). Taxonomy (NCBI): domain Eukaryota; kingdom Fungi; phylum Ascomycota; class Eurotiomycetes; order Eurotiales; family Aspergillaceae; genus Penicillium; species Penicillium sp. IBT 18751x. The sequence goes on along the minus strand of JAQJZS010000001.1, from coordinate 2,110,997 downwards.
ACTTGCGAATTTCAACGAATCTTTAGAGATCTACTACCGCCAATTTCTAGTTGCTTACCATGGCAAAACTCCATGGTCCATTTCTTTGATTGTCCGCGTATAGCTTGCAACCTTTCTAACAGACCCATACATATCATATTACTTCTCCCACACCAGCAAACGTGTGGTTGACGTCTTCTGCTGCGTGACCGTTGAAGGTGTAGAGACAAGTCTGGCCGTTTCTCGATGCATGCTCGCGATGTATGTATTGCCGATCAATGTCACATCTCTTCTGGACCATGTTTAGGAATACATGTTCGAATCATAAAATTTATCCTATACCAAATCATGCTTTCCCGAATGACAGGGAACAAGAATCGGCGCCAGCGCGATCAAACTCGCTTCTATTTTCGGGGCCTGTGGGGTCTTGACGTTGGTCACTTCGGACTGGGCAGCGGAGACAATACCGAGATTGGAAAGGGAGAATGGACTTGGTAATGAATTTAGAGACTATGTAGAGTACCGTCGCTGGATCAATGTCAGAAGGAAAGACGGATGATCTCATCCATAGCGAATTTCAATCAAGATTGAGAACGTTTTGGGCTGTTCGGAATCAATTCAAAGCTTTCTCCGGCGGATAAATGGCACGTCAATCTAGCTCCTCGCCATTCATTTACGGAGGATGAAGAATCGTCTTTTTTGTATTGTCCTACGCCACTATTAGAGCACGCCAGAAATGGAACATGTTTCGAAGCCTAACGTCCTTCATATAGGGGACGCCATCGAGTACAACCAGGACTTCTACGACAGCGAGTATTCTCAGCGTGTTTCGACATTTCACCCGGTCCTATTTGGCTGCTCGAAAAGCCGATCTCAAGAATCTCATGGAGACTCATAAGTTGATTGACAATTTCTCATGATCCGCGCGGCCATGTACTTGGTGTTGTTGGGTTGGGGAACATCAGTAAGAGCTGGCGTTAAAGGCGCAAATGGCGATGGTAATGAAGATTCATCATTTCGATATTGTCCGAGCGGATGCGAAGGAAGAAGAAGAGTTGGCTGTGGTTCATCATGATTGCTTGGATGGCTTGTTGAAGGTGGCTGATCGCGTTACTTTGCACACTGCACTCGACCACAATCAATTTGTCTATGTTCAAGCGCGGCGAGTTTATTCGGGAGATCAGCGTATATATCAGCGAAAGCAAGTCACGGCTGTTGGACGAGTCCCAAAAACTGGGGACTGGTCAATTTGCTCTCGCTCAAAGTGCTCCTCTCAATATTTTTGCTAGCCCGAAGCATGGAATTAAGGCCCACGGCTAGGGTCTATACTGCTCCTCGGCAATTTGGAAGTGGACATGGTTTGGAAGATGATTGATACACGTTACTTTTGTTTGATTTCGATATATAATCATGATGCATCACAAGAATGGAAATTCATCAATTACCCTCTTCGCCGCCAGGAAGATTGGCTTCGTCTTCAGATCCCGACTCCACTTCAGCCAAAGCTTCTTTTTGAGATTTTCCGGTCTTGTCCTGTTCGGCTTCCTTTATCTCGGCATTCTTCTCATTGGGAGCAGCTATAATTTCTGCCGCCTCGACTCCACCAGAGGTGACATAAAGGAAATAATTGCCAGGGAAATGATCGATGTGGTTAAAGAAAGAGCCAAATCTGCATGTCATGTTAAAAATTGTGACCAGGTAAAAGAAGGCGATCACTTACGCTGCAGACTCTTCCTCCTCGCGGAAGATACGATCGTAAATCTCTCGCTGCTTAAATTCCTCCATCTCCTTAGTGAATTTGTCAAATGCGACACGTTCACGGCCCAAGCCTTCGGCCTTTTGGTTATAACTATCGAAGATGGGGCGTTCGAGTAACAGACCTAGGCCCGGGGCCTTGGGAATGGCGATACGATGGGGACCGTAGGTATCCTCGATGCGGTCGGCAGGGCAGCCGGAGCGAACAACCAACGTAGCCATGGCCACCATCTTACGGATCTGGTGCATCATGAAACTCTGACCATGCACTTTCAAGCTCAGCCACTCAGTGCCGTTGATGAGAATCGGGGTCTGGTTGACACTGAAAGACTTGATATGGCGCTTGGCAGACGGATCCTTATGGGTTTTTTGGATAGTATAGTTGTGGAAATTCTTGGTGCCGACGTATTGATCCAGAGCCTCTTGCAAGCGAGCGATTCGCGAGGGAGGAGCACGGTATGTGCGTCTGGCAGCATTGTAAGCAGCCTTGATGGCTTTGATGGTATCGAGGATCTTTCGTTGGCGGGGGTCCATCACGAATGGCTTTTTCTCTGTTGTAGTCTCTTCAATCTTTTCTGGAGCTGCTGGCACTTCCTTCTCTTCCTCCTCCTCCTCCTCCTCCTTCTCCTCCTTGTCCATGGGCTCTTTGCTTTCCTCGTCAAGATAAAGGGACTTTTCAACAACCTGACGAATATCCTCGGGTATACTCTCCAGAATAGGCTTGATATACTTCTCATCAACATCCGCCCAATAACCTTCGACATCCGCTTGCCTAGCGTTCACAGCATCTAGGTCGCCTTTCTTCTCGGCGAACTCGACAATCTTCTTGCCAAGATAGGTGCTAGGGTGGGGAGGCAAAAGACAGTGACTAGGCATCAGGTACTCGTAGATACGAGAGTCACAAAGCTGGTAGCAACTAAAGCCGCCAGTGGTATGCACAAACCCCCAGACGCGGATTTGAGGGCTCAATTTGTCATTGATCTTCTGGACGATGTCGTCGTCATCGATGATCATTTTCAATGACACAACATTGCCGGCGGCGTGCACACCTTTGTCGGTACGGGCGCAGCGCACGAATGACGACTTCTTAGGGTCTGATGCATTAGCCTTTGAGATAGCCCCAGATGCGACCAAAGCAGCGAAAAGATCGCCTTCGATAGTCTTCTGATTCTCGTTCCTGGAAAGCTTGAATCAATACACGTCAATGTCATAGTAGTGATTCAGAGAAACATACAGCTGCATGCCATAATATCCAGTCCCAGAATATCCCATCATGAGCGCAACCTTCTTCTTCGGGCGGCGCTCCTCGTTGGCAATTTCTTCCGCGGTGAACTCGGTCGCGTAGATAGGCGCCTTCACTTCCTCGCCGTTTTCAATCTTCCGGCGCTTGGCTTCAGCTTGACGCTCACTGCGCTCTCTTTTATCTATGGCTTGACGACTTCCTTGGTTAGCCGCTGAGATCGGCGCTGACCAGGAAATCACGTAGCATACCTCCATGCTGACCTTCCCATATCGCGGTTCTTACGCCTTCCACCAGCTCCGCCTTCTCTGCTTTGGTCGTCGGCCATTGTACCCGACTGAAGAACTCGGATAGCTCGACGCGAGGTTTGGATTTGTTGTGAAAGGTTCGAGGATTCGATCGAACGGCCAATGAGGTGGCGACTGGGCTTCTAAGAGAAAAAACACCAGCTAAAGGGCGCGAAACAGCAAAGGCGCGCATGAAAACGACTCGGTAGAAAGACGAAGATCTTCGATGCGCCGCGGAGGTTTTTGACGGCGGAGGTCACTAGTCCCAATCTGGTTAGCTTTGGACTTCCTGCCTCAGGCGGAAACACCTCTTGCAATTCGCGCGAGCTTTAGTTCATTCACTTCAGCTTTGCTCGTTCCTTTCGCTCAGCGCCGACAGCGCTGTCTCATAGACTTCACATCGCACCGAATTGTGATGATGATTGCTGTCTTTCCTTGAACCGTTCATTTAGAAGCTTTGTCTTCCCCTTCGACCGTCGTCGACCCCCAGCCATTCCGGCCCGCGAGCTTGCGCAACTGTTGCAAAGATGGATCTTGCCAACACCCTCATCAGGAGTGTGGTGCGTGCCTTCTATGAGACTCGCCACATTCTAGTCGTTGATGCGCTCTTCTTGCATTCGGTGTACGATACCCTCTGAGAAGATATAACGCGCGGGCTGATCTGACACACATTCTACAGTCTCCATGCAGAGGATCTCGCCTTTCTGATGGGCATGCAGCAAAAGGATCTTCGAAAGCTGTGCGCTCGTTTACGAGAAGATCGCCTCATCGGAGTGTATGCCTTACCTCGGCCGTGTTGCGGCGTCAACAATTTTAATTCGTTCAAGCTGACCTGAGTGACTGTTCTCACTCGCAGAAGCCAACGCTCCGAATTTCGCGATGGATCAACTCGCCCTGTGAATCGAGAATACTACTATATCCCGCTCCATCCGGTCATCGACGCGATCAAGTACAAGGTCTCCAAATTGACGTCCACGATCAAGGCGCAATACACCCCCAGCGAAGAGCGCAAGGAGTACATCTGCCTGAGATGCGGCACAGAATGGACCGAGTTGGATGTGTTAAGTTTAGTCTCCGAGGAAGGATTCGAATGTCAAAATTGCGGTGCTATTTTGGAACGAACCGAGGACGTCAAGGGTGTGGAGGGAATCGATCGTACCGGCCACGAGAAGAACAGTAAACTCATGGCGCAGCTCGACAACATGCTCAAGCTTCTGAAGCAGATTGACTCTGTCGAAATTCCGCCCAACGACTTTGACACTGCCTGGGATCACAAGGTTGAGGTTCCCCGCAATCAGCACACGCACCCGACCCGCCAGGCAATCTCTATACCTACCAAGACACAAGACGTCACGCGCACCACGGCAAAGACAGACGCAGCCCAATTGGAGATCGCGCTTACTTCCAGCGAGGAGAAGAGTGCTGCCGAGCAGGCTGATGAGGCAGCGCGCAAGGCAGCTCTCGAGAAGCAAAATGCCCTACCCCATTGGCATACCCACTCTACAGTCAACGCAAACAACGTCGGTACGACGCAGACTAAGAATGAGGCCGGCGTCCCCGTTAAGCCCGAGGAAGAAGAGGACCAGAAGCCCGATCCAGATGCCTTGGACGACAAGGTTGCAGCCTACTATGCTGAGATGGAGCGTGAGCAGGCATTACAAGCCGAGCAAGACGCTTCGAGCGCCGAAGATTCAGATGACTTTGACGAGGAATTTGAAGACGTCGGAATCTCCGGACCCAGTGGTCCAGCCACCCCAGCCACAGGAGCTGGTCCTACCAGTGCTCCGACTCCTTCATCTGGAATTGCCGGTGTAAAGCGTGAACACGATACTGCGTCCAGCGCTGCTCCCTCATCGACTGGAACCCCCACTACGCCCGCCGACGATGGACCCGCGTTGAAGAGGATCAAGACCGAGCCTGGCACGGAAGAGCCCCTTATCAAACCTGATCCCGACGCAAAGGCCGAGCCTGAAGTGAAGGACGAGGAGTCTGATGAAGACGAAGAGTTTGAAGACGTATGACACTGCAAGTCGGGATTAAAGAAGGGAAAAAAATATTGTTTTTGGACCAAGACATTGGCGCTGGCGCTCGGAGGCTTTCTCATGGAAAAAAAATATTTTTGTATCAACAATCTAAGCTACCCATGAAATTGATAGAAAATGCTTTTGTAAACCAAATCTATTTTCTTCGATCGCACGAAGGTCTGTTCGGATGCATCATCACACGGGCTTCACGGAAGAAGGCTTTCGGGAGACAATGAGGTTGTGCCTTACATGTCATCGCTCTCACCTGCACAAAGGGCTGCTGCTTCCATCATCTGGAGACAGAGGCACAGCTCTCGGTCAAGCCTACCTATGCGTTTCCATGCAACACGAGCAGGGGCAGCGAAACACGTCAAAGTATCGAACAAGTGCCTGAGTTAGGTTCGTGGGGCAAGGATAGTTCCTTCCCATTGAGAATCCATTGGAGTACTGAGCGTTCATTGCTATGTGAGACACCTGAGCAGGATTTGAAGTCTTTGCAATTGTAGTGCTCAACGAACTTTGGCCATGCTCAAGTGGGAATATCGGGGTCCAGACGGCACATATTTGTCGGCTACTGCCACACGTACAGATAAGCCCTAAATTATCGAGGTCTCTTCGCAGCAAATTACAGTGGCACAATCCAAGCAATGTATTTTGAACCGCAGCTCAAAAATCCTCAGTATGCAAAAAGATGCATTTTGACATAAAGTCTCTACCCGTAGCCTTTTATTGGAGCACCTGCAACACATGGAAACATCAATGGCGGGCCCACGTCTTTGGCCAACAGCAAAAGCAACGCCTCCAGAAAGAAAATCCGCATTTCATGAAATCATAAGTGAGCTTGATATGTCCTCGTTAACCCTCAGAATTGACGGAATTACCAAGAAATCAGGCGAAGGAGAAGAACGGAGGGGAATGAAGGCTAAGGAGAAGCGACGACTCCCATTTCGGAGTCGCTGGCTAATGCAGAGGTTGCTTCCCATTCATCGGCGGAGGGAAGATCGGATTCTGAGGGGCTGGGTCAGATTAAAGCTTCGTTGTTCCATTCACTATAGGGGCTCGTACCTGAGACGAGGTCGTCTTGGACTTCAATGGTTATCTCTTCGATGGGAGCGAGGATTGCTGTGGATGACAGTCAGTCGGAATTCCCATAGGTCAATGAAAATGAGAAGAAATCAAAAGTCTGGGCTTACGTACCGTTCGCATTGTCAAGTGTCCGTCTATCTTCCTCGCTCTCTTCGTCAAAGTAGACATCCTGGCAATGCTTGATGACCTCAATGATGCCGTCAACGATTCTAGATTCCACTTGTTGAACGTGGCTGTGGATGAAGGACTTCTCGACTCTTTGAACACAGGAAATCATGAGGTTGCGGCCAATTTGGTAGTATCGAGCCTCAGACTCTGTGGTGATATCAATGTTCTCATTGCTGAAAAGCAGAGTCTTCAGTATGTCCATGGTACCTTGGCGAACCGATCGATCATTGTCGATGAGGAGGGTCGGGGCCCAGCTGGGAATCTCATCTCGAACAATGTCCGAGAACCACTCTTCTCCCAGTTGTAGTCTCTCGTTGGATGTAGTGCAAATTCGGGTGAAGAAGTCGAGATGATCAATACTCGCGCGGCCATCGATTGATTCAACTCCCTTCGCGACAAATCTGATCATGTCTGCAGCGTCGGCCTTCCCTGGAGACCATTTGCAGAACATGAAGGTCGCCTCGAGGAATGGGATGCTAAGGTCAGCGGGTGACAGTCGCAAACCGACTTGCAGCGCTTTGATAATGTTATCAAGTAGCCCCGCTTGGGGCTCTGATTGCAGCAAAGAGGCAATAATCGTGCAGGAGGCCTTGGTGTTCCCGAAATGGTCATGTTGCAGTATTTTTTGCAGAACAAAGAGACTTCCATCTTCATCGACAGGTTTGATGAACTTGTTTTCGGTGACGCTCAAAGAGTACATGCCGCTGCCCATCGGACGTCGATTCTCGTCATCTGGGACAGGGGGAAGCGCAAAGTCGATCTTCTTGAAAAAGACTGCGCAAAGGGCCATCATTTTGACGTAGGAGAAGCGTCGGCCCTTGTCAATCAGTCTAATGTAGTTGGAATACTTGCTTCTCAGTCTCTTTCGGTCCTCTTGATCAAGCCAGATGAGTTCTAGGCAGCGAACGAAGAAGCCGTTCTCGAGCAAGAAGTCAACAGTTCCAGGTGACACCGCAATCATTTTAAGCGGGATGTCGAAGTAGTCGTCCCAGACTCGAGAGACGGTCTGAAGAGCAGGCCACAAATCCTCTAATTTGCGGACGATATCTTCCAAAAGCCCGTCGAAGCGGACTTGCAAGTCAATTGCTTCCTGTTCGTCAACACTTGGATCGTGAAGATAATTTTCGACCTTGCGCATGGCGTCAATGAGGAACATGACGCCTTTCTTCCGAACGTCCGCGTTTGGTATCTTAAGAATCAAGTTGCGCATCGATGTTTCTTTTTCTTGGAACCACTGAAGGACTTCGATTGCCGCATGTACATTTCGGGATATCAGGTCAATAACCTCAGTGGAAATGCCATCCAAGCATGGATGATCCTTGGACCGTGCAATGAGTTGCTCGTAAGTGTCAAGTGCAACTGTTATAGCCTTCAGCTCAAGCTCGCGCTTTCGTTCAAAGTTGACTGCAACGCTCTGCACGTTTTGTAGCAGACCCTTTACGAAGAAAGCATAGAGCGGGTCCAAAAGACAATAAGATCGGATCGTAATCTCATTGTTGCCGGCAATGAGGCTGGTCAGATCGTCGGGCACAGAAGCTCGGACTGGATAGCCAGGCTTCAACGGCTTGTAGATTTCTTTAGACGCCTCCATTTTAGACACACGCTGATAGAATAGCATGTAGGCGTTCCAGACCTTCTGCATGTGGCCACCCATTGTTCCACTCGGGCCCCCGAAGCACTGGTCTGCAATGGTTGCTGCGTCAAATGTGCTGACATCTGAGTCATTGAACTCGACCCATGAGGTTGAAGTTCCCGAGGTGGGTCTCTCTCGAGTGTACGAGTAGTAATGGCCCGATTCGGCCGTACCAGTGTGAATCAAAACACCGACCAGTTCAAACATGTCAGGCTCGATGTGCGCCTCTGGATCTGAAAGCTGCTCGACCTTATAGGGAGTCATGTCGATCCGATCCGGGAACTGAAATTCATCGTTGATCTTGCTTCGGGTCAACGAAACCATGTCGAAATCAAATCGCTTGAGATGGAAGATCAGATTATCGGGAACGTGTTTCAGACAAGCTCTGCAAATATGTCAGAAGATGAAAGTTGCTTGGAAGCTTCCGCGTGGTCAACTTACCGCTTCACAGCATCAACATGGCGGTTACAGCCTGTGCAAGAGTATTTGTTTTCTGTTCCCATGTTAGCAGGAGTGTAATTTGCAGAAAGGAGCTTTTACCAACCTCCTTGCATGATTTCTCCCTCGACATATGCTTGTAGACTCTCCTCAAGGCTGGCCTTGCCCTTGATGTCACACTGTATGGCAGAGAACGGTTCCTCTCTTTCCGAGATGTGGGGACATTCCTGTGATTTGATCTGCTGAACGAGTTGACCGCCGTAGAAAGATCTGAAATTTTTCTTTTCCTGTGGATCAACGATCTGAGCCTCCCAACGGTCGAATAGCAGGTTGTAGAACTCGTCGACATCCATCTGGATGGTGACATCGATTGCCTCGTTGTCGTATGTCTTGATCTGCTCGACAAAGTCTGTTGGATCCGTATGCTTCGTAAAGGTGTCTTGCATCATTGCGAAAAGCTTTTGAGTTTCTTTGAGGAGTCTCTGTGATGAGTCCGGATCCACCAGATCAAGCTTCAGAATGAAATCTCTGAACTCGATATTCATGAAAAGCTGGGTCATCAAAGAATTCAAGTAACAGGTATTCGAGAGATTCTTAAGTCCCGCATACCCTGGTGGAGCTCGAATTATCTTTGATCGATCCCAACTCGAGTTCGGGCCGTAGGAAACATCTAATTGAGACTGGTATCAGTAACATTAGGTCGGAATGGAAACACGGGTTAAACGGACCTCGAGGAACAACAGGCTCTAACATATCTATGACTTGCGCAAGATTCACATCATTGCGCTTGCATAGCAGGCCAACAATGCTATACAGCTTCTGGCGAGTTGGTGAATGCAAGACAGGAAGCTGCGGAGCCGTGAGGTTCTCTATGTCGGGCGACAGGTCTGGGAAGAGATAGATGCCCAAAATTTGCTCGGCGAGGTCACTAGAAAGTCAGTCCAGGGTACTTGATCTTATCGATTTCAAGTTTTGGAAAACTTACAGGTTTTCCAGGTCAACGTGAGCTTTATCTGCCAGGTCAAGGCACAGCTCTAACAATAGAGTAAATCCATGCATCAAGGGATCAATTGTCTCGCGACCCACAAACTGCTACAGTTAGCAAAAGCTCCATGCTGAGTGGAAGACATTTACATACCTCTTGGGTGCGGTGCCGGAGCATAACCATGCTCCAATCCCTGAGATACTGACTAAAGATGACATCTCCGGGAGATTTTTCCGCAATTGCACGGAAGACCCAAAGAGCAGTTGTAAAGAATTCTGCAGACTGCGAGGCATACTCTGGAGCCCTGGGAATTGTCATAAGGAAGGCATTCCACATAGTTGCCAACATGTCTATTTTGTCGACGGTTTCGGCAGGTGCCGGGCTTTGCGACTGTTCGTCAGCCTTCTGCGCCTGTTTCTGCGACTTCAATGGGCCACATGTCATCTTGATCCTCTCTGCTACGTCCACGCGAACTGATGAGCGGCTTTCATTTAAAAGCAGCGACAGGATCAACTGATCGAAGTGTGCTTCCTGCTTGACAGCGTTCCAGAATTTAGTATCCCGTGTCGAGCCATCGATGAGAAGGGCGAAGGGGAGACGAATAAGTTTCTGGTTCAGAACGCTAAACGGAAGACTGGGCGCAGACTGGGCCATCGTAATGAAGCCCAAGAGCCGCTTCACCAACTTTGCCGGGTCCTGGACAAGTGCGGCGTCATCGCTTGGAGAGCCATAGACGTTAAAGGCCGCTTGGAGGGATTCAAGCGCTTTTGTGGCGAGCCAGAATTTTATGGAATCATGGATCAGGGATCCGGCAAACTCATCGGCCATCAAGAATGCCACCAGTCTTTTGATGCTGTGCGACCCAAAGTCTCGATTTGGAGTCGCCTCTGTCGATTCATCGCGCAAGCAAATGAGCAGCACGTAGAAGGAATAGAATGCGATGAAGGGTGTCTCAAAGGGAAACAATGTCTTTTCGTCGATTTGCTCGGACCTCACAAGATCGATAATGCGCCCTGGAGGAGGGAACACGGCGAGGAAATCAAAAACCTGGATAGAGATAATTTTAGCATTGAGCGAGAGGGTAATGCTGAGTCAAATGACATACTTCACGGGCGACATCCTCCTTGAGCACGAGAAACTCGTAGATCTCGTCGAAATGTTTCATGACTTCAAAGTCGACGGATGTAAGAGAGTGCTGACCATTGTCGCGCGCGACTTCCTGGGCATCCGGTGCCTTGCGAAGAATGAGAAGTCCTCCTTGGAGCTTTTTCATGTCTCCCACAAGAGCTCCCGGATCCTCGAGCAAATTGAGTCGCTGGCCACCGCAGATTGCCAATAACTTGGAAAAGCCGGTAAGACGGCAAAGTAACTCTACGAGCTCGGTCGCCGTCGAAAGACTGCCGATCTGCAACACCTTGACACCAGAGTGAGCATTGCCGTTGAACGATTGCCAGGAAAGCTCAACCGGATCACCCTTAATTGGGTGTTCTGGAAGGCTCGGTGGAGATTCTCGAGGAGAAACGTATTGTCGGCGAGAGCGCAGACCATGAAGCAATCGGTAGAGGAACTGAAGCGAGCGCCTGAATCGCAACTCTTCTGGGCCAATAGCACCATTGGTGGTTTCTGTTCCCAACTCAGAGTCACTGTTTGTGGCGTGTGACGGCTTCAAAGCTGCAGCGGAGTCCTTGAGTTGCTCGATGCAACGACCTACAATCGCAATGTGTGTGGCTTCGACGGCAGATGGGGGCGAGTTCTTGATGATTGGATGATCCAAGTAAGTTTTGATGGCATAATCTGTTGCCGCTATTTCAATGGTTCCAGGCGGGGATGTCAAAATGAAGTTCCAAATGCGATCCATTCCCGGAATGGTCACAACCTCATTGTCTGCAGCGGCGGGAGGCGGGTTAAAGCGAACTTGGTAAGTTATTGACATTTTCGTAAAAGCAAGCAATTCTGGAGAATAGTCTTTCGGGACCAATTCAGGCAGGTATTCATGAATGCATCGGTCGAGGAAAGGGTTGGGCTTGGTGCAGTGCGTGAGAGCAGTGGACATCATGCCCCAAACAGACTTATGCCCATCCACCCCCAGTTTGGTTGACAGAAGAATATCATTCCAGAATGCTTTTCCGAGCTCAGGTGTGATTGTCTCTGGGGCCATGTCAACAAGCCGGAAGAGAAGCATCACACGGGAAACAAGGCCATGGTGCGAAGATCTTTCGGATAGATCGACGTGATCTCCATTCACAGTATGGAGCAGGTCAGTAATTACCAGACGTGTCAAATCGTACTTTTCGTCGAGCTTGTAAATCTCTTGCGCATCGTACATAGGAACGAGAGCATTCAGCACTTGAATGCTGCCCGCAGTGAAAGCGTTCATCTCGGCGATGTCAAGGATACAGCGCTCATAGATTTCTGTCCGGTCTGTCCCGCTGATGCCTGCTCTGATGCAGCTTGCGAGTTGCCTGCTGCCGAGATCCTGCAATTTTGTCCTCTGGTCATCGGAGAGATTGTCCGCAGCAGTGCTTTCTCGAATGAGACGCACACAGAGCCACAATGCGACGGCATTCACGCGGTCGGGGCCGGTGTTGTCATAGTACCCGGTCTCGTTGGCTTGATGATACATTCGACCGAGCAGAATATCACAAAATTCAAGCATATTGGCATCAAAACGTTCCAGCGGAAGCTTCAGAACTTTTTCGCAGATGTACAGCAATGCCGGTGACGCGGTAGAGTGCATATAGAGCGTGCGGGTGAGCATCGCTAACACCTCAGAAACGATCCTACTGTCTTGGCTCTCGGTCACAGCTTTCCAAATGACGTCTGTCTCCAGGTTCGTGTATGAGCTCGCCACGACCAGGAACCCCACAATGTTGCTGCTGCGGCAGATTAGCTGAGGGTGAGATTCTACTCCCACAAGGTAATCCACGAATCTGTTGCTTCGGATGAAACGGACCAGATACTGAATTTCCGGTGAATTGACTGCAGTGGCATTGGTGGAGATGCGGTCGGCCCAAATCTTCACCAGGTGTGATTGCATTGTTTCCACGCCACAGACCCGGAGCTCCATGCGGCCCTCCATGATGTGCTTTTTCAAGACATCAAGTCTCCAGCCCCATGAAATGATGTCCGTCTTGCTAGCACCGCTCGCACCTTCTGGAAACTCAATTCTGAGGTCTTGTGCGATTCGATCGATGAATGCAGGGTCAGACTTGCAGAGCAGCATGTAGACGCGAGGTATTTGGAGAAGCATATGTTCAGTGTTCTCGCTTGACACCAGGGCGGATTTCTTTGTCACCCATTCCTGGTACTGGATGTCAATTTGACGGACTGTGTCGTATATGACCGTTAAGAAAGATAGGTGGGCCGATGAATCGGTCGTAAATTCCGAGTTTGAGTCGTGGCGTGTCTTTTCCGGTGTGCAGTCGGCGACGCTGGTGGCGAAAACCAAGACAATCTTCAAAGTGCTCCATAAAGCAGGAGCCTTGAGCATGGTTTTCAACAAGAGGGAAGTGTATTCTGCCACCACCGAGGGAGCATTGATGGGGGAAATAAAAGACCTCGTGCGGATTCGGCGTACTAAATCCACTGTGTTTATCATGTACTGTGTCTCTAGAGCACGATAGAGGGGAATGTTCTGTGATCCCAATAGCCACGCGAGAGGTGTTATCCAGCGTCGGGCTGGACTGTCTGGTAGCTGAGTGTCTGGCTCTTCACCAAAGCAGCGCATGAACATGATGTCTAGTTGAATCATGTGGACGGCGATTTTGACATAATCCATGAAGAATTCCTCCAGACCTTTCAGCACATCGCTTCCATCGTCGATAACGAGCTCTTGTCTAATGTCCGGATTAGCTTAGAATGCAAGCAACAGTCGAGGGGAGAATCGTACTGTCTGCGGAGGAGTATTTCCAGAAGGAAAGGTACGCGATTCCAGAATTCAAGGGCTTCAGTAATAGCAGGAGCCGTCAACTGATCGAGACTCTTTGCGCAGTCGGCCATCCACACTTTCAAGGCAGAAAATGCCAAGGTATCACGCGGGTCGCCTGCTCACGATATCAGCATCAGAAGGTAAATTGAGTGGAAACACGGATTCTAGTACATCTCTCGATCACTGCGATCATGTATTGCAAATTTTCGAACGCAGATGCATTCTCCCGTACTGATGGGAAAGAGTCGACGGGAGAGAGCATGTCGTCGACTTCGATCACCTCAGGTTGTGTCTGGTCTCGTAGTGCCTCGTCCAGTGGCCTCCAGCTGGAGGTATTTGGATCCTGGTCCATATCCTCTAGCTCGGCGACTTCGATCTCAGGACTCTGTGCCGGCGAGGAGGAAATAGAGATGACGTCGTTCGGGTCCGCGTCGGGATCGGGGATAGAGCGGGGTGAAGGAGGGTCGGGTTGAAGAGACGCGGGATCGATCGATTCGGAATCCATATCGTAGGTTGGTGACTTGACATTTATTGTCATCTTGCTGGGACGCGAATCTGGAGAAAGGTCCATGGCGGAGGCAGGCGCGGCCGGAGTCAAGGCAGCGTCGATAGACAAGCTCTCTCTTGCGCGACTTCCACTGTCGAGACGCGGGCGTTTCCGGTGCCCCTCGGGATCGGGGTCTTCCATCGAGCTGTGAAGACGCGTGGAGTCGCTCACGGGAGTGCCAGGCGTGGAGTGAGAGCTCTCTGGCGGGGATTCTGCCATGACATTTTCCTCACTTATTCGACTGCGATGACACTTTTTGGCGGTTCAAGGGGTTCTGAATCCTCGGAATTATTGGAATGGATTACAAGAGTTTAATTCGAAGTGAAAGCAAAGCGAGAGATATCCGCCGCAGAGACATCCGTCGTGGGCGGAGCGGTGGACAGCTTTTTGGGGGAGACGCGAGAGGAGATCGGTGACGTTAGTGCTGTGGAGAGCCCCGAACAGTACTTTATGCACGGGATCTCAGTCAGCTCTTTTCACTCCTAGGTGCTAAATTGAATCCTTTCTTATTTATCATCTACTTCTCAGCTGATCTTGAAATGAAGAGAAGCTACCGTCTACAATTTCAATGTTCCTTGTGCACGTGCCAAACCAGCTTGCAAGGTAAAAAGATATATATTCGCGGTATGCAATATAAGCAATGAGGACAAAGCGTAAACGCGGACCAACATTTTGGACCCGGTGCCCCATGAAACTCGAAATAATCTCTAAATGAATAACCGTGCACGAATCGACCATGCAGATGTTTGAAGCTAAAAGCGCAAATCGATCACTACCTCAGGGCCCCATGAAGGCCCACCATCGCTATTTGAACCAACCGTGCATACCCAGATCTAACGGCGATCCAGTCATCATGGACTTCAAGTAACCTCAATGTATTATCATATGCGAAGCTTGCCTAGTTGGAAGCGTAAGCTTTTCTATCTCTCATCACTACCTAATATTATTCAGTCATAGACGTCTCAATCTTGCGAATGATCCTAGCCGGGTTTCCAGCAGCCACATGAAACGCCGGAATATCCTACAAGTGTTAGATTTAGTGAATTCTCATGCAAACATCATAACTGAATTCCCTGAAGGATATCCGAAGAAGAGACCGAGAGAAGAAAGAATCGAGAAAAACATACCTTGGTGACCACACTCCCCGCCCCAATAGTCACCCCCTTCCCAATAGTAACACCAGGAAGCACTATCACATTTCCTCCTATCCAACAATCCTCCCCGATAGTGATCGGCTTGCCCATCTCCGGTCCCTCGGTCCCATTTCTCAACGCAGGATCCAATGGGTGCGTCCCCGCAAACAAATTGACATTCGGTCCGAACATCGTGCGCGCACCAACAGTGATGGGACAGCTATCAATGAAAACACAGTTAAAATTGACAAAAACGCCTTCGCCTAGCGTCACATTAAACCCGTAGTCCACCTTGATGGGTGCTTCAATCCATGGTTCGTTTCTGAATTGTTCCTCGTCGGCAACGGGGTCGTCTAGTTGGGCGGGAAGTGGTGTTTGATCGTCGATGATACTGTTCATGTTGGTTCATGTGCATCTAAGTTTTTGGGTGTTGGGAGTTGATGTTAAATTAGTAAAGCAAAGCACACTCACTCTCTCCATAGCTCGACTAGCCTTCGGCGAGGCACTTCATCTGTTTTATTAAACCGGTTACAGGCGTATTTGCAGCGGGCCCGTGCTGCGACCAAGTCGGGTGTAAAGGCGCGGAAGAGCTCGCCGCGAAGCATCTTTTCCTTTTCGGTTGCTTCGGCCATAGTCAGCGATGCAAATAGCACAAGAGCCCGATCGTCGATGTAGTCCAGAGCTAGAATGTCTCACGAGACACTCCAAACAGCCAACTGTCACCATATCGGACCAAGACCCGAGTCCCCGCGGAGGGCCATGCGCCAAGTGGGGACGGGAAAGCTCAAAGCTCAAAGCTCCCAAAGCGAACAATCCACCGGCTCCAATCTCTCGAGTATTGTTCTCCAAAAAGAAAAAACATGGCTTTTCTATCGTTCATTTAAAAGACGCTCACTTCCTTGAAGCCTTCAGTGCCTCCTGAATACATTCAAAATGACTTCCTCCTCGACCTCCGCCCAACCCGGCGACTCAAACATCTCCTGGCCCACCGAGCGCATCCCTCAACACCCAGAAGAAGAATGGCACCCTTCATTCACGTCGCATCGAAGCCCCTCAGTCTCTAGCTCCATCTCCAATTCAAGCTCCGAACCCGCCGAAATCGACCCAACAAACCTCCCCACCGGCACGAGATCGCTCTCGGGGATCTCTCTACGCGCCTTCTTGCTCGGTACAAGCCTCGGCCTCACAGTAGGCTTGACGCTATACCTAGCAACTCTCCCCACACCCTTCTGGCGCGTTCCGTTCTTCATCAGCGCCCTTAGTCTCTTCCACTTCCTCGAGTTCGTCGTCACGGCCCAGTATAACACGCCTTTCGCGACAGTCAAGGCTTTCCTCCTTTCTTCGAACGGGTGGGCTTACAATGCTGCGCATGGGTCTGCGTTGGTGGAATGCTTGATTTCACATTATTTCTTCCCGGGACAATGGGCGCTAGGCAGGATGCTTTCGTTCGAAGGGCCGTTTGGTCATGTGTCCCTGTTGCTTGTGCTGGGTCTTCTGCTCACAGTCGTGGGACAGGTGATTCGGACTGTGGCGATGGCTACCGCGGCGGGGAATTTCAACCATCATGTTCAGAGTGAGCATAGGCCGGGTCATGTGCTTGTGAAGAGTGGGTTGTATCGATTTTTGAGACATCCGAGTTACTTCGGGTTCTTTTGGTGGGGGCTTGGTACGCAGTTGGTTCTAGGAAATGTGGTTTGTTTTGTTGGGTATGCGCTTGTGTTGTGGAGGTTCTTTGCGACCAGAATCAAGCGTGAGTCTCATCGTTCTCCTGAAAGATTTTTGAGAGGTCTGGAAAGTTTTGGCTGAGCTGACTTCTTTGTTCTAGGCGAGGAGACGTTCTTGATCCAATTCTTCGGTGCCGAGTATGTCCAGTACAGAAAGGATACACCGGTTGGCATCCCCTTTGTTCGTTGAATCAGGTCGGAAGGGTGGGCTTTGCCAATGTGGCGCTCCCAGTTTAGACATTGTTCTCACTGATCATAGAGGTGAATTGATTCTGGACAGAAGTCCTGGTATATGGTATATAACATGACAACGCTCGTACAATGCAACAAGGTCTGTTTCCGATCACAATTTATGCTCCGGTGCCACTGCACCCACTGCCCCACTCATAAACGGTCCATTTTCATCGTCCGGAACGGCGCCTGGTGCCGGCTGGGCCCCAAAGAGGAGGAGTTCGCGTCCGCCGTGGGTGCTCCACCAGGCCACGCAGCAGTGAGCTCGGTCAACGTCCATTTCGCCACCGCTCAATGCTTCCCAGAAGCGGTCCACGCAGGCTTGGCGCATTGCGCGGTCTGGAATTGTGTTGATGAGCTCGGCTGTGAGGGGGAGCCACTCTTTGAGGTCATCGACACGGAGGAAGGAGAGTGAGTCAATCAAAGCTAGTATAAGCACCGCTTGTGCGGAGAGTGGCGGCGCCTTGCCTAGGTCGGGTGTTGAGCTGTTCTGTACTGTAGGGGCTATGGGGGTAGTTGATGCGTGGAGGGCTCGATCTCGGACTACCTCGAGTAGAATAGATGGAAGAAGTGGTTGGCTGTTCGCTAGTGGTGAAGGAGGTGCTGTGACCTGGATGACTGTCTTGAAAGCTAGACGGAACTGTCTTGCTGACAGATTTTCAGGAAAGACCTATGCCAGGTTAGACGTTTGGGATGAGTATGAGAAAAAAAGGGTCAAACTGACTGCAAAGAGATTCTCAATGTAAAAGGGCAGGTGCTTTGCAGCCAAGTCCGCGTTATGGGGGATGGCGAAAACGACTAGTACCAAGCTGTGGGCAGCTTCGAAGATCTCCAAGAGCAAGCTGTTTGCACCAGCCGCGAGGTATGGGAATGCTGCAGATAAAAGCAATTCTTCATTGGCTTCGGGGGATAGAACCAAGGGGAAGTGCTCAGCCACGTTCAAGAAGAAGAGATCCAAACACCGCTCCACTGGATGGTCAGGGATCTGACCGAGGTCGCTGGGCTTGATGCTGCGCAAAAAATTCTCCGTCAAGTCAGGGTACTGTGAAAGGATATCGATGGCTGCTAAGAAGACAAATGTTTGCTGTGAGGACGAATTTTGACCAGTGCGCGACGAAATAAAATAGAGGTTGCGGAGGATATGCAGGGATTGCATTGAGAGATATGGCGCACCTTAGTAGAACTGTCAGTACTGAATGGGAGACGAAGGAGCGGTACGACTTACTGCTGCCAGCAGCGAGGGCCGGATCATTGATCGTTCTCCCAAGAACGGCGCGAAGAACAATGATCACCGAGTACAAGCAATTCCGAAGAATCTTCCATAGCGTAGGAATAGTAGTCTTCATGGACTCCGGTTCCAAAAACTCAACCTCTTCCGTTATATCAACCTCGGACAGCTTGTTTTGCCGCCACTGGACCATCAAAGTGCGAACAAAGTCGGCTAAGTAATCGACAGTCTGCGCGACTAGCTTCGGGTCCCGCACGTTTTCCACAGCATGTGAAGCAAGGCGAGAAAGAGGCCCCAATGCTGACACCAGGGGACGAGAGCCTATGGCAGAGACAAAGCCAAAGGTCGCAGAGTTGGCAGCCCAACGAAACTTCCTCCCCGGCACCTCAACCACATCCTTATCAATAGCGCCTAAGAAGTAACCCCCCTCAAACCCCTCAGGCGAAAAGTAAGTCGACCTTATCATGACTGGTAACAAAAGATCATAGTTGATCTTGCTCCTTTCCATATCAGACAAGAGCTCAAATGTATAGTTCAATACCATGGTAACGCAATGTCCATCAACCCCCGCATCAGGGACATGCTCCTCAAGCGCTAATCGCGCCGCGGTAGCCAGCGCCGACTCGAGCTTCGTCCGGATTTTCCAAGGAAGGCCCTGTCTATTCTGTCCCTCAAATCCAAGCAGTATTCCGCCCAAGAGAAGCATATGTCTCCAGCGCGGCGACTTATCATCCGCACCCTCCACAACAGCCTTCACCCATGCCTCGCGCTCAATCTTTCGATGACGTCCATGGGGTATCTGTGCCTCCTCCTCCGTGTCATTCTGCAGCACCGCGATTGCAGCTGTGTTGAATACGCTGAGGATCTTGCGACAAGCATGTAAATCAACGGGATGATTCCACAGCGCCGGCGCCGACAGCAGCTGCGATGCGAGCAAGGTCAGGTTCAAAGGATTACCGAGGATAGACAGGAAACTGGTTGCGGTGGGAAGGAGACTGAAACAATGCATCGTTAGCCGACGGTGGTTGCGGTAGAGTAACCCAACAACAGTATTCATCATACCCAGAAGCATCTTCAAAGCTGGAAGTCGCCTGCAGCGACCGTAGCAAAGCAGCCAGGGATCGTTCAGTCGCCATATCGAGATACCCCTTATTGGACAATAGTCCTCAGGTCTACATAGCCCGAGGTGATGATGGAGGAAAGCGCGGAGACGGGGACCGGGGCCGGAGACCCCAGACGCAGCCGAGGCCCGTGACAGAGACAAACAATGCAAACTCTTCGTCATTCGGGACCAACGTTGTTGATCTCCTAGCTCTCTTTTGTTCCTTCTAGCTTGACCATGAATCGAATGAGATTCCGTCTCGTCTAGCTGCAGCTATCTCAGCGCGGCAGCTTTGATAATGGCCAACAATCGCGTACCGATCAATTACCAAACCCCCTCGTTCCCTTCGCTGTACGATCCCGTTCCGTCGCATCACCACCAAGCGTATTATCTCTACTTCACGAAGGATATTTGGCGGTACACGCTCTTGTGGACTTTGATTTTCTACGCTGTCACGCACTTACCTGTCGCAGCGTGTACGGTCTTGACTCATGGGAGGAACTGGAGTGTTATATGGCTGGTGCCATTGTTCTACAGCGTCGTTGCTGGCCTAGAAGGATTGTTAGCTGGGAGTATTGTTGGACTTGTGTTTGTGTGCCACCTCTGCAGATGACGAAGATGTGGCTAATTCTTCGAAGACTTGGTGCGGTATATGAAGCAGGCAATTTTCGGATGTCGACCTGGGTGCCTTTGATCTGGGCTGGCGTCAATGTGATGGTTCTCATTTTGACTAGCTTTCCGATGCAAGGCGGATTGTGAACGACTGAAAGATTTATTGCGCATTACTTCCTTCGACCTTTGCCAAGCTACAAGTGATTAAAGACAGCACTCCCATCCCTGAAAAAAATTTTGAAAGCTGGTATTTGCTCCTATAATACACTGGAGAATATCGCAAGCGCCGTCATCCCCGGCCCGAAGGGCCTCACATGCTTATATGTCCGTTACGCCGGTCCCGCAATCCAAATCTCACATGCACCAATCAAATCATATCAATTGACTATCTGCGTCCATCAGGCACACCGCCCTGCAGACCAGGTAGACCGCCAAGCCCCGCTGCTAGATTTTGAAGGTTCATGTTTGGAGGCAACTGGATGCCTTGAGCGGCAAGCTGTTTCTGAAGCTGAGCCAGGTCCATGTTCATAGGCGGAGCTCCCATTCCAGGGAGCATTGGGAACCCAGGCATTGGCTGAGGAGGCGTTGGTGCTGATTGAGGCGGAGGTTGAGACATCATTGCTAGTCGGCCAGGATCCATCCCGCCTATAACACCGGGCATCCCAGGCATACCGGGCGGAGGAGGCTGAGCACCCCCGATGCCTGGAAGGAAACCTGGCGCATTGAGTTGAGGACCGCTTTGTATACCCGGCAGGGAGGGTGCTGCGTCAGGTCGTCGCTGGTCGACCAGGCTCTCGGCCTCATCCTGCATCTCCTGCTCCTCTTCATCGCGGGCCTGTTTGCGGCCAAAGCCACGGTTCCAGGTACCTTGGGCCTCTGCTGCTTCTTCGCCGATATGGAATCGGTCTTTCATGTAACTAGTCTCGCCAGGTCTAGCCCGAGACCAAAATCGAGTGAAGTTGTCTTTTGACCCTGATGCAAGGATATGGCCTAGAGGGTGCCAGTCCAAGGACCAAATTGTAGCGCCGTGGGCATACTGCACGCGATGCGCAGGGTAAATCACCTGCGGCGGTGTATTGGCCGGATCGGGGCTGTCGTAGGGAGCCACGGTAGGCATCTGCCCAGAGGGTAGATTGGGTTCGTCAAGCAAATAGTGGTACAAGGAGCCGTCTTCGGCACCGGTGGATATCAAGTTGCTATGGATCGGATGCCATGTCAACGAAGAAACGGGCTTGTCGTGTCCACGTAGAATGCAGATATCACGCATCATTCGCAAATCAAATACTCTCGCTGTTTGATCTCGCGAGGACGTCGCAAGAAGGTTGTTGTTCACTCGCGAGAATCGCGTTGAAGTGACGGTGTTCTTGTGGTTGTGAAGAGTTGTCAAGCACCTGGCGGTGCGCGGATCCCAGAACTTGACCTGATGATCCTTCGACCCGGAGACCAGTAAGCCTTTTGTCGGGTGCCAATCGCAGGACTTGACATCCCAATTATGTCCGGTAAGAATCGTGTCGCAGGTTCGGGAAGTGAAATCGAAGAT
The DNA here is from genome assembly GCA_028828935.1 of Penicillium sp. IBT 18751x. Taxonomy (NCBI): domain Eukaryota; kingdom Fungi; phylum Ascomycota; class Eurotiomycetes; order Eurotiales; family Aspergillaceae; genus Penicillium; species Penicillium sp. IBT 18751x. Next base: position 2,089,357 of record JAQJZS010000001.1, on the reverse strand, counting down.
CTTCAGAGTCGTATCGTCGGAGGCAGAAAGGAATTTCGTGTCGCTGGGTGCCCATGCCAGGTCTCGGACAGCGTCGTGGTGTGCGTCGTCGATAGTTTCGACGTTATTGAAATTTGGTCGCCAGTATTTGATATCGCCTCTTTGTCCACCCGAGATCAGCCATTCATGGCTATGGGACCACCCCAAGGATGTTACGCCTGCTTGGACCTGATCGTAATGCGCCTGTAGAGAGAAACGAGATTAGCTAGTGTCCGGCCATCCAAACTTTGGACCACGCACATCCATGACCGTCTCAAAGTTGAAAGCCGTGCCATTCCATAGCATGAACTCTCCGGTATGACCGCCCGTCAACAGGCGCCGCCCTTCTGGAGTCCATCGCACCACGACAATCGGCTTCTTCGACTTTCCAATGGATTGATGCAAATGTCGGACGGGGATCGTGTCGGCCGGGCAATAGGTTCGCGCGACGGGCGGGATCACCTACTTCGTGTCAGCCTCTGCCGTGCTAGGGACCAGCAAAGATAGTGCGCAATACTCACATCGACCGCGAAGCTGGCGCTCGGTCGCTCGGTCTCCATTCGGTGCTCACCGCGGAAGCGTGGCCGTCGCGTCCGCATCCATTGTACCATGGACGAGCCATAGTCGGTCACCAGTCCTATGTGCGAAGGGTGTCAGTCAGTCTGTAGACCGCAGGCCCAGGGGACAAGATCCCATGGGGATCAAACATACTTGGTCGACGGGGCCCGACGGGACCATCGAAGTTCTTGTTGAACCTCCCGAAGGAATCGCCCCCATTCTCGTCGTAGTAGGCCATGGCCAAGGAAATCTGAAGCAGGGGCTTATCACGTCGTGATCATGAGGGAGGTCAGGACCAGGGTTGCGATTGGATGCAGGAGCGTTGGGAGAAGAGTCGGAGCTTTGCAGCAATTTGGGCCTTTGGGGGAAGCTCCTGGCCCGTTGATTGGTGCAGAGGGGTCGTGAATTACTTGCTCGGCGCTATGACATCCCCCGCCATTGCGTTATGCCTGGTCAAATTGTCCAGGGTACTTTTTCCTCCCTTTACCATGTTTAACCGTCCTGCGAGTCCTTGACTTTTCTGGAGTCAGTTTTGTGTTTTTGGTTTCGGTGGTCCTTGTGTCCAGATCGCCCGCTCGGCCCGACTGACCTTCGCGTTGGCTCATTCCACTTCTCTAAACCACTCAACACAGACCAGGGTTCCCTGCCGCTGGAGATGACTGCGCAGACCGAGGCTCTGGCTGCTGCGCTGGAGCATTCGAGTGCTTCAGGGATACTGAATGGAGTGACCGCCAAGAGAGAGAGGAAAGAGGAGGTATCGACCGATCCCCCCAATGCGCGGAGACGCAGCCAGTATCGCCATGTTGCTGCCTATCATTCCAAAACGCGCCACTCAAGCTTGAGTCGAGAGTCCAATGTAGCCACGAGCTTCCTTGGGTTTAGAAACTTGATGGTGTTGGTGCTCGGTACGCATTTATGCCGCGGGAAGCTCCGGAGGTTCGGTAGTACTAATGTCTGGTCACAGTGGTCATGAACCTCCGACTGATCATCGAGAACTTTATGAAAGTGGGTGATTCAGAGATTCTTTGCGCTGTGGAAACCCAAAGTCTGACTGATGTCTAGTATGGTGTTCTGATCTGCATCAAATGCCACGACTATCGGAAGCAGGACATCGTCCTTGGATTGATCCTATCCGCGCTGGTTCCATGCCATTTGTTCGTCGCATACATTGTCGAATTGACTGCTGCAGCCGCGGCGAAGAATACCGTTGGTCGTCAGAAAAAGACAGACGAAGAGAAGGAACGCGACCAACAGGTCTTCCGCTCGGAATGGCACTACACAGCCTTCCTTCATACGGTCAATGCCACTCTGTGTCTTGCAGTGACCAGCTACGTGGTTTACTTCTACATTCATCACCCCGGCATTGGGACCATTTGCCAGATGCATGCAATTATTGTGTGGTTGAAGAATTGCTCCTACGCTTTCACCAACCGCGACCTGCGTCTGGCTTTCCTTAACCCCTCAGCTGAATCGGGTCTACCAGACATTTACGCCTCTTGTCCCTATCCGCGAAATGTCACTCTCGAGAATCTTGCGTACTTCTGGATGGCCCCGACATTGGTCTACCAGCCTGTCTATCCGCGCACAGCATCCATCCGCTGGTCGTTCGTTGCAAAGCGCCTGGCGGAGTTCTGTGGGTTGGCAGTGTTCATCTGGCTCCTGTCTGCACAATATGCTGCACCGGTCTTGCGAAACTCGATTGACAAGATTGCTGTCATGGACATTGCATCCATCTTGGAGCGTGTCATGAAATTATCCACCATTTCTCTTATTATCTGGCTTGCAGGATTCTTCGCTCTCTTCCAAGCCCTACTCAACGCGCTCGCTGAAGTGATGCGCTTCGGTGACCGTGAATTTTACACTGACTGGTGGAACAGTTCGAGCCTGGGGTCATACTGGCGGTCTTGGAACCGACCCGTGTATCTGTTCATGAAGAGACACGTTTACTCGCCTCTCGTTGGCCGTGGCTGGAGTCCACTTGCAGCAAGTGGCATGGTGTTTGCCCTGTCCGCCATTCTGCACGAGATGCTGGTGGGAATTCCTACCCATAATTTTATCGGTATGTTGTGGCTTGTTTGAGAGTGAGTCCGGACTAATCAATTCCAGGCGTTGCTTTTGTCGGCATGATGTTCCAATTACCTCTGATCGCACTCACAGCGCCCTTGGAGAAGATGCGCGATCCCCTTGGCAAGACTATCGGAAACTGTATCTTCTGGGTCAGCTTCTGTTTGGTTGGACAGCCCCTGGGCGCGCTGTTGTACTTCTTTGCGTGGCAGGCGAAGTACGGCAGTGTGAGTAAGATGCGCCCTTGAAAGATTTTTTTTTGCCTGGATTTACGGTGGACATCTCTGGTAATAACGACTTTGATACTCGCGTTTGGTTGGGATATTCTTGCATTTATGACTTGTTGGTCGGTGGCGGCCTTGCAATTTCACTCCCTGGTCCGAAATTTTCGTCCGTGGGTGAGCCGGCAATTCACGACTTCGTGATGAGTTCTCCTCTCCGCTTCTCTACTCTTTTTTTAGCAGATGCAAGCGCGCTCGTAGCATTGTAAAGGTAGCAATAGTAGTAAATCTGTAAGCACTAGATGAGAACCAAACATTGGGTGGAGTCACTGGATGTCAAGACAAGCTATGGACGGGGATACATGGCTCCAATAGGACATAGAAAACGAGTCCACAACTCATGGCATTAACTGACCCCGAATCTCGGGCCAGGAGCACAGGGCGCAGTCGAATCGCATGGCAGACCATCGAAACAAGCACGTTGGGGCTTGGGTCGGATAGATTCATGGCCCGTCGCGGGGTTTTCAATCCCGACCCCTTACCATAGAAACAGGGAGCAAGAGCCATATTTAAATCCCCTTGTATCCTTCGATCCTAACCATCTCACAATCACGAAATAATTTCAAAATGGTCGCCATCACCATCCCCTCCAATTACGGGTATGTTCCTGACCTGGGGCCCTTACCCCATGCTGCCACCCTTGCCACCCCTTTCCACCCTTTTCACTAACACGGAATAGCGGCGTCATTGCCGTCGCCCTCGGCGTCATTCCCGTCCTGGGCTTCGTCCACGGCATGATCACCGGGTCCTTCCGCAAGGAGGCCAAGGTGCCCTACCCCCACAGCTATGCTTCTATCGAGCAGTGCAAAGAGAACGTACGTCTTGATCTTCATGCCTCGCCATTGACCCTGACCCGTATTGACCCTCATTAGGCCAAGGCCGAGCAGTTCAACTGTGCCCAGCGCGCCCACAGCAACTTCCTCGAGAATGCCCCCCAGACGATGCTCTTCACCCTAGTCGCTGGATTGAAGTACCCTCAGCTCGCTACTGGAATTGCGGGTTTGTGGGTCGTTTTCCGCTCGCTGTTCCTGTATGGGTATGTGTACTCGGGTAAGCCTCAGGGTAAGGGCCGTATGATGGGTTCGTTCTTCTGGCTTGCGCAGGGTGCGCTGTGGGGCTTGAGTGTTTTCGGTGTTGGAAAGGATTTGATCTCGTACTAGGCTGATGCTGGAATATTGTACTTTTACTTTGATAATCAATTCCTCTCTCGGGCTTTGACCTTCGATCTTGAATCCTGACTGTAGGTATATGTCGCTCACAATTGTGTGAAGCCTAGTATCTAGGAACTTGAGGCTCTTGTCCTGCGAAACCAGGGCCAACTCATGATTCGATACTGGTAATATTTGATCCTTAAATCGCATCCGAGTTTGGAGAGTCGACAAGAGGCTCATGTGACCAATAGCGACTGTATCAGGTGCATGATTCGGACGCGCTTTCCTTTGATCAGGTGTGATATCGTGAGATTTTTGATAAACAATTTCGACTGATGTGCTCATGATCAAATGGGTAAGCAATGCACCCAGTCAACAATCACATTCACTTGGGCAATCTGATAAGATATTACATGAATCAGCATGGGGTCAATGGGCTCCTATACCAGATTCAAACAGGGTCTGTGATATTTTGATCCGATCTCTATCACCGTGTCATTAGCATATCTAATCAAGTGCAACTTCTTCAGTGCGGAATGCTCAAATTTCAAATATTTAGACCTTACATAATGTGCATGAAGCCTTCGAAAAGCAGAGAGCGCGGTCAAGCTCCCCAATCTGTTGTGCTCCACTGAGGCGGTCAGAAAAAAAGTTCCGCGTCGGCGACGACCACGCTCTCACTTCATTATCTACTCGCGACTTGGGTCAATTGGGGTGTACCTATCTTCCGAGACCGACAAATCACCTACACTAAAGAAAACCCCGTCTCAACACATTGAATACTCCCTCCAGCCAATTTCATCCACTACCCTCAGCCCCGCCAACCCCGCCATCCACGATGTCTTCCAAGTCGCAATTGACCTACGGCGCTCGCGCCGCCAACCACCCGAACCCGCTGGCCCGCAAGCTCTTCCAGGTTGCCGAAGCCAAGAAGAGCAATGTGACCGTCTCCGCTGACGTGACCACCACTGCCGAGCTCCTCGACCTGGCCGACCGTATGCTCAACACTCACCTCACTCAAAATACAAAGACACTAACGAGCTACAGGCCTCGGTCCCTACATTGCCGTGATCAAAACCCACATCGACATCCTTTCCGACTTCAGCCAGGCGACTATTGACGGACTGAACGCGCTCGCTGCCAAGCACAACTTCCTCATCTTCGAAGACCGCAAATTTATCGACATCGGCAACACCGTCCAAAAACAATACCACCAAGGCACTCTCCGCATCTCTGAATGGGCTCACATCATCAACTGCAGCGTTCTTCCCGGCGAAGGCATCGTCGAAGCCCTCACCCAAACCGCCCAGTCCCCGGACTTCCCCTACGGCTCTGACCGTGGCCTCCTCATCCTCGCTGAGATGACGTCGAAGGGCTCCCTCGCGACAGGCGCCTACACCTCCGCGTCCGTGGACTATGCGCGCAAGTACCAAAGCTTCGTGCTGGGTTTCGTGTCGACCCGCTCACTGAGTGAGGTCGAGTCGACCGTTGCGAAGAATGATAATGAGGACTTTGTCGTCTTCACCACTGGTGTGAACCTTTCTTCGAAAGGAGACAAGCTCGGTCAGCAGTATCAGACTCCTGAGTCTGCTATTGGGCGTGGCGCAGATTTCATCATTGCGGGTCGTGGTATCTATGCGGCACCGGATGCCGTCGAAGCAGCTAAGCAGTACCAGCAGCAGGGGTGGGAGGCATATATGGCGCGTGTGGGGGGTCAGTAGATTTGAACGAGTCAATGTATATAGAAACAGAAAACTACGAGTATCGGATACATGAATCACATGATAGTAATGACAGAACAAATCCACAGATGTAATTTGCCAGGTGATTTCCTCTCACCAATTCGTTCTTGAGATCACTTGCAGGTGTGCCATCCGTCGTGAATACCGACACGGACTCTTTCCGCGTTGACGTCTGCAGAGCACAGTCCGCTCACACAGATTCACCATCTCCTCGGACCCAACTCAGACCTCGCTCCATGCAAAAGTACATGATCCGCCACGTTCCAGACAAAAATTGACCCCAAACAAACCCCTCAACTCCAACTATGGCCCGATGTTCCATGATAAGATAGACATCCAATCTGATATTCAACATATAGAAACAGCCCTAGCGATCCACAGATAGCGCCAACAGCAATTCTCTCCCAGCGCCACTCGTGATAAGCAACCATCAAAGACCCCCAACCCAACCTGTCCTCGGCAACAACCTTTTCGGACCTACATCTGCACTCCGAATTTACATTTCATTGCCCCCGCCTATCGACAACCTGGTTCGCCGTCTCGGCAAATTCGATAAGGATGGCCTTAGCTCCAACTTGGTCAGCCCCCTATGTAGACATGGGTTTGCCGATCTCTCCTCATTCCCCCTCCCGGTAAGAACCAATAGCGGAACTGGTCTCGGACAACCCCAGATAAATGATAGACAGGCTTATCGTGGGGAGGGCCCACATAACCTCCTTGATAGGACGAAGCAGGGAGAGGTTGTGGTGAGATAACGCCACGAAAGAGGGTGTTGCACAGCGAGCTTGTATTTATGCTCTGTTTCCCCTCCCATCAAGGGCTGTCATACTCCCCCTCTCTCCTACTGAGGTCTTTGATCTACGATCTACCTTTCGATTGATTGAAATCAATCCACCCACCCATCTTTACCTCCCCCCTCTTCCAATCCCAAAGATGGAGGAAGAAAAAGCCATCGGCGCCTCCTCGGCCGTCGATGTCGAAACGGCCAAATCAATGGCCATCGACCCGACACTAGAGAAGCATGCGCACGATGCAGACGAGGCGATGAAAGCATTTGACCAAATGCAAGGTGAAGCGATCGAGTTGGACGAGGCGACAAACAAGAGGCTATTGAGGATTATCGATTGGCATATGATGCCAATCATGTGTTGTATTTATGGGATGAATTACTTGGATAGTAGGTGTTCCTTGCCTTTCTAGGGGACCTCTCCACTCTGTTGTCTGGCCTGGTGTGTTCCGTAAGGGATGGCGCACGGCCGCGGGAGGCGTTGCGGTTAAGGTGCTGACGGGGGAAAAAAAAAACAGAGACTACGCTTTCGTATGCGAGCATTATGGGGATCAAAACGGACTTGAATCTTGTCAAGGATCAGTATCAGTGGTTGAGCAGTTTGTTCTATTTTGGTGTGTTGTGCACCCCTTTCTTTCTCGTTTCGATCTATTGCATCTGAGGACGGCTGGGCTTACTGGATTTAATAGGATATCTGGCGTGGGAGTATCCCACTAACCGCCTGCTGCAGCGGTTGCCGCTGGGCAAATACTCTGGTGCTTGTATATTGATTTGGGGTATTATTTTGAGCTGCTTCGCTGCTGTTGAGAGTTACTCGGGGGCTATTGCTATTCGATTCTTCTTGGGTGTGTTCGAAGCGGCTGTTACACCTGGCTTTGCGCTGCTCACTTCGCAGGTATGCTCGACACAACCCTCGAGCGTTGGATGGTTACTGACATCAATTGCAGTGGTATACGAAGAGAGAACAAGGTAGTCGTGTGAACATCTGGTTCAGCTTCAACGGCGTCGGTCAGATTCTTGGTGGTTGCGTCGCCTATGGGATCGCTGTTGGCTCTGCCAAACATGGATCTGCTATCGCGCCATGGAAGATCATCTTCCTGTTCACCGGTCTGTTGACGGTCGCTCTTGGCCTGGTGTTCCTGTGGATTGTGCCGGATAACCAGTTGAATGCGCGCTGGCTGAAGCAGGAGGATCGTATTTTGGCTATTGCTCGAGTGCGCATCAATCAGCAGGGTATCGGTAACAAGCACTTTAAACTTTACCAGGTCAAGGAAGCCCTCTTGGACCCGATGAGCTGGGCGTTCTTCTTCTTTGCGCTCATTGCGGATATTCCAAATGGCGGTATCACCAACTTCTTCAGTCAACTAGTACGTCATCGTCGTCATTCTTGCCGTTTGATTTTTTTTTTTGTCATCTAACAGCCCCACAAGATCAGCAGCTTCGGGTTCACTGCAGAGGAGAGTCTTATCCTGGGTGTTCCAGGTGGTGCCGTTGAAGTGATTGCCTTGCTGCTCAATGGCTACATGTGCTATAAAACCGACCAGCGTATCCTCTGCAGTCTGGGCGGACTTGTATCCGCTCTGGTCGGAATCATCCTCATCGTTGCGCTGCCTGAGGGTAACAACGTAGGCCGTCTAATTGGATACTACATGACCCAAGCCAGCCCGACCGCCTTTGTAGCTCTTTTGTCGATGATCTCCTCCAACGTGGCGGGATATACCAAGAAAACCACGGTTGCCGCCATGTACCTGATCGGGTACTGTGTTGGGAACATTATCGGTGAGCCAAACTATGCCCAGTCCGTCTTAGCTGCACTCTAACCTAGCTTGCCAAGGCCCGCAAACCTTCCGTCCGAAAGATGCCCCGCGCTACGTCCCCGCTGAAATCACCATCATCGTTTGCCTGGCCGTGTCCATCGGCATCATGTGCTTCATCTTATGGTGGTATCGTAAGGAGAATGCTCGTAAAGCCGTAATCCAGTCTCGTCCTGACTACGTACGACTGGAAAATCAGGAGTCAGTTGCCTTGGTTTTTTTTTTCACCTTGGTTTTGGCTCAGGACGCACGCTAACCTCCAAATCTGCAGGTGGCTCGATCTCACGGATCGGGAGAATCCCGACTTCATTTATTCGCTCTGAAAGCCGACTCTAGGCTTGATTTGTTCTTTTTTTTTCCGCTCCGAGCTCTGAGGACCTGTATATAAGCTTATGTTGAATGATGAATGTTGAATGTTGACTACATCCCACGTTTCATCCGTGCACGTTGTAATCTTCTCGAACCCTGAGTCTAATTCTGGTCATAGCGTTGTTCGGGGTACAAGGCCCTGAGACCCAGACCTTTGGCGGCTAATCAAGCTCCTTCGAAATCTATTCGCACCTAGTCGCTTCATGAGTATTTAAAATAACCTCGAGAATCAAATGATCGGCGTCAACCCGCCCACGCGCGAAGTATTTGTGATGCTAGCCCCACCTCAAGGGGTCTCATGTAGCGCCGGACAGGACCTTGTGGTGACTGATGCTGCCACACGGCGAGAACCGGCATGGGATACACCAATAGGCGCCAGAGCTGGAACATAAACCCAACCCCTGCATTGTACTGCAGGGACACTGTCTATGGGCGATGGAGGGTGATCCAGACCGTGCGCCCACGGTGGCTCCCCCACTCTCCCCGCTAAAACCTCCCAAGGAAATTTCACTGAGAAGCGGTGTAGCACTTTAAAAATGACATGCCCACCATTTTTCACCCCCTGACAGTCTCTGCTTTTGTCTATTATAAAATTCTCTCTTTTCTTTTTTTCCTTTTCCCCGGAACCAGGTTATACTCGGTGAGGGCTCTCGGGGGAAGTGTTGTGTCTGTATATAGATAGAGAACCACGGGTCCGACCTCCACACCATGGGACCTGCCCCTCACGTCCAGCCCTAGGTCGATTTTCCCCGTTTGGCTTGCAGTTGGTGCTGGAAAAAGTTTCAGAATGGCGTCGGTCACATGCCGTGGCGATCTTCACATGGATAAATTGGGTCCCTTGAACATCATCACCAAGGTACAACCAGCTGTCGAAATCTCCGAGAGATGCGTCGACTCAGGCTTGTCTCAGCCGTCTTCGCCTGAGATGGACACTCCAAAAATCAAGAGAATCGACCCGCCTACTTACAGCCCAGAGTCGCCCACGCACGCGGGCCGTCGTGCTTCCTCTGTGGCCAACTCGGCTCAGCATTCTCGGTCTGCATCTCGCAGCACCGCAAGGTCAAGACCGCCGAGTCGACATAGTTCATTTCATTCGACCAGACGGCCGATGGTCACGGCTAGTATCGTCCCCGTTCCACCGCTGAGGACTACAGCGCATGAGAGGAGAGAGTCGTTGTTGGCGTTACACCGAGAGTCATGCCGTCTCTTCGAGGAGCAAGAATCGGCAGATAGTGTACGACCTACTCTGCAACGGGCCCTCTCAACGACCTACCGCACCAGACGAGAGAGTCACACTTCATCCGATATGGGCTATTCAGCACCGCCTTCCCCGATCGCTTCATCCCAGTCTAGTCGACGGGACTACGAATACCGCGAGTCCCTAGGCTCAGCCGCTGCGTCTCCTCCATATTATCCCAGAGACCGCTCCAACACCCTTCCCAGCGGCACTTCCAGCGAACTCATGCACAGTCCCTCTGCCTCCTCCATGTACATCCCAGCGACAGTGATGGAATGGACATCAGACACCACCCGGCGACGCGAGTATGAGAAGATTGACCGCTCTACCCGCGGTGTTCGGGGACTCTGGCGCCGGGTCGCCCCACGCTGGTGCCACCGCGAATCGCGAGCGCCGTTCTTCGAGGAAGGGAAGACAAGTCGCGAAGGCAGCGTCCGTCGTTTCAGAATGGACTTGCCAGACGAGGAAACCAAGTCAGAGCGAGATAAATCCCAAGCACAGTTCTTTGATCTCCACGAGAACTCAGACGGATATGCACTTCGACGCTGGGCATACCGTCGATCGAAAACTACTCCCAACTAGCAGTCCCTCCATCCATACATCGCAACCTTAAAGAGACACCCTCATCTGACATCCGACACGACTAAATGATACCCGACGGATTTGCATTTGCATTGCATTGCGTGTGGCTTGCATTCTCATTCCTAAGCATCGTCACCGTTTTCCCTCCCAGCTAATCATTCCCACAGGCTGGGCTGGTCTCGTCTATTGATGAGACGCTTTTATTCTATTTCCTCGTTATCCCTATACCTGACTATTCTTTTTGTCTGCTTTTGAATAATTATTGCATCGCGCACCCGAGATTGAGATACCCCGTTGTCGAATTGAATTCGCTGTACATACGTGCGGACCTGTTCATTAACTATACTTTAGATCTCAGTCTATCGACTTTATCTTCTTGCTTCTTTTCTTATTGTCTATATTGAGAATAATAGTATTGAGATCTTCATACCATTCCAAAATATTTGTGCAAAATAATATTTCCTCTGTGAAAGGTCGGCCGATATACACTGTGAGTGCCGGTTCAGACTTGGTGTATGCAGATACGGATATGCGATTGAATTGTTTACGCTAAAACTTTGCAAGGAGACGACACCACTGCAGAGAACTTCGAAAACAAACCGTATTAAAGAGACTTCTACTTAGATTGAAGGCTAACGCCAGATAGGCTAAGGCACAGAATATATCGGTTGAGCACTCGGGTCCTCTAATTATGCTAGGGAGGGCACTGAGTGCTAATACCCACTCCCCACACGCAGGCTTTGGGCGAGGCTGCGGATTGTGCCATCCTTCTGTCGGGTCTGAGCGGAGCAGCAGAGCAAGCAGGAAAGAAAATTGACTATCCTTTCCGACTTTCGAATGGATGCATGGGCTGTGCCATATGTCTGAGGTCGAAGACGCTATTCAAAAATCCTTCTTGCATCCTTCTTGTGAAGTGCCGTGGTTCAAACAAGATCTTGATCGTAAGCGGACTATCGAAGCTTAAAGATGGACTGAGCGATATGAAAACGCTCCTAAGGAAATAAGGATATAAATGATGCCTTTAACCCTTTGGCGCAAACATTTTTCTGGTATATTTATTTGTCAAGTATTTAATGTGTCTAATTGGAATTTCATATCGCCCGGTCTAGCCAATTTCCATGCATACGATTCCGTCGCTCGGTGCCACCGAGATCTGCCCAGCAAGCACGCACGATTCACTGTATAGAACCCGCCGCGGGAACTCCCGATCTCGAGGGAAAAAGACATTTCGAAGAAATGGGTCCTTCCTGTCACGGAATCGCGCCAGAGATGCCCCACATCCAGTATGATCATTGGAGAGTTCATATCCGCACGTAAGGTTTCCATGCAAGGCAACTAATGGGGTATGGGTGGCAAAGATAATCCTTGCCTCTGGCAGCCTAAGTGCTAGCCCTGATCTGGAAATCTTCGTAGGCTACACTGAGTCTTAGGCCAGCTTGAAAGAGGGCTGTAATACTGGACATACGGAATTTTCATAGTAGAAATTGAGCTAAAGTATAAAAGAACCAAGCGTCTCGTGGGTGACAACTCCTAAGGGAGCAAATCGGCTCACACATGGTGGCCAACCCAGAAGGAAGCATAGGGACAATTAGACCCAGAAACGATTGACAATGAACTCCTCCGGAATGCGGTGAAGAAACAGAGTCTCAAATTCAGTGCCAGCAAAATCATCGCCAGGTATATTCAAGCCAGTCGAATCCCGCCATTTCGCCACGGATTTCCAGCAGAAATATGGATTTTTGCGCTTTCTATACTCTTTCAGACCTTCCGCTGTGATGAGGATCTCATAAACAACCACTCTGGTATCACCATCCCTTCTGCGGCGCTTGGCTTCGTTCATAGTCCAAGATTTGCGTTCTGAAGTAGAGATCATAGGAGACAGCTTTCTACTCCTCCAGTTGAGATGATTGTCGATCAGGACTCTGAGTAGGCCCCTTTGACAACTGGATCGCGGCTTCACGTCAACAAATTGGGTTGAAGCTGCCATGATGGCCTGCTGTTTCTTGTCTAGCTTGGCCATGGAGCTACCGCTCTCACATCGATATACATGGCATAGAATCTTACCTCGGCGTGGCATCTTCAAAAGCCAAAGTATATGAAGTAATACTATAAGTGAACGTAGATGGACCTGTACAAGAAAATGGAATCAAAGCTACTGATGAGGAGAAAGCCGCCGTATTTATACCTCACGGACCGTTACCTTAGCATGCCTAAACATTAATCGCATACTCTAGGTTCCAAGAAAGGAAAAACACATCATGGAGCGCGGAGCAAATCACCGCGCGACACATCAGACTAAGTGGGTCTTCAGCACGCGTGCCCACGTGCTCACGTGCAGGGTAGCCTCACTTGTGCTCGTGTTGGCTGTTTCATGGTCGCGTCCAGCGCCCTCTTTGACTGACGCATAAGATCTCATTAGAAGCAAAGCCTATCCAAGGTGTAGATCGAATATAATTGGAATCTCAAGCACGTTTCACAAACACAGTGCTTCGTTTATAAGTTCATAAGTACTGAGAACTTATATGCCAAAACATTCGACACCGGATTGTCCCTCGTGACTTATGCTCCTAGGGCTTCAAGCAAACCGAATTGGGCCGCAATGCATATGAAATGCTGCATTAGGGTCTGCGAACTTCGTATAATTGGCTCTACTTACGAAAATTCAGAAACTCTGGCAAGTTTGCTGATTCTAGGAGTCTGATCACTCGCATTGTCACTCGCAGTGCCATATAGGTGGTATACTTGCTTTCTGGACCATGGGAATAATATACGCACCTGACATGCTAAACCATGATCGGAGAGTGTATTTAATGGATAAATACACCTGCTTCACGGCCATTTCCAGACGTATGTGTCCGAGGCATGTTCACATGGAACATGCAAGTCAGATTATGGCTTGGAGGCTGTGCAATACTCAAGCATTGCCATCACTTCCACCCGATTAGACCGCTGAGTCCGAGTCCATATGCGCAAGATTCTTTCCTGATGCTTCAGGTCTAGCGCGTCATTTCCACCCGCGCGTGATTCCGCATCAACTTTCCGGTCCAGCATCTCCGCCACGTACTTCTATTAACCAGGAAATACTTCACCCCTCGTGCCGAACGATCACCGGCCAAAAATAATCTATGAGGACATGGATGACGCACGACGAGGAAATGCTGATCTCCGTATCGACGTCCTAGCATAGACGGGCGTAGCAGGACCGCTGGTCCGCGAGCCCTGGGAGCATACAGGTAGGTCTCGGCGCATGACCGCTTCCAAATCTAGCGGAGGACCGTCGCAGGGGCTATGGACAAAGGCATGTGGATGAGAGTGGTGATGCCGGAACTTTTGTCTGCTTGGTTGTCCATGATGAACTGACAGGATGCCATGTTGAAGATCTCATCTTCCCCGCAAGCGGAAGAGTATCCAATTCATTGTTGAAGCGTCTACCTAATTGAATGGCAGTTTTATTGCCGTCGATGACGGTTGTATAAGCACAACGGCATGGCCTTTGAATCTCTCCGGAGCAGCGTTAGCCATCCGATCCAACGCTTGACCAGGCGCCGCCCAACCGGCCATCGAAATCTACACATTGATATTCCAGCCATTCAATCCTGGTGACTACAGGGAACCGCGAGCGAATTTAAGCTTTTCAAGTCCTCTGACGCCTAATTGTTTGCATGTCTAAAACGACCCCGCGATGGACGGCCGCCACAAGTTGGCCGCACTCAAAATTTGCCGGGGAACATAATACAGTCTATTGAACAACGAACGACCAAGATCGCTACGCCTAAACCCAACACGATGGCACCAATCAACATAATCGTTCCGTAAGCCGACAGAAAGTCAAATATTCCAAGAAAGGCATTAAGCCATAGCTTGCCGACAATAAAACGGAAGGCGGGAAGGACATCGAAGCTTATAAATAGGGCCGTATCTGGTATTCGTTGCGCTCAAGGAAATTCACTATAGAGTAGAGCTCTCTGTGCTAGCGGGCGCAGTTCGCTAGGTTTATCAGCCGATCGCTATTAGGACTGCGCTCTTATATTACGGCTAGAGGAGCGACGAGAGATAGAAAAGGTTAACTACGGGGTAAGGAGACGAATAATAGTAAAATCGCGGAGACGCGTCCACGGTGTTCTGTTGATATAACGTTTTTGGAAGCTTAAGGCACGGACTGGTGTTAGTGGCAGCAATATGAGGGGCGGTCAACATCTGCGATTGATAAACGGACGTTAACTTAACCTAAGCCTCTGGCTAGCAATTTCACTACTACCCTGAACGAGGGCCGAAGAAGGTTTTATGCACGATAAGCAAGTCCCTACTCTATCCCAAATAGTCCGCTAGCGGTATAGTCTATCCTTGCAGACGCCAATCTGATCTAAGCAGGAAGTCGGGCCTTAGGCGCAGCCCATAGACTACGGACCACGGAGCTCTGGTGCGAGATCGAACCCACTACCCAGAATCTGCTCTGATGGGAGGTCCGGCCTCGGAACTACTTAACGGTGCGCGGATCTCAAGTCGAGAATGACCGGAAAGCCCAGCCCCGGCTAGTTACTACGGGCCATAATAACAAGATCTTCAAACGCCTGGCTATCGTAGGCCGCCCATGAACATTGTCTTGTCCGCTAGTCTCGATGCGTTCGTGACTACTGCGCTTATGTTGGCGTACGACTTATCTCTGCTTTCTTGGCAAATACTATCTCGCAGCTGCTGCCCATACCTCTCTTTTATGAGAAGCCCAATTGGGCGTGATAATGATTTGTAGCTAAGCCTGTCCATCAACTTCTCTTACGGCGCGGAAATTCTCTGTAATTGAACCTCAAGAGACATTGAGGCAATGCGGTATTCAAATCTTGAAGTGGAGGTCTAGTCTAATTCGAACGTGCTCCGTTAGGACGTGTCGTGAAGTCGAGTCCTACCTACGACAACCCCTCCGCTACCTAGTCTCTCCCTAAGTTAATATATATACCGCGAACTGCGGAATAAACTAGGAGAATGGTCTAGGGTATAAGACCCTTTTTGCGACTGGTCGCCTCTCGGAGGGGAACATTAAGCGATATAGTTAAGTGCGTACTATTTGGAATGACTAAGACCCGGTGAACCTAACCACGATCGGTTTTCGACTAGCTAATCTAGCCTTACTCAAGGTTCTTTAACTGGTCCGGCTAGGAGGCCCTCTAGGAAGTGAAGCCACACAAGAAGCGAGGTTATATGGCTGTGGGAGTATACCGTTATAATACTAAATAGCGTTTTCTGGCTCACCTAAATATCGAACAAATCATACTCTTAGCTTAATTAGAAAGCTTGAAGGATTAAGTGGCCGCCTAGAGACTACGCATTAATAAATTGAGGGGTAGTGGTGACGACCTTATATGCCCCAAAACTGCAACGACGTAAGGTTTTGTACGCTGCTATTGCGGCCTCACCTAGGTTAGGAACGGTGAGCTACTTAGAACTACATATCTAGAGATAAGGATACTACCTCTAGGTTTTGTTTCTCCCTACCGCCAATTAAGCCAGTCTCCCGATTTCGAAACCACTCGATTAACAAAGCCTATATCCCTAGTCCTGCAACCGTTGAATAATAGCGTCCTCGCCACGCTCCGGTCGACCTTTTTACCGAGTACGAGCAAGCTAAACGTCGAAAGGAAATATTTCTGATTAGCAGTAATATCTTGAGAAAGAGCCTATATCCTACCCTAAGAATCTCTATCCTCCACAGTAATTAACGACTACAGCCCTTTCCGAAGTAGACCGATAGGCTAACGAACACAATCCGGGGCCCTATATGGCATATAAAATGATCGAACAGAGGTCTTTTTCTATAGATCTTGACTAGCAACAAACAACTTCAACACTAAGAAGGTGAAATCCTCCTACCCTCTCCTAGTGAGCAGCCCCCCCCCCCCCCCCCCTCTATGCTAGGTCTATAGGATCTAGGACGGCAGCAAAAGCAATTCTAAAATTCATGTCAGTAGGAAATATAAGAATGAGTCCTTGGCGTTATATGAGATGGAGGTATTTACCTATATTCTAAAGGCGAAGTCTGTAATATTGTAGACTGCGATAGGAAGGTGAATGATCAACAAAAGACGGAATTTGTTAAAATGAAATTGATGGGTTAATAGAGAGATGGCATTGCAAGATTCCAAAGGACCCGGCTGAGTTCTGTGAATAAAAGTAGATCGAGCAAGCTTTATGCTTCGGCGTAAGGCAAGCGTTAAAGCTCCCTTAATACGAATGCCTAAATGCCAGTGGTTGACTTAGGAGAAAGGCCTCTTTCTGACTATAGACTGGGATATAGAGGAGCTCGTACCCAGTCTCCTCTAATCATTCTTGCTTCTGTCCTCCTTTGCAAACTGATTTGATATTTAATCGGAGCATAAAAGATCGATTTGTCTTTCAATAGCTTTACGACCCGTCATTCTGAATGGGACACACGGGTCTTTTCGTTGAGAACATTGAAATGCTTTTCTCCAATTAGCTAGACTGAACACGATCTGAATGTGAAGTTCTTGCTATCGTCATATCTTCGTTTTAAAGATAGAATCTCAACAATCTTTCGCCGGATCTTCTTTCTTCTTTTCTTATGGTCTAATTTGAAAATAATAGTACTGAGATCTTCATGCCATTCCAAAATATTTGTGCAAAATAACAGTTCCTCTGTGGGTCTTTAACGTATACCGCAAATGAACCATGCCTCTCCCCCTAGCGACCAAGCAACCCAATTTGGAATGCAAAGTTGCATTGTCTGAAGTTGAGTTCTGTCGATTACCCCTGAAGGGCAATGTCAAGGATTTGGACCAAGGATATGCACGAGAACTGAGCCGTGAGTATAATACATAGCATACGAAAAGATCAGGTCCATAATATTGACGAAAAAAAGTTCCCATTGCCAAAACGATACATTTCCTAAAGACACAGCTTCTGTGTATTCTATCAACCACATTCCAGTTGCCTGGTCTGCTTGAACAGCGTCAAATAAGAATGGTGAAAAGGAACCCTCTTGTCTGAGAGATGCGGGGTGCAACCGTCCTAACCGCAATAGACTAGACTAATCTACCCACCACCTGGGCTTGGTACCTGCCACATCCTCTAACGAGAGCCAAACGAGAGAAGACTGGGCCCCAAGCGCCGAGATGTCGAGCCTCTATTAAGTATGTCGTCGGCTTCTTTCTCGGGTGCTCTTCGCCCTGGGTCATTGTTGTGGAAGATGAACATGGGTCGACGCCGCTCACTGGATGACTTTACAATTAGATGAAGATGCGATTGAAGCTGACAGCCTTGCAGAAGATGCTCAACGATGAAGTTTAAAGTTTATACTGCGAGCTCGAATAGACGTACTGATAGATTCCACAGCTGTGAGCGCATTGGCCATTATATTGTGGTAATTGCCTGTCTCCCAGACGGAATGACCGGCACCAAGACAAAGGTACGACAAAAGGCAGTTGACTCCCTTGCTTTCTTTGAACTCACTCGGACTGGTCGGCAGTTGACGATGCGGTACCAAGGTCCCCGAAACCCAAGGAACTAACAAAGAACATCCGCCTTGGGAAAATGGGTACTCCGCCTCAAGAAGATGATGACATATTCACGACATGCCTTATGTAGGTAAGTCCTACTCATTCCGATCTATATATATATCAAACCCTTCGACTTATTTTTAAAATAGGCTGTGTCATCCAGTACATTTTTGGCAAGGCCATCATAACAGGCCATTTGGGTTAATTTCCCAATGTGCCTTGAAGCTATTGAGGCCAGACCCCAGTCGTGGCATCAGCACCAACACAGTGTGATCTTGGAATACTGACCCCAATTTCAAAGCAAGCATGGATGTCCGTAAGTCCATATACCGACCTCTCGAGCATGACCAGCTCTTACGAACAATCTATCCACATGTCGAGGAATTTACGTCACGCGACTCCCAGATTGAAATATGTGATCACTTATCGTTGGGATCCCCTTTGAATCATCACGCAAATCACAGCACCACCAGAGACGACAACGAACGGTTATTCCTTGATTCACGATAATGTGGCTTAATTTCCATCAATGCGCGACCGAGATGCGGTTACGGTCACGCAGCGTATTATGATTTGGCTATATCTGGACGCGGCTGAAGAAGCGGATCATCATGCATGAACCATCCCTGAAAATGCAATGACGTTATCGGACACCTTAACCATGCCTTGTATAAGATTCTATCTGGCCAAATCACTTTGGCTGGCACCGACCAATCCCTCATTGCTTGATTGATGGGTGGGACTCCCAATATACGGTGTTTTTCATCGCCTTTTGCACCTTCACTCGAATTGGCCAGCAAAAATCAGTACCGACGATCCTCTCATTGAAGACAGGGACTCACCTTGTGGATGCGGACGATTTTAAAAGAAGCTAGTGACCTCTTCAGACCCAGAAGGTAAAAGTGGCTCCTCCCTCGAGCAGGTCGAATCGGCAATCTTCCAGCTTTACGAATACAAGCGTGGCACGACTCCCACAAGACCAACGACCAGCTTGTCATCGTAAGTACCAGTAACATACGATCCATTCTACCGGTACATTACATTCGCTTTCTGGGAATCCTCATGCAGGGACTTCCCACATGGTGGACCGCTAGGTTCTCACTGCTGCACAGCAAAAGCACAACAACGGGGCATCATGCCCACAACATTGCCCACATGGCTGAGCTGAACCACCTGTTCACAGTGGATCAAGCGGCTGCAGCCACGAATGCTGGATACATCATCAAGCCAATCCGCTAGGGCCGAAGCGAGGACATCATTCTCGGCGAGGATCAGACGACTGCCGATTCGCACGAGCCGATATCCACCATTGCTAGAAAAGGACGTTATAGTTAGGCTCTAGAGTATGTCGTGCAGATTTTGATCCACCAGCGTTTGTCAGAAATTTTCCAGATATTCGGTTAACACTGCCGAGGCCATGTTGTCGGGATCTGCCACCTTGCACATGGCGTTCTCATAGGGCTAAGAGTGTGGTGTGCAGGTTCTGGGAGAGTCTTCAAGCATCCAAGCTCACAAAGACTGAGTAATGGTTCTGGCTGATTTCTGTGACGAGTCCTATATTCTTGATGTGATTGCTACAGCCGACCAGGAACTTAGATGGTCTATACGACTGACTAATGGCTGTAAAAGTCCCCAAAACTGGCAATCTAGCTCCAAAGATTCGAATTATAATGAAAATAATATCTATCATACATAAATTGGGTAATATTACCTACGTCAACGATGATCGCCCTCGCACCAAAGCATTCGCATCCACCTTCAGCTCTACGTAATTGCCAATGCTGTACATCATCTTGATGAGTCTCTTTTTGGCAGCTGTAAGGCGGAATTTTCCTCGTCAGTCCTGTTTCAAGTTCAATCAATCCTGCCCGATAATGGGATACTCTTCAAGAACATCTCAAAACTCCACGAGATGATCCGGGGACGAATTTCACTCTATCCATGAAAAGACAAGTAAGAACACCACAAGCCTAGGTGACTGGAAAACTCCACAAAGCTCAGAAGCAGAGTTTTCAGATACTAATGATCATGTTCACATCCTGGAATTTTCCTAGCAGTGGTAGCTACACGACTTCAATGCCAAGGTTTATCTCTTGTGTGTCATTCAAATTACACACCACTACAAAGTCAAATCGGCGTCATGGTAAATCAATACGAAATAGAGACCAAATATTCTAAAATTTAGTCTTCGGAGTTGTAGTGAAGATCTCACAATCAGGCTTCAATGGCTGGCAAGGTCATCCTACTCAACCTGTCCCGCGACATACATCCGGTCATTCCAAGGATGTATTTGTCAATTCAGCTGCGGATCGCCATAGCATAACCGGGCGCAGCTGATCGGTTTACCGGATGAGGGGCGACCTGGCCCTAGTTTGTATTCGACGAATGCCCCGGGGAGCAGGGGAAAATGCAGAAAATTTGAATTTAAATTTCTTTTTGCATCTCTTTGGCAACAGTCCCATGTAGGCACGCATTGCATTGCAGGAAACCGGGGCGTCAATGATTTCCCGTATACCATAAGCACTAATAGCAGCCAAAACACTCGGATTTCGCAATTGGGAAATCATGACTCGCAAATAATGCAAAACCGTCGTGCCTCGTAACGAATGCGAGTTCTCGGATTTACGATGCGGAATTCCATCCCTGCCTTGCGGGTCAGCTGAACCTGGGGTGGATAAGTCACCTAGCAATCGGCAGGCGAGTTGGCAATTTTAACCAGAACACAGGTTTCCCGGTGAGGAAATAATTAATTTTTACACTGAGAGGGCAACAAAGTGCTGACTGCCAGGGGAAACAATAATTACAGGAGTCGTGCTATTGTCATTTACGCAAGGCTGCCTTGATTTGTGGTGCCGTGTCAATGCTCCAGTTCACGTCAAGGGCAGAGTTTAATTGTGTGGACACATTGCGATCGAGGGTTCGTTCAGCATAATTTTGCACGCGAAAGGGTGTCATTCTGATGAAATTGCGGAGACGTGGTATTGCCAAATCTGGGAGTTTGCAGATGGACCCATTCATGGCAGGCCGATCAGTGTCCACTATTGCGAGTCGAGAACCTAGGATATGGGGATTCGCGCCATTTGCCGAGATTCAGGTCTCCATTTTCTCAGGACCGGGTATCCGTCCTGGAGTTAGTTTACCAGGGTACCCGGATCACTACTGAAACGAGGGAGACTGGAAATAGATCTTCAGCTAGTTTTGACTAGAGTGTATCGTAATAATAAGAAATTATAGCAATCAAACGATCCTCGCAAAAAATAATTCGTAATTATGAAGTGTCGTATACTTGAAATCAGCCCTCGCCCGAGACATGTATAAGTCGGTCACTGTACGACTGAATTTGGAATCTTTGCTCGACCAGTGGCAATGTTCACAGATTCAAGCATACTAGTGTAGTGACAGGAGCCGGAGTTTGGTACGGACGGTGGATCCGGTGGAGTCTCAGATTCAGCTCACCATTTTCCACATCTTCCATCTGACGCCCGCCTATTATTTCCCCCCTCCCGGCTCTTCAGGCCGAGTGGGGAGTGGGGGGCGCTAAAATTGTCGGTACAAACCTGTTCACTCGCTGCCCGCTCCACCGGACCCACCGTGCTACTGCACTTCACCTTTTGGACGAGGCCGATGGAAACAGTCGCAGCCCCTCTCAGACGGACTTCTCCGGATCTAGACTTGACAGGTGTTATCGTAAGTGCGCATGCTTCACCTTGCGCCTCTAAGAAACGGCTGCTGCACGGCTGCCGCAGAATTCGGCGGGTTGTCCGGATATGCCATCGTTCGCACGGTTGTTTCCGTCAACCAAATGGAGCTGTGCCGGGGGTTGATCTCGGGAGGAGCGGGAGCTAGTGGATACCTTTGCGTCAGATATCCTCCATAGTTCATACATCATGTCACGATCGCCGATGGCTGGACCCAGGCATCCAACCCCGCGCGAACTGTGACTGCCATGATTGAGACGTGATCAGATGGGTCAGTGCCCATGCCAATCGATCGACGATTCGTCCAGCATTGTCCACTAAGTGCTCCGAGTGCTCGCGACAATTGGCTACCACCGCTATGGTCCATAGCTCCGGCGAGCTCTCGAAGAGAAGGCTACGAGACACCACAGCACAAAATAGAGCAGAATTGCCAGCCAGCCATGATTCGTGCACGGTTCACGTATCGAAATTTATGAAATACATCTTTTGACACAGCCTACCACGCGTACGATGGGAGGGCGGCCCCTTATGCACCTCAGCGGTGACCCCGAAAATTGGCTAGTCAATGCTTGTACCTGTGATATTTGTCTACTCAGCTTGAGTGGGCCTAATCTTGCCGCTCCTTTGAGCCGGCTACCAGATAATTTGGGTCCATGATGCTAAAGTGGATAGCCGAATGCTGCCCATCATCACCGCAGTACATCCTTTTCTGCATTGCTCCACGTTGGCTTCTCCACGTTCACCTCCGCCAGACTGGAATACGGGAGAATTACCACCAGTAGACGCCACTTACTTATCGCGCACCTGCCTGCAATTGCATTGCCTAAAAACTAAGATCCACCCTAGTACGGGCGTAGCGAATGCGAGTTGAAACCTTTCGAGGAACTGAATGGAGGAATTGACGCCAGTTTGCCTATCCCCGGGAGTCTACTGCGTCTTCGGCCCACACCTGGTTGCCCTTAGCTTTGTTTTTGCAGCCGATCAACGCAATGGAGGCGGGAGGAGGTATTCCGAGTCCACAAAAGCTGAAGCTCATCTCCACTTCTCCATGCTCATGCAGTAGTGAAGTTAAGTTCCATTACCACAACCATCGTCATTAGTTTTCGGTGTAAAGCGAAAAAAGAAACCAAAAAAATATTGGCAGAAATTCGCATTCCACCCTCGATTCTACTACAAAAGCCTTCTTGCACCCCGACACACGACATTTTCCTTCTCCTCTCCAGCTCCCATCTCCCATCTCCCATCTCACATCTCCCATCTCACAATATCCATTCAGTGTGTTATACGCCTCTCTATAGTCTTATACCCGATTAAATTGCGGGTTTGCGTCGATTATTCTGTTGTTTCAAGAGCTGTTGCTCAGAGAAAGAAGCTATCTCCGAACCCACACCCGCTCCCCGCAAGATCTCTACACCTCCGAAGAGACATCCAGGACTGTCTACTGAAAACGTGACACTCCCTCCCATTATAAACAAGAAGATCAGAACCAATTTGACCGAATCCACACCTCTTATCACCAAAATGGCTCCCGGTCTCATCTCTCCCCTCCCAGGGAACCACACATCGTCTTTCTACTCCACAATGCCTGGTAACTCCCGACAGGTGTCCGGCATCTCTGCTATGTTCGACAACGACAGTGTCTCGAACCATGGCCGCTCCAACCGCCGCGAATCTACCATGCCGCGAAAGTACAATGGAGCTGGAAATTCCCACATCACTAGCGTCGTACAGTCCCTTCACCGTCGTAGTGGTGATGAGCTTGGCGTTGACACATATGCCCTTCTGAACACCCGGTACCATGACATTCGTGATTGGATCCGGAACCAGCGTATGAGCCACCTGCCCGCCGAGGGAAGCAGCTATGACAAGGTGCTTGCCTGGGCGCAATTGTTCATTGAGCGCCTGAACAAGTTCGATGAGAACATCCAAGGCTTTGCCGGAGATAGCTACCTTGCTGCACAGCTATCCTACGGTTACTGTTTTTTGCTGCTTCAGGTTCGTTGATAATCGATTGGAGGGAGTCAATTGGTCACATACTAATGAGGTCTTATAGCTTGGCAAAGAGAACGCTCCGGCGTTGATGGTCTCCTTTGGCTTCTTCTACAGCACCTCTTCCACTCTGGTTAACCTCCTTGACCGGACCGAGCTGTTCGATGTCTCCCAAGATATCAAAGAGCAGCTGATCCTGGCTCTAGCCGACCTTGTTACCCTGGTCGCTAGCGTGTCCACCCACTTCCACCAAGCCATCAGTGGTCTGACTGATGCTGAGGTAACTGTCAATATCTATGACACCTTCCCCGGCCAGATCCAGAGCTTCAAGGACCGCTGCTCGAAGATTTCGGAGACTATGTGGCGCCACCAGCTCGCCAAGGAAAACATTGACACCGAGAAAGGTAAGCCTATCCAGGTGCACCCCGACAACTCTAGTTGCTGATCTGAAATGTATGAAGTTTCTGTGGTTAAGTCTGTTCGTGGCTGGCTCGCCCCTGAAGACCGTGTCCTCAACCACCTCGCCGAGAACTCCTCTCAGCTTGCTCATGAGCGTGAGGAGTTGACCTGCTTGTGGATGGGTCATTATCTGACCCGCTTCCTGAAAGACAAGAAGCAGCATACCTTGTCCTTCCACGGAAAACCTGGCTCTGGAAAGACCGTCCTGGCATCTGTCATTGTTGACCGTCTCCAGGACCAGATAGGTGGCTACACCTACAAGAGTCTGTTTGTCCCCATTAATGCCCGCATCCCGGCCGAGACTACTGCCATCTCAATTACGAAGACTATCCTTCACCAGCTCTTTGAGAAGCGCATTGGAAACATCCAGCTTTTGCATATCCTGGGCGAGGCCTTCGAACGTAGTCGCAAGACTACTGATGTCGCCGAGTACGAGACCATTTTATGGACCGCTTTGCAGCGCTCTTTGGCGGCCGCTCTCCCGGGTGCTAAGGACTTGGTCATTGTTGTTGATGGTCTTGACGAATCCACCTGCAATGAGTCCACTCTGTTCAAGAAGCTCACTTCCGCCGTTGTGGGCGGTACTAATGTGAAGCTGATCACCCTCGGGGCTGAGAAGCAGACTGGCGACGGGATCCAAACCATTCCCGTCAGCGAGGAGCGTATCTACGATGATGTCTCTATTGTTGTGCGCTCCAACTTCCAGAAGCACAGCCAGATCTTCCGCGATTTGAGTGAGTTTGAACAGGAGGCCGCCGTTGACCAGATCACCGAGGCCTCTCACGGTTCCTTCCAGTGGGCTAAACTTGCCACGAAGAAGGTTTGGGCAGAAACCAGCCCCGAGAACTTCCACAAGACCCTCGAGACTATCTTCAAAAGCCCCCCAACCATCACCGACTTCGTGACTTCCACTTTGTCTTCTCCAGAAGTCGTGGAGCAGGCTAAGTTGATGCTTCTGTGGCTTGCTACTTCCGATCGCCCGCTAATGATCAAGGAGCTCACCACCCTTGCCAACATTAATGTGGAGAAGCAGACTGTGCTGAACGAGAAGGTTGAGCCACTGAAGGTCCTTCGGCCGTTGTCTTCACTTATCTTCGTTCAAGACGGCCAGGTGTATCTCCGACACGCGCTGATCCGCACTGCCGTGTTGGATGTCTTCCACAAGGGCAAACTTGTGCCAACTATCAAGGATCGCCATCATGACTTCGTCACCCGCTTGTTTATTTACATCAAGAGCACGATCAACGAGCAGCACTCTCCTTCACTGACTCCTCTGGATCCTCACGATTCTAGCTTGTTGGTCCAGAGAAGTCCCCTCCTTGACTTCGCTGTTCGTTACTGGCCTTACCACCTGACCCAAACCACAACCTACACCACTGGTGGTGAAGGCCCTACCGCGAAAGAGTTCAGCAAGATATTCCCTGTCTCTATCACTCTGCTGTTGCTCCAAAACACTCTTTGGCAAAACATCTCTACCCCGACTCTGTTGACTTTCCAGACCACTGTTACGAACTTGTGCCGCCACATCCTAACCCCCAACAACGTTGTGACTCTGCAATCGCTCATTACTCTGGCTATGTTGCGTCGTGATATTAACAGGGTCCCTGAGGCCGTGCCTCTCTTCTATGAGATTGTCACTCTTAGCAACACTTTGCTTACCACTAAGCACATTGTGACTATGCAGATGGCCACTATGTTCCTCGAGATCACCACTGAGCAGATTACCAGTAGCAAGACTGAGATCATGATCAAGCGCGAGGAGATTTTCCTAGTCTTGATCGAGACCTACAAGGTGCACTACGGTGCTACCTCCGAGAAGGTTGTGACGACTCTTCGCGCTCTCATCGAGCACTATCGCTTGACTAAGGAGGAGAAGAAGATCCAGCAGATTACGATCCAGATCCAGACAATCACTGGCCAGTACGCGGGTGAGGACAACGACAGCCGCGATCTCCACGTCCACCTAAAGCGCCACAAGCACCGTGGTGAGGGCGGTATCGGCTTCGTGTTCGATGTTGAGGAGGATGAATTTACCAGCGACGCCTTCGACTATGAGGCTCTGGTCAAGCTTGCTCAACAATATACCTCTGAGCGCCGGATAACCGAGGCCGAGCGGATCTACGTCGAGATCTGGCAGCGCGCCAGCAAGGAGTGTCGTACCCAGTACTCCGAGCATTGGGAACAGATCAAGCTGAAGGCTGTCGTGGTCTACACTCAATTCCTTCAAACTCAGAAGCGTGAAACTGAGGCCTCCTCGATCCTGTCTTCCGTCTACGAGGAGTACCGCTCTTCCACCACGACTGTCACTGAGAGCACTGCTTCCCACTTCCACCAGATCGCGAAGATCATGACTGCTGTGGGAATGTCTGCTGCTGCTCTGACCATCTTCAAGAAGGTACAGCACCACTACCAGAGCACTAACAGCACTCAATCATCTTCCTACTCCGAGGTCCAGCAGATGATCCAGACAACTCAGCAACATGTCATGCAGTCGGCAAGCTCCTCTTCTTCTTCAACTGTCTCTGAGTCCGTTCTGGAGGAGATTGTCTATGAGGCCTCTAGCTCTAGCTCCAGCATGAGTCAGAGTTCGTTCACAGCCACATACACCCTGGTCGAGCTCTACGTTGGCCAGCACCGCTGGAAAGACGCTACTCGCGTTGTCAAGAAGGTCCTCCAAAGCCTCTGGCCCTCCCTGTTTGCTCCTTCGATCCAGGACGTTGTTTTGCCTACTCAACACGTTGAGAAGTGTATTGAACTTGCTGAGCGCTTCAGTCAGTGCTACCACTACCGTCGTCGCTTTGCTCGTGAAGAGAACATTCGTATTCGCGTCTACCATGCCGTCCGTGCTGCTAAGCCTGTCGATGATAAGATCCGTGAGCGTGTCACCGCCGAGCTTGTGCAATTCTACGAGCGCTCTTCCCAACTCGACCGCGTCATCAGCACTCGCCAAGAGATTCTCGAGGACTACGTCAAGCACTATGGCCCAGAGCACCCCACTGTCATCAAGACTTTGTGGACCCTGGCTAAACTCACCCACCCTCGTCCTATCTCCGTGGAGTACTACCAACGCATCATCCGGGCCCTGAACAAAGACTCGCCTCACTGCCACCACGATGCCATCGAGCCTCTGATCATCGTCTTGACTGAGCTCTTCAACCAGAGCCGCTACACTGATGCCGTACCCTACTACTCGCTATTGTTCACTACGTGGTTGCACGACCCGAAGAAGAGCCCCAAATTCCAGGACACCACCTTCGTTCTGGACTTCTTCAGAAAGTACACTCAGTGCCTCCGCAGTGTTCGCACTGAGTACACCGTCATCCACAAGATCACCACTGACTTCCAGTCCAAGGTCAAGGTGGTATTCGGTGCTACCGCTTCGATCACCATCCAGGCTACCCTGACTCTCGCTAAAGTGTGCCAGGAGTCCAAGCGCTACGAGTCCATCGCTATCTCTCTATACGAGGAGCTTCTTAAGATCGAGACTGATGAATTTGACCATGAGGAGATTCGGGCCACTCTTGATGGTATCTATGAAGAGCAGACTTCTATCGCCATCAAGTCCGACTCTGTGTCCGAGGAGATGGTCTCTCGTGCTTCCAAGATCCTGCGCAAGCGTGTTACCACCATTCGCGAGCAGCACGGCTGGGCCCATGAGGAGTCCCTATCTCAGTTGACTGAGATGGTCAACTTCCATTACAAGCATAGCAAGATTGAATCCGTGCTTGAGGAACTCAAGCAGTCCACTGTGCATATCCTGTCCTCGGAGACTTCGTCGGTCGCCTTGGCTGCCGCTGCTGTTACCATTGCGAGTAGCTACATTGCCACCAACCAGGTCTCCAAGGCCACTGAGCTGTCCCAAGAACTGTATCGCCAGGTGATCATGAAGGATACCACCAGGGTCAAGGAGACCCAGTTTGATCTTACCACCAAGGGTCGTCAGAGCCTGATCTTCCTTGCCCAGCTTGAGCATAGCCTTCGCCGCAGCACCTCGACCATCACCGAGATCCTGGCGTCGCTGACCACTGAGTATGTGTACTTCGAGGAGTTCCGCAGCCAGACTGTATCCAAGACCAGCACATTCCAGTCGGTATCTTTGTCTGCTTCTCGCTTGTACCACTTCCTGCTCCGCAGCAACCGACACAGCGTCGCTACCCGTGTCTTCGATAACTACGTTGCCTACTTCATTAGCACTGAGGGTAAGCGTGTCAAGTTGACCGAAACCGCTCAGGTCAAGATCCTCCTGGTGACCATCCTGGACCATTTCAATACTCACCAGTCCTCAAACTTCGTGCGCTCGGTCGGTATCGCCGCCAACTACCGTGTTCTCAACCTTCTCGAGAAGAAGAGCTACGACCACGCCGCCGATCTCGCGATCGCTGCTTTCCGCTACATCTCCGCCCACGATGTCTACCGCACCCCTGCCATTGTCAAATTCGTTTTCACCCTGGGTATTTTCGTCACCGGCCGCACCCTCAGCACCAAGCCTGATGCCGCCGCCCAGAAGAAGCTCAATGGCGTCTCCGCTGTTATCATTCAGGAGGTGCTCCGCACCATCGGCGATCTCAAGATCAATCTCGCCCAGATCGACCTGACCTACCTAAACATCTTGATCGGTCTCCTTGGAGAGCAGAAGGACTACAAGAACCTCGTCTGGCTCCTGTCCAGTCTCTGGAACAGCCGCAACCAGCAGGCCAATTGGTCCCCTGCCATCACCATCCAACTCGCTCGCCGCTATATCTTGGCCCGCTACATGGTTGGTGACGCCCTCAAGGCCTCCCGTCTCGCAGAAGACATCGTGTATAACTGCCGCCGCGTCAACGGCGCCCGTCACCACAGCACCCTGGAGATGTCCACCCTGCTGACCCAGCTGTACACGGGTATTGCCCAGCAGTACCAGTCCAGTAAGGGCGGCCAGCACATGGCCAACAAGTACTACAAGAAGTCCGCCGCTGTGCACGAGAATCTTCTCCGTGTCTTTGTCGACTCTGACTTCGAGGACTTCGAGGATCGCCTTGATGGCTCCTTCAGCATGGATGGCTCTGCAGTCGACATTGACCTAGCCGACTCTTCTAACGGTCTCTCCTCGATTTCTGAGGGTGAACACGTCCGTCAGCACCTGCAGCTCCTCAAGCTGTCCGTCCAACGTCTGGGTGATTGGCCCAAGGACTACGCTGAGTATGAGCGTCTGAATGCCGAACTCTTCTCTGAATTTAAGCAGGAGCTTTCTGGCGTCGAGGGAGTGGAGAAGTGGAACTTGAAGAGCTTTGGCTCCGGCAAGGCTGCTTCCGACGAGGATACTTTCAAGCTGGACTTTAGCTCTTGGGAGCTTGAGCTCCAGCCTACTGAGGAGGTCGAAGAGGAACTGTGAAAAGTGTCTGAATTTGTTTTACAAGAACAATTTGTCTGAGATGGGAGTCTACTGGGCAACATTGTCTCTTTTATTGAATTGTCTATATAGCGTTTCTGTACGATTTGTTTTGAATATCTTGATTTCCAAATGATTATATATTCTGGTCAATTTCTATCTTGTCTGATTCTATCGGTACCTCCCAACGACTATGCTCTAATAGTTCCTGGCCTAAAATTTTGAACAGTTATGTGTCATTGGAGCTGGTTAAGAGCAGAGAATGGTCAGGCTTCCTGTAGGGCTTCAATTCCCTAAGATTTCTAGATAGTGATGCTTGAAGCTTCTATGTCTCCGGAATAGGACGATCGCTCATCACTAAAAAGTAAGTGCGTTGATCCGTTAGATGGTAAAGTACACGTCCAACGAGATAGTTGACTGTGCTCCACACATCTGTCAAATGGCGCTTTGCTTGACCTGAGCCTTGAAAATTATATTGCCTCGGGGATCAATCTTGTCTTTAGCTTTGACATCGCCACTTATACTATCAAATCAGAAGCTGAGAAACACACACTTGTAGAACAGGGAGCCAGCATTCCAGATAATTTGCCTTCATATCATGGTCGCTGTAGGACCTGCGGATTTTTTATTCTGATGGTGGTATCGTGACAGGTAAATACGAAGTACTAGGCATGTGGCTATTGTGGCAGCGCGCATCTCTTGTACGGGGTTTGGGAAGATACCTGGTGTTGGTGGATTCGCCCCCGTTGTGCCTGCTGGTAGTAGTAAACCGGTTCAGTCGACCACACCGCAGGCTCTGGATGAAATTTGCGCAGCTATGGTTCTCACAGCCTTGATGAGTGTTGCTTTGGTCCAATGGCCCATTTTCGACGGGAGATAATCATGGAAGGCCAAAATTTGGTTAAGTTACAGGGGAAATATTCATAAAAACAAAACATCGTTATTTCCTCGGGACGCCAGGCCGACAGATAATGCATAGAGCGCCGGGTATATCAAAACAAGACCACAAAAAGCTTTTTGAGAATAGCTTTTTTTCCGTATCCACCCACACTCACAGGAGATCAAAGTCATCCAACTTCTGCTGGTAGCGCATAATGTTGCGCTTAATCTTGCTAGAGTCGACCCAAGTGAGGAAGTCTTCCATGTTCCGCGACACTAGGAACGCCGGGTCGGTGACAACTTCAGTTCCGACACGGACGTGCCCCTGCTCGATGAAAGTGGCCGCAGCCTTGATAGTTTCGACCATGCCAGTGCGAACCATCAAAACGGCCAATCTGCGTCGGCAAAATGCAGAGACCGTAACCTCGCGCTCGACTTTGGACAATCCTGCACCCTGCTCGCGCGACTGCTTCAAAATACCCATGCGCCACAGTTTATCCAGCATTTCGGATTCCATCTTCTTGCGAACGGGGTCGGAGTCTGGGTCGAGCTGAGAGAGCTTGTGGGCCAGCGAGCGAAGGGATCCACAGAGAGCATTGTATTTGCGGTAGTCCATGGGATCTTGGAGGAGGTACCTTTGGCGGATGGTGTGCTCGCGGTGGTTGCCATCGGACTTGTACGTGTGGAAGTCGACCTTCCGGAGAAGTCTATTTCGAGGTTAGAGATTGTTCTTGGGGTTGCAAGATTGAACGCAGTAGACGCCGAATCGTGCGCGCGGATTGATGGAACTCACTTCTTCTCGTGGTGCTTGAGTTCGCGAACCATCTTGGCAGATTCACCACAGTCAAGAAAAGAAAGATGTCGGCAAGCTTGCAGCGTGTAGGACAAGTCGTGAAAAAAGACGGCGATAACGAAATTTGTTATCTGGGCGGTGTCATTCTGCCGTGTCGCGACATGCATCACGTGATCTGATCTTGACCGAGAATGAGCGACAGCGAATTGCCATTCATCGCGAAGTATGTTTTATCTACATTGAAATGAGGGATGACTCAATTGCAATTACACACAGGATACTGAGATATATCAAGAAAGTTGGTGTGGTCGATTTGGTAGACGCAAGTGGATACTGTAGGTCGAACATAAGGAGACCCTAGGTGATTTGGGTCCTGAGCTACAACTCTAATCCTCCACTTCGGAGTTTCTGGACGTAAAACCAAGAAAACATCTCAGAATTTGCGTTATATCGCCTAGAAAGCTATACTGAGCCCAAAACCAAGATACTAATCACGACCCCTCTCATCAGAGTTCCAAGTGGCCTTCCAGTCCACAGCGTGGAACGGCCATCCACCGAGCCCAATGGTGAATTGAGTGTTCCCTTCGATCTCCTGTGCATTCGCCTTCAGCTCATCGATATCCCAATTTGCCCACAAGAACTTGCTCTTCAAGAATTGCGCTTCAGGACTCGCAAGCCAGACACAAAAATGTGCCGGCAGAGAAACTAGACCGATGTCAGCTTAAGACAGAATATCCCTCGGCTATAGTGATACTCACCATGGTCTTCAATGCCAGTAGCTTTGACACCACCCGCTTCTCTATTCATGTCGGTGTCCACGATCCCAGGCTGGATATGGAAGATGCGAAGATTAGGATTCTCGAAAGCCAGGCAATCCCAAAGCCGGTATACCGCCAGCTTAGCGACCGTGTACGCCGCAAACCCTTCGGCGAAATTCACATGTGCAGCACTCGAGTTGATATCAATAGCTACTGCATGTTCGGATGCGTGACGAAGAAAGGCTTGCGCGACATACAAAGCTCCTTTAAGATTCTGCTGAACAGCTTCGAGGAGCCTCGCGCTATCCACATCCTTCACAGAACCCATGGGACCAATCGTAGCCGCGCCGCTGACCAGGACATCGATGTTTCTCCGACTAGTAAAGTTCGAAAATGCCATGTTCACTTGGCTCTGATCGGTGACATCAGTCGAAGCAACGTAAACTTCAACATTCGGGAACTTCTTTTCGATAGAGGCTTTGGTCGCCAAGAGGGGCTTTTCCCGGCGGCCAAGAAGAGCAATTCGAGAAGCACCGGCCGACGCAAAAGCCATAGCCGTCTCTGCGCCTATGCCTGTGCCGCCTCCAGTCACAAGCACCGCCTTGCCCTGAGCAGAAAGTTCCGGGCGGGTGGGAGAAATGGATGGGTAGCTCTCTGAGTGCCATGTTGGAGTTGGGGATGGAAAAGGCGCCATACTGAATGTCAGAGGGGTCAGCGGGATCTATGAACTGTTCTTTGGAATACAGTGAAGTGATGATTGCGTTGAGGATACTGCATAGAACGACAGATGGCCATATTTAAATATTGATCAGAAACCATCTGGGACACAATCTCGGATTCATGCAATTTGAAGAGATAACATTTGATCTATCAATTGATACCATATGATTTTTAAACGCAAACAAGACATTCCAATGGTATATTGATCAAATGAGAGTGTTTTCAGGCATGATGACAGGCGTGTCCTCCATGCTTGGCAAGTACAAATTGTCCCGCCCCGAGCTGACAAATACTACCTTTCAACCATCCCAAACAAGTACCCCGAGATCTTCTTACTTCACCTGCAAAGCTTTTACAACGTTTTGATCCAGGTTGACATGTCCGAAAAAGAAAATTCCCCTGAGCCTGTTCTTCGATGCGGAGATTGCAACAAGCCGTTCGATAAGCGTGAGTGTTACTTCCCGCAAGTACTTTGCAATGCCGAGTCACTCATGGGTGTCGTTTAAGAATCCACTTTGAAGAGGCACGGATACTACTGTCGGTCTCGGCATAGTGGTGGGACTATCAAGCCTCACTCGTGCATCTCTTGTGCCAACCGGAAACTAAGATGCGACAAGACGCAGCCTAGATGTTCTAGGTGCAAATCCAAGGACATTGAATGTCATTACATCGCAAGACTTGCCAAAATTCCAAGAAAAAACACTCAAACCACTAAAGAAGCGGCAATCAAGTTCAGAAACGCAGGAAACCGATCCCCTTCAGCTCCTTCGAGCCTCAGAAATTACACCGAAACAAGTAACAATGATACTCCAAGTGATGACACTGCGCTTGTCACACCAACAAATTTCGCAAGCATCGACGCAGGCCTTATAGACTGGAACCCCGATATCGACTTTGATGACATTTTAACCTCGGAAGTCTATGAGAATGTCCCAGAACAACCATCGGATGCATGGTCGTTGACTGATCACGTAATGTCAACGTACAAGATCGAC
This sequence comes from Penicillium sp. IBT 18751x, assembly GCA_028828935.1. Classification (NCBI taxonomy): domain Eukaryota; kingdom Fungi; phylum Ascomycota; class Eurotiomycetes; order Eurotiales; family Aspergillaceae; genus Penicillium; species Penicillium sp. IBT 18751x. The sequence goes on along the minus strand of JAQJZS010000001.1, from coordinate 2,055,587 downwards.
CAAATGTGGACCCCGAATTGGTCTCTACCACAGCAACCAACATCAAACCCACGGATCCTGAAAATGCGATTAGATCCAAGGCCCGGGTTTCAAAGGACCACCACTCTCATCCTGCACACTCTGAAGTCGTACATCCTAACGATGCTACGAAATAATTCACTGCCACCATTCATTCACCCCACTTTTACATCAGCTGCTTTCGATATGGAGCCACTGGATAATTGTCTCAACCTGGTACACATGATCAGTAGTGGAATCAAAGGGAGTCGAAAGCTGTTCTGGAGGAATGTATGTATAGAATGTGAGCGCCTGCGCTGTGAGGTAAGTTAAAAACTCTGCATACATATAAGAAGTACGCTAACCCTGCAATAGCCTTGGAAACTTTCGAATTGGGAACTGCTCGCTGCTTTGCAAGCCATGTCGATTTATGTTCTAATCAGGTTGGATGAAGGGGAGACAGAGCACAATGACTGTGATTCATTGTTAATTGGAACCATCATAGTAAGTCTCATTGCTTGTTTCCGGTTTTGTCTTAAGCTAATGATGAAATGAAGATACTGGCGCAACAAATTACTCACAACGACATCGCAAGCCACTATAATGTGGATCAGAGCTGGAAAGACTGGCTTTATGAGGAGTCGAGACGAAGACTATCGGTAGTTTATCGAGTCATCAACATGCTAGTTGATTTCGAGCCTGCCGCATTGTGTGATCTGCCCAAGGACTTAGTCTTAGCTCCACTGCCAGCTAAGAAGGAGCTTTGGGAAGCGAGTGATGAAATTGTTTGGACTAAAGAGAGCGAGAATGAGCGAGAGCCGAGGAGTGACTTTGGGTTAGCGAAGAGTGGTGAACTCGTGAGGCTTGGCGGGGATGGTAAGACTGTATTGATTCACACGGCTATCACGTCCGAAAGTCCTCCAAGAGCTAGTGCAAGCTGGGAAGAGTGGTGTTCCGGGATGGATAGGTTTGGTGGCCTTGTAATGCTTGCTGCTTCTTTGGTAGTCGGGTAATTGCGTGCCGTCAAGCTAGGGTAATGGAGACCTTAATGATCTTCCAAATCGTGAAAATTTTAGACTGAGATTACATGAATTTAGATCAGAAGTGTGTGATCGCATTGAATTTTACCTGATTTTGAAAACTACTGTAATATGAATTTGTAAAAGAGTCAAAGTTTGATTAGGAATTGCAAGTAGCTTCATTAGTCATATCGGGCATGCTGGCGTGGGGTCGTAAATGTAAATGCAAGAATAACAATGCAAACATAAGGAAATTCATCAAATCATGATTCACCCACGACAAGTCGGCTAGTCTGAGCGATCTTTTCACTCAGGCCTAAAATGTTCTGCGCACCCATAATGTCCAGTAGGGAGACGTCGGCTTTCAACTCTTTCACGATCCAGGAGCGGAATTCCATTGCGACCAGTGAGTCAATATTTCCGAACCCGAACCTTTGTGGGTCGAGCTCTGTTGTTGGGATGGCTAGTAGAGAAGACAGTCGTTCGACAAGGCCGTTTGAGACAATTGCTATGGCGTCTTCTTTGCTGGATGCTGCAGTAAGAAGTGCGGCCGTGCTGATAGTCTTTTGTGTCCCTGTCTCACTTTTTTTGGCGATAGTTGTTGTTCGAAGATGCGTGAATAGAGAATAATTGAGATATCTCGGTGATGGGATGCCGTTTTTCTCGCACATCTGAGCGGTTGGGAGACCAAGAACCAATTGCGACTGAGAGGCGGCATTTGAATCTACCTTCTTGTGTCTGGAATCGATCAAGAACTCAATGGCGGCATGTACCTCGTCTTCGCGCAAGAGTTCGAATAATGCTGCTGTGTTCGTGGGCATCGAGTTTCGATTCTCCGCAACCCATCCGACACGTGAGACACTACCCAGGTTGATACTGGATGCTTTCAAGCCTTTGGAACTACGGAATGCGGCCAGTGCATCTTGGAAGGTGTTTCCGGCTGCGTAATTGGCTTGACCACGGTTACCGAAGATGCCGGCAACCGACGACAACATCACAAAGAAGTCGAGATCTTCTGGGAGGGTTTGGTGCAGGTTCCACGAGCCTTGAACTTTGGGACTGATTGTAGCTTTCCAATCATCGAACGACATGCTGGCAAAAGCACCGTCCTAAGAAGAACGTTAGCAAGGACTAGGAATCGGAAGACTTGATCTACTTACTCGTAAGACCATAGAGCCCTGGAAACACCCTTTGATTGGCGGCAATGTAGTCGAACACTCATCGACAACAGCGCGGAGACGATTTGCATCAGCAACGTCACAGGCAAAAATATAAGTCTTGCAACCAAAACTCTCCAGGTCTGTAATCATCTCTTCGACCGGCCCCGTCACAATTCCAGTTCGGGAGAGGAAAATGAGATTCTGTGCACCACGGGAAGCCATCCAAAGAGCCAGGCTGCGTCCCAACCCACCAAGGCCACCAGCGAGTACGTACGATGCATTTCTGTCGAATTGATAAGGAGGCATGATATCAGGGGCAACGAGAATGGTATCAGAAGGATTCGGGACAAAGACAATCTTGCCTGGACTCTGATTATCTCGCAGAGCGTGTATGCCATCTTTGATCTGCGTGAAATTCATGACTGTCGTGCGGTAAATCTGGCTGATCTTGCCTTCAGAGAATAATTTGAATGTCTCTGTCAACAGACGCCGAACAAGCTTAGGGCGTCGTCTTATCAGGAGTGACATGTCGATGCTGGACACAGTCACATTACATTGTAGTGAATTGATCTCGATAACGGTATCAGTCCGAGAGTTCTTGCCAGATGCCTCAATGAAGCGACCGAACGGGGCGATGCAGCTCAGAGACTCTTGTAGTGCTTCACCAGTCAGAGTATTAAAGATGACATCGACACCTTCGCCTTTTGTGCTTCTCATGATACCCCTAGCAAAGCTGAAATTGCCGCATGAAAAGACATGATCATCGGGAATGCCATATTCTGAAGTGACGAATGATCGGTCCTCAGGCTTTGACACCGTGGTGTAAATTTCGGCTCCAATTTTCTTGGCGTATTGAATAGCTGCTTGACCAAGATCAGAGGCACCAGTGTGGATCAAGACAGTGTCATCCTCGCTGAGTCTGGCTATTTCGTTCAGTCCGTATATTACGGCCGTGTAAATCGAAGGCAGCCCAGCAGCGACTTCGAACGGAACATTTTCTGACAATCTGACTGCCAGAGTCTGATCGACTCGAGCCAAGGTCCGGAAGCATGTAGCTTCCGCGCTCATGAAACTGACACGATCACCTGGGACGAGGCTGTCCACTGCACCGCCGACTCTCTTGACAATACCAGAAGCCTCATTTGATTGACTAGCTGAACCGGACTCGGGGTTAACGCCCACTGCGCACACCTCGATCTCAACTTCCGTGTCGTTCAAAGAAGTCTGAAGCGAATCGCACATGGTCCAATGCAAACCATTTGGTCCAGAGACAAGCTCAACTGGCTTTTCCAAATCACCGATTCTCTTCATTTCGAGCGCCAGATTCGAAGACTGTAGATTCAGGAAGTTGTCTGCCTTCTCCCACTCACGCAGACGACCGATGAGAATTGTGTCATCTTTGAGTAGATATTCTGCATTGCGATCATCATCGTTCTGCTCCAGGAACTGTCGTTCAATGATCTTGCGAATGTTAATGGCCAGCGTAGTCGTGGAGATGCCCTTACAATTAGCGACTTCCAGTGTCACAATGTTCGAACAATCAGCATCGCGTTCCCAACGAACGGTGCGAAGTAAACCCATGCTCATGTTTGTGAACGGTTCATCGCGCTGATCGGGTGTCACCCATAACAGGCTTTCGCATTTCATCAGCATCTTTCCGAGAGAGGTGTACTCTTCTTCGTCCATTTCAGAAACAAAGTTCTTCTCGAGGTCAACTAGAGAGAGATAAACAGCGTCTTGGTTTGCCAGCTGATCAAGCTGCGATGGATCCACTATAGTCACTTTCGGAGCTCCATCTATTTGCGGAAACATTTGGCGAAGGACATCGATTGTACCCGCCGTTGTAGGTGATCCGGATGACAAAATGAAGATATTGCGGACGGACTTGACTTTGGGTCGCGTGGCTGTAGAGACGATTATGCTCTGCCAGCTCAAGTCTTCCTGGGTCGAGCTCGGGTACTCGATATCAACACCAGAGAACCCGGACTCCGAGAGGACTTTGTTCCATTCGGTAGCTGGTATGTAAGGACACCATTTTCTGACAGGCTCATTGCCGAGCCACCATCCAGGGAGCTGACCGAAGACAAGGGGGTACCACAAGAAGTCCTGTCTGATGCCTTCCTGCATGATAAGCTGTCCACCAGGTCGAAGCAGAGAGCGCAAATTGCCAAGAGCATTGTGGAGATTGGCAGTGGCGTGAATAACGTTTCCCGCGAAGATCAAGTCGTACTTTCCAGTCTGGAAGCCTTGGTCGGCAGGGCTTCTCTCGATGTCAAGAGATTGGAACGTCATGATGTCACTCCATGGCTGGAAGCGATGTTTCGCCTTCTCAAAAAATCCTGATGAGATGTCGGTGAACGTGTAGTGTGCGACACTTCCTTGGTTCGTATCTGGGTTGGGCGAAAGTACTTTCAAAACTTCGGCTGTGAAGCTTCCTGTCCCGCCTCCAATTTCCAAAATGTTCAGTTCTGAGTACTGATGACGCAGAAGAGAAAGGTGGCTTTGGAGATGCTGTGGGAGATCGTAAAGATGGAGGCCTTCTTTGTAGACGCCTTCCATGACTGCATCCTCACCAAACATCAAGTGTAAAGGGTCAACTTCTTGCTGCATGATTCTGGCAATGTTGCGGCCCATGCGAGCAGTGATTGCTCCTTCTGAACTATGCGCTTCGACCTCGTCAAGTATAGCACGTTTCGTTGCATCATCTTGGACGACCTGCTTGAATTCGGCGTAGGGAAGATGAATTATCTCATCACTGAATAGCAGATTCTTTGTATGCTCCATCCAGTCCCAGCACCTGCGTAAGTGAAGGTCAAGTGTCTTCACATCAAGTCCGGCCAATTGATTCAAAGCATCAGTCACATAAAGCATCGAGGCTAGCTGAAGACGCTTGATCCAGTATCGATCTTGATCAAAGTCACGATTCTCCACCATGCTGAGCTCGCACGCAGATCTTGAGTTCAGGAAGTTCAAGTCTGGCTTCCACACTATTGAAGTACAAAGTTGGCGCTCGGCGTTTTCCGCAAGACCGGACTCAAGGGGCGTCAGCTCTATCCCGTCCATGCGAATTCGAATGTCATTGCTTCTCTCATCCATCATTCTGATCATGCCCTCGACTTTCTCAGATGCGCAAATGCTCACAGATGCGTGCCCGGTGAACCTCTGCTGTGGTGTGGACTTCACGCCTCCCGAAACCCACATGTCGCGAATGTATGTGGGAAGTCTGATTGTCTCTAAAGAGGACTTGCCGGTCTGATCCAGAATCGATGCAATCATCATATGAATCATACTATCCATGGTCGCTGGATGGATAAGGTGGTCGTGCATATACTGCTTTGGCATAGACTCCGCGATGTCAGGGACCGTTACTGTGCCAGTCATGGAACCTAGCCGTGATCCACTTGATCGAACATTGCCCAGATTACGGAAGAGAGGACCGAAGTTTAGTCCGGATTGTCGAAGATTGTCGTAAATGGTATGGAAGTTCATTGGGCGGGTGCATATCCCTTGAGCATGCTTCAATTCGGCTTTCCAAGCTCGGGATTCCTCAATTTCATCGCGGCCATCGTCGACGAGATCGAGCGACGATTGAAGTTCGACAAGGATATACCCTGAGCAGTGCTCTGTCCATTCATCGCTGGACTCATTGTATGAGCTGATCTGGAACCGGCGCCATGGTCTCGACTCGGAAGAGTTTTCTGCCGTTGTCATTGAAAGGCTGACTTCAATACCTTCCTTGGTGTCTGGAATTATCAAGGCTCTTCTGATGGAAACTCGACGAAGGCGGAATCCATTGATCATTTGGTCACCTACCAATTGACGAGAGGCTTCAATGGCCATAATGAGATAGCCAACTCCAGGATAGACATAGTTTCCAGTGACCTAAAAGTTGATCAGCAAAGGAGACCATAAATACCAAAAAAGATCCACTCCAAGTACTCACCACATGGTCTCTAAGCCATGGGTTCTCGTTCAATCGCACGAAATGCCTCCACCGCGGGGCATTCGCATTCCAATCCGCGACAGGGGCACCAAACAGGTCATGACGCGGGAATTTTCTTTGTCTTATGTTCTTGCTGAGCCGACTTTCGTAAAGGATCTTCTCTGTATGCTTGAAGACGTAAGGAGGTAGATCGACCAGCATTCTGCACAGCCTCGGACGTGGTCGAGAAGCCATGTTCACCTTGTGCAAATCCACTGAGCAGCCATTGGCAGCCAGATACCCAACCGTATTTAGCAATACATTGACACCAGAGTCATTGCGTTTGAGAACGGCAAGGTATTTGATATCCGATCGATCTTTGTGCAGAGAAAGGGTCTCTTTGATGGCGCTTTGCAACGTCGAGTGTGGTCCGATCTCCACGATATGGGTCATACGATCGCCGGTACCAGATGACCGCGTGTTCATTGCAGTGAGGCCATCGGTGAATTGCACGGGAGAGACCATGTTATCAACCCAGTACTGGCCGGGGAGGTGCTCCTCCATAACCTCTGCTCCAGTGACGGTCGAGATCATGTGCACCACATTGGGCGTGGCCAGACGTTTTCCGCTGGAAATGTTGCCCATCAGTTGTAGGTACTCTTCAGAAATGGCGCGCATGTGTGTTGAGTGGTAGGCATTTTGAACGTTCAGCTTCCTAGCGAAGACACCGTCGGAATCGAGGAGTTTCTTCAACTCGTCAATCACGATCTCGTCACCTGATACAGTGTTGTTCCTTGGGCTGTTGTAGCAAGCGATGATAAGCTCTCCAGGGGTCCGCTGGCGAACGGCATCGAGATATAGCTGTAGTTTGGGGGACTCTAGTCCAACCGCCATCATAGCTCCCTTGGCTGAAAGCTGTTTCGAGGAAACATATCCGCGGTAGTATGCAGTTTTCCAAGCACCCTCGCGTGATATCTTACCGGAACAGTATGCTGCGGCAATCTCACCAGACGAGTGACCAGTCACACACTTTGGAAATATACCCCAGCTGGCCAGTAGGTCAACGATGGCGACTTGCAGTGCTGTGCAGAGCGGATGAGCAATTTCAGGAAGGTGAACCCGGGGAGACTTCCTCTCGGAGAGCAGTTCATCTGTATCATGTTAACTTGTATTTTGCCGGTGTAGGGAGGTTGAGAATCCCTTACCAATCAGGGACCAGGGGCTTCCTAGCCGACGAATGTATTCGGAGGCCTCCTCAAGTGACTCCTGGAAAACTGGATAGGTCAACAAAGCACTACCCATCGCCTGGTATTGAGCGCCCTGTCCGGTGAAAACGAAAGAAACTTCTGGCTCATGAGTCGACCTGACAGGTTTGGTGAAATTTGATTCAAACAAGTTTCTAGCAAATTCTTTTGGCGTCGATGCCATGACAACACTTTTCCAAGGGAATTTCGATCGGCGATTCGAAAGTGTAAATGAAAGGTCATCAAGCACTCGGTCGAGGGAATTTTTGTCGCTCCTCTTACGGTCAAGGTAGTGAGCGTACGCAGATGCGTTTCGCTTAACCCCATCTTCGTCAAAGGCAGACAGCATAAAGAGTTTGGGGACGTTCATCAAGCTCGTATGTGAATCCCAGGCTCCAAGGACAGGAGAGAAGCAGAACGCATCGCTTGTGGGCGTGTCGACAAAGGAACCGCTGCTAGCGGAATGATCGCTTTCATCGCCTGAGCTTGATCTACTGTGAGCCGTCTCGTTATCGATCTGTGGTGTCAACGTCCTTCCCCTGAGCATTGAAAGCTTTGGTACGGTCATCGTTGTATTGTGTGTGGCCGCGATGCGTCGTTGGTTCAGATAGTGGTACGCATCATCGAGAACACAGTGAGCATTGGTGCCCCCGATTCCAAATGAGTTGACTGAGATTCTGCGGAGACCTGGCGAAGGCCAAGGGGTGTTCTTGGTAGGAAACGCGAGATTCCAATCCTCCGCTGGGATACTGGGATTCACCTTCTGCAGATCGAAGTTGGGTGGAATGATGCCGGACTCGAGTATGAGAACGGATTTGATGAGACTCGCAACGCCGGAACCCCCTTCAAGATGGCCGATGGTAGACTTGATTGTACCGACGTACAGTGGCGTGTCTCTTTGGCATCGAAACGCTCGAGCAAGAGCACCTGCCTCAATGGGATCACCTGTTGGAGTGCCGGTGCCATGAGCCTCGACGAATCTTGTCTCCGCCAAGTCCAGACCCGCTCTCCAATACACCTGTCGAATTAATCTCTCTTGAGCCTCCGCGCTTGGTACAGTGATCCCCGGTGTTCGGCCGTCCTGATTGACTCCGGTCTCTCGAATCACAGCGCGAATCGTATCGCCGTCTCTCACAGCAATCGACAAGGGCTTGAGGACTACTGTGCCTACACCTTCGCCCCGGGCATAGCCCTCAGCTCGTGCATCAAAACTGAATGACCGGCCTTGAGCCCCCAGCAAGCCATGGTGGCTCATACCAATGGTCTCCACGGGATTCTCTAGGATACTTACGCCGCTGACAACGGCCTTTCGGGGTGAAGTTAGTCCAAAGACCCCAATCTCGTTACGAGGAAAGCTTTGTTACCCACCATATTTGTTTCACGAGCCCGCAAGCTCTGTACCGCTAGATGCAGCGCAACCAGGCTACTAGAGCAGGCAGTATCAATGGTCATACTGGGACCCTTGAAATCAAAGAACCAGCTCACTCGGTTCGACAGAATTGAATTGGTGACTCCTGTGGGCTTGTATTTGATATTTGTCTCGGGATCAGAATTGAGAATGCCGAGGTAGTCATGATTGAACCCGCTGACAAACACAGAGGTGTTGGAGCCCAGAGCATCCGCGATGGAGATGCCAGCATTTTCCAGCGCATGGAATACATTTTCCAGGACCAGCCGTTGTTGCGGATCGAGGGTCAACAGTTCATTCCTGGTGATATTGAAGAAAGATCCATCAAAATAGGCAGGGTCTTCGGCGAGGAAATGTCCCCCTTGTACATGAAACTAGATTAGGTTTTAGCATTTTTTGATATCTCCTAACTAAAGGGCAGGCATTCACGCACCGTGCCTCCATGCTCGGGATCTGGATGGTAGAATGCCGCGGCATTGAATCGTTCTTTCGGAATAGGAGACCAGGTGGATCGTGCCTGCAATAGGATCTCCCATAAGTTTTCGGTCGAGGTGGCTTGGGGGAATTGCGTCGCAAGGCCAACGACGGCGATGGGTTCCAGAGCATCCGGAGCAATCCCATCGCCGGTGACGCCATTGACCAGAAGGGGCCGCATGAGGATAGCAGACTCGGTGCCTTCCTCAAGTAGGAAGTACAGCCATATTTCTAGTCACGTCCAGACTCCAGAACTCCAGAACTCCAGGTCTTGGGGGAGGGGTTGATCAAGACGCTAGAGGTTCCACGTCGAACAAAGCACGAGCACCGTTTCTCTTTTTCTTTTTTTTTTTTTTTTGCCTGATCAGCGCATGAACCGGAATATTCCCCTCACGTGAAATTAGCCAGTCGTATTTCTACGCGGCTTCCGAGTGGAGCCTTGTACAAGAAACCTCCAGGAGTTACGTTCAAACGGGCCCGAACCGTCGAGCCACAGGAACCACCGTGTCGGAGTCTAGACTCCGATGTCCTGGGTCTAGTCTACAGTACGGTACAGTACCCTGGGAGAATCCCACGAGCTGCGTATCCGTCTAGCTGCGTCCTGCAGGATCCAGACGCCGATCCCCGGGGTTTACAGGTTTCTCGCTTCTAACGGCTGTCATTATCCCCGTCGATTGGCCAATTGTGTTCCCTGGATCCCTCGTTGTTATCCACATGGAACGCGCTTTCGCGTTCGACCCAGTTCGCGTGGCCTCGCTGAAGAATTATTTCCAACTAAGGGGATCTGCCTGCAGGAGATCGTTGATCCCTGTCCATATATGGTTGATTTCCCCAATCGCCTGGTACATGATGTCCATTCCAGACGTTGAAATTGAGTGGGATTGTAAACTACAAACCGTGGCTCCTTTCACCGCCAAACAGGGAATCTGTCCAGGCCCCCCTGGCGAGGCCCTGGCGACAACATCCTGGCGACAATATTACAACACACAAAGAATCGCTCAACATGCCCCTGCTAGCCGTACTCTTCCGGCCTCCTGCCTACGGTGTACGACGCGCTTCCTGATAAAAATCAGCCCATGGATCTCCACCGTACATAGCCGGCTAGGGAAACTCATTACCGTCAGTCTAGGAGACCTAACTCGACTAGGCAAGAGTTTAGGGACCGAACAACGTGGGAAGCGGGACATGATTCAAGCCAGACTCCACTTCGCTCTGTCAATGGGCCTCGGCGACCGGTCTGGTGTTTTATGCTTTTAATCCAATGGGATTACCACTTGATTCAATGGTTTCCTTATTTCCTTCATTTTCCCCTATAATGTTCTTTGCGTCAAATATGCGCCCGTCATGCACTATGCTCATCTCGGGGTCTTTTATCCATACATTCCCCCCCCTTCGCGAGGTCCCCGAGGCCTCGATTCTCCTGAAATAAGTTAAAGTTCGTGCCTTTCTGCACCGACCACCCGCCACTGAACGTGGTCACGATGCATTGGCCGATCGCCAGAAGGCGATCCGGTGCCTTTTCCCTTCGCATGAAGTTGCATGAAAAGTATTCCCGAAAGACCTACATCGTGCAGCGTCCGTTAGGCGAACAGGTGGCCAGGATTAGTTCCTATCCGGGGTCCGACCCGCACGACGTTCGCTTGGGACCTTCCACGCTGGTACTTTCATTGACGCACGTCCAGTAGATCTCGGAACAGCGTTTGTACCGACTTGTCTGACGCTGAAAGCATACTACGCAGATTTTGAGTGGCGGTCTATTTGGAATTCCGGATTTTAGCAGATCCTGATAGCGGACGAACCTCATTGAATGGAGAACCTGTTTTCAAAATCTTGGTTGGATATCAGTTATCCACCAAGTGCAAGGTAGAGCTGTGGGTTCTTTTTTTACTTTTTTGACGAGCGGGGTTGACAGCTGTGGAACCTAGCGCAGTATGGACATAATCCCGGAGGCTTTTTGGTAACTCAACCCCAGAGCCAGACATTCGGGACTGTACACAAGTGAACGTCTCGATATCGTTTTTTAAACAGATCACATTTCCTCATTTCAGTCATGCGGCTCCATAACAGCATACGAGTTAAATATATGATGTAGACCCAAGAACCAAGCCAGGTTATCTCCATTCGCTCCTGATTCAACAATCCAAAACGGCTGCTTTAGTGCTAGTTCACGATATCAATTGACCCCTCTCTCATCTTCCGCGGGACGCCGGCATCGTATACGGAGTACACCGTATCATTTACGGAGGACAAAGAACCAGCTGGAGCCTTGGCCCAGTGCCCTCACCCACAAAAAAGTCCCTCATGCGATACTCGACGTCACCAATCCTGGCCCCGGTGCCACCCACGACCAACAAATCAAACTTCCAAAGCAACCTCGCAACGGTCAATGAAAGCTCCATGATCGCCAGCTGTCGGCCGGGACAACCCGTTGCACCCGCGCTAAACGGATGAAAAGCCGTTCCTAGCGCGTGTCCTTCATTCAGCCATCGCTCCGGCACAAATGAATAGGGATCCCGGAAGACTTCCGTTCTGTGCATTGCGTATGGACTCACACCGACATTCGTGCCCGGCGGGTACATACATCCATCGATAACAAGTCCCTCGCCCACGATCTCCCGCGGCAGGTGGCCTGGTGTGGGGGGTGAAAGGCGAAGGCTTTCATCGATGCAGGCGCGTAGGTAGGGGAGCGTTCCGAGTGGATTACCATGGGTGTAGTGGATCTTGCTGGGGTCCGGGAAGGTGGTATGGATTTCGTGTCTTAATTTGGAGAGGGCTAATGGGTGGTGCGCTAGATAGAAGAATGTTGCGGACAAAGCACCGGATGTGGACTGCGAGCCTGCTACCATCAAGAGAACACTTTCACAGGCTAGGTCACCGAGTGTGTAGCTTTGACCCGTTTCTGGGTCGCGGCCGTTAAGGAGGTATTCGAACATGTCTGTGCTTCGCTTTTCGGTGGAGATATCTTGGGTCCAGGCCTGGCGTCGGGCTTTTAGTTTTTGGAGGCAGAAGTCCCGGAATTTGCCGTTATCGTCGAATGACTGGCCTCCTATTATGGGACCTAGTCTTGTCTTGAAAAAGATATATCGCAAAATCTTGGTGAAAGGGTGATACCCCAGCTGGTTCTATCAGTGACACTGGCTGGCCGCGGGAAGAGATCTGTTGAGACTCACAGATGTCCAGCCTGCTGTGGCTTTAGGAACAAGTCCAACAATTGAACGATTCTCGTCTTTTGTTGTAAGTCCAAAAGATTTTCCATATCCTAGATCTCCTAGAATATCGAAGATCAAGTAATTGCACCATTCTCCCAGATCCACACATCTTTCACCCTTTTCCGCCTCAGCACCAAGACACTCTATCCACGTATCGATGAGGTTACAAATTCTAGGCTCATAATTTTTCAAAGCTTTTTCGGAAAATGCATGAGACAATAGTCGACGTTTGACCGCGTGTCGACTTGTCTCCCTAGCCGTGAAGGTGCTCTCGAAGCCACCAGCTGAATCTCGGACTGTTTGATACCAGTCTGACTTGATCACAATAGACTTGCGCGATTTATAGATCGTTTCAACTGCTGATGGAGTATTGAATGATATATGATCTGGAGTAAAGCGTACTACGGATCCTACATGTCGTGAGTGCTTTGTTTCTGACGGTTCACTGTTCTGGAAGCCAAGATACCATATTGCATGTGGAGGCTGTGAATCCACTCATGCTTGTCGCCCTTTCTCGCATGATAATAATGTGGAAAGGCAGATAAGCGGGTGAGGATGGGTCCGGGGTATTTTGCCAGAGGGCTGAAATGAAGTCGGTAGAATATTGTGCTCAAGACCTGTGGCTCATCAGTTGGCTGTTCCAGCCTTGAAAGAGGTGACTCGCTAACAAAGATGATGAAGATCCCACATATTCCTTGAAGACCTGCCTGTAGCTCATGCATTTTATCAGGTTACGGTGGCGATATGTGTCTCTCTTTCGCCTTGTGTTCTCAGACGCGGGGTGCGAGTCTACTTATAGCCACGGCGGTCGATAAGCTTACGGCATTTACACTATGTGCGTTGTGCGATGTTTCATCACACGGACAAAAAAAAAAATTCAAATGATCTATAAACACTTGAAATGATCCATCGATAGTGGACTGACAAGTCAAATTGTCACACTGGGTTCAAGGGCTTGTGAATTGAAATCTAAAGCTCTAGGTGCAAGTAAAGGGTACGCACTAGATACAACCAAATCTCTACAATTTTGCCAGTCTCTGATCAGGTCTCGTTCTTTTCTTTTCCTCCGTCAAAGCATCGATATAATCTCTTCCAATGCTTTGCCTCTCGGTCAAGCTCTTCTGAAGCCACTCATTGTGTCGCTTTAGGGGCCCCTCGACCCAACGCTTAGACTCGGTAGCAAGGAAATCGGCGACATAACCCGCCACTTTGTATAGGTTGTGATCAAAAGTCATGGTGTGCTCCCCATCCTCAATCACAACTTGCTTCACAGCGCCGAGTCTCACTCCTCCATTTCCTCCGACGCCGATTCCAGTCAAACGAAGCCTTTCCTCACGAATCTTCACAGACCCAAAGGCAGGCGAATTGTTTCCACCAACATAAAGTGCCCAGGGCCGCATATTTGGCAACATATCCCAGGCTTTCTTCAACTCGGGTCTGTAGAAAACACCCCATTGTTGTCCCTCCGGATCAGCATCAGGAACGGATTCTCGATCGGCGAGAGTCACATCAGCTATACCACCAGGCCCGCGACCAACGCCCTTTGCATTTATTCGGCCTATCAAAGCAACAAGTTGGTCCTTTGGCGTTGTAATGGCCCACTTTTCACCGTCCTCTCCCTTTCTCTTGTAAACACCGTATTCTCTGAAACGTTCACTCACGCTCCTCTCCCAATTTTTGGCATTATGCAATCGGAATAATTGAGCCTCCGCTTCTTTCCTCGTTGGATACACATTTTTGAACTTGAGAATCGCGTTCGCCCAGCCTATTGTCGTTCCCATTCCATATAACGGGTCAATGCCTGGTTCGATAAACGCAAGAGAGTGGAAAAGAGTAGGATGCCAGATCGACATGCAGAAGAGCTGATTGCAGCCAAATGAGTGGCCAAGTCCGATGATCGGTCTAGCCATTTTGTCGCGGAAGTGGTTTATCACGTCCATTAGATCGCGTGAGTGGTCGTACCAGGAGGGTTCGCATCCTAAGTTGTGCCGATTTGCCACGGCGCTTTCGCCGATGTTGTACATGTCCGCGATCCAGATTGAATTAATCGTTGTTCCATTCTGTCGTGCTCTGTGAAGTATTTCTGCGAAAAGAGGCTCGTAGAGCTCTTTGATGAATCCTACACCTCCTGACGCGAGGATGGTAATCGGAATTGTGTCTTCGTATCTGAACGGTTCGTTTCGAGGGATGTATTGTTTGACCGACAAATAGACGCCTTTTCTATCGTCGAATATCGCGCGCGGATATTCGCGGAACGGAGAGACAGGAACGAGGTGGGAAATTATGTCAAAAGGAAAGTCGGCCTCGAGAGGCGGTACACTGAAGGAGGCAGCCATCACAGCAGTGGCTCATAAGCTATCGAAGGAGGGAAGGAAAGGGAGAAACGATCTTGCAAGATGGAATTTGTGTGACTCTAGTAGCAGCTCTTATCGGCTTTTCTCCCCCCAAGCTGCAGGTCAGCTTCACATGGTTAAGATGGGGTTGGTGTTTAGCCACGAATCGGACAATATAAGCGACGAAGAATTGGTTCACATCAATCAACGACGAGATATGTATGTCGATATACCTGAGTTTAGTTGGAGAAAACCGGGAAATTTCCATATTGACTGTATTATTTCTGCTATAGTGAACCTCGCTAGCCTCCAAATCGAAATTTCCCGTCAGCCGAGCGATGACAATGCCAAAGGCTCGGTTGTGTAGCCCCGCTTCACCATCTCCTCGTCACGTCGCTGACCCCACTTCGCTCTTCCCGACTGTCCTCCTTACAATGTCGCTCCCATCCAACGCCACAGTAGAGACTATTTCAGTCCGTCGACTGACCATCGACATCAACACGCGGTACAACCAAGCCATCGAGCGTTTCCGCTCCCTGGTGCCGCCCATCAAGCTGGGTGACCTGCGCAATGCAACCAGCCCCGATCAAATCGAGGCAGTAGTTCGCGACACTGCGACAACAACCGAGTTTGTACTATTCACTGAATTTAACCACGGGCAATGGATTCGTCATTTCCCTCCTTTTACAACGGCGCCCGAGATCGCTGGCGCCGGACGCGGAGTTCACCGCTTCATCTTTGGAAACCCTTTGTTCGCGATCACGATGATTCGTGAGGACGTCGAAGCAGCCATGCATGTTCCTTTGGACTGTGGGTTCTTTGAGCAAGCAGACGGGTCGGCAAAAATGGTGATTTTGTTGCCAGATGGTCTCGTCGCCGGACACGCCGGTGCGGCTGACAACGAGGCGCTACATGTGGCCGCGCTGGCGCTAGAGGCTAAGGTATTCAAACTGGTGGAAGCGATGGCCAATTCCTAGGTTCGGCGGGCCATGTAGAATTTTTGAACTGAATTTTAGAACTGGTCTTTCAATGATCTACCGATATCTGCATTGCTTCATGCGGTTTTCTTGGGCACAAAGGCCGATCCTCGCATCTTGAACTCAGGTGCTGGGCTGACGCCACCGCGGTACCATAACGCTTCATCGTTGCGGTTGAAGGTCTCACCCTCTTTACGTAGACCAAAATTCATGTCTTTGGCCGCATCTTCTTCGACCCATTGGCAATCACGAAATGCGATTTGAAGGTCCTCATAACGAAACTTGCCGCGACCGTGGTAGTGTTTTCCGAGAAGAGGGATGATCGCTTTGCTTGCAATCGGACTATAGTAATGAGGGATACGAGAGAAGAGGTGGTGCGTGACGTGGTCGGAGGAAATGTGATGCATGAAATGAGTGCCTATGATACCAAAGTCGCGGTCGATGGTGGCCGTGGCACCGCGAAGGAATGTCCATGAGTCTGCGGTGTACTTTGGCACTGACGGGTGTGTATGATGAAGATAGGTGATCATCACTGTCGTTATCCATCCTTTGTTAGCTACAAGATCTGGTCAAGGGCCAGTTGCTCTTACCTATCCAGTGGTTTACCCATGTCCAAGGGACAATGTAAACCCAGAACAGGGTTTCGAAGGAGCCGAACACCTGATACAGGTGATATAGTGCCGCAATTGTTGTCAAACATCCGATATCAGACAGCAATATGGCCATTTTTTCCGACTCGCGGAACATCGCTCCCCACGGGTCGAAATGGCTGTGTCTCCAAGCAGACATACCCTGTTTGATCACAGCCGTAGGAGGGCACGTGATATTGGATATAATATACCAATTCCATCCAATGGTCTGCTGCAGTACAATGCGAAGGAACAAGACAAACGGGGCATCTTGGCCGACTTCTTCGAGCATCTCCGCTGCCTGGCCGATCTTCTCAGCATAGTCATCTCGTCGGGGTGGAACATAGTTGAGATCTTTCTCGATGTGGTTAGCATAGATGTGGTGACGACGGTGCGTTGACTTCCAAGAGAAGTATGGTGCAAGCAAGGCTGAGTGCAGAGTAAAGCCAATAAGGTCATTGAGGAGACCGGAGGTTGAAAAGCCACTATGGCCGCAGTCGTGGGCGATAACCCACAACCCCGTCCACACGACCCCTTGAGCGAACCCATACGCGTTGACCACCACATAGTATGCAATGGTCGACTGACTCACGAACTCGGTATGAAGCAGATAATAGAGGCTGCCGAGCAAGATAGCGGAGTAAGTTAAATCTCGGGCGAGATAGAAGAAGGACCAGAAGAGGTTCGGCTGGAAGCAATAGTCTGGGATGGCATTTCGAAGTTCTTGGACAGTCACTTCTTTGTTGATATGCTATGCAGAGAACAAATGTTAGCTAATTCAAGCATCGTAGGTTTTCTCATCGTAATGTGCTCCGATCACTTACTCCGCCATCAACTAATTCAGTAGGATGACATTCCTGCTGAGTTTGAAAACCAGTCCGTTCTTTCTCCATATTGATCAAAATAGAACCAGAATGTCCGTAGGGATCAAAGACACAATAGACATACAGATTGCTTGTCGAAAAATATATCCTCCGTGCGGGGTACCACAGCGAGCAACAGTATCGGGTGAATTTGACGTACCGCATTGTCCAAGTGCTTCTCCAGTAAGACTTGTACCGTATTCCTCCATCGCGAATGTCCCGTTGATGCAGTCTACTGCATACTAAGCATGCGAGAAGGTCGAACCGAGTTATTTTTATTTTCGTTCTAGCGTTGCGCAAGCCTTGCGCATGTGTTGATTGGGTGGTGGTGGGAATTCGTACCGACAGTGGTCTCGGCCCTGTCAGCCAAACCCACATTGCATTTGTGGGGGGCGTATCATGTCGAGGAGAATATCGTGTTTGACTTCCATGCTAGGATGGCAAATTCCTGCGTCAGATGTGAATGGCCAATTTCGAGGGTCTGGGGGCAGAGCTGCAGGTTTCTAGTGCTGAGATCAGAAACTCTGTGATAAGGTCGAAGGCTGCCCGTGATCAAATAGAATATATGAGCTCTGGGGCTGTGAATGGTCCGCCGGTACCATTTAGGCACCTAAGCAGTAAACATGCTTTTACGGAAGCTTGTCGATCACCCACAAAGTCTTCTCTTCCGAGTAGGAATACACCGAGAATAACAATTGAATGTACTCAGATGGACGGTTAAAAATCTAAGTCTTCTTGATACGGCTTTTCGGACTCAGCTTCAGTGCCTTTTGGTGTTTTTCTTGTTGAAATAACAAGTCAGTCGACGCCTCAACACCCAATGCGAACCCCTCAATCCTCGTGTAACCTGAGAAGACTATTTCTCTGGAGAGACAAGAACTCACATTAGTGCTACTACGGGTTCTGGGCTTACATGTGGGGGCTAAGCAGATCTTTGCCTTGCCACGTTACTCTCCTTGTGCATGTACACAATCTCTAAAGCGCCATAGTTCAAACACCGCGAATCAAGCGTGATTCTGTAGGAGTCATCATGTTTAATCGGAAATCCACGTCATCTATCCTGCACGAGGATTGACCAACGAAATGATGCTTTTCCAATGAGGGGAAACCTCTCATTTTCTCGCTTTTACGTCAAGAAGGTTATCTTCTGCCGCTTTCTCCGCCACCATGTAGGCTGACACGGTGGATAGTACTAGGGACATGCGGGCACTCCAAAGTGTTCACAACAGGAAGATCGGTCTCACCACAGACCCGAGGTTTCCAGTCAAGGACAACCATTGGATCCTCATCAGGGCCAAAAAGATAAGTACATGAGACATGGCCACCCCGAGCCGTGTTCATGATACAGTTGTGGATATCTTCGGTCGAGGTGATGTCCTCTCCAGAGAAACTCCCTTGACCTTGCCAAGGTGGCCAAATATTCATCATGGCTAAGATTGGCCTCCTTTGTGATAGCTTCAAGATCTTTTGAAGAGCGGCGCCCTGCCGGTTTCGAAGTAATTTAGAACTATCTGGGGCATACGGAGCTGGTCCCACAGAGCTTCACGGAGCGTGCAGCTTCACGCGGGTGCGTCTTCAGAACAGCCCAGAAGAACTAGTCATAGCATTCAATGGGATTGATTCAATTACCAGGGAAGAAGTCACCCAAGTTGATAGTTCGGCTGGAGATGAACGCATCGTAGTTGTCATCTGCCGTGACACAACTGATCTTCACAGAAAGTGCACGGGCGGTACGGAGACGCTTGTGACATTTTCCCTTGCGACATTTTCCAAATGGTAGCTTTCTTTTCCGAAGGGCATTAAAGCTCGATGAATTACCTCTTTGTCGAGAATGAATTCCAGGAATTGACGGTGTATGCGTCGTATTGAAAAATGAGAAGGTCTTTCAATCGCATGGTGCCTTCTTTGTCGGACATTAGAACAAATCCTATAGAGTAGCGAGGCCAGTGCGATGACTGAGAGTAAGCATGATTAGCGGTTGAAAAAAAGGGCTTCCTTTAATCTATAGCTTCTCCGTCGGTATCAACATGATAGATTCGGCTACCATCGGCTTCGTGCTGTCGCACGCGCATGAAAAGCTAAAGCCTAGTCCTAAATGCCGAAGACAACTTTTAACTCGGACCGATTTCGGCTTCATTCATGCTTGTTGAGTCGCCGTATATTTGCCAAAATCCAGCACGGAGTGTCTCGGTTGATTTCGGATATCAAAGCGATCTTCGTTGCCCCACAGCTTGCGGTTAGACTCGCCCAAGGTCGCTCGTCAAGTAAAGGGCGCGGCGACCCCTGCTTAATAAACCAAATGCCGATTATCTGCAACTTTCCAGGCCCGCCAATTGCGCTTTCTTTTCCAACAAACTCAAGATGTCGCATGAAACCGAACGCCACCATATCGTTGCCATTGAGGCGCTTCATTACCAAATTCCAGATTTTGACATACCAGTGGAATACACCAAGGCTATCCACCGCTGGACCGAGCCATCAGAGCTTGTTGAGCGAATTAAAGATGCCACGATTGTTATCACTACAACAATCCGCCTGCCTGCGGAGGTGCTAGACGTTGCAGTCACTCCGAAACTCCGTCTGATTGTGATCATGGCGACCGGCACAGATTGTGTCGATCTAGCAGCAGCCAAGGCCCGAGGAATCCCTGTGTGCAATTGTCCAGGTTCAAATGTGGACAGTGTCAGTGAACACGCTATTGGACTTTATTTTGCGACGCGGCGAAAGCTTGTCACATTGCATAATGCGACCATTGCTGTGCCTGAGAGCTTGGATCGCAATACCGAATGGAAAATGAACGGATCGTTGCGCCCGAAAATGTCTAGATCGGACGGAATGGGCCCGTTCTTGTGTAGCGATGAGACTGTCGGTATCATTGGATATGGTATGCTAGGGAAACGAATTGAAGCCTTAGCGAAGGCTCTTGGTATGAAGGTAAAGATAGCCGAGCGAAAGGGGGTGGCTCCTCGAGGAGACCGGATTGCTTTTGAGGATGCCTTGAAGGAATCGACGGTTTTGTTCTTGTGCTTGCCACGAAGCCCAGAAACAATCAACTTGATCTCGACAGCAGAGTTCCAGACGATGTCGCCTCACGCTTTGTTAATCAATGTTGCAAGAGGCGGAATTGTCGATGAGATGGCCTTGTTAAAAGCTCTTCAGAGCCGTACCATTGCAGGAGCGGCCACTGATGTTTACGCCATAGAACCGTGTGGGAGAGGAGATTCCCCTTTATTGAGTCCTGAAGCAGCTGAGTTGAATTTGGTTATGACGCCGCACCTCGCTTGGTATGCGGAACGAACGTTGCATAATCTGGAGGCTACTGGAAAAGCTACCGTCGAAGCATGGTGTCGTGGTCAGCCTATTAATCTAGTCCAGTGATGTACCGAGCGGTACCCAAAATGAATGTCCAGCATGTAGATTCTAAGAATTCATCATCATGATACTCAAGTGGTCGTCATTTTCGTTTAATAATGCCATGAGCTTTGGATAGATCTAGCATGAATTATATGCAAGTAAGTTAGGCCCCTAGCTAGAATATGTATGGTCCTGACAGGGAGCATCAGTCGGAGAGACAAAGCGTGAGTCTTAGTCTTGACCACAGGCTTGTGTTGATCAGAGCTTCTCAATATCTTGCTTGAGGTAGTGTTATTGACGAGGACCTTGGGAGGAAATTTGAGAGAAGGAGTCTAAATTGCCGAAGCAAAACAAGTCTATCTAGCCCGACCTCTCCAACCTCTTCGATCGGACCCATCAAAATGTTGGTAAAATATACAGAAGATCACAGCTCATCCTTCATCTCCGCCGGCGGAGGCATCGGTCGACCGCTATCAGTAGCGAGATCGACACCGATCTTCTTGCGCCACTTCTCCCACAATGCATGGAAGTCTTTCTCCATACCACTCTCCATCTCGTCCGGTAAAACAACCACGTACTCAACATAGAGATTGCCGGGTTCATCGTCACCCTCTCGGTGATCATGATCATGCAGCCCACCAACCGAGTACGACGGCATGCCCTCCCCCTTCACCGTCTCAACAGCCAAAGGCTGCACAACATCTCCCCTCTTCCTTCCAAGCCTAACAATATGACCATCAAGATGCGTCACATTCCTGCTCCACTCACCCATCCAGGCTTCTCTCAAAGAAAGCGTCTCCTTGAAATAAAGATCCTTTCCTTTCCTCCTAAAGAAAGTCCCATCAGTCCTTTCCGTCTCCTCCACCCCCAACTCCGCCTCCTTCTCATCAAGAATCACAATCAAATCGCCAGCAACCCAGTCCGGACTCTCATCAGCCTCATTTTCAAACACAAGCCGATGTCCCCGGTCCATGCCCGGCTCGATCTCAGCAGTCGTCTCAACACTTTTCCTAACAACCCGCGCCCCTTTACAAACCGGACACGGATTCTTGATCTGCTTCCCTTGCCCTCCGCACTTGTCACAAGCCATCTGAACCTGCTGGAACATGCCCGGTGCAAGCATATGTTTCTGAATTACCATTCCCCGTCCATTGCACCGATCACAAGTCTCAACCTTGTGATCCCGCGATCCCGACCCCTCGCAGGCATCACATATCTGCTGCTTCTCAACCAGGAACGTGATCTCGCGACCCGTGTAGAAATCCCGAAGTGGTAATTGCGCTTTCACTTCCATGTCCGGCCCACGGCGCGCACCGGACGAGTGTCCGAAGTGTCCACCGCCGCCGAAGAAGCGCGAGAATAGATCGAAGGGGTCACCGCGGCCGCCGGCCTGTTCCCCTTTACGATGTTGTTCGACGCCGGAGTGTCCATATTGATCGTAGATCTTGCGGAGGGAGGAGGTGGAAAGGACGTCGTATGCGTCTGCGATTTCGACGAATTTCTCACGAGCCGATTCGTCGTTCCTGTCGTGATTTCAGTAAGTTGTGGAACTGTTGAGAGTGGGAGAGACTCACGGGTTCTTATCTGGGTGGTATTTCTTGCTGAGCGTACGATAGGCGCGCTTGATGTCTTTCTCGGAAGCCGACTTGTCCAGACCAAGCACTTTGTAATAATCTTCTGCTGCAAGCACAAGTACTGAAAACAGTACTACCGCAAGTGCGAGTAGCAGTCGATTTATATACATCTCGTGGGTAGGCGAACAGGTCGCGTGTATTAGGAGTCGGCGTCGGGGAGATGTGTTTCCCGCTCGTGAGAGCTTGAGCTTCGAGAAGCTGGTGCAACGGGCGGTGGGGTTGTCGTGGGTGTTTATCAGACGGGATTCATGAGCATTGGCGATCAGAGTACCCTCAATATTTGTTTTACCGCGCAATGGGGCGAATGAGGGTTTGTGCAAGTTATGAAGTCGCCGTGAGAAAGGGCCAGCTAATCCTTATCGGAGTCACGTGGGTTTATACATATGCTATACAAGAGCCGCCTCACAGGTTCACATTCTCAAGAACACTTAAGAATAAGGCGACACAGTCGGAAAAAAATCAATGATCTAAATGATGGAAATTCTGTGATTAAAGTGATTGGAAGAAGAATGGATATTTCAGTACAGCGCTATTTTTTACATATGTGCGCCATCGTGTCCTTCCAAGTAGTTGATATCAATCGTAAATCATAAACGCAGCGTCGCAAAAATAGAAACGTGTCTTCTCTCAACGTGTTCCAGCAACATCGAAAATATCGTTGCGCCAGGTAAGTCCCAGACCGTGAGTTTCATCGCCATCCTCAATCGCCTCCTGAGCTCTGGTGGCCTCGTCATGCCAGGTCTTAACAATGCTACCGGGAGCATAGATACCCTTGAAGACGCCAGTCTTGGGTGGCTCAATAGCAACCCGAGCTTCAACATCGGAGTCCGCCGGCTTCAATCGTGCGATGACGGCGCGCACAAAGGTTCCCAGGTCCTCCGGATTGGCGATGCGAGTGGCACGCAGACGCTCGCGGGCAAATATCAATTCCCGGTTCAAGACGTGGGCGGCGCTTACAATCTCTTCGGCGATTTTCTTCTCGAGGACTCGCCGGACGAGATGTTTGAGGAATGGCTTGGTGAGCCACAGAAGGAACTTCCACTTGCTTCGCGTAACCTTGTAGTCGAGCTTGTGGATACACACTCGAACGTTGCGGAGTGTAAATATTTGTTCCAGGCTCCCACGACCGACCTCTACCTCGAGGCTAATGTCAATACCTCGACGGTCAAGATAGAAACTCGCAATGCCTTCATCCTTCATGTGCCAGAAGAACGTGTGAGTCTTCAGCCAGTATCCGAAGTCCTGGGCACTTATGTTTAGACCATGGGCTGTCACACTGAAGACGGTCTTGATGTCTGTTTGGGTCCGTTTCGAGTGTTTCTTGACTATCTCGATGTCGTTGCGGGTGGTAAGGTGCATGCGGTAGGGAAGGAATGAGGAATAATTGACAGTACGGCCCGGCTCCAGGATGAGATTTTCCAGCAAGAGATCCATCTCGGGAGCCGCAACTTCCAGGCGGGGAATAGGCACATACTGAATCATGCGCAGAACGACAGGAAGGATGACATTGACCATATCGGCTGGCAGATCGGTGCCCTTGTCGTTATATGCAGTCCATGCATCATTGTATAGCTTCTTGGTAGCAGTGACTAACTTGGACACCGCAGGATCGTCAGGTACTGCGCGCAAAGTCCGCTTGGTCTGTGCTAAGAACTCCACAATGTCCTCGCGGAGCCCAGACTCTGAGCCCACCTTCTCCGATTGCTTCTGCAATTCATCGAGCTTCTGTGGGGCGGAATCGAAGAACTCGGGATCGGTCAGCATATCCTGCAGCGATGTGCCGACTTCTCCCATCAGCTGCTCGAATTCGGGGTCTTTGTTTGCGTGGCGCATAACATCCTCGAATCTCTTCTGGAGCTGCTCCCATTCCTTTGCACTGCCGAACATGCGAAGTAAACCCCAGAACTGATCCACCGCTTTCTTCAGATCGGCATTAACCTCAACTGTCTCCCCAGCTGTTGAAGCCGTGTCCTCGGCGGCATTTGCATAGAACACAGCGTATCGCTGAACCATCTGCGCAAGCGTCGACACAGAATCCGAATAATCAGTCCTCTGCCTCAATTGCTGAACAGTCTTCTTCAGCCGAAACAGAAGCGTATCCCTCTCTCGACCTGCAAAATGCTCTTTTGCACTCTTCACCACCTCCTCACCAGTCTGAGCAATGCCCTCCCCGGCAACCGCCGCAACCTGGGCAACTTCCTCCTTAATCTCCTCCTTCGAGACTTCACGCCCCTCATCTGCTCCCGCCCCCATCAACGCCTCCTCTTCATTCTTCGAAGGTTTCACCTGCTTCGCGACCAGCTTGGATGTCTCAGAAAGCGACTCCGCAGTATCAGCAAAGATCTGCTTTCCAACGGTAGCGACATCATCGATGAACAACCTGAAATCCGCATTTGTCAACAGCAAGTTCCCCACCGTCCGAAAACTTTCGTATGCTGTAATCCCCGCATTAGCCAAGACCCGTCCAGCCCATCAATGAAAAGACCCACCCGCTTTAGTATCAGCACGCGCCTTCACATGTGCAGCCTGCTGCGACACTCTATCTCCGTCAATCTCCACCCGCGACCGCGCCACGTGCCACAAGAACTCCTGGAGCTGGTCATCACCATTCTTCTCCAGTAGCAGCTCAATGAAGGTAGTCAACCACAGTCGTGCGTCGCGAACGAGTTGACGGCCATGGGTGCCGACGTCCTGATTTCGAAGATTCAGGACGTCCGACGCAAGGAGAGTGCGTAGGTTGGCGATTGTTTGTTCCGTTGTTGGCATGTATCCCTCGGAGAGGGCCCGGAGCATCTGGTAGGAGTGGAGTTTCTGGTGGAGGCGACGCTGGCGCGAGGTGTCATCCTCGTAGCGCGGGAGGAGGGGTTCTGTTTCAGAGGGCATGATTGATGATGGCCCTGAATATGGGCGTGGGCATGTGTGGACGTGTAGTTGAGATGGTGATGAGAATGGAAGTTTGGAATGGTGATGACAGGAGCTAGGCTACGAGCTTACAGCTACAAGGAGGGGAAAACGAGAACCCTGTTTTGGCGGCGATGACGACACCTTGGTCTAGGCGTCATTTGGCATGGTTTGCTTTTGTACAAGACTCCGACTAGAGACATGTCAACACATGGTAATTTTGAGGAGAGGATTGGCATTGAGGGTGATGCTAGTGTAGGGAGGACAGTGAGGGGGCCAAGCGTGTATATTTTGGAGTTCGGGACGGCAGTCCTTCAGCGATCGGCGGATCTGGGGAAGCTCTTCACGTAACCAACGCCCCCATTAGACTTTGCCTGAATTCGGTTCGACAGATCGAATGCATTGATTCATTAATTCAGTCAATTATATTCGTATTTATTCAACCATTCTATTTTCGTATTTGTTCTGAGCGTGCAGTAAGCTTGAGTTCATCCCCATCGTTTGCCTCCGTTCTTTAAGTCCTTTGAATGTGGGGGTCGACATAAAGACCATACAGGACTCAACTGTGCAGCGATCGAAGATGAGCGAGAAAACAACAACCCGTGAATATCGTTGAGGGTCAAGTCGGATCATTGACATGCCAAGCATGACTGAAACCACGCGTATATTTCAGCGCTAAGCCTTTTTTCCCCCAACGGTCTCACCACTTCCACTCTGCAATTTAGCTGCAGGGAAACTAGGAGCATAGATCCAATCAATTGCCCCTGACTTCCGAATTTTCTCGGTCGGGAACGGGTGGATACATTTGAAAGTCCGAGGGGAAAATAATAAAAAATAAAAAAAAATAGAAATAGAAACGGAATAATGCTCCAACGCAGGCTGTGCTGGGGGAAATAGAATGGGCAGGGCAATATAAGTTCCGGGATGTCCCCCGTCGGCGACGGAAGCCATTCAGGAGGCCCGGACGGCATTGGCAACGCGGCCAACTCGAAACCCTCTAAATCCCTTTTCCCCTTCCGTCGTCTCCGCCCGAAGCTGGGCTTTTCCTATCGTGCCAATCCATCCGTTGGCGGCAGACTCCGCTTGCCGCCTTCCCGCTGGGCTCCGTGCGGACCTGGGACTTTCGTTCTAGAAGGCCAAGGCTTCCTTTTTGTAGGCTCGGAGTTTAGGCTGAAAGGTCCCCATCTCGGAGGATCCACTTCGGCAGTATCTGCGGCTCTGGAAGCTGCTTGAAGTGGAGGTCGATGGCTGGGTAGACCCAGTACGGAGCTTCTCCCCGGCCTCCTGAACCAGTCAGGGGCCAGAGGGTCGCCCCATCTTTGTAGTTCGAGAATCTACCGTGTAGAACTCTGAACTTGCAGGTAAAATCAATGTACCCAGCTGTACCGTGTAGCTCGGCTCCCGAGAGGCTGATCCCCGGGGGCAGACAGGATAGAATGTACCGTGTAGAGAGAAAAAGAGAGTATGTGCACCTTGATACACCTACATACCAACGCACCAATGTACTATTTGTAACATGGTTACCAATGGATGTGTGATCTAGACAAGTCACGGCCCCCCTCAGCGGCCAGCCCTAAGATGGCCACAAAGCTGCAAAATCGCAGACTCCGCTCAAGTTGGAGTCACTCGGCGCTTGCCGACTCCACCCACGGCGATTCCAATCCTCCTTACTTGGATCGTTTCCCAAAAAAGAAAAGAAGCTTTGTGAGGGATCCAGATTCCACCGCCGATTCACGAGCAACGGTTCGCTGCCATCACCGAAATATCCACCTCTTGGGTCCCCTTCCTGACCCTCATCCCTTCCTGCATCCCCGACTCTTCCCGACTCCAAATCATGTCCTCGTTTTTACTGAGCCTTGACCGTCCTCGTCCGGCCCCGGTTATTTTTCACTCGGAATGTCTGGGATGATGTGCGCGCAATTGCTCCAGGGGAAACCTAGCCTGGGACCAGTACATAAAATCACTCTCCTCACGCCCCGTCTCTCTCGTTTCTATCATTCATCTTCTGCCCCGACGAGTAAGCTACGCTCTCCGTCTGACACAATGGCTCGGTTTTCTCCTCAACAAAGTCGTCCGGTTCATGCGACTCCCTTCATGAACCACTCCACCACTCCTTCGTACGTCCTCACCGTCGCATGATCTCGCGCGGTCTCTCGTGGTCCCGCATGGCCTCCAGAGACACCGGGAAGGCAGTACAGTATACTAACACGCTCTCTAGAGATGCCAACTATGACACCGCCAACCCTGCCTACATCCGCAAATACCTGCGCACCTACGGCCTCACTCCCCCTCGCTCCGAGAGCTACGAAACCCAAAAGACCCGTTGCCTGTCTCAGCTTGCCCTGAAGAACACCCCCATCGACAAGTTCCAGTACCTCAGCACTCTCCGCAAGAACAATGTCCACCTCTTTTATCGTCTGGTCACCGACCATTTGAGGGTATGCAATCGCGGGCCTTGATTGGCCACACTCAGGACGTAGCACGAGCTAACGAATCCCTGCAGGAGCTAACGCCTCTGATCTACACCCCCGTTGTGGGCGAGGCCTGCCAGCGTTGGTCGGAGATTTACCAGCAGCCCGAGGGTGCGTACTCTGACTCAATCTTAGCACGAAGATGAACCGGCGCGCTAACTCCGATATAGGCATGTACCTGAGTTGGGAAGATCGCGGAAATCTGGCTGCCGTCATCGCCAATTGGCCCCAGCCTGCCGTGGAGATCACATGTATTACCGATGGCTCCCGCATCCTCGGACTGGGTGATCTGGGCATCAACGGCATGGGTATCCCCATTGGCAAGCTCGCTCTGTACACGGCCTGTGCGGGTATCCGCCCCGAGGCCACCCTGCCTTTGACCCTTGATCTGGGTACTAGCAATAAGACTCTCCGGGAAGACCCGCTGTACATGGGTTCTCGCCGTGACAAGATCAGCCCCGAGGAGGAGCGTGAATTCTTGGACGAGTTGATGTCGGCTCTGACCGAGCGCTGGCCTGGGTACGTACAATTCTCGTCTCGTATCCTCGTGTTATCCCGGAATCTCCCCGGGTCGACGGGGATCTGCAAGGTCCCGACACATGCTAACGGGAACTTCAATTTAGTATTGTCATTCAGTTCGAGGACTTCAAGAATCCTTTCCCCGCTCTGGAGCGTTACAAGAACAACTACACTTGCTTCAATGACGACATCCAGGGAACTGGCGCTGTCATCCTCGGCGGTGTCATCAACGCTGTCAAGCGTTCCGGTCTCGCCTGCAAGGACCAGCGTGCCGTGTTCTTCGGTGCTGGCTCCGCTGGTGTCGGTGTCGCCAAGCAGATTGTCGACTTCTTTGTCCGCGAGGGCATGACCGAGGAGGACGCCCGCAACTGCTTCTATCTCGTCGACACTAAGGGTCTCGTTACCGCTGACCGCGGTGACAAGCTCGCCGACCACAAGGTCTACTTCGCCCGCCAAGACAACAATGGCCTGCAGTTGAAGACCCTCGAGGAGGTCGTCGACCACGTTCAGCCCACCATCCTGATGGGTCTCTCCACCATGGGTGGTGTGTTCACCCCCGAGATTCTCCGCAAGATGGCCGATTGGAACACCACGCCCATCATCTTCCCCCTGTCCAACCCCTCCTCCAAGTCCGAATGTGACTTCGAGACCGCAGTCAAGGCTACTGACGGCCGTTGCCTTTTCGCCTCGGGCTCTCCTTTCCCAACCATGTCCTTCACCAACTCCCAAGGCCAGACAAACACCTACTACCCCGGCCAGGGTAACAACATGTATGTGTTCCCCGGCATCGGCATGGGTAGCATCCTCTCCAAGGCTGTCCGTGTCACCGACAACATGATCTACGCCTCCGGCGAAGCCCTCTCCAAGGCTCTGACTGCCGAGGAAATCGAGCGCGGCCTCCTCTACCCCGATATCACCCGTATCCGCGAGGTCAGCGTTGTTGTCGCCCGCAACGTCATGCGAGCCGCTCAAGAAGACGGTGTTGATCGCGAGACCGCCCTCCGCACCATGTCGGACAAGGACCTCGACAACTACATCAAGGCCCGCATGTATGATCCTCACACTGAGGTCCGCTCCCTCGAGCGCGAAGTTGGTCACCTCCTCTCCAGCCTGGGCAACATGACCCCTTTCTCGTCTAGCACCCCCACGGAGGAGATCAACGGAACCCCATACAAGTTGTAAGACTCTTTTCACCCAGCTTCGGTTTCATGTCTTCATTGCCGGCGCCTTTTCTTTTTCTTTTCTCAAGTTGTTCTGATGGACCAAGGATCATTCCGTGAATTTGATCCGTAAATATCTTGCCTTTTTTTTTTTTTTCTGTTTGGTTTCGAGCGTCATTTCGGATATGGATATGGATATTGTTATTTTGGTTTTCTTTGGAATACCCTCATTGTTGCACCTTGGCTTGATGCCTTTGCATTTGGGATTGGATATCGATCGTGGAATCGAATAAAAATTGAATCACATTTACGTTAACTTCCACCCCTCTCTTTTGAATCTCCTCTAAGTACCACTTCTTGTAGAAAGACCAGCTCCTGGATAGAATTCGCCGCAGCTGACTTGTGGAACCAAGCTATTTGCGACTAGTGCAGGGGCCGGCTATACTTGGTCCGAATATTTTTTGCCTTTCCCCCTTCCGCCACCTAAGCATCCGCTTCACTCTCATCCACTGGCACTGTCGAGAAAATAATGGCTGTTTATACTCCCACATATACTCCCACAACGTTCATCTGGCTATGCAGGTAACTAACATTTTCCTTCACACTAATCCGTCCACAATGGGCTCTATCTTGCAATTTTACTAATCTCTCAGTACCCTGATGGTTCTGAATACTGTATCCTACATTGCTCAGCTTTGCAACCTACAAAAGAAAAACGGCAAAACGAGCACTACTCCTCTCTACCTCGTTTTTAATATCTTCAGTGCAACAGAACAGGCGAATTTGTGTCATTGGTATTCCAGCGGTGTAGCCAAGAAATCCCAGTCATCCGGAGACCACTTTGCTCAAAGGGCTCGTGAATGGATGAATCTTTCCCAGATAGCGACCATCTGGATGCTATTTACTTTTCTGCAGTAAGCGACCTAGAGAACTCTTACTTTGTCACTCTCCCGCTCAGCTCAGAGCTAGAGCCCCGAATCCGTCACTAATAAGTCCGCTTGCGCAGATACCTCACAAACGTCTCCTTTAGCGCCCAATCATTGCGGACAAAACTTCGAAATATAATTCCGGTGGCGCTTTATGGGTTATACATACTAATTCCTCTCGGTTTCGGTAAATCTCGCCGCACAATGGCTGAGATGTTTACCGCGGATGCTCCCCACCTGCTGCCTTATCTCAACCCCGCAGTTTCTGTGGGCTTGTACACATTTTCGACGCCCATAGTTCCGAGGAGGCCGGATTCTACCTCCCTATTGAGCATCGCTGGTCTCGCTAGCCAGGCCATGGTACACGTTATCCTGGCTGTGTCCTGGGCTTTGATGGTCAGACCTCGGTTGAATCAAATTTTGACCTTCGTGTGGCCTGCTCTAATTATGTCATATAACTTCTTCTGGTGGCCTATGGTGGATAATACAGTTTTTGCTGTATTGCAGGGGAGATTACTTTGGAAGGCGTGCAGAGAAAAGAGAGTCGTCGCCAGTGAAGATCGGCATGAATGGCTGGATGGAGATGAAAAGGCAGAGTTACCAGGGACGGTGTGAGGTGTTCCACCACCCTACCAAGGATGCGCAATATAGGCTCACAGGGCGTCTCTTTCGATCGAACATGAAAATATTCAGCGGCTGGGTAGAACAGAATCTACCATGTATTTCTTGCAGTTTGTGTACCTATCTACTTTTCCAGCAGTTACTCGAAATCCTGAGATATTGAGATACTGGATCATGAAAATTGAACAGTCTCTATTTGTAATTTTCTCTCTCTACCTTACAAAGCACCGGGAAATCTTCCAAGCTTGGATCACTTCCGTCGGTGGAACTAAAAACGCCGACTACCAGTACGCCAGGCATTTCACAGTGGAATAGCGCGTTTAAGAGCCCCACTTGTGCCTGCAAAAAGCATTCGCACTGCACTCTAGATTGAACTTTGATCGGTCCGAGACCCACTGCATCATGGCGTAGATCGACTAAGAAGAACTCGGCGGAATAAATCTCTCCGCATCGTGATGACTAAGAACCGAGGCTATTTTCGCCATTGTTCGAAGATTTCATATTCTTGTATATCTCCTTGCTCTATGTGACTACGCTGTGTTCACTGCTCTTTAGAATCCTGTCTTTTCCGCTGTTCAATATTTGTGCATGATTCCGGTTTGTACGCCACAATCGTCCCCTTGACGTTCACAGCTGCTCGACCCCTGTCCGATCTGCACCTTCAGTCCATATCGCATTCTCAGAGCTAGACTATACCTACATCTGCTTTCGAACACCAAAAGTACAGCATGCCTTCAATTCTAGCAGATCCCGTCAAGCTACCATGCGGTCTCGTCCTTCCGAACCGTCTCTCCAAGGTTAGTATCCCCATCCATAAACTCCAACACCAAATCCGCGCGATTAGCACTAACAAACAAATCAGGCCGCAATGGCCGAACAAATGGCCAAGACTAACACCCCTAATGAAAGCCTCAATTCCGCCTATGAGAAATGGTCTCGCGGTGGCTGGGGCAGCATCCTCACCGGCAACGTCCAAGTCGACGTAACCCACCTAGGCAGTCCCCACGATCCAGCCCTCCACGGCGAATATAAGGGTCCATCTGACTCTGCCCTTGTCGCCGAGTGGAAGAAATACGCCGACGCATGCCAGAAGCATGGAACGCCCGCAATTGTCCAAATCTGCCATCCTGGACGCCAGTCTTTCCGCCCTGCCGGTCGACGCGGCATCTTCGGACAGACTGTTGCTCCTAGCGCTGTGCCAATTAACATTGGCAATAGTATCCTTGAGCGTGTCATTGCATGCTTGGCATGGTCTCAGCCGCGCGAGATGACCACGGGCGATATCGAGAAGGCGATTCGTTCCTTCGTCGATACGGCACGATTAATGGCTGATGCTGGGTTCTCGGGCGTTGAATTGCACGCTGCTCATGGCTACCTCATGGACCAGTTTCTCAGCGCAAAGACCAATCTTCGAACAGACGACTACGGTGGCACACCTGCCAATCGCGCGAGGTTTATCCTCGAGGTCCTGCGTCAAACTCGCGCCGTCGTCCCTAAGAACTTTGCAATTGGTATTAAACTGAACTCGGCCGATCACTCTTCATCATCCTTTGAAGACACAATGACGCAGATTTCTCTCCTTGTTGAGGCCGGGGTTGATTTCATGGAGATCTCTGGCGGGTCGTACGAAGATCCCCGAATGATGGGATATCCCGCGTCCAAGTCTCAGGCTCCTAAATCCGAACGTACCGCAGCCAGAGAAGCCTTCTTCCTTGAATTTGCTCATGAAGTCAGGAAGAGACATCCGGATCTCGTGTTGATGCTAACGGGTGGGTTCAGGAGTCGGGCTGGGGCTGAGGCGGCGGTTAAGGATGGTGCTTGTGATCTTGTGGGTATCGGTAGACCGAGTGCAGTTGACCCAGGTTTTGCAGGCAAATTGTTGGATGAGGGTGTCAAGGACGAGGATGCGGTACTTTTGTTGGAGAAGGTTCCTACGCCTTGGTTCTTGGGGTGGTTGCCGAGAAATCTGATCGGAGCGGGAGCTGAGAGTGTGAGTCTTTATTCTTTTATCTTGATGCTAGAATTGGGATGTTTCAGGATCTTTGCTAACCTTTTATGGCAGACTTATTATGCAGGCCAGATCACTCGGCTGGCAAAGGGATTGGCCACTGTTGCACCGGCTCTTTCAGCTTGAGGGTGAAAATCTCTGGAGTCTGGGTCTGCTGTTGGGTACATTTTGATTAGAATATAATATTTCTGTATACCTATGTGATGTGTATATTAATCATAACTTGGTGAATCATTTCTTCGTAGGCCTTTTGATCCCCGGGGATTGAACGGCAAGGAACTATAAGGAACCGTGGCTGCTTCCGTTTATCTGCAGCCCCAACAAGGCCATGCTCATCTTCATCTCTTGGCCGTCGACCACCGGCCCATGATCTGCTGTACCTCGAGCTCTGTTTTTTTTTCAACTTATCTTGAACCCTGGCACTATCATGCTGCTAGGTTATGGAATATTCCATTTCTGATTTTTTTCGTTTTCACAATTCAAGAAGCATTTCCAAGGATCTTAGATATCACATGTTTGATTCGCTCTCTAGGAACAGATATTTCAAATCTGTTTCCTCTTGATCTCCCATCGCATCTAACTGCCGGCGTAATACTTCATTGCCCTCCGTCAAAGATATGATAAATTTCGCCGCCTCCTCAAGAACATATTTCCGAGTATAATTATGCTTCCCAAGCGCAGGGACAATGTTTGAAATATCTTGATACCCTTTCGCAATGATCTCCCGCCTTTTCTTTTCCGATCGACAGTGACAAAGCTTCTGACCAGGCTTCTGCACGCATTTACGCTTCTTGGAGGGTGGCGAAGCGTGATTCTCAAGCGAGCTTGGCGGACTAACAGCTTTTCGCTTCTCAGAACCAGATGTGCTCGCGGAGGATATCGATCCGGGCGTTTCACTTCGGTATTGGCGATATCTAGAGACATCAAGCCCGTTCAACTGGACCGAATCAACGCCTTCAGTGTATTCGGACTGTTTTTTGAGTTCAGCGTCGTAATTGAAGTCGATGTTCACACTGTCGCATATAGTTGCCATGTTGCGCATCAGGTTCCGGACTAGGCGTTCCTCCGTCCAAGAGCCGATAGGGCAGGAGAATCCATGGTAACAGAAGCTGGGATCGGAGCCCCATTGTAGGCCGTTATCGAGTGGTATGTGTTTTGCTGTACCTCTATTCTGTGTGACATCGTGGCCTAGGTGAGGTCCAGCGTCGAAATCGGGAGTATGTGTCGCGTGTATGGCGGACATTGCTATCGGCGTGTTAAGGAACAAGCTTATCAGGACTTTTTTGTGCTCGCAAGCGATGTATTGGCATTTGCTTTGTTTAAAAGGATTTAGCGGTTTAGGTGAAGTTTGGGGGATCTTGTCTCGTGGTCATAAAAGGATCGCATATGGCTTTGGGGAGAGAGAATGACCAAAATTAAGTAATTGCGGAATCACCGGAGCCTAATATCCTAAAACGCATTGTTGAGAATGTCGATCCGTGGAATGATCGCTCCTTGCGAGGGCTTGCGAGTTAGTAGGGCCCCGTCGTACGTCAATGCCGGAATACACCCGGTTATCAGTAAGGGACCGGGTGCATCCCGAACGCCCACGTGTGCAACTGCATCGTGCTTACTTATTGCAGCATAGTCATCGCCAACCTCCGCTTCGACTCTGGAGACTTTCTTCTATATATTTGAGTTTAGTATGCTTCCCTCCAATCGCATCTCGATAGTTCTACCCCCGGATTATCAACATGAGCGGTTTATAGTGTCACGTGAACGGTTTCGGGTGCGTTCCGGACATCGCGTTGCCCGCTCCTTCCTTCCCAACACTTATGTGTTCCAGCTGAAAAGGATCAGAGCGGCTAGCACCAACTCATAATATCTACTGGTCCGCTTCTGGCGATCTGTTCTCGCAAATAGTGATTTCCTGAGGCATACGTGACCGTTCAATGCGCCTTGATTGATGTGTACCATTCCCGGCATGGGGCGGGGAAAGCAATGAGCTAGAACAAACAATCACCTTGTTGTTCCAATCCTATGTCTTCAAGACACCGAATCTCCAAAAGAGACACTCCCCGCCGGCGCAAAGTCTCCCTGGCATGTGAATCATGCCGAGACAAGAAAGTACGATGTGACGGCTCCAAGCCGATATGTGGGCCTTGCGAACGACGATCCTATCCAATCGATCGATGCGTCTATAAACTTGAGAATGCTCGCTCGGCAAGCAATGACGAATATCTGAAAATACTGCACAATCGAATCCGGGAACTCGAAGAGATCTGTTCTCAAAATGGTGTAGCTGTGCCTCCTGCGCCCCGAAGCGTCAGTGATGGCCAGACAAGACTCGACGATGTTTCAGAGCCCCAGTCTGGTATGGACTGCCTGAGTTCGAAGTCTAGGTCCTCTGTTGCTGTAGAAGGGCTACTAGGACTGGGATCACCCTCCGTGGCGGCTGGCCCGCAGCCTTCGCTGGCTTCTCTTTCACCTGGGACGACCCTACCACCACTTCGTAGTCTAGCTACTTTCCAACCGTCCCTGCCCACTAGCAGACCTTCTGAACACGATGGTACCACACCGCGGTCGACTTTGGGCTCTTTAGATGCCACGCAACTATCCGGTAATATCTACCGTTCACCATCCCTCAATCAGCATGGCAACGTAACTGCCATGGGCGCGATATCTGTCGCAGAGGACGAGGCCACTGATTCCCCTCAAGAACAATATTATGGCAACTCATCCACAGCATCATTCATGCGCCTCGCAAGAGAATCTATGCCCATCCAAACACATCTACAAGCTCTGAAGCGAATGGAAAATGATGCACCAGATGCTTCCCAACGAGACACGGGACTATGGAAAGACTGTAACGTCCCCACACTAGGCCTTCAATTCGATGACTTCTCTTTACCTCCTCGAGCCCTCGCAGACCATCTCCTTGAATGTTACTGGGAAAGGGTCCACTGTCTATATCCATTCTTCCACCGTCCGAGCTTTGAACAGGCATACGAGAATCTATGGGGATCGACCAAATGGCCGAAACCCGAACTACCCGAGCTCAACATTGGATTGGGTGGCTCCTATGATTCGGGCCCTCAGTCCATTGTCTTCCACTGTGCTCTCAATGCTATCTTTGGCTTGGGCTGTCATTTCTCGGACATCCCTGTCACAGAGCGCGAGGCAGCTGTGTATACATTTTTCCTTCGGGCGAAGCGGTTCGTTGGCCTTGACCTGCTAGACTGTGGAACTATTGGAGTTGTGCAGACACTACTCATCATTGCGATTTTACTTCAAAGCACACCGTACCCGATGCGATGCTGGAACAGTATCGGACTTGCTTGCCGTGTTGCTCAGGGTCTTGGTCTACATGAGGAATCTTCTCAGCGATCTATCAAGCCACTAGAAAAAGAGATAAGACGACGTACCTGGCACGGATGTGTTATTATGGATATGTAAGAGTACCCTGGGCCGCATCGATTTTTTGAAGAAATCTTTGCTGACAAAATTCAGGATTGTGAGCATGACTTACGGCAGGCCAAGCATGACATCGCACATCTCGCCTGTCCCACTCCCTGGCATGAGACCTGAATCACGAGAAGATGATCCATGCGAGCTGAGTGGACAACCCTGCGATCACCGACTAGGTTACATGACATTCTACACCTCCACAATCGAGCTTTACAAGATCCTGGAGTCGATTCTATCAGAGATTTACAATGCATGGCAATCTAATTCCCGACGCAATCGCCCACTGTCCCCTAGAGGTCTCAAACACAAGAGTCTGGATGTCATAATGGAGCTCGACGATAAGCTCTCCGCCTATGAAGCGAGCATCCCTGCTGTTCTCAATTGGACGCACCCTTCTCCACCATTCAGCGCGAGTACCTCTCAAGGGGCGATCTTTCAGCGACAGCGAAACGTGCTGCGTGCAAGGTATGTCTTCCGCAGCTCACACACCCCATTCTCAGGTTGCTCAGAGTCTCAGATTCATCCATCTCCGGCTCCTCCTCTTCCGACCTATGTTTACGCAGCTGTGTTCAGAGGAACGCCTCGGCCCGAGCAGACATCCCGGTCAAGAGGCGAACAAAAGCACAGCCCGTCCCGAGAAAAACATCATTTACTCTTCCATGTCCGTGAACTGTGCAGCTGCTTGCGTCACGGCCGCTGTGGACTTAGTCTCACTTGTCTACGAGACATACAGGACTTCGCTGACAGATGCTTGGTGGTATAACGGATTTTGTAAGTTGAAAAGCAATCTCAAGTGTTTTGAGCATGGCCTAATCTGATCCACAAAAGATACATCAACCGCAGGGTTTGTCCTGATCATGTCCTACTCCTGCCGCTCGATCCTCGACCAAGTGGACGCCCGCACTGTCGACGAGAGCTGGCGTAAATGTGAAGAAGTTCTCTCGATCATGTCCTTGTTCAGTGTTTCTGCGCGGAACTCGCTTCAATTCTTGAAAGTCACACATGCACATATTGTTCAGAACTATACTGGTATGTCTCATGAATACGCGTATTCACATGCTCGTCTGGAGACTTACATAAGACCAGCAGCTCGAAATGAAACCGCTGCACCTCTGGGCCCGAACCAAACACAACGGAGAACAACACGCCAATCTGGTCTTGACCTCTCTACTCAGTCTACAGGAAACGAAGAGCAAATTTCTGGCGAAACCGATTTGAACTCCCCGATCAACCCATTTATGAGCTGGGAAGACACAGGCCTAGGGTTAGGACAAGAGGACTTTGGGTTCCTAGGAAGATTCGATCTTCCAGACCTAGCAAGCTGGTTCACAGATGTCCCAGACCTATGATTCGTCTGATTCTCTGTACACTAGTCATTATAAAGCATCAAAGAGCGTCGTATCAGCATGGCTCCAAAAGTTCCCCGAAAGATTCTCCAAAGTCTCAAAGTCAGGCATCCATAAGGGATCATTTTGATCCTGATCAATCCACGGCGCAAGCTGTAGGGCCATCTTGACCGCATGATCCGCCTCATCAGCCTGATACGGCGTATTCCCTTCCGGTGCGAGTCCTTGCGGGTTCGCAGGCGAGAATTTCTCACCGGCTGACATCCCAGGCATGGCTGTGTTGAGTGATACGCCCCCATGCTGCGCGGTCATCAGTTCGGCCATGTTTATATTGCGGGCTGTTTCGTTGCCTTGAAGTTTCTCCATTGCGGCGTTGACCAGGAGCTCGAATGCATCCCGGTATTTCTTTACCCATGCAGCGCGTTCACCCATGACGAAGAGAACTGTTGAGCAGGCACGGATGTCGTTTGACATTCGGACGGACCAAACTTGATCTGTGTGGGTCCAGAGGGCGTAGAGGAGAGTAATACCGGCCATGAAGACAGTTTGAACGGCTAAGAAGGAGTGACCATATTCTAAAGTTTGGTGGAGGCGTTTATGGGCTTGGCAAATTTCGCCGGCCGCGCGAAGACAGATGTTGTAGTATGGGTCTGTTATTGGGAGAAGGGGCAGAAAGGGTTGAATTAGGAGTCTGACGGCACGGTTGTAGTGGAGCATTGGGTAGTCGAGGGCTGTACCCGTGAAGCGTTGGAGGGCGGATTCTTTCCATTCTTCAAGTTCGAGATAGAGGGGGTCCATCTTTGGTCGAAGGGAGGATAGGGGGCGGTCAGCCCGGTAGATTTTATGTTGGATGCGAGAGTCGATGCGACGGAGTTTAAAGAGGTAAATTGCGAAGGTCAAGGATGTTGGCTTGCTGTGTGGTTGGGGGTTTGTGAGGAGGGCTGGGTCTAATGTATCGTCTTCCACATCTAGTGGTAAGTCCAGATCGATGTGGCGATCGGAGATGCTGAAAGGACGGCCAAGGGACATCGATACAACGCGCTCGAGGTAGTAGACAACCCAAAATAAACGCCTTCGAATTTGAATAGTGAAGGGGTCCATGTTGATCTCGTTAGCCTTGCGGTGTAGACCGAGATCGATTGCCGTTCGCATGGCCAGTCCGATCATATACCACATTCCGTGACTGGAGGCCGTGCGGAGGTGATACACTACGAGAAGTACCATTGCCTCGATGTTCTCAACGGAACGAGCTTCGCACATCGTTGGGACGTATTGCAGTGCGGACGTGTAGTATCGCTAACAAATTGTCAGCCTTGACTCAATGAGTGTTGAGGGAACGGACTAACCTCGGGCGCAGTAGATGTATATTTTTCGGTATCGCTCAGCCTGAGCATAGTAGCACCAATGGCGTAGACCATATTTAGCTTGAAGATGGCAAATCGATCAGGTTGCGAGAGCTCTTCACGCTTAGTCTTGTACAGCCTCTCCCTCTCCTCATGAATGCGCCACATCTGCCGGCGGTCTAGAAATGGGTATCGAGAGTGCAACCGGTGAAAATATGTATCTAGAAGTCTGGCTCCCATTTCATCAGATGGAGGCTCTAGATTGGCAGGCAAAAGCTCTTCCATTCTCCGGGGACGATCTCGGGTTCTCGCACAGCTCCCGGGTTGCGATATTCCAGCCGGCGCTCCAGAAGGAGTTTGACTTGGTCCAGCAGATAAAGCAGCTTGTTGTTCATGCATTTTAGAGAGAAACTGGTTCCACACACTGGTCTGAACCATTTCGCCCAGATTGGCGGCTAGGGAGAGGCCAGAGCTTGAACCCACGTAGGCAGGGGCTTCGGATGAGCTTAGTGCAAGAAGGCCTACCATTTCGCCTACTGGATTGGATTCGAGGCCGGATGCTGCTTGGGGCGTTGCTCGGCCTCCCTGGGGTGACCATGTTGAGCCCCCGACGTTCCCGACATTTTGGCCGGGGGTTGGCTCTGGGCCTAGTTTGCCCTCGAGAAACGCCACCCTTTCTTCCAGAGCACGTGTGTAACTTGATACTAGTCAGGATTTACATTTCATACACTCAAAATCGCATTCAAGGACACTCACTCGTTCTCGCGGTCAGCATCTTCTCGCACGCTCGACTTGTCACACGTGACCCCGGCCTTCTGGCAGTTGGAGCACGTTGGATATTCGTTGTCGCACTACATCTCAGGGGATCAGGTTCGGGATCTCAACCAGATCCATGAGTGATGAACTAACTCTTTGTTTTCTCGTTTTGCAGCGGGTACATGCCGTTCTCCCGCGTTTGCGGGGATTGTAGTTCTTCGACGCCGGACTGTTCTGTCTGGAAGACGCCGGGCTATGGGCAAGCCCATACATTGTCAGAATGTGTTGCAAAGGCCACTTAACAGTGCATCGTGTCACTGCTCCGAGGCAGATCGGGGTGAAGAGGGAAGAATGTCGGGGAGAAAGTGTAAGCGGCCGATGCTGGAATGCCAAGACATTTACATGCTACCCTCTTTCTACCACTACACGAAACTGTTGCTCAATCTACAGAGTCCTTTGGTTGGATTCCCACGGTGTAGGATGATTCTAATTCCATCATTTTTCGAGATGAATATGTAGTTTATGGTATCTAACGCTATGCAGAGAGAAAAGCAAATCATATGCAAATGACAACGGCACCGAAGCCGTGGCGTGACCTTCATCTCTTCCGTGTTCTATTTACCCTTGATGGTTTTCTTTCGTGATCGCTGGGTCCGGTTCAGTACGCGAAGGCGGCATAGAAGACTCCGCGAGTGTCGACGTTGAGTGTCGTTTCTCTGCTGTCTCGGTAGATGGGGGGCTCTCGGCCTCTTCCTCGGGCCCAGGTTGAGACTCGGCGAGAGCTGCCTCCGCATCCCTTTCAGCCTGTGCTCGCTTCTCTGCTTCGATCTCTTCTGGATCCTTGACCCGCTCCAGACCCCGGTCGCGAACCAAGCAGCAAGCAAGGAAGCAGACACCAATAAGCGGAACTTGGAGGATGAAGACAGAGTGCGAGGCCTTGGAGTATGCGGTGAGAATTTCTTCCCACTGGGTATCGGTGACACTTGATCTCGATGGTAGGGTATAGGTTGACTTCGTCAAGTAAGAAAACTTCGTAGGAAGTGTCGAGCGCAGGGTTGCTTGCAAAAGAGCGGCCGAGATAGCCAGACCACACGCGCCACCCATACAGCGGAAAAAGTTTCGGTTGGAAATTGAGATGGCTCTCTGGGATTTGGTGCAGTGTGCTTGCAGTGCGACCAGAGTGGGTTGGAAGGTAAATCCGATTCCTGTGCCGGTAATTGCGACAATCACTGCGATGACAGCTGGATGAGTATGGGCATCGAAGAGAAGAGTCAAGCCGGCGCCCCTGTAGAAACCGTTAGAATCACACCGAGCATAGAGGAGACAAATGTATCACACTCACAAAGTCCAGAGACCAAAGCCGACCCAGATAATCTCGCCATAACGCTTAAGTCGAGAGATATACTGTCCAGAGCATATAGACGCGATCGACTGGAAAGTTACCATGGGAGCAGTCAGGGCTGCTGACACGATTGGCGACCATCCACGTCCATTCTGGTAGTAAAGTGGTAGGTAGTAGAGATATGACTGATAGACAGCTCCGAGTAGGAAACTCTGCAGGAACAGAGCCGAGATGACCTTGTTCTTGAAGAAATGGACTAATGTCACAGTCAGCCAAGGTCATTTCCGCCGCTTTGAAGAGGACAACAAACCTGGAAGCATAGGAAGTGCAGCTACTTTCCACTCAATGAAAAAGAAGGCAACAAAAGCACATCCTCCAATGACAAGCATACTAATCACCATCGCAGAGTCCCAGTTGAAATAAGACCCGCCGCCAGAGATAGGAATCAAAATGAAAATGATTCCAATAGAGGAAGCTAGAGAACCGAACCAATCGATCCGGCGTATATTTTTCCGAAAGCCATCCTTGCGGGCATTGTTTGGAATCAGGTAGTACCCCACAACAGCAGAGCACGCAGCCAAGGGCGAAATCAACCAGAAGAAGCCGCGCCATGTCGACTTTTCAATGAATGCAGCAGCCAGGAACGGACCGATGATGTTTCCCACGCCGAGGGAAGCACCGAGAATCCCCTGGTACTTGCCACGCTTCTCGAGAGTAACGATGTCAGAGACAATGATCATCGTGAGTGATGTGACACCGCCACCAGCAACACCAGCTAAACCGCGGAAGACATAGAACATAGCCGGACTAACTGAGAGTCCACAAATCAAATCAGCAATGCAGAGCAAACATAACGCTGAGATGTACACGATCTTTCGACCGAAGATATCTGATAGCCGGCCGTAGAGTACCGTGAACATAGTATTCGCGATCAGAGATGAGGTTCCGGCCCAGGAAATGGTATTTGCCGCTTCTAGATCGCGGGCAATTGTTGGTAATGTGACACTGATTCCATTCTGATCGACCATAGTGATCAGCAGCGAGATCGCCAGACCCGTGAAAACTACCATCAATTGTCCAAAGGGTAGAATGTTTGTTTGGTCGTGAAGGGCCTTTTCGGCCTCACGTTGTCGATTCATGATGTTTTCAAACGAGTAATTTTGAAATCACTCATCTAATTATTTTGAAATTACGAAGGCCAACAAAGCATATCGCAAATTCCAAAGTACGCAACCCGATTGCGAAAGCCTGGGCAGAAGAATGCTGGGCTGGAAGGTTGATCGTGGTACACACGCGACAGATGACACAGATGACACAGATGACACCTTTGGAATGCAATTCGAGCTGGAAACCAGCTCATATATGGATGAGGAACAAATGATGATTTTTTTTTTCAGTATGTTGCAGTCATCAGTGCCATCCGGCTCATCGGCAAGTGAACTGGGCATCGATTGGAGATTGTCGCCGCGCAAACAAGATTAGAGTCGGAACTGACTCCGACGGTGTCGAAAAAGCCCTGCATCTTGGCCTAATCGACTGCCGGTGGGCGTCGATCCAGAAGGCGTCGGCTTAATTCCGCGTCATCGTCGATGTGGTTGGCGCACAGCAAAAATTGCGGAGCTGCCACTTCGGACCTCCGAACGGAGTTAGTCATCGGGCTAAGTCTCACGCGACAGTGACAGGTCTATTTTATTAGTGCTTTGACGGTTCTAGAATCCCATTTACAAGGAGCGGTGAAAATCTTGATGTGTGCAAGTTTTCGCTATCTATTCATTGAGTCCAGACCATGTAGGTGACTCTCGTTTGGGGGGATGCTACTGCATCGGACCTTCCGATACCGCAGATAGGGCGTGATATCAAAGCACAAACTTGATGCCAACCAATTTCTCGCTCAGATGGATCAACCACTCGGCAGATTTTACACTAATCGCAGAGGTTACTGCTCCTGCGGATTGAAAATCACTGAGATACACCGCCGATGGATCAGAGACAGCTAGCGCATGATAGTCAAAATCAGCATGGACAGGGACTTGGATTATTCTTACCTCTCAGTGCAGGGTCATAAGCGGCCACAAGCATATTCGCCGCACCTTGATCGGCGCTTTTCGATAAGTTGCTTGTTTAGGGGATATTTCGGTTCCAATATCAACAAAGTCTCGGCTGAGCCTAGCTGCCTGGATGTTAGCGTCGTTGAAGCAACCTTCAAGCAACAAAATGACCGGCTCGCATCCAGGAGGTACAGCGCAGAAAAAACTTTCATAGGAAGTCAAGTGCCGAGTCAAATACACTGTGAACAGTTTCTTGGCTGTCTTGGACTATCCATAAGCTAGCAATCCATTATATCCCTCTCAAGCCTGGGGGGCATCGTACCTGCCGAGCATGAACTTACGAGAGTAGCGAGTCTCATTAGCGACGAGACCAAAGGCTGGCGTCTATAAGGAATTTTCATCCAAGAGAGTCTTTCTCATCTTTTTCGCCGAAGTTCCGCAGAAATCGAATATCAGACTTATCGAATAGATGAAATGGCAGCTACAAAAGATCCTCGCCTTCCAGAATCCAATCATCGCCTGAAACCCCCAAGAAGCGTGAAGTCCACACGATGCTGAAACGGCGACATGGAGATCAACGAGCAAGCCGCGAACGACTTCTAATGCAGTCGAAGGCCACTGCAACCATGGCGTTCGTGGATTTCACCTCTAGATTATCAAATTCAAAGATCAGATCTCAAATTTCCAGAGATAATTTAATTTAAGCTAACATAATTTGTCTTGATAGATATGGAATCCTAGGCTTGCTGTGGTGTAGCATGTCCAGGGGTTATAGTAGGATTGCAGACTGAACGCTGGACAGCACCGCTCTCGAGCTGGCGCGTCTTGAACGCCTCCATTGCACATTCTTTTAGGGCCGTGCGGAGTCGGGCTTGAATTTGCAGGGATGAAAAGGTACAGTTCTGGTGGTCCCATGGTTGACGCTGTGTATACCTAGTGGGGAAGGGTCGAATGGGATTCCTGAATTGATTGGTGAATAGTTGTAGCCGAGCCGATGGCTCATTTCAAGCTTAGTGAGGAGTCAGCATCGGATATGCGGGCCTTCAAAGGTCCAAGGTCACTGCCCTAGAATCTTCTGAGCCCCATGGCTTGTGAGCCATAGAGGGTTGAATCCGTTTCAGCGGACTGGGAGCCTGGTCTCGGTGATTGCGTGGCCTTGAACTGGTTCATATGGGACTTTGCTCTGATATCACTCGGTTTGGGTTTTAGGCTCAAGCACTTCGTATAAGTCTAAGTCAATCGCCCAGCTACATAAGTGACAGGATCCTCTGGGTGGGGAAGCTCAGCGTGCATAATGTAGAGAAGCGGGCCCCCGAATGCCTGCTTTCCCCTCGAAAACAGGAATTTGGAGGACAGTCCAGGATTCATTGAGCGCGATATAGTAATACGTCTTAAGGCTATAGTAGCCATTAAACCCTGAATGGGAGCCAAATTGGTCCTAGTACCATTCATCAAGTTTATGTCTGAAGCAATCGGTCGTGGGGGTAAGTGACATCAATTTCAAAAACGAAACGCCATCATAAGGATGAAAAAAGCCTATGAAAACATCGAGGGTCAAAGAAATTTTGACTTAAAGTGGTATCAAGGAAAGATGGGGAATCAATCAACATCCAAACTCGTGTCTTGTCGTTATCGTAAGTATGTAAACTCTGGTATTATTGAGAGCTTCAAGCAAGTGTCAACCACGCAAAATTCAAGCATCTTGCGGGTAATCCATG
Organism: Penicillium sp. IBT 18751x; assembly: GCA_028828935.1. Taxonomy (NCBI): domain Eukaryota; kingdom Fungi; phylum Ascomycota; class Eurotiomycetes; order Eurotiales; family Aspergillaceae; genus Penicillium; species Penicillium sp. IBT 18751x. Next base: position 2,010,758 of record JAQJZS010000001.1, on the reverse strand, counting down.
TTCTGGACATCGGTTGAGGAAAAGTCAGCCTAAATCGATAGACATGAAGCATATTCCTGAGCCAGCATCCTCTCACAGGCACTGAATTCGGGAGATTGCCATTCGACACTGCTTACCTCAGACCTCTTGTGGCAAGCAGAAACGGGATCCCGTAGTTGCATGATCGGTACTTGAAGGTAACTCCCTAGGTATTACTCGGATCAATAGGAACCCCTAAACCACCAGTAGCCCAAGCATTATGTATGTCGCGGGCGCTGAGTGTATTAACGGCGAAGCCACTATCTTCAGCAATCGTGTGGCTACTAGTTTGCGGTCCATTCTGGGGAGCGGGACCTGGCTGTCGCGTGACAGCACTCTGGTTTTGCACTGAGGTGTGAGGCATGTAGCCAGCTCCCGTGACGTTTCCCTGGTTGGGGATAAAGCTCTGATTTAGAGAGCCACAAGTCGTGCAAGTAAATTCAATCTTGAAGTTTGTGAGCACCATTTGAGGGACGCCGTGGTCGCTACGTTGCGTATAGTCTGAGGGTTTAGGGTGCCCTGAAGCTGCGGTTGGTAGAGGAGGGCCTGCTGAATATCCAACGCCTGGCTGGGATACCGTCATCGGGCGTGGATTAACTAGAAGAGACTGACCCTGAGTTCCAATAAGAGGCGCTTGTGGTATGTGAGATGGCCGTAGGGATTGGACGGGTGCGGGCGCGGTAGAATGAGTGGTTGGGGACTCGGTTGTATCCACTGAAGTATCGTCAATCAAAGACGGTTGCAGGGGCTCTTGCATCCAGCGATTCTCCGAGATATCCCTATACGCTGGCCCTGCACTTGTTTGCGATTCAGGCTGAGAGTGAGCAGGTGAGTGTTGATCGACGGTGCTCATATCAAGATCTAATGACTGCTCGCCTTGGCTATCTGCTTGTCGTGGCTGCAATTTTGTCAATGCGCGCTGCGCTTGTCTCATGGAGATGTCATATCCGTGGTAACGCTTGACAGCGTCAACGACCTCCTGGCCTTTGATCCTTGAACTCATATCGAATAGCTTGGGTATCTCACTGAGCAAGAACCGCACATGGGAGGCTTCGGAGCGTGCAGGGGTCATGCCTGCAGTCGCTTCACCCCGTCGGCAACTATGGTTGTCTTGGAGGCTGGTGATGTAGGTCGCGTTCTTGTTCGACCGACATACCACGCGAAAGAAGCAATTGGCCCCAGAACGGCACCCAATAACCACGCTTTTCTTATTGCTTCGAATAACTCGAAGCTCCCAGTGTTGTCTGACCGATATACTTCGTATGACCGTCTTAAACTCCTCCAGAGAGGTAAATCGCTGGCCCACGTGGAGCCCCGAGTACATTTCCGTCATGTCGCCAGCGGAAACGCGCGCAGCAAGGGTAAAGATGCCCGAGCAACTGAGAAGCCAGTCACGGATACCCAGGCAGTGTATTCCATCAGGGTGCAGTCCGTCAAGCGCAAGAATACTCAATCGCGAGGACAGCAGACACGCTAGTCAAGTGGGAAGATGGAGGTTCAGCCGGGCATTCTCGAGTAAACACTGTAGCGAGCTATCAAACTCGGTCAACAGCAAAGATATCGATGAATCCTTGGGTATGTATCGCTGTGGATCGTGGATGAGTGGAGTGAACGCTCCTCATTACTCGATTTTCTGGGGAAGCTTAGAGTTAACGGGCGGCAGACCGCTCACCTTGACTTTTCTTATTCTCCTCACGTCACCTTTCCACCCCTCCCCCCTACTCCTCGACTCCTCAGTCTCAGGCTTTCATTCGCCTGAGTCTTCCAGTCCATACACCTCAAATAAATTATGGCTTCCTACGGCCTCTTGGGCCAACCAGAAGAAGGTTCGTCTCATCGTAGCCAACTACCCGACTCCCAGCTAACATTCCCGCAGATGCGCTCCACAAGTCGCGCCTCCTCAATGTCGAAGAAAAGCCCTTCAAGCGAATCTCCAAGCGCCTACTGAATCCCGAATCGTTCATCGTCTCACCCTCGCAGACTCTCACTCCACCCCCAGAAGACGCCGATCCCGATGCGCCCGCGGCAGCCGAAGCCCAAAGGCAAAAACGCCTCGAAGAATGGCGCCAATTCCGCGATGATGTGACCCTCGACTTTGCCGCCTTTGAAGGAAGCATCGCCCGCATCCAATTTCTCCTCACCAGTAACGAACAAGAGCGCCAACGCTACGCGACTGAGAAGATCCGCATTCTGGAGACGATGCACTCTGTCCGGGAGAACACCAATGAATTGCGCATACAGCTTGAGGAGGCGCAGAGGGTTCTCGCTATGCGGAAGAGCTACGATGAGCTTGCGGAGAAGATTACCAGTAATCGTCTGCTGAAGCCGCGGGAGGATCAAGAAGCGAATCTGCAGAAGCTGCAAATCGAGATTGCCGATTTGGAGAAGGAGAGCAAAGATTATGCAGAGACTTGGACGGAGCGACGCGAGCAGTTCGGTCGTATTGTAGAGGAGGGTATGCAGCTGCGCCGGTTGATTCGCGATGAAAAGGAGGAGGTTGAGCGACGGGAAGGTATGCAGGAAGATCAGGACGGGGATGATGGCGACGTTGGCTCTAAGGGCAAGACTAGTGGACCTAACAGTCCACGCCCTGAGGATAGTGCGACGCCCTCCGGACAGAACCAGGATGAAAGCCGGTTAGGTGTTGACAAGCCGGCTAGCAATGTTCGGGGAGTCTCGCCATTGCGGCAGGTGACTACAGCTGAGATTAAATCACCTACGGAGGATACGAATATGGTGGATGAGGGTGAAGTAGAGGAGGGAGAGGAGTCGGAGCTAGAGGAAGGCGAGGAGCTCCCGGACGAACGCGAGAAGATGGATATCTCATGAGGATTCTCTACTCTACGCGTGTATATTACTAGCATGGTGTTTGGTTTACTGGGGCGTTGGTCATTCGGGTCTAGAATCTATGCATTTTGAACTGAGCTTTGAACTTGACTACTTTTGGGTATTTAAGACTGCCTATCCTAGGACACTTCCCGCTCTGCGATCTTAGCCATGGCGATGGCTTCCTTGGCGGCAGTGATGTGCTCGACATTGCTCTCAGATCCCTTCTGGCCTTCCTCAGTCTGCAAAGATAGTTTAGTATAACGCATCCAATATACTGTGGGTGAACTCACGATGAGTTTCTGCAGATCAGCCACGGCCTCGACAATCTTCTTCTTCAAGGTGGGCATGACCTTCTTGGTCTCCTCTAGAGCCCGACGCTTTTTCAAATTAGTCGAAGGTCTCAAAGGAAGGTATCAGTGACTCGACATACCTCCTGTTTCAACACGTATTCCTTGTTCTCATCTTCGTTGCTCTCGTCCTTCTCCAACTTGGCAACGCGCTCGGTCTGCTCTTGCAGCTCACGGTGGTAAGAAGCTTCCTCCTTGACGAGGCGGATGACCGAAGAGGTCGTAATTTCCAGCTGTGAGCGAGGCATTGTGTGGAATCTGTTCGGGGGTCAGTCGTGAGCTACAGAGAGCTGCATTTTATGTATGCCTGACGTCATCTTTCCCTCGAGAACATGCCGCACTGGTAATATCACATATGCTCGAACCTGAGACGTACCTTTTTGTTTCTTTCAATTCAATTGATTGGGAATCTGATCACAGCAAATCGTGATATCAGAAGAGCCCCTCATGATCGTAATTGTTTGCTATGTTTGCATGAGGGGGTCTCACGTGCTTTGGATCTCATGAATCCGAGCAGAAATAGAAGCTGTCTAACAGACTTGGGCGTTGTTACAGGTAGAAGTGTGACATTCCGCATCTAATGCTTGCACAAGACGCTCAGCGTTGACTGAACTTCGTTTGAATTATCTTCGCAACGCTCCCTTTGTGATTTGACTACAACCCTTTTCAGCATTCGCATCCTATTGCCCCTGCCCCCTAGATGGGCAACACTAGCGTGACTTGGGCTATTCCTCTGCAGTGCCACACTCTTGTAATGTATTATTGTGAGAATCTGTCTATCAGACCATGACAAATATGAATATATCCCTTTAAAGGCTGTGAGATCACACCAATTGGACCCACCCGAAGCTCGGGGATCCGCCCTCCCGCAGCAACTTGCCTCACGGTGTCTACTGGCTTCACTACACCCTGAGTCGAAGAGCTGTCTACCTCGTCCCTCCAGTTTCTCGCTTTCATCTCTCAATGGGCCATCTTCGTTGTTTCGAAAATCCTGTCGAATTGTTTACCATTAAAAAGTCGTTATGCCAGCCCCGTCACTGAAACATCTGGCCACGGCCACGGCGATCAAACACGTCAAAGGTGAGCACATCAGACGAACAAGTCAAAGAACCCTTACTAACATGTTCCTCGTCATGCAGCACTAAATGACATCGGCAGCCTCCCTTATGCGCTAGCTCGCCCGATCCTACTGAAAGTCGACAACCCGGAGAAACTGGTACTTCAGATCCAATCACCTACACCTATATCACAAAGAACTCACCCTCTAACCCCAATACACTTTCCAGCACGCCATGGAACTCCTATCCCCACATATCGCATCCGAAGATCAAGAAATATGGCTTGAATTCATCAAGCGCGACATCCCTCAATGGGATACCTACGACCTACCCCAACGAACAAGCAAGTGGTATGAAGTCTACTGCGACCTGCGCGAAATGGTCCAACGCTCTCTCGATGCAGACGCCGAGAAAATGAAAATGGCCATCGACGGCATCCAGTCTGAGCGCGCAAGGTTGACGCCGAAGATCATTTCGGGGACGAGGGCGAGACGAATCGGTGGCATCGGGCCGAGTTTTCGTCAGAGGGTGGTGAATGCGCAGCCGAGAAAGTCGACTATATTTACACCACAGAGAAGAAATACCAGCCTGGCTATGCCGACGAAACATTTGAATACTAGGGCTAGTCAGGTGCGACAAGCACCGAGATCTTTGATTGAGGATCATCTGGTGCCCGTGTCTGCGCCGAAGAGGGATGAGGCGAAGGCGCCTGTTGCGCCCGGTCGGGCACAAGGTGATGGTAAGGCGTCTTCGTTAGCTGAGCGCGAGGCGCGGTTGAGGGCGCTGACTTCGGGAAAACCTATGCCTCAAGGAGCAGGGGAGATCCGAAAGGTCCCAGTCACCTCCAGAGAAGTGGGTTCTCCGGCCAAGAAGCCCATTCCTAAACGTCAAGCAACATCGCCGCCCCCGACTTCTTCCTACACGCCTCAAGTTTCAGCCACCGGTGATTCCGCGTCCGATCCCACACCCACTAATGCTCCTCGTCCCGCTGTTATTCGCAAGCGACAAGACGATATCTTCATTCGTCCGAAACGAAAGCGAGTGCTCTAACTCGTGATTTGTCCCCTTCTACTCTTCTTTCATTGAGCGTTCTTTTCCATCCAAGGGCGTTGCTAGGTGAACATATTGCATCTCTTGGAGTTGGATCTAATGGGTATCTTCTTGGCTTGCATTCTGGCGTTTATGTTGGATTCGACTTTAGGTCTGGAGTCATGATTTCGTGTTATGCTGGACATACTTGAGAAATAGTTCAATTGATATTCTTCACTGGTTTTCTCACTAGACAAATGACTCGTTGGCGTCTTTTGTGTCGGTATTATAGGGTCTTGAGCTCGTAGATTGGGTGTGATGAGCGGGCAAATGGAAGTGAGCAAGATGGAGACTGTAAGCCAGACCTAGCTGTTCCACAAAAGAATGAGCAGGCTAGATCTTGTCGACAACCCATGAGCCCAAGCTTGGAATGCACACCTTTACATTTCAGCTCCATAACTCATGTGCCCATTTCCATCATCCCCATAGGTCAAATGCAAAGTTATGCGCCGGTAACCATCAACGTAACGTCATATTGCTCTTGCTGTAGAAGAAGGCGGTCTCTAAACAGCAAAACTGATTACGCATTGCAGCCACCACGCAGAGCGAGGACAAGATGCAGCGTAGCTCCGCCCTCGAGGTTATATTCCGATGCCGTCTTGTCATCCGCCCTAAGACACATAGGTCAGCACGAGAGTTGAAGCAAGTAATTCAGTTCGTGGTGACATACATCTGCTTTCCGCCGTAAATCAGACGCTGCTGAACCGGTGGAATGCCCTCTTTTTCTTCAACGCGCTCCTTTATCCGAGAGACCTGACAGAATCGCGTTGTATTAGCTGCTGCCAGGTGCGAAGGTATCCAGCGTTCGGAGTTTGACGGTCCTTTGCGCGTTCATGCCGCAAAAGTAGTCGGTAGTTCTCACCTTGTAGTCAGGCTCAATATCAAGCTCGATCTCCTTTCCGGTGAGGGTGCGGACTCTGCGATGGGTCCTGTGTAAGCCGGGGTGTCTTGTGTTCCGCGTCGGAGGTCCTCGACGATGCCACTGTAGGTGGGAAGGGTTGGGTCGGCAACGTACTTGATCAACATTTTGCTTTCACACTTTCGCTCTCGGTAATGTTTTGGGATAGAGAGAAAGAGGGTTGTCTAGGTCTTGGGTGAGAGGGAGCTTGAAGTTCAATGAGTGTCTTGGAGCAAAGAGAGAGCCGCGTTGGCGGGGTTTTGGTGGGGCCCGTGGCCTTATTGCCTGATTGATACTTAGGGCGAAGCTCGAGGCTTCCCCTGTTCTTCTTGTCTGTCTACGTGGATTAGACGACTCAAAGTTTTAAGGAAACCAAGTCTCTCATTTCACTTCACTCCAGAAATCGGATTTTCGATATACACTTATCTTCATGAGCGATATTACTTCCTCGCACTTTAATTGGCGGATTGTAGCCTCACAACAACGAACGAGTAGGCTTCTCGAGAGTTCAATAAATGAAGACTAGTGTTAAGCTATGAGATTTTCTTGTTTACCCTTTTGGTAATTCAAGTGCTGTTTGTGCTGTCTGATATGGCCCCTAGCTTGATAGTAATGATCCAAGGCTATATATATCCACCAGCTAGCGCCACGCATGACAGCCGCTACGCCCGGGCCTATTCAACGCAGTTATGAGCTCGCAACTCCTTAGACAACACCACCCCACTAATTTTGTACCCAATTGACTCTCACAGAAAACAAAATCAATAATGACCATTAAAGCTGTCCAAGAAGCACCAGCAAATCCCTTCCAGCAGCTGATCACGGCATGCAAGAACGACCCGGTAAGCCGTGTTTGAGTCACTGATTGACCAACAAGATTGACGGCGTGAATAGAAAGAAATCCAATCTGTCTATGAAAAGCATCGAACGAACCGAAACGCACAGTTTAAGGAACGTCTCCTGAATCCTGCCTTTCGAGAATGGCAATTTGATGAGATCCTGCACAACGTGCTCAAAGCTGAAAAGGGTCTGGTCGACTACGTCGATCCCAGACACAATCTTGGCTTCTGGACACGGCCACCTCGTCATATACGAGAACTTGTCTCCGATATTCAGCGAGAAATTGCATCGGCAGCGGGCACTTGTGAGTCATCTTTATTCTTTAGGGAGGTCTCTTTACCGATTCAATGACAGGTCTTTGGTTTATGCCACCAGAAAATCTGCACATGACAACCCTTGAAATAGTATCTGGGAAAGAAAAGCGAGATGTCGATGAGGTCACCGCGTTTCTCCAAGCCAATGCGCCACTACAGGATTTGGTGAACTACACCCAAACACATCGTGCTCGACTTGGACGCCCAGTCGTCAGCTATGATGCCTCTGCCCTGGCTTTGAGCTTCCTTCCTGTCTTCGAAGGTACAGGGAAGACGAATGAGGCTGAAAATGGGAGTTATTCTTATCACCACCTGCGCAGAGACCTCTACGACCGGGTCACCCAATCTGGTTGCCAGATCGGGGCCCGATATTGTGTGCCCTCGGCGCACATTACGATTGCACGATTGGTCGTTCCTGTTGGATCTACACACGAAGAAGAGCTAGCTGCGCTTGAAGGGAAGGTAGTCAAGCTTGTTGAAAAACTCGAGGACATCAACCAGGAATTGCGATCAAATGACTGGAAACGATTCGGAAACCCCTCACGAGGCGAGTGGACTGTTGGGCAAGAACAAGGGCTGGAACTGAACAAAGGAGTAGCATGGTATGGAACAGGTGAAAAGGTCATGATCGGCCAAGGACATCCATAGCCTTGAGCAACTAGAATTGAACATCAATGGACAGAGCAGCCCGATCGGGAAATACCGTCCGTGCACATGATGACTCATCGAGTTCTTGGTGGTCAACCCCCAAAGCGGTTTAGTGCACACCCGAATAGGGCCTAAGCGAACGAAATCCCACAACCCAACCATCCGCTTGAGACTTCTCCGACAAGCGACAACTCAACGACCACCACCCGCTACCCGGCAAGTCAGTCAAAATGGTAAGGCTTTTTTGCTCTCTATGCTCCAAATCATGTGTCCTGAAGTCCCGGTCCCTCGAATCTCGTCCCGTCGGTGGAGGTATTGTGCGAGCAATTTGATGTGTGTGTGTGTGTGTGCGTGGCCGAACTCGATACTGTCAAGGAAGACCAACGGAACGTCGCGAATACCATGAACGGCAGCAATCAGCTTGATACCTCTGTCGGTACTTGATCCAAGATTCGACGACTTGAAAGCCAGCTATGACGAAGCACCAACTTGAACGAACGGCAACCCGAGGTGTGCGCTGTGTGTGCGATCGAGAACCCCAGGCAACAAAAGAGGGCTGAACATTCGAGAGCCTGAATCTCGTGTCCATACGGTGCTGCCTGCGCACAATGAATTTTCGACACGGATATCACCTGCGACCGACGTGACGGCGAGAAACCTGAGTTTCGGACTTCAGACACACAACTTGCATATTTGATCACTGCATACACAACAGAAGCTTACCGATTTCCGCGTTTAGGTCAACATTCCCAAGACCCGCCGGACTTACTGCAAGTCCAAGGAGTGCCACAAGCACACCCAGCACAAGGTCACCCAGTACAAGGCTGGCAAGGTAAGACCTTTCGATGAATTCCAGCAGACTCGCAAGTGCTGATATTCCTTCCTTTAGGCCTCCCTTTTCGCCCAGGGTAAGCGTCGTTACGACCGGAAGCAGAGTGGTTACGGTGGTCAGACCAAGCCCGTCTTCCACAAGAAGGCCAAGACTACCAAGAAGGTTGTCCTGCGTCTCGAGTGCACTGCCTGCAAGGCCAAGAAGCAGCTCGCCCTGAAGCGCTGCAAGCACTTCGAGTTGGGGTACGTCATAACACATTCTCCGTTTAGTGCGGCTGATACTAACCTTCTTTTTTCTACAGTGGTGACAAGAAGACCAAGGGTGCCGCTCTTGTCTTCTAAGCGTTCGATTTCCTTGTTCGGCTTCTGGGTTTCCTGCATTGCACAAGACGCTTCGCTGCCTTTGTGGAGGTCATATGACGGTGGCAATGGAAAAATGAGATAGGAATTCATACCTTCAAAACACTCAATGACTACCATTTTATGAGTTTTTTTTCCCCTGGATTGTAGTTTTTCCCCGGTTGTTAGTACCCAACCCCGATGGAACCGACGCCCCTGGCTTCGTGGTCTTGGCAGCAAACCTCGTGTCCCTAGACTGAGAGGTCATCTCCAACGACTCGGAGCGTGCCCGATTTACTCCACACCACAATTGTCGAGGTGTCTCGGTCCGGAAGCTCGAACTTTGATTTCCATCGGCCTTGAGGATTTTCACTATGCGAAAGATTCTAAAGTCCGATATTAGTGGTAACTTGCTCGTGTAAGCAGCCAGTGGTCATTGGCCTGCCTTAGGCATACGACTACAGTATCAACGTACTTCTACATGAGGCATGGTCAATGCTCATGAGAAAAAGCAAGAAATTGAACTCTATGCCGGAGTGCGTCTGCTTGTCAAGTTACTTTATACCCCCAGGCTGGTACTCGGGATCAATGTTCATGTCGAGGTTAAAGCAAACACCAAACTAAACCTATCTCCACAACCACGAAAGATTAGCCAAAAAAAACTAAGCAAGATCCACGACCTTGACAAACTCAACGCATCCTCCCTGCCGTCATTAATCATGCAGATAGTTCTGGACGTGACTTGTCCGAATTATGGAATGCACATTCCGCGGTCCAGACCCCCGCAAAACCCCCACGCCCAGCAGCCAGTGCAGGAACGCTAAATGATTCATGCGATAGTGGCCAAGCCGGGGGAAAGGGATGTGATAGGATCCTGGAAAGATGCTGAGGTCCCAAATCTCGTATTTGTCGGTCCCATCTCCCCCGGTCTTCCCCCGCATCCCCAGAATATCATTGCCAACTCGGCTCACCTCCGACTTTTGATGGCTGGGCCGCTAATCTTGATGCAGTGTCACGACCCCTCGCGCCCTCGGACATTGACCGTGTAGATAATCATATGCCCTGCTCAAGATCTGCTCTTCTCGCTATCTCATTCTGATCTACCTTGAACTGCGATATCTGGGCGGTATCTAGCTCTCGTATTTCACCATGGCGATCTGGTATTCCTTGGGAATCGCTTTCTTTGCCGCCATCGGCACATTCTTGTTTGTATGTCTTTCTACTCACTCGGACCAGGGATCCACTCCCGAGCTTTGATGGATGGCATGGCTAACTGAATCAGGGTTTCGATACTGGCATCGCTACGACTAGTGAGTGAACTATATCATACTATGAGCCAATATAGACTGATCACGATACAGCTATCGCCCATGAAAGTTGGATCAAGTACATGGACAGCCCCTCTAAGGGTCTCACCGGCGCTGTATGTCAAGTCCCATTTTCCACCATGAGCCCAGGATAGCCGTGAAATAACAGATATTTCAGGTAGTTGCAGTCTACATCGCTGGCGAAGCAGTCGGAGCCTTAACACAAACGTTCATTGGCGACAGACTAGGCCGTATCCGCTTCATGCAACTAATGTGTATCATCGTGACTATTGGCACAGTCATCCAAACCGCCTCTGTCAATATCGGCATGTTCCTAGCAGGCCGAGTCCTAGCTGGCTACGCCGTCGGGTGCGTGCCATTCCAATCCCAATGATCATATATCATCCAGCTGGAACAAAAAAAAAAAAAAAACTAAACATCATCCAGGGGCCTCGTCGCAACAGTCCCAATCTACCTTAGTGAGATCTCCGATCCTCGCTACCGCGGCCTAATCGGTGGTATCTCAGGTTGCGGTATCTCCTTCGGCACGATGGCATCCAACTGGGTTGGATTCGCATGTAGCTATGCGCCCTACGGTCCCGTTCAGTGGCGTCTACCGCTCGGTATACAGATTCCCTGGGGAATTATCATGTTTATCGGGTTGGCGACATTCATGCCCAACTCTCCGCGTCAGTTGATCCGGAGTGGCAAGATTGAGCTGGCGAGGAGCGAGTTTACGAGGATCCGGCGCGGATTCGAGGCACATGAGGTGCAAGAAGAATTTCAACTTATGCAGGTGCAGATTGAGTATGAAATGGAGAGGGAGATTACGTCTTTCAGGGAAATTTTCAAGTTATTTAGACATCGGGTTTTGGTGTGAGTGTTCCCTTTTCCTTTCCTTTCCTTTATTGGGACGAGGAGGCTTGATGCTGAGTCGATTTTAGATCTATCGCGGTGCAGACTATGACGAGTCTGACGGGTGTCAATGTCATCCAGTATTATCAGAGTGGGTTCTTCGTCTGCACATACTTGATTCTTTCTTTCACCTTGCTCATCATCTCGCAGCTATTCTATATAAGTCGCTTGGGATTGACGCACATATGATTTTGGCTCTGGCTGCTGTGTACGGCACAATTGCATTCCTGTCAAACGCTGTCACTACAAAGTATCTGACCGATTCATGGGGTCGCCGAAAGTAAGTGCAAATGATGCACCAAATGAGATCAAGTTCGTCTCTGACCGATACAGTATGATTCTCGCCGGTCTGGGCGGTATCGTCCTCATTGAGATCTATGCCGCCATTATGCAGATGGAATTCCAGAACACAGAGAACCGTGTCGGCAAGGGATTCGCCATTCTGGGAATCTATCTCTTCGTTGTCTGCTACTGTGAGTTCTCTGTCGAAATCCAATCTCGATCTTTCGGCTAACATGATTTTCTCCAGACGGAATGCTGAACAGTACAACGTGGCTATACGGTGCTGAGGTCTTGCCTATTGCTTTACGCAGCAAGGTGATGGGTCTCGCCGCTGCCTCCCATTTCATCGTCAACGTTGCCCGTAAGTAGGACAGAGTCTGTCATGAGTCCCACCGCTGACAGATTTGAACAGTCACCGAGGCTGGGCCTAGTGCTTTTGCCAACATCAAGCAGAATTACTATTATGTCTTCGTAGCCTGCTCATTCTTCTTTCTCGTCATCGCTTACTTCTATTTCCCGTGAGTAAGCCCACCGATTGGCAGTCACATGATGCTAACATCATGACAGAGAAACCAAACAGAAGACTCTCGAGGAAGTCGCTGCATCTTTCGGCGACCGTGTCGTTCTGGCGGACGAGAACACCAAGGGAACTTCCATTGCCGGCGAGACGGATCACCTCGAATCGGCGGTGCCGAAGGGGCCTTGAAATTCAGGTTCTCGAGACTGGTGGCTGAAGCCTGTGTCCTTTTTGTACCTGTTTGTGATGCAATTACTTTGATTCACTTTGATTTACTTCGATACTTGAAGTCGATTGCAAACTTGACAAAGAGTCGTGAAGATTGCCAGATACGAAGAATCCGTAGCCTGAAGTCGGCCACCTTTCCCAACTAGGAAGGTCCCCTGGGACTTCAGAATGCCACCTTCCTAATGTCGGTTGCATAAGTGATTATGCATCTTTTGTCAGCCACATCTGTAGAGAGCGATTAAACGGGTTACCTACTTAGGGAGGTATATAGTCGGTCTCTCAGGGTGTCCTTGTTTCAGCTCTACCACAAACATCCATTCGGATCGTTCCCTTAGCCTCTATACACTCCGCTATCGGGGGCCATCCCTAAAACCTGCAACAACTAAGACGGGTTCCAAGATTTTCAAAACGAAAAAAGAACTAGAACCCTCCCTATCCGAGAGGGTATCCAGCCGATCCGAAAAACTTAATCGTCATGTGCGATGATCCCTGTCACCGATGATCATCGCTCCATTTTCAAATCCGAGAGGGTCAATCCCGACCACAGAGCCATATAATGCTCGTCCAGCAAAGATCTGGAACATGCAGGCTGTTCAATCGGCTTCAGTCTGATCTCATCCCGACCGGGGGTATGTTATTAGTGAGCACTCCGATTTCTCCGGGGTTCAGGAACATGAGGCCCGAGCCCCGGTCCCCGGGCCCCGATGCCCTCGCTAAGGGCCGATAGTGCGCACCATGTTGGACATGATGCTCCATGTGCTGAATTTGTGGCGCCCCTTGCATGATCTGCATTTGGAATTTGTATTTCCATCTGGCTCTGTCATTTGTGTTCGTGCTCATGTTTGCATGGGTTTGATGTACAAGCTAGTGGGTGATCCATCGATTGAACCTTCAGATGATCGTGTGGAACCGGCTCAGGGCGGTTCAGCCCTACTAGGAAAACTGTTGTGGCAACCTGGGACTGACCCTAGGGCTGGGTTCTGACGTGTCCGGGGTACTTATGTTAGATTGAAGATGATGAACGTGAAATCAGAATTTTCTCGCAAGGATGCATGCATCTTTTTTTTTTTTTTTTTTTCAAGTGTGGCTGAGGCGTGGCATCGCCTTTTTAGCGTGCGATCAGCACGATCGCTTGGGCCCTCTGTGGCGATGTGCGCTGACACAAAGCCGTGTCATCAGGCACCCACTATCCGATTGCCGGCATTCTTGTTTCCCTTTCGAGCTTGACAATTGGCTTCTGTGTACAGGGTCCCTTGATGCGTGTCTTTTCAGCGCCCCGTTGCACCTTCCTATAGTCGACGTCGCAAAAATACAGTACCTGCGGTTCATCGTTCGTGCCAACATCTGGCATCGATCGTCGACTTAATCAAACCAGTGTTTTTTTTTTTCTATAATGAATCTTGGTCCTTCAAGCGGTATCGGGCCCGTCGCAGTGGCACGGAGGACATGTTTCATCGGAAGGTGATGGATGCCCTGAAAAAACTTAGATCCCCATGGACCCGGTAGCCTGTAGGGGCAAGCCTGGCGGATCCTTCCATGTTTTCTAGAAGGCCTTGGTGGCTCCACTTCTTCGGCCGCTCCGCGCTAGTTGCGAATACCTGCTAGTCTATTTTGGAATTTCATGCTATAGGCAAAGAAAGGGGCGAATGGCGCTTCAGCGCTGTGATCCCACTGGGCTGGACCGTTGCCTCTTTCCGAGGTTTTTCCATTCGGTTCGTTCATTCCTAGATCAGTTGGCCATGACGCACACTGCTCACCTATAACTTTAAAGACTCTGGGTTCCCCCCCGCCCTGTCAAGGTGGATTCTGTCCATTGTTCCAGAACCTTGATGGGTCCTTAAGTTGAAGGTATCCGCTGGTCCATAAGCCTCATTATCGAGTCCCATTTTTGCGTCGGGGTCATTTACTGGCGCCTACATGTTTGTTTGGATTCAGGTTCAATACAAGGGAAAGTCTAAGCATCAAGTGGACGTGAGTGATCTCTGTGCATTCCCGTGGCGCCGCCCATGGCTTCTGCCTCTCGTTCATCTGGGAAACGCCTGCCCATTAGTTGTCAGGCATGTCGAACACGAAAGATCCGTTGCTCGCGTGATGGTCGTCCATGCCAGACATGTGTACGACGAGGACTGGGGGCTGAGGACTGTATCTACCTCGGCCAGCCTCGACTATCATCCGAACAGACATCATCCGCAGATCCCAACGTGCAAAATGAATTGCTAGCACGCATCCGCAATCTCGAAAGTATGCTCCAGAAACAGGTCCACTCGCAGGCTGGAACGCCCGTCGCAAGCTCTCCACTGGGTGCTCCAAGTGTCTCTGGTAGCTTTACGGATTCGGATCTTGGTGCGGGGCTCGACACTTGGGGAAATCCGATGTTGGGCAACGTGGGGACTCTCCACACCTCACCTTCAGGCCATGTGCGTTATGTGCCTCTTGCTTCGCAGTGGGAATCCGTGGTGGCTAGAAGCCCCGCTGCGGAGTGCTTGCGGAGCCCTGATTCGGACATCACAGACGACGACGATCTGCAAATTCCGTTCGCTCGAAATGGTAATATCTCACGCGCGGACCTGTTGGCTATTTTGCCGCCCGGTCGATACTGTGATACGTTGAAGGAAGTATATTTTCGAGTTTTTTCGCCAGTAAGTTGAAAAAGGTATATTTGTTACAGATCAGGGCTAAGCATCCTCCAGGTCTTTCACATCCTTCATGACTTGACGTTTGAGGCCGAGTATCAACAGTTTTGTCACGACCCTGGCAGTGTGTCCACATCTTGGCTCGCCTTACT
This sequence comes from Penicillium sp. IBT 18751x, assembly GCA_028828935.1. NCBI lineage: Eukaryota > Fungi > Ascomycota > Eurotiomycetes > Eurotiales > Aspergillaceae > Penicillium > Penicillium sp. IBT 18751x. Next base: position 1,995,513 of record JAQJZS010000001.1, on the reverse strand, counting down.
CTTTGCAATATTAGCTATCTCGGTCAGTGCACTTGATGATGACGACCCACTGTTGTCCGATCTTGGCCGGGAACGGACCGTAAGTCGGAATATCAAGGTATTGTCGGCACGCTACCGATCTGCTGCCCTTCAATGTTTAGCTGCCGACAGCGTGATGACTCGACACTCAATCAACTCCCTACAAGCATTGGTCCTCATCAGTTATGCACGCCTTCATCGTGGGCTCCCCTTTTGGACTTTACTTGGGTTTACTCAGCATGTCGCCATATCCATGGGCTGCCATGTCGACCCAGAGAGGTTCGTTCTTGGACCCATCGAACGAGAAGAACGGCGTCGAGTTTGGGCGGGCTTGATGATGCTCTACACAATCCAGAACACATCATTCGGAAGTTTAGATCAACAGTTTATCATGCAAGACGTGAGAATGCCAGCCGATGTCGACGACATCGACCTCCTCACTGGCCCAACAATATCCCTAACGTCCGACCCTTCATCCTCACCATCAGCTAGCCGGCCAACACAAATGACCTATCTCCTCCTCACTTTCCGCCTCTATAAAGTCTCCAACAAAATTTGCGAAACGATATTCTCGTACCCTCAATCCCGCTTCTCCGTTGCCCAGCTCGAGGCTGAAATTGTCTCAATTCGAGAAATGTGCGACTCGCGCTATCAGCTCGATGCTGCACAGAACCCTCTCCCGGTGCAGCACCAGGCCAATCTCAACATCCTCTATAGCCAGATCAACCAACTCTTTCTTCTCCTTCTCCGGCCTACTCTATGCCGCTTTCTCCAAGGCGAAGTCACGACGGAGACCTACGCTGCAAGAGCCAAGTGCATGGCATCCGCAAAGGCGTCTCTCTCAATCTTCCGAGCACTATTGGAATCCTCCCAGTTCGCGCCATATAAATGGTATACTAGTGGCCTGGGCAGCTTCCACGCCTTCCATGCAGCTGTTGTCCTTGCCGTTGGACTCATGAGTCCTGAGAACCAGGCCGAGTTCGACGAGATCAAGGACATGTTAAACAAAGCTCTAGACTTGTTTGCTTCGCTCTCAGTTCGAAGCGTATTCTGCAGCAAGGCTGTTCCCATCATTCGGCAAATTGTGTACGTTCTTCAAACCCTTAGAATGCTTTATTGGAATCAAACTGACCAATTTGACAGGGATGTAGCTTCAAATTATTATCACACTCAACCTCAACCAAAACTCCAACACTCCCAACCCCCAACTCAGACTCAAATACAAACTCCTATGCTCACCACTCTTCGCCCAAATCTTTCTTCGGCCACCATGCATGAAAGCTTTGTCCTCTCACACCCGCAAGCTCAGTCCCCAGTTCCGACTATCGCATCGTCATCGAGTGACCCAAGTATGCAGTCTAGTTTTGGGCTGTCGCTACAACCGCAGAATTGGATCGGGCCTACCTCTGTTCCTTGGAATGCCCTTGGTTCTTCATTAGGGCAGTTCGGGTTTGACTAACTATCCAGCAAGGAGAGAATAGCACGTGTGTAGCTTTTCGGGTTTCCATAGATTTTCGGGCTTACAATGTTGTAAAGGCGAAATTTCATGTGTGGGAGATTCTATGGTTCGGGATGTTATATTTAATGAGATCATGATGAATGAAATGTATCTAGTCAGAATTAGCGTGCGAAACGCATAATTAAAAATAAGTGCAGCATTACCCGCGTTCAAATATATGTCGATGGCTGAAGTTTAATGGGCGAAATGTGCAGTCACACTGCCCCAAAGACTGACGTGACAATTACTGTTAGAAAAAGTCTCTTCGGGGATCTGATTAGTATTTGTTTTTTTTGAAAAAGAAAAGAATCGGAAAGGGAATTGTAAACGCCCGTTGCATGGGAGAAAGTCGAGTTGGGGATCAATCGGCAGTGGGGAAACCAAAAAACGAAACGTCAGCTACATGATTCGAACATGTGCGGGCGAACCCAATGCATTGCCGAACTGTGATCAGTTCAGTAGATAATTCTAGTGCATCGCCTTAACCACTCGGCCAAACTGACTTCTTCATATCTAATGCAGCATGTGTTGCATATATGATCATGGTGTAGAAATGGCCCCCATGACGGCACACGTTTTCGCTCTGGATATGAAAGTAAATTGACCGGTCGCATCCAGCTGATGTTGACTACGAGACATTATTACAAATGTCTAGAGTATTTCCGCTGATTGGATCGGTCACTAGGATTCACTGGTCCAATCAAATATGATAGACAGAGCACGAGTGTCAATATCTTAGAAGCAACATTCTACTCTACCCATGCTAGTTCCCTTAGATTAATGTCACACTCATGCAAGCGAGGCTAGGTGGTTGATCGGCATGGAATCCATCGCATAGGGCATGCCCGTCCATCCGCCGAAACCACCTTGATCTTGGCAAGCCTCGTCAAAAATTAGAGCCTGGGCATGATCGAACTTCCCTGCCACTGGACTGGCGGTGGATTTGCACGAGCGAAAACCGCCCACTCTGATTTGAGTTAAAGATCGGCTCAAGATCATTCTTCAGAGCCCCGGTGCATAAGACTAAGACTTAGCGCCTTTTCTACTCCCCACTGCTCTCACGATGACTGGATATAGGGTCGCTAGGGTGTGCGATTGCACCACCGTCTTTCTGGCAGCGTGCCTGCCAATCCCCGCGAATTGCGCATTGGAGTCGAAGAATCCACAATGACCTGCCAATCGGGTGAAATGAATTTCTCGACAATGCATCCCAACTGGGTTATCTGTTGAAGCTACGGGCAAGCTTCAAGACCTGTGTGTACCCCGCAGACCTAACCTCTTGATTTCAAGCGAGAGCGAGACGAAGACCATGGGTATAACACGTGGGATACTAGGAGATATTGCGTCCATCCTTTTGTTCGGTGCCAAGTCCGACGTCGCCGTCAATGGCCACTCTAGTTGGCTATAAAGGGCAGTGCAGGTCTCCTGCAGAATGATTAGGTCGAGAATTCAAGGCTTCTTGTCAATTCCATTCAGATTCATCATGAATCCCAGTGCTCTCCTCGGTCTGTTAGCCTTTGCGGCCGCAGCCTCTGCTGCACCCTCGCATCACCATGGTGCACACTCCTCTTCCTCCATCAAGAATCTCAAGAACCACATCAAGAATGTGGTTATCTTGGAGATGGAGAACCGCTCCTTTGATAACCTTCTCGGAGGCCAGACACTCAAGGGCCTTGAGAACCCTATCAACAATGGACCTTACTGCAACCCCTACAATCTGACCGATCCCTCCCAGGGTCACGTTTGCAGTAGAGCCAAGGACTTTGACTCGATTCTCGACGACCCCGATCACTCGGTCACTGGAAACAACATTGAGTTCTACGGCACATTCACACCTAGTAACGAGGCTATTGCCTCTGGTAAACTCACTCCCCACCAGCAGGGCTTCGTTCACGAGCAATTGCGCCGCTATGGTGACGATGTCAACAAGACCGAGCTGGCTAAGCAGGTCATCAACTACTATACCGAGGATGAGGTCCCCGTCTTCACTTCCCTAGTGCAAAACTACCTGACCTTCAACCACTGGCATTCTGACCACCCTGGCGTACGTATAAGAATCGAAAACTCATGGACTCAAAGGAAGAATCTAATAAGAACAGCCTACCAACCCCAACCGTGCCTTCGTCCTCTCTGGTACCTCCTCTGGGCATGGCACCAACGACGACGCATTTTACGAATACGGCCTGACCCAACGCTCCATCTTCCAACAACTCTCCGAGACCAATCACACCTGGAAAAACTACTACACCAATACCCAAATGGTCGACGCCTGGTTCTACAACTGGACCATCACTAGCGGCAACAAAGGTCTCGCCCAACCTCTGACATCCTTCTACTCTGACGCCGCCAAGGGCACCCTCCCCGAGTTCAGCTTCATCGACCCATCCTGCTGCGGCGTCGGCACAAACTCAATGCACCCAACAGGCCTGATCTCCGACGGCGAGAAATTCATCAAGGATGTCTATGACGCCCTCCGTGCCTCGCCTCAGTGGGACGAAACCCTCTTCATCCTCACTTTCGACGAGACAGGTGGTTTCCACGACCACGTCCCTCCCCCGCTGGCCGCTCGGCCCGATGATCTCACGTACACCGAGACTGCGCCCAATGGTCAGAAGTACACTTTTTCCTTTGACCGTCTCGGTGGTCGTATCCCCACCATTCTGATCTCGCCTTGGGTTGGCAAGGGATTGGTCGAGCAGAAGGGTAAGGATTCGAACGGAAAGACTGTGTCTTATTCAGCTTCTTCCATTTTGCGCACTTTGGGCTATCTGTGGGACTTTGAGCCATTTACTCCTCGTGTTGGAGCTTCTGCTTCTTTCGATCACCTTGTTCGCACAGTCAAGCGTGATGATACTCCGACTGCGCTGCCGGAGCCGAATGCTTTTAAAGCCAAGCACTGAATTCTTTCGATGCAATGGGGACGCTAAGTTGTGACATTTTGCTTAGTGTATGCTATGACACTATTATAGAACTTTTTTAACGATCCGGAAATTTGAATGTGATCTTTGATTTGAAACAGCAGAAGCAATATGTGTGGAGAGAGGTCACGAGAGTGACCAATAGGAGAAACAGATGAGAAGCCAGAAATAGAAGAGAAAATAAGATGAATGTTTCAATATTCTTCTTAATTGGAACAAGATTCCCTCTTATCGAGACAGTTGGGCCTTCTTTGAGGCTCGAGTCGACTGTAAGTAGCTCCAAAGGGAAGCAAAATCCTGTCCTGGCGAACCTTGTGAAACGCGATTCGTTCGGAAGGTGAGAGGCATGTCATGTATCGGTCACAATAATCTCTCTTCCTCAATGGGCTAGGGTGTTGACTGCGCGTATGCGTTGTGCCTGCTCAGTTGTCAAGCTAGCAAGCTTGTCGAAAAAAGGCTAAAAGGCGATTCCACGACGATCGCTCAAAGACAAGCTTGAGCGAGCGATCCCCGAATGTCTAGAACTTACCCAAAATAGTTTTCGATGACTTGTGCTTGATATTCTCACAGATGTCTTGGATCAGAGGTCGAATTCCATTGTGGAGACTGTCGATATCGGATTCTCGCGCGAGAGCCGAGTACCAGAGGTGAACGATGGAATGAACAGCCTCCTCAGGACTCTCGACAACCAGTCCAATGAGAAGCAGGAGGAAATTACGGGCTACGATATCAAAGTCTCTGTCATTCGTTGTGACTTCATAAGAGTTTTCATCAACGTTGCGAAGGTCCCCGAAAGCTATTTGTGAAGGTATTTTTTTCAGTCTCCATCAAGATATAAGACTCAAAATACATGAAAATTACCTGAAAATTAGAGACGAAGATCTTTGAAAAATGCTTCTTCGTTCGAATCCAATTTGATAACGTCGAACGCAGACGCTACCCCAGAGGTACTTTGTTCCCCCCGAAGTTTTTCCAATACCATCTTTAATAAACGCAGGTGTTCTAGCTTCGAGTACTTAGGCTGGCTGCCAGATTTCCTTGATTAAGGGACGATATGCCTTCAAACATGTGTTGAGGCCAGTGGGACCTCTGACATGTTTCACCGCAGTACTGTGAGTAAGATTGCCTGTTCAAAACACTGCCATATGTAGGGGAAAAGAATGACTGTGAGTGAACTAACAGTAATGAGATAACAACTTTTGCGAGTGAAACGACCTTCCTTCTTGCAAGCAGTTCGCTCGAGGCTCCAGTTGGCACATACAAGGCTGGAGACAGTCATTGTTTACTTATTTCTGTTTGAATTAGAGACACAATTCAGTAAAGACACCAGAGACAATGGGAAGAGCTGCGTTAAAATATCTCGATATAACGGTAAGGGAATACAGTGCCTACCGTAATTGCGTTCCATATCCAGAAACATAGAGATGCTGTTTCAAACCTTAGTCACAGGATACGCTAAATTCAGTTTGGCTAAATCTGCAAAGAAGGATTTGTTCCAGGGTTGTATGGTAACAAGGATGAAAGTATGAAACTGTATAATCTTGTACTGTTACATGTCCAAAAACAACCCAACCAAACCCCCAACTCGCCATAGGGTCGTTCGCTCTCACTCTCCCTACTGTACCTCGCAACTGCAGTCACCCAAGCCACTTACAAAATGGCCAGAAATATCGGTTCCTGGCAGCGGAAGACGATTAATCATATGATATACAGCAAGAACAGGCTCACTACCAAGCAAATGGCGAAGGCGGCGCAGTGTAGTCGAGATTGGAACAAGCATGATTATAGAGCTAACCCAAACGAGGTGCATACCTAATTAGTGCGGCTGAGTGGGGGAAATTTAGTCAGGACATCTCTGCCTTCGCAATCCTACTCAATCGATGTAAAAGTTTCCCCGCCATACTTACCACCTCGTACTGTATAGATAGCCACAAGCGGAGACTTCAGCAATGCTCTATAAGATGGCTGCAGGCGACAGCCTCTCAGAGCTCTGGGAGACAGCGTGCGACAACTACGCCCAAGAAACAGGCACCCCGCTAACGTCGTCCAATTTCCCGAAAGTCAGCACACCCTCCGACCTCTCCAGCCATCTTGATTCAGAGCAGGAGCATTTCGCGGACTTCCGAATGAAGAAACGTCCCCTTTTCCGCGCCATGCAAACTATTCTCACCCCGTTTGAAAACTTCGGCGATATCATTTCCGGCGCGGTTTCGATCGCGTTTCCACCTGCGTCGACTATTATGGGGGCAATGCTCCTTCTCATCCGCTCTGCACGTCGAGTCAGCGATGCCTTTGATAGCATCAATGCTCTGTTTGAAAAGTTAGGATATTTCGCGCAGCGTATAGATTCATACCGAGGTGTCCCACTAAGTGAGGGGATGAAGAACATCATTGTGAAAGTCTTCGTAACATTTTTGAATGTTTGCGGAGTATCACAGAGCTTGCTGAGTCGGGGCTCGTTCAGGGCGCGATTTGCGGAATGGGCAAGAAATGTGCTTGTTGAGGACACTTCAATCCAGGGACTCCTGGCTGAACTAGAGGCGTTGACAGGACAGGAACATAAAATGGTTTCTGCACACAACTTGACTCTTACAACCCAGGCCTTGAAGAATACAGTAATCTTGCTTGAGAAAAGTGAGCTGGAGAAAGATAAAGAGAGAATAAGCACCTTGAAGGCGCTGTTGGGGCCCATCGCTGCTTCGGGGGAAGTATATTCGGCTATCAGTGAGAGTCGAATTCCAGGCTCTGGAAAGTGGGTTGAAGAGATGATCAGCGAATGGTGGGAGGGCAGCGAGCCTCTACTTTGGATCCATGGCGGTCCTGGCGTTGGAAAATCTTACTTGGCGTCTAAGATCATCGGTGATCTTGCGATCAAAAGCGACGCCGTTGTTGCATCTTTCTTCTTCAAGAACAATGACGTAGATCTGCAGTCTTTCAACAAAGCTTTACGAACTCTGGCATGGCAGATTGTCGTGCTGCGGCCAAGTTTCGCGGTCTACGCCGAGGACTTTTGCTTAAAGGGAGATCCAGGCAATACGTACGTTGTCTGGAACAACCTCTTCCTGGACTATTCCGAGAAGTCAGATGACCCTGTTTGTTTGATCATCGATGGGATTGATGAGGCTGATTCAGACGAGCAAGAGATCTTCTTCAGTCTGCTCGAAAGAACATTTTCGGAGGAGATGGACAGGAAACCAAGGCTACGAGTTGTCCTTCTGGGCCGGGATTCTGTACGCAGCATCATTGAAGAACACTCACTGGGATGGATCCATGATATTGAAATTACCAACAGCCAGAACAAGGATGATCTGCATAGATTCGTGTCTCAAAGGCTCCAGAAGTCTAAGCTATTTCGCAATGCTTCAGACTTCCAAGACGAAGTCGTCCAAGATATATGCGCACAGGCAGAAGGTCTCTGGGAATGGGCCAATCTTGTTATCAAAAACGTCACCCGCTGCAGAACGAAGGAGCAGATTCGCAAAGTCGTCAAGACCATGCCGAAGGGCATCAGTGCAATGCTATACGAGGAGCTGCAGCGGCTTGGAAAAGAGTTATCAGCGTCCGATATGATGTCTGATGATGAAGGATCCCAGATTAAACAGCTCAATATCCTTCTTTCCTCCGTCACACTAGCCCAACGACCTTTGACAGTGGAGCAACTTGATCTCATTCTGGAGATACTCCTCGGAGAAGACATTCTGAATCTGGAAGAGGACCTGCGAATGGTATACTCGTCGTTATTTTCGCTACGGATGCCAGATGACTATAATGAATATGGCGATTCTACAGTCGTGACGCTTCGGCACAGTTCATTCTATGAATTCTTCGAATCGCCATCTATAGACGCTGGGTCCATTCAAATCAACCGTGACCAGGGCGGGGCGAACTTCTTGTACGCGATACTGTTCGCGCTGACGAATGTCGAGACACCTAAATCCTATAGATGGTTGATCCCACTCAGAAGATACGCAAAAAAGTACCTCTCTTTGCATCTAGAATCAGTGGATCCCGGGAACGTTCCGTCGACTCGGCGGGATGGCATCTCTTCTCTCCTCACAGATCTCTTGACCAACGAATTATGGCTGCGGTACTGGCTAATTGATCCAATCTACGAACAGTCTTTCGCAAGATACACCTTCCATCCGTCTTCAAGGATCTCAGAGCTGGGGCTATACTGGTGGGGCTGCCATGATCGGGATACTGCAAACGAGGCGGCGAAGATGGTCCTCAAGTGGCTCACCCCTGCTCAGCAAAGAGTTTTTGAAGAATTGGCAGGCGATGATGCATGTCCGTTTGCAGTTCTCTTTTCGTCTCTGGCACGATCGTGTTCAACTCTATGGCTTTGCCCTGAAGACATCAACGATGATGGACTGCCAGCGGTCCTCTCCACCCTACTGTCGTCGTACGCTGAAATAACATCCACGCCTTCGACTTCGGACGGAAAACTGAAAAGGCTAAAAGACGTTTCTATTGGTTTACAATCAGCGGAAATTTTACAGACCGCAGAGTCGCAATGTCTCCAAAAGACAGCTATGTGGTACGCTCGAGTCGCACAGTCAATGCTCCAGCATGGAAATTACCAAGATGCCCTTGTTCACTTTCACATGGCTCTGGATGAGAACGATAAAGCGCCTTCCATGAGCAAGGAATCCATTTCTGTCATTCACAAGGACATGGCCCGCGCATATAGCGAGGTTGGAAAATACAAAGAGGCATTAGAGCACTCTGATCTCGTACTGTTGCCGGACAACAATCCCGAAGATCCTGAATGTGACTTGCAAGAGTATCTAGCAAGCTTGCTTGACGAGGCGAACATGCTATACCGTGTCAAATCGACCGAGAAAGCTGTCTCGACTGCCCTTCAAGCCTGGGAACAGTTTGTCACGCTTACTGAGACACGAGGATTCGGGAATCTTTGGCTCGCATTTCTCATTGTTTTTTCAGAACTACGTCAGCCTCATCGCTTCCGATCTGTGTTAGACTTGGCCTTTGACCGGTCCGAGAAAATCCTCAATCCGATTATCGATGGGACTGAAGGGGATAATTTTACAATCTTCCTTATTGATGCCTTCGCCTCTCGCTCTGTGATCATGCACAGCGTCCTTCAATATGCACTCACCCCGGAAGACACGGCACTTCTCGATCTCATCGCCTCCATCCCAGGGGTACTGAAAGGCACAACTCCCGACTGGCTTAATCCCATCGTGTTGAAATTCTGGATTGCGTCAGTATTGTTCGACAAAGGTCGGCCCCGTGAGGCGATTCAAATTTGGAATGAGGTTGCTCTTGTCCCAGCAGAGTCTGCGAACTCGTGGATCCAACTTTTCCAAACGCGGACAATGAGTCGATTGGCGACTACGTGTCTCTATTGGCCCAAGATCCCTTTCTACGGAAACCATCCTCCTGCATTTGTCGAGGATGATATTCTCGAGGTCTCTTTGATCGTCTCGAGCTGGCTGCTTGATAATGGTGACATGGTTCATGCCCGACAACTTCTCGGTGAGGTTGTGAGAAGATGTATTGCTCTGTTATCAGACGATACACCCGCAAACGACATCGATGCCTTTGTCATACTCTTCAAGGTATTTCTCAAGATCGAGGATAGTGATGAAGACCTCCGCGCTGCTTTATACTTGATCAAAGGCTGGGACAAGGAGTCCGTTGACCCAGCACCAGGAGACGATGTGGTAGGAGCCGTTCAAACGGATGTGTCCACTATGTTGGAGACAGTCCGTCTTGCGGATGATGAAGCTCAGATACAGAATGAGGATCCAGAGGATGACTGGGCAGCTCCATACGATGACTGGTTCCCAACTGACCCTACTACTCATTGCTCCACCTGCAAGGACGTAATCAGATCGCTCAACCGGTGGCACTTTTGTCGTTCCTGTCCCTTGACCGTGCTGTGTCACCGCTGCTACCTTGAGCTCCAGTCCAAGTCGAATCTTACGCAAGACCATCCTCGTGGCTTTGTGGGCAAGTGCAGTCCGCAGCACAAATTCTTCTATAGCGGTGAAGCCCTTCGACAGGCTGGATCCGTGCCGAAAGGTATGGTGCCCTTGATTGGCACTGATGGTAAGCGGCAGGTGGTCTGGATTGATGAGTGGAAAGAAAAACTTGCGGAAAAGTGGGTAGGCGCTGGCAAAGAACAGTTGAATCTCGACGTTGGTGGCTTGTCGGCCTGGTGTTTGCAGGTATTGCCCGAAGTGCAGAGAGATCGGTGGGGGCAGTTCTTCAAAGCATAGAGCCTTGTTAGATGCATGCATTCTCCTCCCATTACTCGCTAGGAGCTACAATCAAATCTTCTTCGGTCACTCTACCTACCGTCTTGCGGTTAAGTATGAGCTTCCACTCGATTGTGTAGCTGACGTATCTCGGAGGCTCTAGAACGGGCGAACTTGTGATCTCCTTCAGTCTTTGTGTAAAAGATATAAACGAAGGCAAAATCAAAGAAAGAATGTTTCTGCTCAGAAAGGAATGCTGTTACGAAGAAAGAATTGTAGAGAATTACGATTGACTCGGCGAAGCTGACTTTGACGATGAACCTATAGCCTCTATATCCCATGCTGTTTGCTACAAGGCGCATGGATCTAATTTAGACGATAATGCAAGAGGGTCGAATGTTGGATAGGCGCCCACAGCTTCAGAGCCATGGTGAGCCGGGGTTCATTCAAGAGGATTCGGAGAATATGACAAAGAAATACAAGCATCTCGAAAAAGTCTACTGGCAAAATCCGTGGAAAAATGGTGAACAGGACAAGTGTCCAGGCCCATTCAGCTAGTTGCGACACATCCCGTAGACACGGCAGAGGGGGTGATACGTCATCCTTCAGCACATTAGCGTGCCGTCTGACCCCTCCATCACTCGCCATTTGTAGCCCCCGACAAAGTATCACGGTTGTCCCAGGGATGGTCCATTTCACACCAGCATGAATAAAAGATTGTTTGCATCGAGCTGTGAAAGACTCGAGGTCTATATCAGTCCATAGTGTCGAAGCAGGGCTGGAATCACCCCCGCCTTAAGGTGAAGCCGTTGACGTCACTCGAGGCTCCTCCCATCGGGATCGTCTTGGCCCATGCTGGATCATAAATGGTACTTGACAAAGGCCGTCGCATTAACCCATCAGGCCGAATTCAGAAATGGGAACAGACGGGCACATCTCATGCAATGCAGGACAAGCTCCCTTGCGTTTCGCATTCTGTCAACCACGTTCTGAGCTGACTCGCAGACGACTCGCAGCGTGACAGAGGTGGGGCGCAGGGCGAAGAGCCTCGCTGTATTTTCATCGTGTCATTCAGGCTCACTGTAGCGCCCGGTTTCTAGACTCCCGGGGCGTAGTTGCAAAACACTGGGCAACGGCCCACCGCAGTTCCGTGGATGCGCGCGGGAAGAATCCAAGGTTGGGGGAAGTAGAGGTCGAAGTAAACAAGTCTGAGCCACGGCACACCGTGTTTTTGCCACGAGTGCCCGGGCAAAAAGTAGCAAAGTCATACATCGACGGCACTTGAAGGCCCTGACGCAGTCGGTGAAATCACTTGAAGAGCCTCACGTGGCTTTCTTTTCTTATCTTCTTCACGTCCTCAGGTTTTCTTTCCCCAAACTCATCTCAACTCTTGCTCTCCATTCTTGAACTATCTCTCAACTCACCTCTTTCATCTCTTGCATCTTCCCTCGACTTCTACCTTCTTCTTTTATCACGTTCAGCCTTACATTTGCTGCCCAAGTGAATCTGTGCTGCCTGCCGATCCCCGGCGCCGCAGAACGAACTCGGGCTCGGCGGTTGGGCCTGAAACATCGGGAGAGCTCTTCGATTTCATTCCAGAAGAATATTCCCAATCGGAAGCCCAGCCTGATCCGCTGCTGCACTAGTCGATCACAGCCTCTTGACCCCACTCGCCCTGCGTCGCCCTGCGCCCCTCATTTCTCTTCATCCGCTTTCGCCCCCCTCATACTTGCCCCTCCAACCTTTCCTCTTCTCTCTTTCAACCACGTACCATGTCGTACATCTACAGAGAAAGAGAGCGCGAGGACTACGACCGCCCGGTCACCATCAAGCGGTACGTGGTACCGTCCGACGACCGTGAGGAGCGCCGCGAGTTCTCAATGAGCCGAGATGACTTTGGTGCCGACCGCGAGCTCGTCATACGTCGCAAGACGGAGCGCGAGGAGCCCCTGACTATTTCTCGCTACGAGCGCGAGATCGACTACGAACCGCGCCGATTCGAGCGGGACTATTACGAACGTGAGTACATACAACCCTACAACTATCACCATCGCACGAGATCCGCAGACCACTTGCATCCCGGGTGGAACCTGGCCCCAAGGTACATTCGAGAAAAGACAGTAATAATGAGACCAGCCCGAGAAGCCGAGTACGATGTTGTCCGCCGCTCCGAGACCGACGAGGACCCTTACTACTATCACAGCCGCCGCCGTGTCCGCGAGTACGATGATCGCCGCTCGCGCCGTGAATTGAGCCCGGGTGATTCCATCTCCCAGGCTAGCCGTCGTCATGGAGATCGTGATGGTTACAGCAGTGACGACAGTATGGTCTATATCCGTAAAGAGACCACCCGTGATTATGATGACGACCACCCTCACCACAAGCGTCATCTCGCAGAGGGCGCTTTAGTAGCTGTTGGTGCCGCTGAACTGATGCGAAGCCGCAGTAAGCGAGAAGGGAAAGAGGTGAGCCATGGCCTCGGACGTGCTGCAAAGACCGCCGGTGCTGGTGCTCTAGGTGCTGTCGCTGTCAATGCTGCAGGTCACCTCCGTGATTACTACCGCAGTAAGAGCCGAAGCCGTCATCGCGCACGCTCCTTTGACGATGATCGTTCGTACCATCATAGTCATCACAGTCACCGGAGCCGTGGCCGTCACAGCAGTCGCAGTCGCAGTCGCAGCCGCTCCCACTCTCACTCCCGTGCGAAGACCCTTCTGGAGCTTGGCCTCGGTGCCGCTGCAGTGGCTGCTGGCGTCGCTGCTATGCGTAATAACAAGAACAAGGATGAACGCAAGAGCCGTTCTCGGACTCGGTCCCGCTCACGCGGCCGGACCTTGAGCACAGCTCGCCCGGAGAACGATGATGCTCGCAGTCAGTCCAAGCGCCGTCAGCACATTGCCGGTGCTGGTCTGGCCGGTGCTGCTGCTGCTGGGTTGATTGAGCATGCTCGATCTCGTTCCAAGTCACGCAAGGGTGAGCGTCCTCGCTCTCAGAGTCGCATCCGCAAGGCCTTGCCTATCCTGGCTGCCGGCTTAGGTTCTGCTGGTATAGCCGGACTTTACGAGAAGAACAAAGCCGAGAAAGATGGCAAAGATCCTGTCAGTCGCGAATCACGCCGGTCTAGATCTGGTAGCCGTGCCCGCGGCTCCGAGATGTACCCTGATCCCGCTCGTGACTCGACTGGTTTGATCGAGTACGGCAACGATCCCGTTGCTGGAAGTATCCCCGCTGAGCACTACTACGGCCAGCCACCCGCCCTTCAAAGCGGCGCATACTACTCGGACGGAGGTCACAGCCGACGTCACAGCCGCAGCCGCAGTCGCAGCCGCGCTCCTCGCTACAGCAGCTCTTCTGGCTCAGACCGGGAGCGCCGCCGCAGCAGGAAGCATCGCAGCCGTTCCCGCAGCATTGCTGAGGGCGTCCTTGGTGCCACTGGGTTGGGATATGCGGCACACAAGTACAAGCAGAGTCGGGATCGCAAGGAAGAGCGTGAGCGTTCGCGTTCTCGCTCAAGGACCCGTGAGTTCGCCACTATGCCTCCCCGTGTTGGCCCAGTCAAAGTTGACCCTAGACCAGGATATGACCATGGTGCTCCCCGTGACCCGTATGAGGAATCCTATGATCCTGAGCCTTACCCCGTCGCTCCCCATGCTGCTCCACACCCACCACCTCTTGACCCGAATTACTACCCCCACGCCAATTACTTCCCTCCCCCACCTGACTCGACCACAAACTTGAACGCCACCCCTCAGCCCTATAACCCAGCAGACTACCCTCCTCCACCAGGCGCCGCCCCTCCAGCTGAGCCTTACAGCTATGGTGCCGCTGGAACAGGACCAGAGCACTATGCTCCACGGCCCCGGCGAGCAGACGAGAATGTGAGTACTCCCACTGATAAGTACCACACGCGCTCCGGTGGGTTCACTGAACCGTACTCGGTCACCTGGCATGAATTGCTTACATTGAACTCGTGAATATAGGTCTAAGTAACGAGCCTTCCACCGTCCCACGCTCCGGCAGTCAACCCCCACCCCCCAAGTCAGTGTCGTTCAACCTGACCCCGGAGGCAGAGGACAACGAAGACGCCGGGTATAACTCCGACGACAGTGACTCGACCATCCAGTCACGTTCTCGTCCACATTATTCTCGTCGTCGCTCGTCGTCTGTCCCTTATCCACCAATGGCCCCACCTCAGTCTCGGGAATATCATCACCATAACCCAAAACAAAAATCCTCCAGTCATCGCCAACCTTCGGAATCAGAATCAGATTCGACTGTTGATCTGCCTGATCGATTTGACTCTCAGGGTCGTCTTCTTAAAGAGAAAGAGGAGCCGGCTCTTGAGACAATCGAAGATCTGATTAATAAGTTCACGCGAGTCTTGTTCTGATTTCTGAACTGGTTTTGGAGTTGACAGGAAGACAAAAATATTGATTTACTTGGGCGGTCTTTCTGAAGGATTTGTTTTTCCTTTCAATTCTTTTTTCGGCTCCTTTTTCTGCTTTCATCGATGCCCCTGTATTGTCACGCCTGATGCCCTTTTCTTTTGACGATCACGTTACCGCACTCTGCTTGCTACTTTGCGTTACTGCGTTGATAATTTTCTGTTTCTCTGTCTCTGAACTTTGATAATGACTCTATGCAGCTGCGATATGATGATGAATTATGACTGTATATCTTTTTTTCAATTGTGTTTGTGTAGGAGTCGCTTTTTTCCCTCGGAAGTGATGCAAATGTGTGTCCAAAAAGATCATCTGGCAGCAAGCCGGGAAGCGAATTGCCGATGTGCGCAAAGAGTATACACTAGCTCTGTATCAGCAATATGGAGACGCAAACAACCTTCCAGATTTGGTAAGGATCAATCCTTGTCGAAGCTACATCTTCTCGGTTGTTAACGACTCTGCTAGCTAGAGCCAGTTGCAACTTCGCTTCAAACATAAGCCCTGGTGTAGGGCATCCCGCCTTCCCCGGGCGGAGAGCTAGTAGCCGCTACTTAGGCCGGTATGAACCCAACAAAAAACTCAAGCGCTAGGCTATACCTATACGAGCACACTACAGCACACTACAGCACACTACTGCATACTACTTGAAACGGTCAAATATCAAGTCGGAGCTAGGCTCACCTAGCCGCACGTCTTTCATTAGTTTCTTGTGTTGTAAGGTGATATAGATACATGAGGCAAGAAAAGAAAGGGTTGGCAGGATGCCAGGTAGAGCGGTCCAAGGACCGTTTCACTCAAGCTTTGAATCAGATCATGATTTAACATGGTAATTTCCGCATCCAAACCATCACCAGGAAGAAATATGGAACCAATGTACAGAGAAGGTTGTAAATGAAGAAATGAATGGGAAAGAATGAGCTGCACCACATGCTCCGGACTCGAGAATCGGTCACGCAATAGCCATGACGGGAAAAAGCAAAGCGTTGCAAATGGGTATACAGCGGGGAAGAGGTAAGAAGACGGTGAAAGTCCGAGTCTGGAGAGGTCGGGTTGCTTGCTTTTCCCCATCTCGTTACGAAACAAAGAAGGGATAGTGAAAAGGGAAAGGGCTGTCGTTATGGACATCAATCTATCGCTAATGTTATTGCAGATATTAAAAAAAAAAAGGATTCAGGCCGTGAATTGTCGTTGAGAAAGTCCCGATTGATGCTCGCGAGCATCGGCATCTGCGAGGCGGAGAACGGGAGTGGTTGTCCTGGTGAAGGAGATTCGGACAGTTTCGTTGTGTGGTAGGGTTTGAGGTTCTTCAGGGTCAGGGATATCCTCGTCGGGAACGATCTTCACGCTTGAGCTGACAGATGCAGAGTAATAGTGCGAGCTGAGGGGTAATTGATACTTGATAACACCGCGGACGATCAACTCGAATGGATGCTCGAGAACTTTTTCCCAGCGCTCAGTGCCGCCTTCTTCGGTTTTGTTGCCAGGACGGGCAAGCCGAATTTGCCCCATAGAGGTCGAGTGATGTCGTCCCCACGGAGACGCCTCGAAGGAAAGTGGCGAGTCAAAGCGGAATACTCGGCCGAGCAGCATGGACCGCGGATCGCCTTCGGGATCGGGGATGGGATCGGTGCCGTGATCAACACCGTCTTTGTCTTTGGACTTCTTCGATGCAGAAAGACCAGACCGTGCGGATTCCACACATTCCATATTGCCTAGACATCGAACGATCTGAGTCAACTGCCAGCGTTTCCGGCTTTGCTCAACACGCGGGAACTGATCCAGTTCATCTTGGCCGTGTTCGCGCCAGAATTTGTCCGTTCCAACATATCGGCTCTTGGCGAATATGTTGATGTCAGTGTCGTCAATGGTGACAGGGAAAATATTAGGATTCACAGCTCGCACGTTCAGATCCAGCATGATTTCCTGCTCAGATGCAAGCACGTTTTGAATGGCAAGGACCTGGACGTCCACCAGGGTCTTGGTCGCGGCGATAACGAACGAGACGGCACCACCGGTAATGATGAGGAGTAACAGCAGAACCACAGCACATGACCCATAACGAGAGAAGAACCCGCGTTGGCGTTCCATATATTCTAGCTGGCGCAAGCTGGCGCTGCCCGGGCGTCGACCAGTCCGGCGATTCATATGCCGCGCGCCCACCAATGGGGTGCGTTCATCATCCGCTCCTTCAGCGTCGAAATCAAACGATTCGCCCCCTTTCTTGTTGCCAATGGTCTTGTAATTGGGTGACGAGCGAGGGTTCCCGTTTCGTGAATGTCGGTTGACATGACCAAGAAAATGTCGCGGTGACTTCATCCCGCTTTGCGGCGGATGAGGCGGCTCGTTGTCAAAGAGCCCAGCGTGTAGTATCCCGCCTCGACCATGACGTCCAATGTGCTGGTGCCGAGGAGTGATCGTCCCACTGCCGGGGTTAATGGACCCGTTGCGGTTTGCTTCTGCATCTGCAGACTCGCCATCCATGCTGGGGGCATATCCACGGGTCCCAAATTCGCTGTTTGTGAATTTCATGCTGCGCTTGCCGGTTACGCTGTGGGCGCCATCTCGAAGACCACCACGGGCACGACCAGCTAGCTGGTCCACTTGGCTCGCCATGGAGGTGGCGCTGGGCGTTCGGGAGTGGTAGCGGGGTTGCCGAGGAGGATATGGGTCAGGGGGATTAGATTCATAGACAAATGTCTCATCAGAGTCAGAGACATCGGCCTCATCCACGGCACTTGCAACCTTAGCTTCGAAGATATCCGCTTTGGTCGATGCAGGGCCTGTATTCAGCGCATTGGGACGACGAGATTTTTTCTTTTCCTTGCGAGGCCGAATTGTCTCCGTTGAAGGCTTCATGCGCAAAGTACCTTGATCGGCGCGCCCAGCGTTGCCTCGATCGCCAGACCCAACTCCCAAGGAAACTTGAGGTATTGAGCTGACTGTCTCGGTCTCCACGATCATGTTGCGCACTGAGCCTTCACTGGGCTTAGCACGAGCGCCGCTCAACGAGGTCATCGACCGCTTTGGCATAATAGTCCCAGAGGATTTGCCTGTGCCAGTAGCATTGGGTTTATCTTCCTTGGAGCTGCGGTTGCCACCGCTGTCACTCCCACTTTCTACATTTTGTCGTGAGGCTCGAGGGGTCGGGTCCTCATCAATCGTGTGCAACCGTGAGTCGTCCGGGGTGGACGGCTTAGTGGCAGTCTCAGTTGACGGAGTTGATGGATTACTGGTCATCTCCTGGACTGTCTCCAGGGAAGGTCCTTGTCCATTGGGACCCCTCGTGACGGTGCGTGGAGAATTTCTCTCCGTCTTTCCATTCTCTTCCAACGGCAACTGGGTTCGTTTATGGGAGGTATTCGGTGGTGTAGACGCTTGATCTGTACGACGATTGCCCGCCCATGCTGGCATGTTGGACTTTTCTGGGCTGAGAACATTGACTGGGGGCTCAGACGCGGGAGATGGGAGCTGTGTGTCGATGGGATGCGTACGGGGAACGGGTGAGGCGGAGGTGGGCACAGGAGCTGCCGAGGACTGGCCGTTGGTGGACGATCGGGTCGGGCTGCTTTTGCAAGATCGAGAAGGCCCTAGGCTAGCGGAGGACGAATTGGCGGCCCTTGAAGAGCTTCGGACTGGGGAGGATTCACGCGAGGAGACGGCGGAGGTAGTGGTGGAGACGGAGCCGGAGGTGGTGGTCGAGAAAGTCGGAAGGAGCTTTGG
The DNA here is from genome assembly GCA_028828935.1 of Penicillium sp. IBT 18751x. Taxonomy (NCBI): domain Eukaryota; kingdom Fungi; phylum Ascomycota; class Eurotiomycetes; order Eurotiales; family Aspergillaceae; genus Penicillium; species Penicillium sp. IBT 18751x. The sequence continues at coordinate 1,976,693 of JAQJZS010000001.1, read as the reverse complement.
AATCTGACCCATGGGCTGAGGTTGAGATTGAACGGTCAGACGTGACTTCTCCGCGACATCGCCCTCGCTGACCGTCCGATGTACAGAATCGGAAGTTGCTGCATACATGGCCAATCTGGATCGCGCAGAGGCGCCATTAAGGTAAGGCGGCCTCTCGGATTCCGCAGCCATGGACTCTGTCAAGTCAGATTGGACTGAACGCAGACTAGTCAGGAGACCCGCGAGGGAAGCCTCACAGTTGGGCAGGAATCAAAACCCGAACAGGGAATGGGGAAAAAGTAAGGTGTGACACCAGGCAAGGAATGGCTTCGACGGTGAAGAAATGTGTTGTCAGGATGATGATGTTGCGCAGGGTACGGGTCGTTACACAGGTGATGGTGCAGGGAAGCGAATAGCCGACGTCCACATGCTTAGCAGACGGAGAGACCGGGGTTGTATTGAACGAGTGAACGTCTGGGGTCGCTGCGGCATGCAGGCAGGGGTTTGGGTAGTGGGAAAGATCGAGGAGCCAGAGGAAGATCTGGGAAGTGACGATCCAAGATAATCCGATCTCAGCAGCTTTGTTATCGGAGAAGCAAAGGCAGAAGCAGAAGGGAGGCAGAAAAGCCAGAACGTCTAGAACGACGAGAGTCAACGTTGGTTGGCGGGAAAGTGCGATGGAGATCCGCCGATCCGGTTCAACGTTTGGGCTTCTGCTGACCTGTTTTTTTCCATGAAACGGACGCCACGCAGTTTCTAGTCTTCTAGCGCTTCTCCGCTGCAGAGTCGGTGACCAAGCCTCGGTGCGAAGTGGTCAGGGCCGGTCCGGCTGAGCCAATCGTAGTGGCCCACGTCAGGGTCGAAGGGGCCTTGCACTGCAGGGGAGGCACGCGGACACGGGTCTAGACCGTGGACCTGAGAATGAGAGCAGAGCCGGTGAAGGAGGAACTGCCTACAGGAGAGAAATCACAGGAGGGAGGAAGAAGTCAAGATGGGGGAAGGCGACAAGTATGTTTTCCACACGAGAAACAGCAACCAGACGTTTGGAACCTGGAACCCGGGGTAATACAGAAATACAGAACAGATCAATGACGCAGGTAGGTAATAAAACTAGGTCTACAAGCAGGGATATTTACAATACGCGGGTATTGCCAATACCAGGTCATGGTGACCTCATCGTTCACAGCGTAGTGCGGGTTTCCTTGCACACAAACAGTATACCTTGTACACCTTGTACACTTCTCCAGAACCATGGGAAGAAAATGATTCATTTCGAATACGCATGCCAGAAACCCAGCCTTGGAAAGCCGGGCAAGGAAATAAGAACAGAATCAAGGAAATATCCAAAGGTCCCGTATGCATGACATTTCGCGCCACCAATATCCAACGCCGTTGCATGCTCCTCCAAACCACCACGTAGATCCAGGCAAGATCAAATCATGTATCAGGAATAGTTTATGGAATAATATGACGACAGCAGAAGTGAAGGGTATTAAGCTTGATTATAGAGACATGCGACAGGGGTTTATCGCCTAGACGATGTTGTAGACTCGTTTGGCAATCAAGAACGAGGCAAGACCGAAGAGAAACAGGCCACCAGTTACTGTATTCCGTTAGACTCTGACCAGATCCAGCAGAAGAAAGTTTCATGGGGGAGGGGGCAACATACTTGACCAGAACCAATAAAGATTATCGATATCCTGACCCGGAACCTTGACGTTCATACCCCACATGCCACAGATGATGTTCATCGGCAGGACAATAGTACCCAGTACCGTCAGCTTGCCCAAGACATCTGCAGTCTGCTCCTGGCGCTCATTCATGAGAATGTTGATCTGCGCCAAATAGTTGGAGTGAGCACGAGACAGGATCCTAGACAAAAGAAAGTTAGCCGATTCCAGATCCAGAGAAACGTAAGAAAAGGAAATGAAGAAAAAAACAAGAAATAAGAGGGGTACCATACGTCTCGTAATGGGTCAAGTTTCCTGTCATGGTCATGATATGATCCTGGATGTCACCCAAGTACAGTCCAATTTCGGACTTGGGCGCCACCTCCCACTGCTCATTGCACCGCTTGGCAAACCCCTTGACCACGTCGGCCTTGTTGCTTAGCAGTCGATAGAGTCCCATGACCGTCTTGCGGCATTCACCAGTACGTCGCAGCATTTCACCCGGCGCAAAAGAGGGGGAGAGGCTGCCTTCAGAGGGATTTTCTTTGCTCGAGGAGTGCATCTGCATGATCATCTCGTCAATCTCGTCGACCTCATCTTCAATGTTCTGAATGAGGGGGCCGAAGACGTCGGTAATATCATCGATGAGAGCGTAGGAAATCCAGTCCGAGCTCAGAATCAAGTAGTCCATGAGTTGGCGAATACGGCGTCGTACATTGGCTGGGTGTGGTGTTTGCGAGAAGTGGAAGGACAAAACACCTTCTCGGAACACGACCACGTACATATTGACAGGCTCGAGATAGTTCTCGCTGTTGGTGTCCTGTTCGAAGGTACGATAGTTGACAAAGTAGTAGCTGCGGAACAGCTCCACCTTTTCTCGCGCTTCTTGCATCATGATATCCTCTGAGGTCAGGGCGTGGATGCCGAAGGTTTTGGCAATCACCCGCATCTCGGCATCCGTCGGAGAGAGCACATCCAGCCAGAAGGTTGGACGAGGGCCATATCGTTTGGGCTTTGGGGGGGCGTTGGAATGCGATGGTGATGATTCTCGTTGCGATCTTGGACCTTCATCACTCAGCACAGATAGGCGTGGGTGACCCCGAGTTCCGTTCGGGGCACTCGTTGGCTGTGCATTTCCATTTCCATTTCCATTTCCATTTCCACCTCTCATGTGATCAGGGGCAGGGGTTGCCGTGCCACTGTTGGCAGTTGAAGACTGTAAGTCGTGGTGAGATTGCGAAACTCTGGTACACATACGAGGAGCCCAGTGATTAGCACCGGGCTCCCCATGATCACCCTCAAATTCGTCATCGTCCGAAGAGTCCTCTAATTCCGGCGGGTCCGGGATGAAAAGGTCTTTGAAGCTACTACCTGGTTGAACCAGCTCGGATATAGATTGAGCATGGATCGTGCTCTGGAACTCCTCGTTGAAATAGGTGAATCTAAAAGGCGCTTCTTCCTCTTCGCGCTTCCATGTTTTGTACTGGGGACGGAGGCGACCTTCGATGAGCACCGGCTCGCTGATCTTTTTGACTCGTAGATCTCCACTTCGTTCCTCTTTCTCCTCACGGCTCCATTCTTCAAGAACGGACAGATCCGGCCATTGACGCTTGCTTCGTCGTCGACGTTCGCCATTCATAGGCAGCCTCGGGCCTTCGTCTCCAATTTCGGAAATTTCGGTGGGGAAGCAAACATCCTCCTGCACGGGCAAAGCCACCGTGCGGCGCCGCCGTAATTCCGCCGGAGAACCATGCCCCGAGCGAACGGAAGAAGGCGCGGAATGCTGTGCAAGTCCACCGCCCTCTATGTCAATCACAGCATCGTTGATGCGTCCGGACGAATCGCGGCGGTTCTCCAGGGATCGTGCCAACGTGAAGTCAAAATCGGCACCCGTAACCATGGCATCATCATAATTCATTTCCGGGCCCAGTTTCGGCGAGCTCGGGATCGAAGGTGGGTTGTTCACATCGTAGTCACGCTCGACATCGGGAGTATATGGTGGGCTATGGTGACCTCGCGGTGAACAGTGTGATGAGTCTGTCTGGCCAGACGCTCGTCGCTGGCGAGAGAACGTGCTTGTTCGCGAATCGGTTCCATAACGAGTGAGACTGGGTACATTTCCAGAAGGGGCGCGCATGAGTGGTGTCCGATCGTTAGTCTCGTCATCACTATCCCCGTCATTGTTATATGTTCGGCTTCCGCCAGGTGTGTTGCGCGACCGAGACTCATAAGACCTGAAGGCACCGGCGAGTAATGAAGGGCGAAATGTTGTGGCAGTGCGGCTCTCTCGCCGAGGTCGCATCATAGGTTGCTCACTGTTTGCGCCGCAATGATTAGAGTCATGTTTCATCCTGCACATATCTGGAGCTGTAGAAGAGTAAACGTACCGATGGTCTAACAAGGCATCGCTCTCGATGCTAGTATTACTCAAATTGCTGCCCAATTGGAAAAACGTCGAACGGTCCTTGGCTGTCGGCGGCTCGCCCTCCATTGAATCTTGAGCCCCGCCGGTCCCTGTGGTTCTAGTTCCCGAGCGATCATGAGAATCTTCCCGACCCGGCGTAAGGAAAGACTCCTGGCGATTGCGGCGTTTGCGATTGCGATTCTTCTTGCGTTTGGAAGCCTTGGAAGATTTACCACCGCCATCAGGCGCGGGGGACTCTAAGCGGGTCTCAGACGTCGTGGCCGGTGCATCTTCTGGGTCTCGGCCGCCCATTGGACCGTTCCCAGGCCTGCTATCAGTGGAAAGTGGGTAATCGCTGAGTTGGGGGCGCTTTCTCGGGCTAGAGGGACTAGAGGTCGACGGTGACATGCGCGCTCCCAAGCTGCCGAGACCGGGAGTCGGGGTCAGGGGAGGATCCATGATAGACTATCCTGTGCTCTGATCGATTGCGTGACGAGTCCTGTAAGCTGAGGGCGACGGGGCCGGTGTTGTGCAGAATCTGGCGATGAGGGGGGTCGTGCCCCATCAAGTGATTCGGCGAAACTTCCTTTCTGGAACCCACGAGCTGCAGGTGCAGCGTCTATGTTGTAGAGTTTGTGATAGCTTTGATCAGGGCGAGATGGCTATCGGCATGTTCGACGGGCAGATCAGCATTCGGGCACAATAGGGGCTCGAATCAGAGCTGGTGCTGGAGCTGAAGCTGCTCGCCAAGAATGACGCGTGTGGCGAGCCAAGGTGGAACATCAGACAGGACCTTGAACTGGGCAGAGCGAATGAGAAGCTCGATAAGTAGACCGCATGGAACAGTCAGAATCGATTCGGAGTCTTCAGGTTCGAATCGATGGGATAATGATAGGTGCAAGGAAAAGTGAGCAAGTCCAGCTTGCCAAGTTTCGAGATTCTCAGAGTCGACTTGGGTTCCATGGCTGCCTCCTTATCTTCATTGCCTAACGCGGACGATGAGGTCAGCAACTCTCACCACGAAAACCCTTCCTATACGATGCGATGGTCTCATTTAGGCATTCCAGGTCCTTTCTCTCGAGGTTTCAATGGAATTCTCGCTTCTCTCACCATCACTAGGTGAATTATCGGCATTCCAAGTCATCCGCCCATGCGGGCAGGCCCAATCGCGGCGACAGTCTTGGGAAGGTCCAAGGGTATAGTTGAGGTCGATTGCACGCTCATTAGAGTGTTTACAACGCTCATTTGATGATGTCTATAGCCTTGAAAGTCTGTCGTCTCCATAGTATTGATCTCTCACTTACCCACATATCTCCGTATTCTGTTACCCTCTTCTGGCAGGTGTACAGCTCAACATCTGACTACAGTCGGGCAAGTGATAGAATTAAATGGAAATAAGTGAACGTGAGTATTTCACCAAGGGCATTAAAAGCGATCCAAGAGGGTTCTCAATCTCAATCCTTGGAAAAGAAATAGGAAAACGGGCTTGAAAGACCTCTATTGAGGCCGTTGGGAGGTGCCCAAGAAGATGATGAGATGGAGCAGAAGATTCACGTATGGAATGCCCGTGAAACAATCTTTTCGGGGAAAGCTATGCAAACGGTAGCTGAAGTTGAAAATGTAGAACAATTGGATTCTATTACATTGCCGTGCGAGAAGTACAAGTCATCACTCATCAGGCATCAAAGTAGTAAATACATGCAGCAGGCGTTATTTTGCAGGAAAATGAAAACAAGAATGAAAAAAACACGAGGAACAAAAAAAAAAACTCCAAATTATCCGGTTCATCAGTGTCCGACGAATCCATACCCATTAAGGACGCCAAATTGTCATGTCCGAGAAAACAGAAGATTAAATAGTCCGCGATGGGAGCAATCTGGATCTGAGTGTGACGCCTCAAATCACATTGCTCATGTCCATCGTAGACGGAGCGATGGAAGGTGCCACGCTGTGGACGGAGCGGGCGCCGTCAATAGACATGCGGTCACCGCTGGTCATCCGCGAGAGTCGCTTGTCTTTACCCGGGCGGGCGATGAGCACCTGCGCAGGGCAGACGACAACTTCGTCGTCACCCTCTCCGACATCGTTGCCCTTCTTGACCACGAGCGGAAAGAGGACGATACGAACGACAGCTTGCTGAGATTCTAATTCGTCATTAGAGCTAGTCTCGCCGCTGCGTTCGTTCATCAGAGAGGCGTTGAAGTATACCTGGCGGGCCAGGTCGCCGTTCGTGTCGTATTCGGGCTGGAGAGGAGGGAGCATGATATACTCTGCTAGTTGAGTGCGCATCTCCAGGGATAACTTGACAGCGACACGAAGGACCTTGCGCAAGGAGTCGAGCAGCTGGGACTCCACCTGGGTTGGAGGAGGAAGGACCAGGGAGAGGGTGCCAAAGATCTCCAGAGCGACCGCTTCAGTGTCGCTATCGCGTTGGGAGGCAAACGCTGGTCGGTTGGACAACAGGGTCAAGGTGGTGGCACGCCAGCGGTGGACCGCGCGACTAGGCCCAACCTCTCCCAATTGCTTCTCAAGTGACTTGAGTTTTTGGCGCTGTTCCCGGTCCATACCGAATAAGTACCGAGTGAAAATATACTCCCAGACCATGGTCATGACAACCGACATGAAAACATCACGTCGACGAACACGGTCAGCTAGGTAAGCATCGGCATCGGATCCATCCAGAAGGGCATTGTCAAAGCGGTCAGCAACCTTCTCATCGTTCAGCTCACTTAGAGAGCGGCAGCGACGATGGTCAGAGTGTTTGGAGAAGCGCAGTACCCATTGTTGGACGTGACCACAGAGCTTCTGGCACGCGGCGTCGAAGTAATCCTCATCACGGAACACGAGGGCATTATCGGTGACGGACGCGGCGATCTGTTGTTGTAGCTCCTTCACCTTATCACGAGCCTCCTCAAGTTCTTGACGAAGACGGCGCAATTCAACATCCTTTTGCGCCAAGGCTGTTTGAATCTCTTGTCGGACCCGAGCGTCTATATCTGAGGCTAGGTCATTATGTTGCGAGCGTAAGGTGTCGAGTTCGCGCGTGGAGGCCTCGCGGACCTGGGTGACTTCGGCAGCGTGGGCGGCAGCGAGCGCAGCATTGGATGCCGTCAATTTCTCGTTCTCCTGAGTCAAACGGCCCAGTTCTATCTGGAACCATTCCACGGAGCTCTTTAGTTGTTCCACCTCGGCCTCTCTGTCGCGCAGATCGGCGCCACTACTCTTCAGAGCCCGATCGCTCTTCCGGCGACCGACGCTGGCATTACGCAATCGCTCTTCGGCCTCATCGCGAGCGGCGATAAGTAGACGATTTTCCGAGATGAGTTGGTCGAGTCGACCTTCGAGATCCTGCAAGTGTTGCATGCTGCGGCGGCGACGGACACTAGGCGGTCGGCTGGGCGACCGCGGGGAATTAGGTGTTTCCCCCCAACCCTCCTGGTGAAAAATTAGCAAACACAAACAAAGCCCAAAATGATTATGAAATCAAAATTGACTTACATAGACGTCCGACATATTTCGCAAAGGACGTTTGCCCTTGTCGGTGACGGGATCGTAGGAGGAGGAAGAGGGAAGCTGATCGAGATCGGAAGGAGGCTGGGGAGAGTCTAGTGCGCGACTTGCCGCCCGCAGATCGCTGCTAGTGCTGCGATTCGTGCGACGCAGCTTTCCCTTGCTGTCGCTGGGTCTCAGCACAGGCGCCCCCAGCTCGGGGGTTTGCAGCGGGGATTTTGATCTTTTCGACAGAGTATCTTGACTGGTGCTACCATTGCCACTCTCGTTCTCCGGGGTGGGCCACATCTTGCGCTCCAGTGCATTATCAGTGAATTTGCGCACCGGAGTCACCGGTCGCGGCAAAACATGCTCCGGTTTGATCTCTAGACGGGGCGTGCCGGATCGAGCCGTGGTCGCCTTAGTGCCATCCCGTGGTTGATGCTCCGCAATCGTGTCGAGTGGAGTCCGGGGCCGATCGTGCTCAAACGGCCCGAAGAGCGATCGCGGCGGAGATGAGTTGCTCACAGCTTGCACAGGCTGATCATCCAGATTCCAGGTCCGCGGAGTGTTTTGATGCTTCCCATGAATCACAGATGGCGATCGACGTAGTCCACTGGGAGTAGCAGGGGCAACCTCCATCTGAGAGGGCAGGAGGTGGGAGTGTCGCGGCATAGATGTCTCTTCTTCGGCGCAAGCGGACGGAGACGACCCAAAGAGTATAGCTGATCGCTCCTGTGAACCAGGGTGGGCAATCGACGGAAATTCATCCGCAATTGAGCGCTTGCCGTCTACCAGGAGATCTGACTCTGTAGATTGTTCTTTGGGGATATCCTCGACCAGTACTTCCTTGTCGGTAATTGTAGACATGTGCTTCTTCTCCGTAGGCAGCTCTGAGCTGATCTCCGTGATGTCTCTGGCTTCAGTGGTCGCTAGGGGTAGTGCTTCCAAGACGGGGATCGCGATATCGCGATTCGCTTCCAGGTCCGCTGCGGTCTCTTCCTCAGCACTATCTTTTACCGACGGGGCGTCTTTCTTTATGACTGAACGCCGGAAGCCAGCCCTCTCCAAGCCAGGAAATAAATTCGCAATCTTGGAGCCTCCGGGAGTGGTCGTTCTGGCAGGTGGCTCAGTCTCGATCTCCCTGGAAGTTGGCTCTTCCACGGGCTCTGGCTTGGTATTTGGGGCTAGCTCGACCATCTTGTGGGGAGGCTCCTCGGAGATCTCCTCGACGAGAGTAGCTTGCTCTGATTTTCTCTTGGTCTTCTTCTCCTTCTTGGTCTCCATCTTGTCTTCCCTACTTAGTGGCATAGACCAAGCATCCTCAACAGGTTCCCCTGCTTCCTTCTTAGCTTCTTGCAAAGCCTCGGGAATAGCAGACTCGTCAAATTCCCCAATGACATCTGTGTCAGGCACAGAAGCAACGGGCTCGGGCTCGGGGAATTGCTCATGAGCAGCCTCTGCTTTGTCCGATTTGCCGTGCTCCCATTCAATCGTAGGGAACTCCTCCTCGTCTTGCTTGAGCTCTCGCGTGATTGATTCACAAATCTCAGCATTTGATTCTTCGACACTTTTTTCCGGCTCAAAGGGAGCAAATGAGTCAGGCTCGATGGGAGCGTTGTCGGATGCTGGCTCATCATCCAACGCAAGAGCAGCCTTCTTGGCCTTCTTGGCCTTCTTCTTCGAAGCCTTGCGAGAAATGGCTGTCTCCGGCTGCTCAGCAACAGGCTCAGGCGCAATAAGCTCCACATTAGTGGACTGCTCAATGGCAGGCTGAGGCTCAATGGGTGCAAAGTCGTGTTCGTTGGAGCTTTCAATCTTAGGCTCGGGCTGCGCCCCAAAAGAGGCTTCTGGTTCGGCGATCGTCTTCAATTCAGGATGAAGAGCTGTCGTTGACTCTACCACTTCCTTCGAATCGTCGGAGATGAGCTCCTGAGACGGCTCCTCTTGATGCGCTAAAGGACTTTCGACACCCTGCTTCTTCGCTTTGCGCTTTTCCTTCTTCAATAATTTTTTGGAAACAGGAGTAGTCTCCTCCCACCCTTGAGTTCGGTCTTCAACGAAATCACCAGCAACCTCGAGATCCGCCTCCCTTTCGAGTACCTGGCTTTGAAGCTCGGCTTCAATCTCCTCATTTTGTTTTTCTAGCTTTTCAGCGGAAAAGTTTCCATCAAAGAAGTCATCGGGGTTTTGCTTTGGCTGCTCGGTGGGCAGTAGCATATCAAATTGGCCCAAGGTCACTGTGGCTTCCTTGACTTGTTCTGGCTGAGGTATCTCTGCTCCCTGGGTAGATTGTTCGGGCCCAGGAGCGAATGTTACTTCGCCAGCCTCAGAATCAACTCTCCTGGAAGCTTCCATCCGTTCATTCTGTAGTCGAGACTCAAGCTCTGGCACAAGTTGCTTTGGCCTTTCTGTGTCAGACTCCTCGGAGGGAGCAACACTGCCTGTCTGCTCAAAATCTGAAGGTTTCTGTTGCTTAGTTGCAGCTCCCGCGGCGGCGGCCTTTTTCTTTTCTTTCTTGCTCATCTTCTTGGACACAGTAGGCCAGTCCTCCTGAGGCTCGGGTATGGAGTCAGCCGCGGTCTCTTCAATAGCCACCGAAGCTGGTTCAGTCTGTTCGACAGCCGGCTGCCCTTGAAAAAGGTTGCTGGAATCAGAGCCAATATGCTGGGACGCATCAGCGAGGGCCTCTTCCGTTGTTGACTCGAGAAATGGCTCGCTAGTTGATGTCTCGTCGAGCCTGAGCTTCGATTCGGCAGGCGTCTCTGCTTCAGTTGCAGCTGCGGCGGCAGCGGCAGCGGCAGCCCTCTTCTTCTCTTTCTTGCTCATCTTCTTAGGGATGTTGGGCAATTCCTCCGAACGGTCAACAGGAAATTCGGCAGGGGGTTCTTCCATAGGGACCAGAGAATCTGCCGTCTCCTCAGCTGCAGATTCAACCGGAAGCTCAGCCTGCTCTGCTTCTTGAATGGCAGCTGGCTTTCCTTCCTCAACCACATTCGAGATATCCTTCGGCAAGTCATCAATGTGATCTGTAGTCAGGACTGCTGCCGCGTCCGAGACAACATGAAATTTCTCTTCTGCTGGCGTAATCACCTCCTCTGCCACTTCCGGAACAGATTTAGAGATACCAGTGGGCTCAGGCGCAGACTGGGTCTCGGGCAAATCCTCGGCGGCTTGTTGCGCCAATAGGGCTTCGCGTTGCTGCTGCTTCTTCTTCTCCTTCTTGCTCAGTCTTCTCTGTAAGGGGGCTTCGAGTTGTTCGGTCTCGGCAGCAAGCTCATCCCCAGTGGATTTGATTTCTTCCTTGGAGGAATCGTTCTCCTCGGAAGACAGAGGTGCAGAAGGGATGACTTCTTCGGCTCGCTCTGATGAAACTTCGTCAGTAGGCGCGACCTTAGGCTCCTGATTCGGCTCGACTGGAGATTCGGAAACTTTCGTGATCTCGATCTCCTTGGTCTCCGTCGCTGCTGGCACTTGACCTGGGACCGGTGATTCTTCCTGGGTTTTGTTTTCTTCCTCTTGCTGTTGCTTCTGCTTCCTTTTTTTGTCTTTTTTCTTCTGTTTCTGGGACACGGACGACTCGGAAACGTCTTCCGCAGTGGTCTCGCGGTCAATAGATGCAGGGCCATCCACTATTATCTCAGGGTAGGACTCTTCATCTGGCCCCTTCTGGACAACTTCCACTTCCTCAGACACTGAGTCTTCCGTATCCATAATACCAAGTCCTTCCATTTTTGCTTCCTCCGTAGTCGTATCCTTCGAAATGCCTTCCTCCAAAGTCTCAACATCACCTTCACCGTGACCGATTGGGGTCTCCTTCACGATCGAAACCTTCTCTTCGGGAACAGGCGTAGTCAAACTCTCTCCTTCTTGTGCATCGCCACTCGTCGTATCGCCAAAATCAATTGAACGCTCAAGCACGGATTGGGGAGGATAATCTGAAGAACGATTCTCTACCTGCGGCTGCTCTACCTGCGAAGACAAGAACTCATCAGTCGAAGCTACTTTTTGGGCCGGTGTGTCGGGCGTTTCTGTGTCGTGGGACTGAAGTTCTTTACCGTCATTCTCCGCAGGCGAGGGTGCCGTTACGGGTTCAATGATTTCCCGTGTGTCCGATTCTGGGGACGACTTCTCGACTTCATTGGCGGCGGGCCAAGATTCGACGGGGGCAGTCTCGGGCACAGGCGAGTCTTGTGCCGCTTCGGCTTCGGCGGCTTTGTCGTCAGCATCGATATTCTTGGATTGGCGCTTCTGCTTCTTCTTCAACTTGCGGCGCTCTTTAGCTGATAGGCCATCATCGGCCACGGGCTCCTCTTCCTTCGATGGCGTCGGCTCGAGCTCAGCTGTAGTCTCAGCAGCGGGCGTTTGGTCTGTATGTTCGGCAGTTTTGTCGGGCTCGGCAGCCTTGCTTGTCTCAGCGGGATCGCTTTCCACTGCCCCCGCCACCTTGCCGAGATCTTCAGTTTCAACGAGCTTAAGCGACGAGTCCCCTTCAATGGCCGCCACATTCTTGTCACTTGGTGAAGAGACTTCTGTATCCTTTAATGCGAAAGCTTCACTGTCAGGTTGCTGCGTCTCGGGGGGCTCCTCGGTGGAAGGAGACGAAATTTCATCAGTCAAGTCCACGGACTTGCCCTTCTTCTTGTCCTTCTTCTTCAGCTTGCGACGTTCCTTCGCAGACAAAGAGGCGTCGGCCATGGATTCAGTGGCCTCAGCACTCGCAGAAATCTCTTCCGCAAACTCAGCCTTCGCTTCAGGCTGGACTAGTGAGTCGGCCTCTGGCTCGTTGACCCTTTCCTCCACTAAGGCGTTTGTAGTAGTATGCTCGTGGGTAGGTAGGGCAGCTTCAGTCGTGTCAACAGTAGGGGTCTCAAGCTCGGTGACCTCTTTGCCTGCGGGTGCGTCAAGAGCCAGCTCAGCATCGACAGATACCTCAGTCAACTCTTGAGGAGGGACGGCATCGGCAGTTGATTGATCCCGAGATTCCACAATCTCTGCTGGGACAGAAGAGTCTTGTTCAGGGAGAGCTTCATCCTCAAAGGAAACGGACTTGCGATTCTTCTTCTTGTCCTTCTTAGCCTTCTTTTTTTGCGCAGCAGTCATCAAATCTTCAGGCTCGGCCTCGACAGGAGTCTCTACTTCCGCTGGAGTGTCAGGCTCAGCTGGAGTCTGGGACTCAACAGCAGGCTCTTCAACGGCCGCGATATCCCTAAAAGGTCCTTCCGGAGCGGATCCCTCGACAGGGAGAGGACTCTCGACGTATTCGGTTAACGCGGGCGTTTTCACAGGCTCGATAGGGGCATCCTCGGCGGGGTCTTCCATGCCTTGCCCTTCTTTGAATAGCTCGGACTGCGGCTCCTCAAAACCCTTAGACTGGCGCTTCTTCTTGTCCTTTTTAGCCTTCTTCTTTTGAGCTGCGGTCATAGGGACTTCAAAATCGGCTGCAGTCTCAGCCGGGGCCTTTGGCTCCGTAATCAATTCCTCAGGGGCCGTCTCAGCGGGAGTCTCTTCTTTAGCGGCCTTTTCCGGAGTCGATCCATCGACGATAGGGTCTTCAATCTTTGCGCCCGAGATGGGTGCTTCGGTGACTTCAGTGGAAACAGGCTCGGTGGGAGCAGGCTCGGTGGGAGCAGGCTCGGTGGGAGCAGGCTCGGTGGGAGCAGGCTCGGTGGAAGCAGGCTCGGTGGGAGCAGGCTCGGTGGAAGCAGGCTCGGTGGGAGCAGGCTCGGTGGGAGCAGACTCGGTGGGAGTAGGCTCGTCCTCCGTCGGCTCAGGCTGCAGCTCAGACACAGGGTCCTCGAGGCCCATAGACTGACGCTTTTTCTTCTCCTTCTTGGCCTTTTTCCTTTGCGCTGCAGTCATTGGAACTTCCGGTTCTGGCTCGGTTGATTTCTCGGGCTCGTCGCCCGGCTGCTCAACTGCACGGTCGTCTTTGGTGGCGTCTTCAGCAGCGGGCTGTTCGACGAAAGCGGAATCCTCTACATTGTCCGTGGGAGCAGATGTTAAGACCGGCTTGACAAAAGCAGACTCCTCAGAAACAGGCTCAGCAGAACTTTCAGCAGGGATAGATTCAACGGGCTCTTCTATGACCGGCGCCGGTTGGGTGTCAGGTTGAGACTCTTCAGCGAAAGCTAAAGATTGCCGCTTCTTCTTGTCCTTCTTAGCCTTCTTCTTCTGAGCGGCGGTCATGGGAAGTTCAACCTCCTCTGCCGGAGCATCTTCCTTGGGCGCAGGGGCCATTGGCTCTTCAACTGCAGCATCCGAGACAGTCTTTCCAGGAACAGCCGTGTTACTAGCAGTAGGCTCGGAAGCGACTTCTTCTTTAGACTTATCTGAGGCTGGCTCAGCTGCTGTCAGGATCTCGTTTTTCTCTTCCTGGACACTCTCTGCAGTAGGAGTATCGACTGGTGCAGGCTCTGGCACAGTCTCTTCGGTCACGAGCATGGTATCCTTAGTGAGCTCAGGTGAAGGTTCAGATATAGCCGGTACATCTTCTGTCAACAGGCCCGAGGCAGCAACCTTCTCAACATTGGCAGTGGCCTCAGCTTTAGATTCTGTAAGATCGGGCGCTGCGATTTCGGTCTGCGGGGCTTCAAGAGCATCTTCGTCCTCCTGCTGGTCTGGACCGACGGGGCTGACTATGTCCACGGATTTCTTTTGCTGCTGCTTCTTGGCCTTCTTGGCTTTCTTCTTCTCCGCTGCAGTCATGGGTATCTCTGTCTTGGCCTCGCTAGCTTCAGACTCCTCTTTAGAGACCGCAGACTCGATAGCCTGGGCAGCTGTCTCCACGGCGGGGGCCGGAGTCAGATCCGCTTCCTTGGGCTGATCGGTGCTAAGGGGCTCAACCGTTCCTTCTTCAACCGGGATATCGGCTGGAGCCAACACGTCATTGACGGGCTCAACAGCTTCAGTCTCAGGAGTAGGAACAGGAGCCTCCTCGACAATCGATTTCTCACTCTCCGGAGCAGTCTCAATGTCCGTAGGCGTCTGGAAAGACGTGGGTTCGGAGATAACTGTAGTCTCAGCGGCAGGCGTCTTATTAGCGACAGAGCTAATGCTTTGTTGCTTCTTCTTAGCTTTCTTAGCCTTCTTCCTCTCCGCAGCACTCATAGGAACCTCTGGCTCAGCAGATACAGTTTCCGGTTCCTTCGAGACTTCAGGGTCTACCGCTTCAGACACTTTCTCGACGGCTGTAACCGGATTAAGGTCCTCCATAGGCTGGTCGGTGCCAAGGGGCTCAACCGTTCCTTCTTCTACTGGCACATCAGCTAGAGCCAACACGTCATTGACGGGCTCAATAGCTTCAGTCTCAGGAGTAGGGACGGGAACCTCTTCTGCAGCCAGTGCCTCAGCCTCTGAAATAGCTTCATTATCCTTCGGAGTCTCAACGAATCCAGCCTCGGTGGCAGGAGGCTCATCAGCGATAGAGCTGATGCTCTGTTGCTTCTTCTTGGCTGCCTTCTTGGCTTTCCGCTTTTCGGCCGCTGTCATAGGAATCTCAGGCTCAAGGGGGGCGCCATCACTTGGAATCTCTCGCGGAGCTTCAGGCGCTTCTTCTGTGGGCACACCAAGAGGGTCTTCGGCAAGGGCTTCTTCGCTGACATCTGCGACAGACATCGGGGCGAACTCTTCCAGTGGTTGCTCGGGCTCGACCGAAACCTCTTTGATGTCCTCCTGAGGAGGAATTTCCATAGGCGTCTCTTCGGTAGCTGCAAGGCCTTCTGTGGTGATGTCGACAGGCGCAACCTCGGGATCAACAGATGACTCAGTAACCTCGACTGATTCGGTCGTAGATGGGGTCTCGGCAAACTCCGGTCCCCTGGGCTTCTCGTCGTCAGAAGTGGAAGAAACATTCTGCTTAGATTTCTTTTTCTTATCTTTCTTAGCCTTTTTCTTCTGGGCCGCGGTCATTGGAACCTCAGGCTCGGCTTCAGGCTCTTCGGCAGTCTCGACAGCGGGAGTCTCTGTCATTTCCTGAGCGGGCTCAGGAGGCGCAATCGACTCCGTAGGAGCTACCGGTTCGGGATCACCAGAATGGACAGACGCGAGTTCTTTGACAGGAAGATGAGAGACATCTTTAGCCACAGACTCTGTTTCAGAAGGTAGCATCTCGCCACCAAGCAGGGAAGTTTGAGTGCCACTAGGCTCGTGAGGAGCTGATCCTTCAGGTTCAGAGGACATGGGGACTTGCACTGGCTCGGGATCGGCCAACCCGGGCTCAGTTGAAATTCCTTCGTCGAAACCAAGAGACTGGCGCTTCTTCTTTTCCTTCTTGGCCTTCTTCTTTTGCGCTGATGTGAGAGGGATCTCAAGCTTGGCTATAGGGGCTTCCGTGCTTTCGGGAACTGTACCAGATGGCAGGTCCTTGGGCTGCTCGGCCTGCATCTCGACGGCTTCTTGGAAGTTGTCCTCTTCTGCCTGAACCTCATTACCCGCAGGAGTGGAAGCAATTTCTTCCGATGTTCTGGCGGTCACGTCCAAGGCCTCTGGTTCTTCGCTGACTTCAGCAGGAGAAGGCCGTGACAAGTCGCCTTCTCGTACTTCGGGGACGGGTTCTTGAGGATCCTTGCTCACATCTCCAGTTTGAGGCGCTTCATTTGAAGGTGGTTCGGCAGTCTCCACGAGTTCGCGGGATTCGTGGAATTCCGGGTCAATTTGCTCATTTTGGGGGGTCTCCGGAACACTCATGTTCTGTGACACCTCACCTAACTGAGCCGGGACATCTTCGACAACAGCAGAATCAGAAGGCTGAGTCATGTCACCAACCTCCGCGATGGAAGAATCTTTCTTAACCTTCTTTTTTGCCGCTTTCCTGGCCTTCTTCTTTTCAGCGGCAGTCATGGGAACGTTAAGCTCAGCGGAAGCATCTCCAGCAAGCTCGGGTTGGGACTCGTTGGCAACAGGCTCCACGGACTCATAGTTCACAGGGGCAGCAGCGACTTCGGGTTCAGATGCCGCCGCAGCTTCAGCGGTTCCAATGAGTTGCTCATGATTCTCGGTAAGCGCAGCGGGCAAAGATTCGGCTTCAGCATTCCTAAAAACCTGAGTCTGCTCAACTGCAGGCACCGGTTGCACGGCAACTGCTTCATGCAGGCCAGGAGGAACAACTTTAGACTCGACGGAACGTTCCTCACCCTCGACAGCTTGTCCCTCAGAGGTCAATGGTTCAGAAGCCTCCTCATCGGCACTTTGAGATGGACCCTTCTTCGCCTTCTTCTTCTTTTTTTTCTTAGAGGTTGACGTAGCCGTTACCTCTTCAGTCGGCTCCCCGGGCTGTGTTTGAGGCTCACCAGCTTCCGTCAGGTCAGGAACAACTTCCTTACTCAGGTCAACCTGAGGGTCCCGCTCTTCAACGGCAGTGCCAGGTTCGCCTCCTTCGCCACCGGATGCTGGTGTAGGAGCGCCTTCTTTGGAGACGGCCGCATTGACAATATCAGCGAATCCTTCGAATGGGCCACCTGGTGTTGGAGTATTTTGCTCGGGAGGCTCTGTAAATTCCTTTTCATCTGGAGCAGGCTTCTCGTCCTCCATGACAACAGCAGCGACGGCCGCATCGACAACACCTGCGAAGCCGGGTCCGAAGTCGAATGATGATTTTTCTTGAGTGGGTGTACCAGCCTCATAATGAGAGTCGGCCCGTTGCAAGTCAGAATTTATTCTCAGCTCATTGCCGTCACCGTCATTCAGCTCCTTGGCTCCAATCACAGACCCCTCTGCGGAAGGGAGAGCCTCCATGGTAGGCGAGGGAGGTACATCTGGCAGCGAGCTAGGATCCTGAAGGAGTTCTGAAGGAGAATGGAATTCATAGTGCTTTTCCTTCTTGGCGCCGTGGCCCTCTGCAGTGGGAGTGGCTTGCTGCGAGTCAAGTAGGTCGCCTTCACCTTCTTCGTTGGCTCTTTCTGTTGAGATTGTCAGACCAGTTGGTCGACGACGGTCAGACATGGAATGGCTGAAGTCGACTGCGTCCCAGCTTTGGATGGCGTCTTCATCGTTAAGTGTACGAAGGTCTTCCATTGATGGCGCTCGGGAGGACGTCTTGCTGGATGGGAGGGATGGCAATGGTTCACCGGGTTCCGCGGTCTCGCCCTTGGTTGCTCCATGACGCTCGACAAGCCACAGTGGACGGATCTCACGGGAGTTTCTGAACTCAACAGAGTTCAAACGGCGATGGCGAGGCTGGGTGGGTGAGCCAGGGGAGACAGTGGCTGCAGTGGGAGACCCAGTGACAGGGACCGCCCGCGAAAGACCCGGGGATGTCGGGGGCCGACGGAAGTGTAGAGGTACAGCAGTAGGAGACTCAGTGACAGATCGGGCCATAGACGAACGACGTCCCCTTGGAGACTCGTCTCTTTCACGGAACGTCTCGGGCGACGATGGCCTACTGAGTGACCTTGGGGCTAGATCTAGGGCTCGCTCAGCACCAGGGGCGGAAGTAGACCGGCTTCGAGACAGCCGGTGTAAAACCTGCCCTCCCAATGCTAGGCCAGCAGCCGCAGCTACTCCTTGTTCAAGCCCCGAAGCACCACTTTGGTCGCGCTCAGCCGCGGCTGGCATTTCGGGGCGATCCCCTAAAAAAGACTTGTCGCTGTCGTCATTATAATCGGAATTTTTCGCGTCCTGGAAACCCCAGAAATTCTTAGTACAGTAATTCACTTGTTTTGGGTTATTGGTTCTTTGTGCATTGGATAAGTCGGGGGTTGGAAGGTAGGACCATCCAGAAAACGGAAACTACATGGCACATAGCAGTGTACAGAAAGGCAGCAGCAACATGAACAATAAAGGAGATTCGAATATTATACCTTCTCAGATTCCCCACGTCTTCCCGAATCGACAATATCCTCGTACTTGTGTCGGCGTCGCTCTTCCTTCTTCTGTCTGCTGGATCTGTACTCCTCCAGGTTCGCATCACTGCGAGAACTGCGCATACTGCGGACGGATTCCTTGTCTGATCCATCATCACGTAGGCTGTCTCCTCCACTGGAGCTGCGATGCTTCTTCTTGCGGCGGCGCCTTTCATCATCAACTCCAGCCTCGGACATGGCCTCTCGTGAGGGACGCTTGTCCACGGAGGAAGAGCGGGAGTTAGACCGGGAGCGAGCTGGTTCTGAGACACGCGAGCCAAAGAGACTCCTGAATAAACCACCAGAAGAGCTCTTTTCCTTCAGCTCCTTATCATCCTTGCTGCGCCGCTTCTCTCGTGTCTCGTCGAATTTGGCGGGAGAAGAGGAGATGGATGCGGTATCATCAAAGTCGCGTGATGATCTGGAACGATGCTTTCGCCGCTCCGACCTTTCGACATCATCAATTGAAGTGATGGCAGACCTGGCTTCATCGTCTACCGAGAACGTATCACTGTCCCGCTTGGAGCGACGATGCTTGCGACGTTCAGATTTCTCGTCATCATCTGCATTAGTTATAGCGGATGCAGCATCATCGAAATCTCGGGACGACCTGGAACGATGTCTTCGGCGCTCGGACTTTCCGTCGTCATCGAGTGGAGTGCTAGGAGATGTTTCCCGAGAAGATTTGGAAGAACGATGCTTACGACGCTCAGACTTTTCGTCATCCTCAAGAGTGGTGCTAGCGGATGCAGTATCCTCAAATCCACGCGATTTGGAGGAGCGATGTTTCCGGTGCTCAGATTTTTCAACGTCCTCAAGTGGAGTGATAGGGCCCTTTGAATCATCAAACTTGGCGGGAGAAGATGCAACAGAAGCAGCGTCGTCAAAGTCTCGCGATCTGGAGGAACGATGTTTGCGGCGCTCGGTCTTCTCAGCATCTTCAATTGAGGTGATAGCGGATCGGGCGTCGTCGTCAATGGCGAAGACATCACTTTCCTCCTTTGAGCGACGCTTTTGTGGCTTTTCTTCTTTGTGATCGATTTCATGGTCCTCAGCGGCGGGCGAGACAGCATCAACAGGGACGTCGCGGGAGACATTGCGAGACGGCTCGCGAGGCAAATCACGAGCGAAGTCAACACCATCTCCGCTACGACGAGAATTCTTCGACTTGGTCCTGCTCTCGGGTTCCCTCACAGGAGGAGCGGAGAAGACAGAGCGGTCGTCGTATGGTTCGACCTCTCGTGAGTCGTTGAAATTATCAAAGCCACCAGGCATGGAGAGTACGTCATTCTCGGAAGAGCTAGGCATGCCGTGCTTTCCATTGAGCTGCTCCATAACCTCCTGGGCGATGGAGACCTCTCGACGTTTGGAGGAATCATTTTCTCTGCAGAAAGACTCGGGCTCAGCGTAGAACGAATGCTTGTCAATGGTATGCGTGGGTGCATCGTCCTTGGACTTGGAGAGATCAGGGCTCTCGATCTCGCCCTCAATGAAGCCATGGGGTTGTTCGGGTACCGGGGTCCACCTGGACGTTGGAGAAAATGTTCCTTCATCTTCTGATCCGGGAGGAG
Source organism: Penicillium sp. IBT 18751x (assembly GCA_028828935.1). NCBI lineage: Eukaryota > Fungi > Ascomycota > Eurotiomycetes > Eurotiales > Aspergillaceae > Penicillium > Penicillium sp. IBT 18751x. The sequence continues at coordinate 1,956,739 of JAQJZS010000001.1, read as the reverse complement.
AAGTACGCTTGTGATACTTTGGGTCGTCAATCACATAGGAGGGATCAAATCCAGCCGCTTCGGTTGCGGCAGCGACTGTGGCAGCAAACTCGATGTCGTCACCAAAGTCAGGATTGCTAGTCTCTTTTGACTTGGGGAGGTCCTTGGACTTTTCTTTCTCGGGAAAGTCGATACTGATATCTTGGAAATCGTCAGGAGTGGGAGAGAACTCGGGTTCAGAGGACGAGGGGACTTCGTATTCGTGAGTTGAGTGAGGTCCCCATGACACGCGGGACCCGGTTGTAGAGCGTTCACGTTTGGGCGACTCTTGGGGAGCTTCCCAGGGCTCTGAGCGAGGTTCTGAGCGAGGTTCTTTGCGGTGTTCCTCGCGGCGCTCTTCAGGGACAACCTCCGGAGGTTCATCCCGGCCCTTCTGAACAGGCGCCATAACAGGTGAAGCGGCACCACGAACAGACCCGTTAATACTGTGAGGAGGAGTAGGTTCAATGTAATTAAGTCTTGGAACCGGCCATGGGAGATGTTCGCGATCTTCGTAAGGCTCAGGACCAAACTGGGGGAGATCAGTTGGTTCGTCCTTGGCCTCTTCCTTCTCGCGTTCACTGGCGGGAATAACCTCGATGATTTCAGGGTTGTCGCCTGACTCGTCGGAGCCGCGCCGGCGGGAATGCTCATTGGGGCTGTGCCGAACTTCTTCGGGCGCAAAGAACTCGGCGTAGTCGTCGTATACTTGGGCCGGACGAGGGCTGCGGCGAGGATGGGACTCCTCGCGGTAGTCCGTGTAGTCCACAGGCGGCTCAGGGGCCTCGACTGGCACCGGGACATCGGATTTCGAGGCGATGGAAGATTCGGCCCGGCGCTCGGCACGACGTCGTTCACGGCGTCTTGAGCTGGCTTCAGACGCATCTTCCTCATCTTTTTTGCTCTTATGGGAGATGATAGAGGTGGCAGCGGCAGCACCAATAGCCCCGATTGCGGCAGCTTCGACCCATTTGGAAGGATCCCTCTCCTTGTCGCTATCACTCCGCCGCTTCTCATCATCTCTTTCCTTGCGACGACGTTCTCGTGCGCGCTCACGCTCACGTTCTTCTCGTTCCCGTTCCACTTCGCGTTCTCGTTCCCGTTCACGTTCTCGTTCGACTTCTCGTTCGAGTTCCTTACGTTCACGTTCCTCTCGGTCATGACGTTCGGACTCCAGTCGAGCCAATTCTTCTTCGCGATCAATTAACTGGACAGGATCATCCCTGAAGTCCTCACGAGACTCCCTCTGACGACGTGTGAGACTGAGACGACGCTCGCGTTCTGCCTGCTCCTCTGTCAGGTTGAACGACACGGAAGCTTGGTCCTTGATAGTAGACCGGCGTTTTTGACTAGAGACAGAGCTCTCCTGAATCGGGAATACAGGAGAGGAGTTGCTTCGGCGCGGCTGGTGACGCTCAGGATAACTAACGCTGCCGGGGTTCCAGGACGCGTCACGAGATGTTTGATGTGGATGTCCATAGCGGTCAAATTCGTTTGCAAATATGGGAGGAACGGCTGCCGGGTCGCTGTACGCGGGAATCGATCCCGGTAGGCTCCCCTGTGTGCTGTAGATAGCCTGAGAGACCGGAGTCACGGGTTGAGGCTGCTGTAGAGGGATGGGCCCGGGGCGAACGAGGGGCGTTTGTTCGCTTGAAAGAACGGATGGAGTTGCTCTGCCAACATCGAAGCGGCTAGGGTCTGATGTGGGAACAGGGTAGACTTGTTGAAGACTGCCAGCGCTACTTGAAGGACGGCTATCGCGGCGGCGAGCCACCGAGGCCAAAGCCGCACCTCCAAGAGCACCAGCGCCAGCGGCCAGAGCAGCCTTACCATTAGAAGTCTTCTTGTCTTTCTTCTTTTGCTTCTTCTTGCCCCAGCCCCAGCCCCATCCTCCGCTGCTGGATTCCGAGCTGGAATTACTACTACTAGCACCGAAGGCGAGAGCGGAATTGGCACTAGAGGAAGAACGGTCATCCGAATCGGCATCTATCCATTCGTCGTCTTCGTTGGCAGAGGTACCATAGTCAGAGTGACGAGATCGAGTTTCTCTGGCAGCAAGAATCTGACCTGTGCTTCGACTGCGACCATGAGAATTGGCAGCAGCAAGAGCAGTCGCAGTGGCGCCCAAGCCCAGAAGCGCTGCATCCACATCTTCTGGCTTCTTGCCCTTCCTCTCCTTCTTCAATTTATTAGGAGGTTTCTTGGAAAACCCGTCGCCAAAGGCGAGATCATTGTCAAGCGAGGAAGAAGATGAACTGCGGAATGAGAAAAAGCTCTTTGACCGCTTGGCACGTGTATTCCTGCGGTTCTCGGAGGAAGAAGTAAAGAACGAGGTAAACCCTCCAATGGACTTGGCAGCGGGCCGGGATACATCAACAAAGGATGAGCTAGATGAAGAATCCTTCCGGCGTTGAACCCGTGAGGTAGATCGACTTCGGTCTCGTTGTTGCTTTGAGACTGCTAGCGCGGCTCCACCCACTGCCGCGCCTAAGGCTGCCTCCTTCATAAACGATGAATGGCGAGATCGAGAGGAAGATCGGGAGCGATTGCGTCGAGAGTGCTTGTCCTCATAATAATATTCACGTGGCGAGTTTCGCCTAGAGCGACGAACAACCCCCCGCGAGGTATAGCTCGTCGTCTCATCGTGGGACGATGTACGCTCTCCAGAGGGCCGGCCTGAGCGGACACTGTAAGAGTCATCAAAGTCTTTGCCAGCAAAAATGGACTTCGCAGCATAGCCAGTCAAGACACCTGGAAGCCACGACGACGACTTTTTGGACTTCTTGCGCCGACCTCTCTCGTCTTCTGACGAATGGTATCGGCTGAGCTTGTTGACTCTCGAGTTGCTACTACTGCTGTATCGGTCGGAAGAATGACGGCGTGCATGGTAATTATGCTTGCGGGGCGCGTTGAGGGAGGAGCTTTGAGGGTCAAAGCAATACCTGCATACGCCGATAGTCTCGGTGTAATCTTCAAATCGGCCAACGCCCTCTGGATCACGCCAGAAGTCCACAAACTTGGTCAGAGGACCACGCTGGCGGTGCTGCATAGCGAGAGCACCGGCTCCCACTGCCTGTGGGTAGTAGCCAGGGCCATGGTGAGCAACGTGCTGCGCGTAGGTTGGCCCCGCATAGCCTGCATCTCCAGCGGCGGTCGTCGCGTTATTGCTACCAGATGCATAGGGCGGCAAACCAAATTGGGATGAGCCTTCGTAATTCTGGACGTTGTAGTGCGGGTGCTGCGCAGGGTTCTCAGGTTGATCATGGTGATCATGATGGCTGAGCATGTAGCCCGCCGCTGCGCCAGCTGCTGCAACACCGATGCCAGTACCAACACCATAGGAATGAGGAGGTTTGCTTGAACTAGGGGGCTTGTTTGAGCCGGAAGGCCTGTTGGCTGCTGGAGGCTTGCTAGAACTGGGAATAGCTCCCTGTGAGTACGAATGCGATTGATATTCGTTTGTCGATGAATAATGCGACTCATCGTGAGCCATTATACTTCCAATACCATATGTAGCAGCTCCCGCTGCAGCAGCAGCAGGAATAGAACTTGAAGAGGAAAGCCTGCTTGGTTTTGATGGCTTCGACGACGACGGCTTGCTGGTCTTCCCAGGCTTTGGGGGCTTGGAAGATGACCCAGATGGCGGGTTCCCGGCCGAATGAGTGGGTGGCGCATCGTCAAAGTACGCGGCTGCTGCACCAATCTGACCAAGACTGCTCGGCTCGGGAGGGGGTTGGCCGACGGCGATGCCGCCATCAGATGTTCCTGGCTGTTCACAAGTGGCTTTTGCGGTCGCACACCCGGTTGCTCTGAAACCGATTGGCCTTGGTCGCCGTAGTAGTCCGCCGCGGCCCCAGCAGGATGGTAAGGTAGGTAAGGCTCCGCGGCACCAGTAGGGAACTGGCCAGGGAACTGCTGTGGCACGTGGGGATCATAAAGGGATGGCGCGGACGTGTGAGGCGGGGAAAATGCCGGTGCCATCGAATTGTCGTACTGCATAGGGAATTGCGAAAAGCCCGGGGCCGCAATGTCGGCGGCAAACTGGGCGCCGGGAGCACTGGGCGGCATGGAGGTGGAGACGGGCGGCATGTAGTGATCTCCAGACTGCGTGCGCCTGCGCTCGCGACGGTCGCGCTCGCCGCGCTCACGTTCCCAGTCATCATCAAGCGCGTCTGCGGTACTTCGACGGCTCTTCCTCTTGTCGCGATCTCGACTCTCCGATCGGTCTCGTTCGCGGCGACGGGACCGAACACTATCCCGGTCGCTATCTCTGCGCTTTGGTGTTCGGTGAACGATGGCAGTGTAGGGGTCGATTGGGTCGGGCTCGGCCGTCACATAGGTGGATGCGACAGACTCGCCGGCCACACTCGCGGGTCCGCGCCTGCTGCTCGAAGCCGAGGGCTCGTAGGCCGACAAGTCACCCAAGCCGCGGTCACGGTCGTCACCCCGTGAAGATTTGCGGCTATGTGAAGACTTGGAATCGGTCTTGCGACGGCTCTTTGAGCTGGAACTGGTAGTGCTGCGGACGTCCGAGGACGACCGGCCCCCGCCCATGAGGGCCTTGAACATGGTGGGCAAAGAATTAGAGGAATGCCCCGGCAGAACAGGCCACCATGTGGAAGGTGAGGAATGTGTGAGGGGAGGGTAGGGCCGTAGAGATCGGAATGTAGATGATAGGAAAGCGTTGTTATGGTTTGTTTGGGGGAGTAAACAACGGAGCCGAACCGTGGATCTTCGTCCGAAGCGGAGCCTTTGGGCTGAACTGGTTGCTCCAGACGATCGGGTCCCCCGACTTCCCGTTTGGAGTTGATCACGATCTCAGTTTCGGCTTGAATCAATGATTGATGACTGAAATGACAATTTGCAACGTGCAGGAAGTCAACTCAGCACTGCAGACAAAATCTGCGTGAAAAAGAGAGTGGCACAGGATGAGCTGTTCAGCAAGTGGAGCCAATCGAAGTCGCGGTGAAGGCCGTGCACGTGCCACAAAATCGACGGGGCTGGCGATTTCGTCACTTTCTCAAATCAGAGCGGTGTTTTTACTGATTCATCACTATAAAATCGGACGATACCAATGGAATGTCTCGTCGGTAGTACAATAGTGCTCTAGCAATTGAATGTATTGACAATTACGCTGTTGTGCTTACTCGAGCTGGAAGTGTACTCGGCTTGAGTTACCCTCAGCTGAGCCACGCAGACATATATAACGCCCAAAGTCAGTCCAATCATAGCGGAAAAAAAAGGCAGTCGCCAAGGAAAGCCTCGCGACGGCCCAACCGAGAAGCTACATGATATGGCATGCCATCCGTAGGCTGCCTTGATTCATTCGGCCGGATCAAAAAAGCACTCGAGACCAATGGTAGTATCCATAGGTCTTTGAATTATTCTTCTCGGGAGGGCTGCACTTAGCTAAGTGATCATTTGCAAATACCACCATAGGAATTGTACTCAAAAATGATACACTTGAATGCTAATCTGCTCGCATCAGACGCTCAAGCCGACACCGTAGCGAATGTTGGAACCAAAGAGGATACCCGCGGAGACGCTGCGCGATCCACCCAGCGAAAGTGGGCACAAGGACGTGACCGCTCTCCCCGGTAAGCACCTGACTAACAATGGCCTCTGCGACCGTCTCTGGCCATAACAGAGGATTCGCGAAAGTATCCTCAGGAGTCAGATTCTTGATGAGCGCTGTGCGCGTGAATCCCTGCGTCACCAAGACCGCGCGAACCTTTGGCGCCTGGTACCGGGTAACCAGCTCGGCGGCAAGTCCCTCGTGGAAAGCAATAGCCGCCGCCTTGCTGGCTGAGTAATCGACCATGTTCGGAGACACAGCGTATCCTGCCTGCGAGGCGATGGTCACTACCATTCCGTGGTTGCGGGCGATCATGTCCGGAAGGAATTCCTGTGCGAGCCAGTAGTGGGCGAAAGTGTTGACTTCGAACATGCGTCGGGTTTGTTCGGCGGTGGTGCTGAGGATGGTTTTGCCAGTGCAGATGCCTGCGTTGTTGATGAGGATGGTGGGACGTCCGAATGATGCGCGGATAGATTGTGCGGCAGTGGCGATATCATCAACAGAGGTAATATCGCATTGATAGAAACGGACGCTATTGGGTAGGGTGTCTGATGGCGGCGAGATATCAAGGATGGCTACCTTGATACCGCGATCGCCGAGCAATTGGGCGACCTGCCGGCCAATGCCGTTGCTGCCACCAGTCAAAACAACGATCTCTCGGTTCCAGTTGTATTGGTCTCTGTAGCCGTTGTTGACCGTCCAGCGATCCATCCATGCACCGAGTCGACCGAGGACTGCTAGTAACGCGAATGTCCTGAGTACCTTCAGCGCATGGGGTCGCGACTCGAGGAGTTCACGTCCTTTCATGGTATATTTAGCCAGAGCCAGCAGAGGAATTACCTTCCAAGGATCTAGGAATGTGCACGAGATGAATTTGCCCACCACATCGGCCGTAAATCCTATTTCAACATGTCAGCCGCTACATGCTCCAAAGTCGTGGATCCGCTTACCTTCTTTGGAAGGCCATTTATTTGTCGGAGATGCCATGTTTGAGGAACTGCAACTGTCCAGTGCGACCCGAGAAGTATTCACAAGATCTTTACATCAATGAGAGCCAGACTTTGAAAGCCGCGATGTGTAGGCCAGTTCAAACAAATTCCTGATCTACGATGTGACCTGGTCTACATTATGCGGGGAAGCCGAGGTCCGCGCACAAAAGTGCATTTGATTCTGCATTGACCCAGCATGGCCATCCTGCGGCTCACTCATACGCTCAGACTGCTGGGAAAATGAGAGACACCTATCCTTATGTACAGGACCCACTTCCCCAGATGCGGAGAAAGTAGCCGTAGCTGCAGATGTGCCATCCAGGCACTGAGGTGATATCGGCAAATTTCACTGATTCCGAGGCAAAGGTCAACTTACTTGCTGTTGCTCAGCGACTCTGGCTTGTTGTGACATTTGATCTCCAGTTAGTCTCGTCAAACGCTACCATGAGTCTAGGGTATCTTTTGATTGTTGATCAAAGCCGAATTGAGTCCTCGCCTTCAACTCCCCATCATGCCATACAGCATCGTGTTCTCTAGGAAATGGCGCATCTGCCACATCCACCCCCAAGAGCTCACGCAGCGGCTCCACCCATCGCCAACTCCATACTTAAGGCTCTGCTGTCGGCATCCCAGCCCTAAACTTAGAATAGTATCTCTCATACACAGTCTGTGAATTCTCCAAACCCTCAGTCTGACTTCGCGCCCTAAGGAATCCGAAATGAATCTTTGGATCGCCTGCACGGAATACTCATCAAGCATAACCCCAAGAACCCATTGATAGTCGACACAGGCTGAAGCATCACACGGTCGTGGATCTCCCGGCCACCAGCTATCGAAATCGCGTTGGGCAATGACGAGCTTGGCTTCTGGGTAGGCCTCGATGAGCTCCCGCGCAAAAGAAGATGTAAGGTCCGTCACGTCATCATGTCCGCCCCACAATCCTAGTCGGAGCGAGTGCTAGAAAGTGCCATACTCTATTCTCAGAAGGGCGCAGTCTTTCCAAAATATGAGGGTTCCAAGAAGCCAGAGGAACCCCCGGCTATCAATTGGTGTGGTTCACGTCGGAAAAGTCCCTGCGGCATCGGGATGATCGGGAATCTTATCCATCCGACCGGAAGCTTCCCTAGGTCTTGTATTCCGAAGGTCCGACATGAGGCGAAGGAAACGGGTACTCCGTTGGCCTATCGTAGGAAGGTATCTCCAAGGTTATTCATTTGCGGGGTATGGGGTAGACGTCACCCCCACATGAACGCCGACTGGTTCAACCCACATAGACCGACAATATTTCCAGAGTGAAGATGGCTCGGGTACCTATATAAGATGTCTTAATAGATCCATAAAGATCGGTTTACTGCACTGTATCATCTTTTAATATACACCATGACTGAAACTTCCCCAACCAAAGAGGACCACGTTGATGTCCTCATCATAGGTGCTGGACCTGCCGGTCTCATGTTATCGACCTGGCTAAGTCGCTGCGGTGTGAAGACCCGCATCGTTGACAAGCGTGGTACCAAGGTACATAGATCAGATTAATCACAGAAAAATTGAAGAAGTATTGACAATCACACAGATCTTCAACGGACAAGCCGACGGTCTGCAATGCCGCACTCTGGAGATCTTCGACTCCTTCGATTTCGCCCACCGGGCTTGGCGCGAATCAAACCACATGATCGAGATCTGTCTTTGGAATCCAGATGAAAGTGGCATCATTCGACGATCTGGTCGCATTCCCGACACCATTCCCGGAATTAGTCGGTTCCAGCAGGTTGTCTTGCACCAAGGCCGTATCGAGCGATTCTTCCTGGATGCCATGAAAGAACACGGCGACCTGACTGTTGAACGCGGTGTTCTTCCCGTGTCCTTTGGTTTCGACGAGGCCAAAGCAGGAGATTTCAATGAATACCCTATCAGTGTGGAGCTTCGTACGCTCTCCGATCAGGAATCCACACCCTCGCAACGCCAACAACATCACAAGTCCGCCGATGGCCAAGAAAAAACCCTCGAGGACGGGCTGTTCCGAAGTAACTTGGTCGCCGATGATACAGATGACTTGATCCGATCGACCGAAAACATCACAACTCAGAAAGAGCTGATTAAAGCCAAATTCATGGTCGGATGTGATGGTGCCCATTCATGGGTCCGAAACCAGGTCGGCTTTAAGCTAGAAGGTGACTCGACTGATTATATCTGGGGCGTGCTTGACATTATTCCCATCACCGATTTTCCCGACATCAGGCATCGATGTGCGATTCACTCAGCCAGTGAGGGGAGCGTTATGGTAATCCCGCGAGAGAACAAGCTCGTCCGATTGTATATCCAATTGCAGGCGACAGACTACAACAAGACTGGAAGCAAGGTGGACAGGTCATGGATCACTCCCAGTATTATTCTACAATCCGCCCAGCGTATCATGCGCCCTTATAAGCTGGATTATACTTACTGTGACTGGTGGACGGCGTACCAGATTGGACAACGTGTCGGGAACAGTTTCTCGTTGCAGGAACGGGTTTTTTGGCCGGAGATGCTGTCCATACGCACTCACCAAAGGCTGGACAGGGGATGAATGTTAGCATGCAAGATAGTAAGCTCTCTACTCACTGATTTTGGACTAGGGACTGACCGCGAGTAGCCTACAATCTTGGATGGAAGCTCGCGCATGTGATCAAAGGGTATAGCCAAGGATCGATTCTGAAGACTTATGAGTCCGAGAGAAAGCAGATCGCGCAGGATTTGATTGCGTTCGATCGTCGCTTCTCGAGACTTTTCTCGGGCCGTCCGGCTAAGAATATCATGGATGAGGAGGGGGTTAGCATGGAAGAGTTTCAAAACGCGTTTGAAAAAGGCAACGAGTTTGCAAGTGGCATAGGTAAGCTTTTTACCATTCAGGACCTGCTCCACTCAGTACTGATTTTTGATATCCAGCGGTGAATTATGGTGGTAGTCAAATTGTTGCGAAAAAAGGCAACATAAGCAGCAAACCAGAGCTAGCAACAAAGATCGACATCGGGAAACGCATGCCGAGCTTCAAGGTGTTGAATCACGCCGATGCGCGACCGTGGCATCTCCAAGAGCTCTTGAAAAGCAATGGCCGCTGGAGAGTCATTGTGTTCCCAGGGCGACTTACCGAGCCATCCAACATGCAGCGCATGCAGAGATTAGGCAAACAGCTCGAGGCACCCGATTCGTTTATTCATCGTTACACACCGCTCGGACAATCCATCGACAGCGTGATCGAAGTTTTGACAGTTCATTGTGGACCGCGCGCGGATATCGAGCTTCTGGAACTCCCTAGCGCGTTCCATCCTTATCATAGCGATCTTGGATGGGACTATTGGAAAGTTTACGTGGACGAGGAGTCTTATCATGAAGGGCATGGGCAGGCGTATGCCAACTATGGTATTGACCCGAGCCGTGGCGCTAGTGTCATTGTTCGTCCAGACCAGTATGTCAGTTGGGTTGGTGAGGTGGATGAATATCAGGAGATGTCGCGGTTCTTTTCTGGGTTTATGATACAACAGGCTGCTGGGCAGGGCACGGTTGACGGTCTGGATGCACCACTTGCGACTACACGACTATAATCTGGGATCCATTCCAATCAAAGTTTATTTTGTATGAGTTTCATATAGAGATTTACCATTGCTTCCTGATTGAACGTATGTCGTCATCTCTGTTATGATGTGTTTGAATTGATCGACCAGTGGGGGCGGAAAGGCCTTGGAGTTATAAATCTCTCTCTCCAATGTGATAGTTGCACACTCATGATCTCTCAAATTTTCGAGTCCGACCGGTTGGTATGACTTAACTTATCTTCGGCCGTACCGTAGCCGAGAAGACGTGTGGGATAGTGTGGCATTTATGATTGATCGATCAACGGTACCCCACCACACACCACTTTGGCCACGTGAAATCAATCCCTCTATCAAGTAGATGGATTTCTACTGCAATGGGGCGATTCTCCCAGTTGACGTGAGATCAGGGCGTCTCTTCAGGTCTCGGAGGGGAAGTCAGGTGACACTCATCTCTAACGGCGTGCACAGGCGGACCAGGGGTAAGATGTGATGGATCGTGGGCGTAATGTCGCACCACTCGTCTCATTTCTGCCCTTTTCGTTTAGCTCCAAGCGGGGATGATTAATTCTAAATGTTGGGATGGGTTACTATTGGATCGGCGAGTTGTGTGAGACTAAGCGCTTGCCACCAAGTTGCCCATCTCTCTCACACGGTGGAAGCGCCGGCTCCAACATGAAACGGCGAGCATACGGCCCCTGAAAGTCGGGGTGTAGATGGCAAGTGGTATAAGACATCTTGGCTGCAGTCTGACGTGATGGTTTTATTTCTTCCTTTTGGCCCCAAAAGGAAATTCACCAAACAAGCTGGGAAGATTCCATGATGAGTGTATGCAAAGAACGCGTGACGGCCTTCAATGGTTGTTGATCTCTCACTTGTTTCCCCTCAACTCTACTGACGTGGATCACACAATTTTGATCTCAAGTCTAACTACTTCTTCGAGTCCACTTCTCTCGTCGAATGCCGCCTATGGGCGCGGTCGTCATGTCAAATACAACTGGGGCTGCGATGCCGTCGCGAGAGGTTGCCCTTGCTCAGGTAGCGCGCGTCATCGTCACCTCGGTCGTGACAGAGACAATACGGCCGACTGTGGTATTCACGGAATCGGTTGTGATCTATGAGAATACGTCAACAGAGGATGCTTCTCCCTCGAAGACCGCGACACATGACGCTGAACCTACCGAGACGTCTCAGCTACAGACCAGCATGCAGTCTCGACAAACAGATACTGCACTCCTAACTCCTGTTTCCACGATTGCGCCGGCTCAAGAACCGGCCACTGTCAGCCCTATGGAGAATACTGCTTCTCACACTAAAGCCTGGGCGGGCTTCCAGGGACCCTTGACCATTCAGACCACCTGGAACGCTGTGTCGACTTTATCCACCTCGTCGGAGGCTCCGAGTCTATCTAGCCCAGGGTCATCACAGTCGCCAACTTTGCTGACTAGCTCCTTTAGTGTACGATCGAGTGTACTATCGAGCACGTCACCGAGTACATCGACAAGCACAACAGTCAGCAACATTTGGGCAAGCTCCTCTTCGGCTACAAGGTCGTCCTCTCCATCTTACTATCCAACAAAAACGCCTTTGACCAGCCTAGGATCTGATACCGCAGCGTCAATCTCATCTAGCACATCCGGTCATCACTCTTTGAGTACGGGCATGGTCGTTGGCAGTGTTATTGGTGGAACATTCATCGTGGCCCTTGGGATCCTGGCATGCATTCTTTTTTCCCGTCGCAAAAGAGCACTATCGCATGGAAGACAAGCCAGCAGACAGAGACTGTTACGAACAAGCGGGTCCATGAGCTCAATCGAAGGAGCCCACCGACGACGGTCCTCGCAACCTTCGCCAGTCGCTCCGTCTTCAGGCATGACCTCCGCGCCGATCTTCCATCAGCGCAGATATTCAAATCCACTAGACAACCGCCCCAGCCCACCTTTCGGTCTTTCATATCCGAACTTGTCACACGACAGAGCATATTCTAGCGGCGAGCCATCGAGTAGCCCGCACGTCGATCCATTCGCAGACCCGGAGGCTAACCCCATGAGCCGGGCCCTCGATCGCCGCCTCTCACCCATCATCGAAATCTCTCCACCAAGCTGCACAGCCTCCATTTACTCCCGATCTTCATGGGAAGCAGGTCCCAAAGTGGTCCAAAGCCGCGACTCTTCCCGATCTTCTCCATACAGTTGCACCGGAGCCACTCAGAGTACGCTCACCCTCGAGACTCTTGGAAATGGTTCGCGATGCCTGAATACGCCCAAGAGTGTTTCTCGACGAAGCGACCCATTCGATTTGGAGCCGCCTCCGAGTATTCTCCAAAGCCCTCTTCATGGGGGGCATCATGCCAACCGCTGGGGGGACCGATCCTAAGCTTTTTTTTTTCTGTATTCTTGTCCTCGCGCGCTGCATACCCCACTGGTTCCCGGCGTCTCATGTTCGTTCCCTCTGTGATACCCGGCTCACCTTAGATTCACGATTGTTTACGATTGAACGACATACATGAAATTGTATCTAACTATTTTTTATGGGGACTCTATGTACGAGTAAACTGCAGCTAGGTTTCGGAGTCACCAGGAGTTTGCAAAAAATGCACGTTATTATTATTCACCTATCACAAAAATTAACCTTTCTTCATGTCGAGAGCTAGATCGATCTCTTCAGTAACCGCATTGACTACTTTCGTCAAATCTGTCAGTCTATCTGACCCATCTGTTACATCTCGCCATCGACTCTAGCCTTCCACACACAAGGGGTAGAAACCAAAATTATATGAAGAAATTACACTGCCATTAGAAGTGGTGTTTTTCTTTTTGGTCTTTGACATTGATATCAGCTCCTGCCTTGATGAGCATCTCTGCCATTGTACAGGACTTTCGCTGAATATTCCAGTGGAATGGTGCTCCCATTCTATTGTCTTGAGTGGATGAATGAGCCCCTGCATCGATGAGCTTGGAGGATATCCTCGGTACCCATGCTTATGGTCTGGCCTCACATCCAAAGCCCAGGTATTTGATCCAATGAATCAAAACTTTGTCCAGAAGGAATTGACTCCCGTAGCTGAGAAGCCCAGCTCCAAGATAGTAACATGTCCTCGCGGATTCACGATGCACAGGCAGTACAATTGCACTTAAATCAACATACACAGAAAAGGCTATAATCGAGATCTGAAAGAAAACAGCAGAAGTCTGTGCATAAATGTTTGATTATTCATTTATGTTTGTTGATGATCCAAAGGAGGCTTTGAAGCTTGAGTAAGCTCTTCGACCACTAGTTGTTGACTCTATTGAGATGGCTGCTAGCTATGTATATTTGTTCTTATTATCTAGCTGTAGGCTCGATTTGCTCTCTGCTTTCTTTCCTTCCTCCTTTCTTTCTTTCTGCTTCTGCTTATTGTGGCGGACTCTGTGGCTCCCCGCCACGGCTGGTGGGATCTTCAAGATCCAGTCTACCGGGAGACGCTACCGGAGAAGACAGATTTAAATTGCAAATATCATATCAATGTACAAGACTTGCTTTTTCGAGCAACTGTTGTAGCCTTACGACATCATCGCTCACCCCAAGTACCGCCGCGAAGTAGAACAGCATACCTACTGTTTTCCGAAGTACCCAAATCAACCAGACAAAAGTACCTCTCATGTAAAATTCATATCGTCTATGACACCGTAAGAGTACATACATACACTGTTACCACGCAAAGAAAAACAACGAACGCGAGCGCCATGCAACCTCATCATTATCACTCTCCACTCCAGAGACATTAGTCCAAAAGTACTAAAGACACGTTCCATCTCCAGCCCCCAATCGCCATAATAAACATCATAGCGCACACCAAGTGACGCGATTCCCCAATAATAAAAAAGCTCACAGACGCTCAAACGCCGAAATATGCACCTGCATCGTCGCAAAGAACGCATCATGAAACCTAGACCTAGAAGCATAAGTACCGCCGCGCCGGACATGTTCGGGTACCACGCCAAATGATCTCACGACTTAGATGTACCCGACCCAGAACAGCGGGAGGAAATGTGATCGATCAAGCGTGATCTACGGGCCCAGTACCAGAAAATGGTCTAGCTGTGGAGGCGCGGTTCCAAGTGTGTACTAGAGCCGCGCATGGCCCCCGTTGAATAACTAATCCTCCGAGAATTTACAAGGTCAAGTCTAAGAATTGGAAATGAGACGTAGTTGAATCCTTCCGAAGCTACCGGATTTATGTTCCATCTATTATGCGACAGAACGTCGCTGCTTTACATAAATTCCCACCGCGTACTCCGGGGAGATCGCAGATTACCGCTCGGGCGTGTGGGGCATGTTGCAAGGACGGAAGCGACTTCTCCCCCCGGAACTTTCCAGCGTACGGGGTTTCGCTTATCGCACGGCTTGGGCCTCCGTTACTCCCGGCCAGATTCTTGGGTCCCGAGTTTGTGGGCGAGGAGGGGTTGGTATGAACCCTGTTTTGCGAAGTTGCAGTATGGAAATTGATACAGAAATATACATTCCGGATCTCCGGTGCAGAAAGTTCTAGAGACTGGTGATATATTGGGATATCAACGGACTGGAAGGAACATGTCAAATAGTAGGGGGGTTTCGGTGCTAGCTCTCTTCATGGATAGCGCGCCTGAGATTCGGTCATTACTTTCCAAAGGTGATGAAATCTAGAACAGGATAGTCATCCGGCCTGGTTATGCGCAAGATAGCCATGGATGGAAATTTATTTCGATGAATCGAGCTTGGGATCTAGTTTGCTCCCTCCAGTCTGAATATCACTTTTCTTTGAAGCCTTTGAAGCAATTCAAATAGAACAATCGCCTCCTGCAACCGAATTAACAAAGTAATGTTTGCGGCATTGGAATTGTTCACCCCGTCTGGGAAGTTGAGATGCCACCAACCGAGGTCTACGCATTGCTATCACATCACATCAGCGCACCAGACCAAATACCTCGTTCAGAGACTGAGTATTTGAAATTTTCTTTGTAGCTCAGCTCAGAATTATTCGGCGGTAACTATTCAGGGGGTATGGACTCAATAGCCGCTGCCTTGTTCAATTATCACGAGGTATAAGGCGAACGTAGTGTACAGCGCTAGAGCTCGCGCGATGGCCGAGACTACTTTGTCATCACTTTTCCGAGAGGCCATGTGGCGCGGAGCTTTTGAGATTCACAACGGGGACCTCGGGGACCTGAAAACCCGCAATGGGGAAAGTACGTACTTTTGCGTACATCCTCAACTGCGTCCCTAGAGTTTTCAGAGGTCAGAACTGTGGAGGAGAAATCAATTCTGAGGGTGGGGGGTGAAACACAGACCGAAACACACCGAGAATCAGCCGGATGAAAGATCTGAATCGCAAAGATGCAGCTGGCTCCTTCGAGAAGGGGATCCTCTGCAGCTGGAGATGCAAGTGTTGAGCAAGCAATGACGTGCGTGCATCTGCGCCAGTTCCTGGAGATGGGCAGGAATGTGGGTTCCAGTATTCCCAATGTGTCCGCGGCCTCAGTTTGACTTTTTGCGCTGCTCTCCACCTGAGATCCTCCCAGTGGGATCAGCGCCGAGGCGCTTGAAAAATATTGAAAAAGTCTGATTTTTGAATTTCTACACCGCAGGTTGGGCGAGGGGTCATGTTTCGGTTCAATCTGTGCGAAAGACTGCTAAGGTTTGGTTAGAATAAACTGATAGTGTCGGTATGTCGTAATGCCGCGGTAGAGAAATCTGCAAGATCTCGAAGGTTGTGGATTTTCCTTGCATTGTGAACAGACCAAGCGTTCCTGTGAGCCTAAAAGTGGGTGTTTGCTCCCCCTACCATGGCCTGGGATCAAGGGGTGGCTACAGCGTAAGGAGGCTCATGGACACGCAAAATGCTCACTTGGCGAGGATAAAAGGAGGATCGCCATAAGTGACCAAGTCATTAGATTTGGAGTGGCATCACGACCGACAATCGCACTAGATCCTAAAACAAGATGAGTCCCAGTGAAACGGGTCCTGAAAATCAGTTCGAACCACATGGGACAAGACCCACGTGGACGGGCCGAACGTTGCTGGGGTATCATATCGCCGTGCGAGGGGTCAGTTTCACGGTCGCTGAACTGGTGGCAGGGGCCTTCCAACTAAACAGCAAGTGCCAATGGAGCGGACCAAACAGCGCTCGCGAGGACCTGCGCTGTGCGATGTGTAGACCATACATCACATTTCGGCAGAGCCGAGACTGTATTGCAGCAGGCAACACGAGAAATGTGCAGACATACAGTGAAAAAAAATTTAAAAAAATTTAAGACAGAAGACTAAGAGATGATCTAGCTTACCAGTTTGTGAAGAGTGGACAGTCCAAGAACATGGGGATGGAACCCGGGGGGAACGGCCGATCCCGCTGTCACGAAGCTGAGCTCGCGTTCGAGGATCAGCTGTGCCACTCACATACACTCTCTTTTTTTCAGCTGATCCTGATGTCCCCGATTTGGTCAGTCTGCACAAATCAGAGCCGGCCATCGCCGATGCTCTTTTAATACTGTCCAATACGCGCTATGAACTCGTCATTGGAACTATGGGAGCGACCCTTTGCCAGCGCACATTGGCTCGTCACGTCATGCCACAACGGTGGTATCTCCGACGTGAATGTGAATGGCCCCAGCATTCTCCATGGCCACACGGAGATTCCTCCTCCGATCAGCACTTAGAGGGCGCCCTAACGGCGCGACACGCCCCCCGTGACGATCCCCTTGATTCGCCAGCGTGAAACATGGAGCTATTGTCCCACTGTAATTCATCGTCGAGGTACGAGGGGTACGAGGGGCACCATATCTATGTTACCTACGTATGACTTTGGAGCATTCCAAGCCATGATGCGAGTCAGAAATCCCAAGGTGGCTTCGCGACAACGAACCCCCCTCGAAGTCTCTACATCAACCGCCACAGCCGCAGAGATCGAATAAAAGCAAAAAGCAAAACATCCGTCGCGTGTCTCGGCGCTGACGCGAGGATATTGAGACCTACCGTTCGCGGGCGATGCAGATGATCCTCCCTACAGTATATCAACTCATGCGGCTGTCCCGCATCAGTAATCAGTAAATCATTAATAGTAAACAGACTCCAACCAAGGAGAAAGGCCCGATTTCCAGATACGCGACACATTCCAGTCTCGTGAACCTCCGACCCACATATCGATCACGTATTCAAAGCATTGAAGCTCACCTGCATGTTCCAAAAAAAAAAAACAGGTATAGGCTCTGCTCAAAGTCACCTAGCTACGTATCCCTCACCATAGATAAAAAAAAAAAAAACACGCGTCGCGGTATCGGAACAATGTCGCGACTTCGTCCAAGCCCCCAGCCCACTCGCTTCATACCAGGAGAATTCTCATTTCCGGGGTAGTGATGATGTACGGTCCATCGGGGAGGGGGCGCAACCCCTTGCGTAAGGCCTGTTCATGTTCATCATCAAAACTCTATCGCCGCTAGACACTTCATGCATGGCGTGCAGAGCACAGGGCAAGAGGAAATTCCTGCTCGAGGAATCGGCCAGGAGGCATTGACAGAAAAGAGCGCGGTTTTTCTGTCCTGTATGCAGTGTATGCTGGTAATATTGGCGTAAGGAAATTAGTATTCGGTATTATTCATTCGTGAGTGAACTCCGGCGCAGGTCCTAGTCCGTTTTGAAATCTGCCCGCTCTATGCGCAGTGTACCGAAGAAAGTTGTTTTTTATTTTGACGCC
This sequence comes from Penicillium sp. IBT 18751x, assembly GCA_028828935.1. Taxonomy (NCBI): domain Eukaryota; kingdom Fungi; phylum Ascomycota; class Eurotiomycetes; order Eurotiales; family Aspergillaceae; genus Penicillium; species Penicillium sp. IBT 18751x. The sequence continues at coordinate 1,938,880 of JAQJZS010000001.1, read as the reverse complement.
CAACGCGGTTCCTTTTTTGGGTGGAGGAGACTTTTTCTTTTCTTGTTCTCTCGGTTCTTTCCTTGAACTAGGTGCCATCGGGCAGGATGCGCCCAACTGGACCCGAGAGACCGGATGGTGGTAACGGCTCGGAAAATCAGGACTCTATTTTAGCTGTAATTAATTTGATATTAATCTAGAAACCGGTGCTAACGGTGTTTTTTTCTTTTCTCTATTCCTTATTGTGAATACAATGGACGTGGCGAAAGCAAGTTCAATAGGTCATCAATGATACCATTGCATTATATGGATAGAAGCGAGACTTTGTCATTGGAGTCTATAGAGAGGGCTTCTTGAATAGTGTACCTTCGAGAGCACAAGTCATCAGTCCGAAAGGAGGGGTGGAAATAATAGAATTGGCTTACCCAGATGGGGCCGGGTCAGAACTATTGTACTGTAACCTGCCGCGCATGCGGGTATCATCGCCATCACGACTCCACCGAACCCGCCCAGAATCCATCGTCAATTCTGGATTGTGATCCTCGTTGTGGGCGGCTGCACATACAGTCAATTGTCAGATGGAAGCGACGAGCAGTGCTCTGGGATCATGTGCTACTTGGGTTTGGAATATCAAATGTGCCGAGGGGGAGAATGTTGCAATGGTGTCTTTTCTTTTTGGTGATATTCTGTGCCACCGTTGCTTTGGCTGGTAACCCCTTTTATCTGCTTGTGAATTTGATGGTCGAATCCTTCAGATTAGGCTCCAGTTCTGATATCATGGTTGGTGAGGTGAGGGCCAATCGTAGGCTAGTCTCCGCTGTTGGACACACCGCGGATATGAAGTCATCCCGTGGCTCCGCTCGGTTTGCTCCTTCTGCTGCTGAGAGCTATCTCGTGTCTTTTGCTGGCCCTTTTACATTCATGATGATTTGCGATCAGGGAATCTGAATTATCTCCGGGTCAATTATATTTCAAGAGATGCATAGTCTACGAAAATCTCTAAGTACTGTCTAGCCGACAGGGACCCGATATATATAACTAAAGACCGAGTCATCGTTAAATGTCATTGCTCCATAGCTAATCATTCAACTGTGTGACCCCAATGGATTTCCATGTCTTGCAAATGGAAAAGGCTTCCACGGTTGAGCATCATCCGCCAGATTGATGTTTACATTGATTCTTTGTGGAGACTCCCGAGGCGCAACCCATGGATGAAGCTACGGGTCCCTGGCTGCAACCGTGGGCGGTAAATTACGAGGTAAGTACTCCGGGTGGACCTGTCTTGATCCCAATTCTGAAATCAAATTTGAAAGTGCACATTTAGATGAACCACATTGCTGGGTCAACCACACCTCTGTTGATCTGCCAGAGACTACAATTCTGGAGCCGCTCCTGGGAGGGAGACGGCACGGGATTCGCCGAGGTGTTTTCGAGAACTTGGCCGATCTCGAGTTGTATCCACTTGATTTGAGAATCGAAAGTCCAATAGAGTTCGCTCAATGCAAAGCGCCCCTTGCGGTGCGGTAATCGAACTTTGATCTCTTCGCTTCGCTCCGTGGGTAGGATCCCCGAGCCCTGATTAGATGAGATCGGACACTTGATTAAGACGATTGGACGAAAGTGTGAATGCTAATTGTCTATCTCTTGTAAGGTGTCCCCGAGGCCTGGGTCTCGGAAAGTGATCCCTGCCCTTCTCATGGTAAGTGCGATGATAGGCCACAGGATTTTATCCTGCGGAACACCAGGACGAGAGCACGGAGCAGGCAATGGTCTTGGTCTTTCTCGGTTGAATGGAGACGAAGCAGAACAATTTGACCAGCTTTGCCACCCAGAAAGAAGACACGACAAAGAGGCAGTCTGTTTGCCGTACCCCGTAAAGCAAGTCTAAGGATGTCTATGAAGCCAGATAGAATTGCTTGTGTTGTATGTAGCATTGCACTTGCATTTGCATTTGATTATTCTAATTTCACAAGACTAAAAAAACCAAAAGAAAGAGAAAAAAAAAACACAAATCCCCGCCTGGACCCACCGTGCGGTCTGTCATGAGGCAAAAAAGAAATGGGAAAAGACCTGTCAACTCTGGCGTTTGGAACTTCATCAGGGACTGGACTGACTGGGTCAGGGACTCGGGGAGTGTACTGTATCCTATGAGTTAATCGAAAAAGGAGCGTCCCATGGAAGGGAGGGGCAAACACCGAGTCGATCCCACGTAATTAGGACGATAATCACCATGTCAGGCTGTACTTGTGTTCTTCCTCTCTCTCTCCTCCCCCCGTTATATTCCCGCTCCCTCGCTTCTTGACCTTTTCCCTTTCCTTCCTGACCCAAACTGCTGGAACCTCGTTGTTTTGCTCGCCTGGAGGACCCGACAGCCCGGCTTAGCTTTCCGCTACACTTCTTCAAGCCCAAGGATCTGGGTTCCACTGGGATTCAGAGACTATTGGATTCTACGATCAGAGGTAATCCGACTGACATCGTTGATTGCTTGAACTTGAATCCAGAGGACCCCATCCCCATCCATCACCCCATCCACCCCATCCACCTTCCATCCGAACCGATACCCGTTACATACCAATACACGGTACCGCACGCGTACGGAGCGTACACTGGTACACGAGTGCTCAGATGCTCCACATTCACCTTCCCTGTACAAGCTTCCTTTTTTCCCCTCCTCGACCTGTGCGATCTATCTGATACGTCCGGGAGTCTGTCCATCCCGTTTCTTGTTTCTCGTCATTCTTCAAGGTGACTCTACTTTCGCTACCTTGGACCCGATCATCGGAACTGACTTCTAAGTTTCTTTGTTTCTAGCTCCCCCCGCTTCTCAAAGAGCTTCCCAACTGGCATCCCGACCCGCACCCAATTTTTGCGCCAACACCCCCGGCTCACCGATCTTGTAACCGGTGCAGCTAATTTCACTCTCGACCTGGACGTCGACCTCGACCCTCTTGACTATTTCGACCAAGTTCTTTCCCTTGGTCTCGTCATGTTCTTCTAAGCGACTCTTTCAAGCTACATTGCTTCTGTAAACGGTATGCGACCTGGCATCACTGGGTGACGTGAGCCGAACCATTGCGCCTGACACCGAGTTCAGAACACTGCCGTCTCCGGTCAAGGACTCGGATTCGAACTCAACCCGATGCAACGCATGCCACCTCCCGAGGGGCACCATGTGCCCCCCGGTGCGCATGGTGTTTACGACCATGGATGGCGTCCTCCATACCATCCTGCGCCCTACGACGGCCACGCGCCCGATTCCCGTCGTACCTCAACCTCTTCGGCACCGTTGCCTCCCCAATACCCAGTCAACCCCAACCGTGAACTCCCGCAGCTTCCCCCCTCGGGACCAGAGGGTCCCTACGGCCGACCCAGTGGCTTATCCGGCCCTCCCCCCCACCCGTCACAAGAGTTGAGCCCAGTACACGCAAGTTATCGTCCGATGAATGGAACACCACACGAGTCATCACCACACTCTGCCCCGCCGGACTATCGTGCGCGCATGGGCTTCCAACCACCCGAGCAGCCCACCCCGTCTGAGTCAACACCAACCTCTGCTTCTCTACCTCCATCATCACAGTTCATGACACCGGCGCCCCCTGCCCCTCCGGGCACGCCTGGTTCATATGATCCGGGATATTATCAAAATCCGGCTTACGGGGCGCGCCAGCGTAAGGCGGCGCGAGCAACTCAAGTCAGTCTTGCGAGAGCATGCTACTGTAATCATCGACTAATTTGACAAAATTTGTAGGCTTGCGATCAATGTCGCGCACGGAAGGCCAAATGCGACGAGGGACGACCGGCTTGTAGTCACTGCAAAGAGAATAACTTGATTTGCGTGTACAAAGAAGTTCCACCTCACAAGTCAGTGTCTTCCCCAGATGATGAGCCAGAAACAGATTACTAACGTGAAGTCAACGATAAAGGCAGGAGAAGACGGCTCAGTTGTTATTGGATCGATTGATGGAGATGGAAGACAAATTTATCGACCGTATCGGCAGAGTGGAGAAGTACCAGGCTGATCAGGGCCAGATTCTTGAACAACTTCTGGGTCAAGGGCCCAGTGAGACAGCCCGCGCGCTGAAATACCGCGCGGGTGCTCCCATCCCGCCTCGGGACCCGATTCTGAAGACGGAAGCCCCGGCCATGCAAGCCATGCAAAGCATGCAGGCTATGCAGACGATGCAGCCTATTCAACCTGACGTAGTTGACGACAAGAGTCCGTTCTTCGGGCAGCCGGTACAACCCGCACTGAATCCTAACTCTAGTTTTGATGATGTGAAGAATGACAATGAGGGAGAGCTTTCGATCCCGGTGGAGCATACAACCGCCGCACACAAACTTTTAATGTGGCCCTCCATTAAGAGACTCATTGTTCCTCACGAGTATGACGAGGACTACGTTATGAGATTGGAGGAAGAGCGCGGCCTTATCAGTGTTTATGGACAGGGCGAGATCTCGTCGACCGCCGATGACACCCAACTTCCTTCCACCCCTCTCAGTCGTGACGGTGGTAGCTTTGATGAGACTCGCATCAACGGAGAACCCAATGTTCAGACAAGCGCAACGTCGGATCCGGTTGACGTGGATATTGATAGCTTCGGCCGGCTAAGTCTGGACGCGAAAACGGCTCGACGCTACTACCACACTTACCTTGAAAAGATTCATCAGCTTCATCCTTTCCTCAACAAGCCAGAGCTGGATGGAAAGGTGGAAACTTTCATCAGATCATTCTGCCCCCCGGAAACCTCGCCACTTCAGCAGAACTCCACTCTCTGCCGAGAGACCTCACGTCCGATGAAACGAAAACGTTCCCATGAAGATCTGCAGGGTATCCGCGGTGGGTCCGTGGACGCTGCTGCCACCTCCGTCCGGCCACGTGTGGGTCGGAATATCGACAATGCCATCATCCTGCTGCTCTTTGCGCTCGGTGCTATTTGCGAGACCAAGTCCCCTCTCCCGGGGCCTATTATGAGCAGACCTGACTATCTCGAGCAAACAATCCCTAAACCTCTTCCACCTATCGGGGTTCCTCCCGCTGTGAATGGCACCCATGTCCATAACGGTGTTCCCTCCCCTGCGAATTCAGATTCTGCTCTGCCAACATCGGCATCTTTCTATAACTCTCAGCTTCATTCCACGAGCCAGTCCTTCCCGTCATCGGTAACTGAACTTCGAGCTCAAAATTACGCGTCAAAACGATCCATTCCGCATACAAGGAATGAATTTGGTCATGTCAAGAACCTCCAGATCATCCCAGGCTTGGCCCTATATGGTTATGCAACCACTATCCTGGGTCTTCTTCAGGGGGGTGTTGAGCTGGAGCATGTGCAGGCAGGGTTACTTGCTGGACTCTATGCTGGTCAACTAGCACACCCGTTTCAAAGCCATGGCTGGATCTGCCAGGCTGCAAGAGCGTGCCAAGTCCTTGTTCGACAAAAGCGATATGAGCGACTCGACGATAACAACACGGTAAAGGACCTCTATAACTTTGCCTACTGGACATGCCTGCAATTGGAGAGTGACCTGCTGGCCGAGCTCGATATCCCCGCAAGTGGCATCTCTCGTTCCGAAGGTCGAATGGGTCTTCCCAAGGGAGTCTTTATCCCTATACCCGACGAGAGTGGCGCACCTTCCACCATCATGATGATGTTCTACTCGGCCCAAATTCACCTTCGGAAAGTTCTCAATCGAGTGCACACGGATCTGTACAAAGTTGAAAAGCAGGGTCAAACGCGCTGGTCTTCCAATGTGCAGGAAGCTCTCAGCATGAACCTCGACCTTTGGCGAACTAGTCTCCCCACCACTATGAGCTGGACTGATAAGGAACCGCCCGCTAAGGACATCAACGCTGCACGAATGAGGGCTAAATATTACGGAGCTCGGTATATTATCCACCGACCTCTGCTATACCATGCGCTGCACTATGGGCAGACAGGCGCCCGCGTCGGGTCCGTTGCCCAGACCTCAGTCGACTCACCCACAGGGTCTACAAACAACTCGCAAACACAGCAGATGTCACCTTCAATGACCCATACCGGCCAACGCGCCCCAGGCATGAGCCGAATCATGAGCAACATAGGTAACCCGCCCGCCGAATTTAATTCGTTTGCAAACGGCTGGACCCCACCGACTGTCGCCCTGCGCGAACTCCCACAGAAACTCCGCCGGGCCTGCAAAGTCTGCATCGAATCCGCAATCCTAAGTACCACAGCATTTGACGGAATCCCCGATCGCCTCGTTGTGACCAATATCTTCGGCACAGCTCATGCGTAAGCACCTCACCTGTATCACCTAGACCGAAATCACCCAGTAGTGCTAACTAGACCCAGTCAATTCGGAAACATGCTGGTCCTCTCCGCAACATACATGTCCAGTCTCTCCGAGCTCGTTGAACGTTCCGTTCTCGAGCGCCTGCTCAAACGCACAATCCGTTTCCTCCTCCGCAGCGAAAACATCTCACCCACCCTCCGAGCCGACGCAAAGATCCTCACCGAAATCTACAGAAAGATCTTTGGCCATGACCCCGTTCTCAACTAGCCTCGCATTTCCACGATTGTGATACCATAGCCCTGTTTCTTGATTTAGATTCCTGGTGTTCAGAGTTCAGTATTCCACCGGCGTTCACAACCCTTTCTCGTCAATTCCCCCATTTTGGTCACCTTCGAATGAGGGATGTGCGGGGTGGCACCGCTACCATTTTTTTTTTCTCTATCCCTTCGTTCTATCGGTCCACCGGGACTCAACATCCCGTTGGATATGGATATCGGAGAGTTCTTTTTCGACTTTGGATATTCCCTAGGAGTTGGACTTTTACTAAGGCCATTTTGCTTTTTGCATTGCGATAAACCATCGGTCTGAGATACATATCCTTTTCTTCTTTCTGACTTTCTATCTTTTTTCTCATATTGGGGTTGCATTTTGATATATCTCTGGTTGGTTTTGGTGTTTCTTTTTTTTGTCATTATATCTATTCCCAATGAGACTGCCAATGCAGATACCGTTTGAATTGAATTCGTCCTTGATTTGCCTTATCAGATTGCGGTCCCTGTAGATTTTAAACGCATTGCACCTCTTGCACTCGCAAGCTATGCTACGTGAGACGCCATGGACTATTTGACTGATTCTTGAAAATCCTGATTCGTGGGTAAGCAGGCTCGAGCCCAAGAGATGAAATAAAATATTGATTCGAGGCAGGAAGAATTCTGATGAATCTTTGGCGATAAGGTAACAAGTTCTCTCCTTGGTGACTAAATGGCACCTGTGACATGACTTCTTGGCAAGTCAAGACCAACATCAGTGCTATATTGAGGTCAGTTATTGAGGAAAAGCTATAATCTACACTTTTTTACATATTGCTTCTAGATTTCCGGGTCGGGAAGTGTTCTAGGATAGGGCGACTGAGGGAGGGGTGACCCGCTACCGGAGGCGGATGTTGCCTCCTCGATAGAGAGAAAGATCATACTTAGTTTGCCGAGCGCATCGCATCACCTTAAGCACACCAAGATTTTAGGGGGCTGCCCGCTAAGGAGAACCCAAATTTCAGCACAGAGACAGTGAAACCGATATGGCCAGAGCCTTTCGCTTCGTGTGTGTTCGCCTTGTGCTAAGGCTGACACGATAATCTCGAGTTAGTGATTGGCTTGAGCCTCGATCGTACTCGGCAGCTCACACCCACTTTTCATTGCTTGGACCGGGCGTGGCGGTTTGCGGACCACCATAGACCCTGCAGCTGAATTCAAATATCCAACTATTCGAAACATAATTAACCCGAGAGCTATTTTGCCGACATATTGTTTTGTCGAATAAGATAAATACACCTGCATGAAGCACTTCCGACCATTGCTCTGCTCTATGCTAGATAATTACCATCTACCCTGAAAATTATCCTCAGTCTCTGCGTCACCACCGCAGAGGTTTTTCTTTATTGCATCCAATCTATCACAGAGTCCGAGAACTTCCACTCGTCAAGATGAGTACGGGCATGAACGCATATTTTCTTGAGGAGAATTGTGATTATTCGCTCAAGAATTGCAACTGGCTCGGTGTTGAGGGAGGTAAGATCGCCAACATCTGTCCCAACCACACTGCACACTAATATACTAGTACAGAAAATTGCGCTCAGGAATACTGTAACGGATATCCATCGACCTCCGGCACCTGCCCAGGAATCGGACTTGATCCCCGAAACTGCTGTGGTTCTTCCAATGCAGCTACGTGCTTAAATACTTGGTACCACGGAAGCGGTGGCTCAACTGGCAGTAGCAGCAGCGGGGATGGCACCAGCAACAACCCCTGTGCTAGTGTGGTCAAAGTCATCGTTTCGTGTTCGACGGCGAACCCGAGTCTATTTCCTTCCGGAACGATCTACACCGCAGGGCCTATCGCCACTGAAGCCGCGAGCTGTCTGTGTTACGACTCCAATGGGACTTATGACCCATCTTCTCTCGATGATAATGCTAGTAAATGTGTTGCGTCGGGCAGTGCAGCTCATCCTACATATTATCCCTATGCAAGCGTGTTGGATGGGTTCTGCTCCAATGTTGCCGCGCCTGCTAGCACTGCTGCCGCTTTGACAACCACTGCACTGACAGGGTCGGGGATTGTCACTTCAGGTGCGACAATTACAAGTGCAGCGGGTACTACGTCAGTTTTAGCTACTTCAAGTGCCTCGACTTCGAGCCAGTCGGTAAGTCCCAAATTATCTTCTGTTTGTGGTGTCAACATTTGCTAAGCATATGTAGAAGAGCTCGGCTGCAAGAGTGGTAAGGGTTTGCAATTGAAAATTTCCATCATTCATACTGACCATTTTTCAGGCTCGGTGGAAAACGCCACAAATAGCGCTTTTCGGAGCTTCTTTACTGGTGTCAATCGTGATGTCCTGAGCATTGCGATAGAAGGACGCGTTGTGGAGCGTGAAACTTATATTACAAGGACGATAGTATTGCTTTTCGTGCTATTTTGATTTTTTGACTGCAATCGCGGCGATAGCTTGTTTACTACTGAATCGATAGCCATGAATGATATGACAGCAGAGTGTTGTGATATGGGGCTCGTGTTGAGGCTGTAGTGCTAGAAAGGCCCAGATTCAGGATCATAGCAGGCTGCCGTGTGGCGCTGAGCCTACCGAATGATCATGTGAAGGGAAATAGGGATACAATCAAGTCTGATAGGAGATCAACATCCAACTCGTATTCTGCGACTCTTCAAGACCTGGCGTTTTCGACCTATCGCTCACGTTTACCCTATCGTTTTTCTCGGATTCCGTGGAGACACGGGCACCATCGCCAAAAATGGCCTGCTTAGCAGTGAATGACCTCGTTCCACACTAGTTTCTTTTCTTTTTTTAATTAGGCTTCACAATAGATATCATCTCGGCTTTTTTGACTCTCACGCCACATTTTCCCTCATTAAGCTCTCGCTTGTCTTGTTATTTGCCCCCCCCCCCCGTATTCCGTGAATAGTAAGATTGAGAAGCGACAACGCTGGCTGTGGTTGATTCGCATTTATGAAGCCATAATGCCCTCGACTACACAGCTTCCTAGGATAAATGCTTTCTAAACAACACCACTATGATTCTTACTGATATTTCGTCCAGCAACGCTCGCCTAGTCCTACGAGTCTATTTCTTGATATTTGTCGGCGTGATAACATGGCTGACTGATGGTGTTCTGCAGTACCGGGCCCAGCTTAGAGTCTTGAAACATGGCAGTATTCGCGTTCACACAGCTCTGGGCTGGTTGCAGGGTTTCCAGCTGGTAAAATCGGTGTGGGATCTCCGCCAGCTTCCCGGCGGCGCACTTGGATACAGCGTGATGGTCATCTTGTTCGCATTGTCGAAGATCACTGACTTGCTGACCGCGATCTTCGTCGTCCAAATTGAAGTCAAGTCACGGTGTCTGTTCGGGGAAGGTCTGGTCCTGAACACCACCGGTCCTTTCTTATTGACCGCACCCCCATCAAACGGAATGCCATACATTGTCGCTCACAATGCTCAATATTTCAGTCTCAACAACACATGTCCCATTGGGATTTACGCCAAAGTCAACCAAGACTTCAATTTCTGCCCCGACGCACAAGACATTCTGGGGAGTTGGGTCTGTTCCACCGTCGGTACTCGAACATACAGCGCCGCTTACAATAAAGAAGCTCTAGCTGCAAATCTGATTGACCAAGGTTTACTGTATGACAGCCCAACAGCGGATTATTCTGGCTTCGCGGACGGCTATTACAACCACCTCGCGATTTGGAGTAGCTCGACAGGTCTTGCCACCGAAAACACCAACAATGTCTGGGACGTACGCGCAGCCATACAAACTAACGCCTCCCCGTTCGAGGATAACGTCAATATGCTCGCCATGTCCTGCCACATGAATGCCACTCTTGCGGAGACCATTACGGGGGCGATGAATTCGACAGTGGCTCTTGACGCGTGGAAGGCCACTTTTCAGGGCCTGATGTACTATGGCACTGGCACACGGTCAATTTCCGATCCAGCGCGTGAGCTGGCGATTCTTCTTAATACAATGACAATGGTACAAGGGGGCAATAATATTCTTCTTTCCATCCCGGCACAGGATGCGGACCAGACACAAGGGTGCGTTGTCCCAGCGACTAATGTGCCCTTGGTCATGGAGGCACTTGTGTTGATTGTTGGCGGATTGTTCGTCGGACTGGTTTTGTTGTCAATTATTTATGCTATCAGGCTACGACTCACCCGTCGCGAAGTGCGTGAGTCGCTTAAGTACTTGCCTGATGGGGTCATCGGGTGGGCGGTCAAGGCTGCGCAAGAGCACTGTGATCATGATGATCCAGATCCAGGTCAACATGCGAGAGTTGAACGCCGAGATCTAAAGAATTGGTTGATTGGGTATGAGGGTGGGGAGGCAAGGCTCAAGTTACAACAGCATTGTTGACAGAATCTACTTGTTGCTGGGAAGGAGGGAAGGGTTGCCATGTGTTGTCCTTGCAACACCTATTTCTACCTAATTCTGATATTTATTCCTCGTTAGCCAGGCTTTGGCCTGACTCTGCCAGACCGTCATTTATAATTACAAGTTCCTGTCATTTGCGTCTGTTCTGTGTGTGTTGTGCCGTGTTGCTCTCCTATTCTTGCTAGCAATTTCTTTGCTTTCATAACAGCGCAGCCATAAATCCTTCTCATGGGGCCTCGATCAATTTCAGTTACGCTAAAGCTCTACTCCTTGTTCTAGCGTCAATTTATCTCTAGCTTTCACATTGTCAGAAGAGATGACTGATAATTAGAGATATGTGTAAGAGTAATGAATTAATGCTATGGGAAAAATAGGCTAAGTAGGCTGTAAATACCCTCCAAAAGCATAGCACAGTGCATGCGAATGGGAGAATGGGAGATCCCCGTACGAATCAGTACCCTCCATTCTCGGCTTACATGATTGTTTTTGGGTAGCCTTTGGCCCAAGCGTGAGCGGACTGTCTGTTGTGGACGATAGTGACGCCGTTCAAAGGCGAGATCTGGTACCAAATGAGTCCTTCAAACAGGGCGGTCAAGAAGCGGAAGAGGTATGTGAGGGATGTGAAGATGGATTACATATCAGAGTCGTGAGAGATACTTGAAGGGGTTCTATAGGCATCTTAGTCATCCTAGTCACCTATCTCTTGGCCCTCGCAGCTATGAATTCCTTCAAGGTCGTCTAGAATCGATATTTCATAAACATACCTTGTAACACCTCAGAGAGAACGACTTCCGATTCAGAACTGTGAATAAGATAGAATTCCATGTGACAGTGACAAACAAACGACAAACAAAGAAATATGATCAGTGATGTTTGTACCACTCCATCCTCAATAGGAGTGGCCGCTGGCGCATTGATTTCATTCCCTCTTCAATTTCTCAGCCCATCTACTCTCTGACGCCTGGTGAAAATGAAGAAAGCCTTCGATATTCCGTTTTACGCAACTGACTTACCCTGCCCTCTACCAACAATCGCCGAGATCGAGGATGCTGAAGACATATCCTTGAAAAACGGAAGGAGAAGAGTCGTCGGAGTCGGCCAGCATTATGTTGTGAAGTTTGGTCTAAGAGTCGACCTGACCGAAGGAGAAAACATGTTATTTGTTTGAGAAAATACAAAGATTTGTGTTCCGCGAGTCTTTGCTCTTTATTCCGATTCCGAGACTGGCAAAAACTTCATCGTCATGGAGCGTATTATCTGTCAAACACTTCTCGCGGCCTGGCCACAACTTACAGAATCGGACAAACAAGATATACTACGCGACCTGCGGACACATTTTGATGAACTGCGTCAGCTTCCATCTCCAAAGTACTTTGGCAGTCTCGGCAAAAGAAAACTTCTGGATGGGATATTCTGGACAAAAGAACCAGCCCCGTCAATCAATGGGCCGTTCGATTATGAAGAAAGCCTGAACGAAGCGATGTTGCGGAAGTATACCTACTATGGAGGTCCACTTTACAGAATGGAATATCTTCGGAAATGCTTTCCTTTCATATTCCAATGCCACACAGCGACTTTCACCCACGGTGGTATGCAGAGGAAGAATATTATCGTTCGCGAAAAGACCCAGCGAGGTGAGAAAAGATCACGAGTCGTGTTAATTGACTGGGAGAAGTCTGGATGGTATCCAGTATATTGGAAATATTGCTTGGCTGTTTGCGCACTACGATGGGATGATGACTAGCCCTTGTGGATTGACACTATTCTGACTCCATTTGTCTCGGAATCTGCGAGAAGTGCTCAAAAAAGATATGGTACTAAAGGTTGAAGGCAACCACCTAAATTAAACCTTTTGTACTGTAAGCCGTGAGAAGTCATTATCCTATGGGTGTAGTTGCATGTGGCGCATTTCCCAACAGTAGAATTATTCTTACTCTCCATGCGTCTTGTTAGAATTAGCTGATTTTTGTCTTACACTCCATTATCGATAATTATGAGCCATATGCTCCGCGCCAGATGTGTAAATGTCTCAAGTAAGTTTGTCTTACTCCTATTACGAATCTAGCAGCCTATGGCGTCAACATGGTTGAGAAATTTTGCATGGTTCACAAACCCAGTAGCTCTGACGACACGCATATTTTTGGAGGAAAGGAGCGAAATAGAAGCAAAAGTTTGTATTTCACCCGAGGCAAACAATCAACTTTGGTGCAATTATGCTCCGAGTGCGGGCTCAGCTCTTCTCATGCACGTTCCTCAGGGAGAAGCAGACAGGCGTGCTTACCATCTCGGTGGCGCTATAGGGGCCCTGTACAATCACTCAGATCCAGAGAGCGAAGCACGGGATTAGCGTTGTGTGAGAAGAATACAGTAGTCTCTAGATTTGGTAGGTAATTGAGGTAGGAGCTTTATGCCTGCGGGTAATCTATGATGCAATGGTATTAATATACTGAACGCTGTCCCTCCTGAGGATCAGCATGGGCTGGATGGCTTAGATAAGACTGCCTCTGCCTTGGGAGTGAGAATCATATTCTGCCATTGCGCCCAAGGCTCCACTGGATGCCTCAGGTCGCGGCAGGTGTCAGATAGCTAGTGGTTCTGACAGCTCATGAGAGTCGAAATAGAAAGTGTTTACTCAAGCAGTGGCAGGAAGACCTCCGCTATTATAAATCCCTCTGTAGGCAATATAGCTTGGGAATAAAGGTGCAAACAAGACAAAGATTTGGAATCAGACTTCTTCCGGTATCCGTGATGGAATCCATGCCAACACGAAACAGATCGCCTAAAAGGCAATGTTTACGCCACCCGCTTGGGCGTACCCCATCCAAACCTTACCAACCCAAGTTGAGGTTCCTCTAATCACTTTGGGATGTTGATCAACGGGAATGAAGATTTCAGGAAGAAAAAGTAAGTGCAAGTGAACGAACACCTGACTTTTTCCAATGTGAGTGCCCTCCAGACCAAGACTGAAACTTACAGGAATCACACTGGAGCCTTTGGGGGCCATTCCCCGCCTCATTTTCAAGAGACGTAAAAAAGTACTAATTTGTAATTTGATTTCTTTGAATTCTAAAGACTTTATATTGAATTTTAAAACAAAGTAGTACAACTGAGCAACCGTAAATAAGAGAAAGTTGATAAACCAAACAGAACGTCAGAAATAGGAAAGGTGCAGAGAGAACTAGACACTGAAGAGTCCACGAAGGTGGATCTGGGTAACTTTCTGAGAGGCGGGTGGAGGGCCTGGACCTTGGATCTGTGGGGCCAGGTGAGTGCTACGTTTCAACGGTATCCTACTCGAGGCAAAGAATAAGCCGTTACGCATTTGAAATATCTATACAGTTTATAAGACGTGCTCGCACGGTAAAATGGATAGCCCACGTGCTAACCTAGTCTATCTAATCAAGAAGCACAAGACTTCGATGGAGCTCACCATACGAGTTTTCAGGCAATGGCAGATCTTGAAGTACTATTCACGCATATCACGCACGCGCTGGAGCCACAGGCGTTTCGTAAATTCGGTTATTGTGGTGAAATCGGGCGTAAGAAGAATGCCTCTCTGGGCAAGGCGGAATGTTCCATTACAGCGGTGTTCCTAATTGGCATGTTCGTATCGGCATGAAGAAAAGGCGGGCGGCTGCATCCGCCTACCGAGAACGTTATATTGTAGATGCCTGAAACGCCACATGTGGGTAGGGATGTTACTCACAAACACCCGCTGAGTTACCCGCGGGATCGTTCCGGTTTTGGGGGTCAAAAACACGATACCCACTTTTACTATAGATCGGGTTTCGTCTACTCACGGATATGAGCGAGGTTTACCGCTATTCTGATGCCCGATGCCATGACTCGGTGAACCAATCGGGGCCGTGCGTGTAGAGCCTTTTTAGCATGGGTGGTGTGACGAGTGGGCCCACGGGCGTACTGTACTGACACCTTCCGTAGTCACTAGGCAGCTAGATCATCTCACATAGATGAATAATCGCGGTCCATGAGTGCTTTTTTCCCTCTCGTATCGGTTTTAACTGAATATAATCAAGATTGTCGCAGTGATCCCTCAGCCGCAACCCCCAAAATTCTTCCCTATAAAGTAAATGCTAGTCATGCAATGGATTTACGTGCATAACATGAGTTCCAGGTGGAGTCGCTCCAGTGAAAGACGCGCGATCCTTGTTGGCCGATCATCAGCCTAACATTGGCCTAGTCTCTTTAGGGTAAATGCGGTGCGGAATTTAAATGATATGTCGAACCATCTGATTAGGTTAAACGCTAGAAACTTGATTGCCAAATTGACCCTCAACAATCTTTGATTCTCTGCTGCTAAGTAGGTATAGTTATATAGTTAACTGTAGTTAGCTCCGCTGGCTGCCCATCAACAGTGACCGCTTGGCATGCTCGGTGATGCCGTCATTCGCAGGCAAAGGACGCTTACCCTGCAGCAAGTTTTGAAGAGCTGAACTCAGTGATAGTCTCCACTCTATTTCTCTGGCGGCTTACCTGCATTGAACAGGGGCAATTAGGCAATTTCTTACGTAGATGAATAATATGGGTCCTTTTCTTGGTATTAAAGTTCGTCAAAGGATGATGGCTTCCGAGCTAAAGTAGGCGGTAACCTCATATTTTCTAAATTCCTTTTAGCAGCGAGATCTTTTTCCTTTTGCCACCTATTCATCAATTCCCGATAATCCTTTGTATTTCCTCTGGCCACTCCATTTTCATCAATTGGTTTCCCACTCGTATCCTCATGGCCGATTTACCCCACAGTGGCGGCTGCACACCACGTTTCATGGTCATCTAGTGGGCTGCAGGGCACGTGGGCACTCGACTCGACAGAGAATAAAAATAAGCCCTAGTCTCATACCATGATCTTACAGGGGCGTCCATCGGAAGGCCAGCCGGATCTCCAATGTTTCTCCCTAAAGGCCGAACCATTGGGGTGCTTACAAGCGACAACCCTCTCTGGCCAACCCGGGGCCAATACGGTAGCTTGCACTAGTGAATGCAACCACGGAGAAAATCGACTGTTTTTTTGCCGGCTAATACGGCCCTACAATCATGATAACCGTATAGGCAAGCGTCGGGGATTAATAAGTTACCCATGAGTGCATTACCATGGGGACCTAGTGATGGCGACTATGGCGTGGGCTGAGCGTGGGCTAGAATTGGGAGTGTACGAGAAACTTTTGTGAGACTTGGCTGCTACACGTCAGCCGGGCTTTAAAAGGGAGATCGACTACCTGAGCACTTCGCGCATAGTAATATAATTGACTGAAACTGCTCTGTGACACTTGATCGACTCGTCCCACTGTCCGTTCTGTCGGTTTGTTCGTTGCCTGCATGGCCATGCTGGGTGAGCCTCGATGCATCATGATCACGTCCGTCCTCCCAGACTTCATTTGGAGTTGCCTAAACTAATTTGAAGATGCCTTGCTCTAGTGCCCCTGTCCTTGGCGAGAACTGGGCCAGTATCAGTGATCCGGTGGAGCGTCGACGGGCTCAAAATCGGATTGCCCAACGAGGATATCGAAAGCGTAAGTAGGCCGCTCAATGAGGATTCTGCAGGGGGGGGATTAATAGGCACAATTAGTTGATCATGATTCTAGGGTTACGCAAAGAGGAAGAGAGTCTAGCCCAGAATTCTCAGAAAAGTAGCCGGGCCAAAACGACCGTTGAAACGGCTGCTAGGACGCCCCCTTCACCTTCCGACTCAAGGCTGCCCCAGAATCAGGCATCACAGCAAGCTGCTGTATCTGCTACTCAACCTGCGTCAAAACAACGACAATCGGAACCATATCCGTATCCTAACCCTCATCAACAACAGCAAACACCCCCCTCGTTACCTTACGATCTGCATCCGTACACCTCGCAGCTGGACTGTGTTGCCCTTACCGGAAGACCCTGGACTCCATCACTAGAGGAGGGGCTTGATTCAGCCATCTTTGATGTAAAAACACCTGTCTCGAATTTGGTTCCATCCAGTTATCACAAGCTGCCATCTCAATGCGTCCATTCCTCCACCAAGACTGCCCAATTCTACTCACCTCCAGCTCCTCCACTGCTCCCAAGTCCCCTTGGGACTCCAGAGAGCAGTAGTATTGCGCCTAGGGGGATCGAAGCCGCACATGGACACACGGCCTTGCATCGTGCCGCACTATACGGCAACGAGTCCGTGTTAGCGGTGCTGCTTCAAGCTGGCGCAGACCCCACCCTCTCCGATAGCACAGGCTTGACGCCCCTGCATCTGGCCGCGTATCAAGGACACACCGGGATAGTGCAGCTACTGCTTGCTAGCGGGTCTCAGCCTCATGATATAGTCAGTCAGGCCACGCGTACGGGGGAGACGGCGCTCCATCTGGCTGTGCAGGCCCACCAGCCAGTAATGGTACGCATATTGCTCGAACATTCGACGAGCTCTGTCAATAAGCAAGATTGGTGGGGCCGTACCGCATTGCACATGGCATGTGAGTCGAACCAGTATGAGCTGGTCGAGATGCTGGTGCATGCCGGGGCACAGCTAGATATTCGCGACTTTGAAGGCCAGACTCTACTGCATAGCGCTTGTATGGGCGCCGGCCTATAAAAATTATTCCGACTAGGAGGAGAAAAATGTGTTTGTTTCCTTTTCTCTGATCCCTGGCTAATGTATTACACGACATATTTGACTTTGTTAGACCAACATTTTGACTAAAATCATGAATGCGTAATCACGCACTGCTTTCACAGTTGCTATTTTAAACGGCATAAAATTAAGAGACTACTTGTACAACAAACTACCTTCGTCCCTGCATTGGATAGCTGTAACCAACGCCCTCCTCCAGAGCCCCCCATCAGAGGACTGTGCCCGCTGATATTCGGAATAGCGGCTACCTTTGCGGCTAGATGAGCGGTCGCGATTCTGACGCTTGCGGTCCTTTTCTTCCCGCTTCATGCGTTTCCTCTCTTTGCGAGATACCTTCACCTTTTTGGGAAAGTCACTCTCCTCGCCTTGGAGATAGCGGCCCGGGTGCCAGATATTCCAAATGATCATGGCTCCAAACATAGGCAGACATTCGAGGCAGTAGAAGGGGGCCTCGTTGACAGTCAGCGGGCTGGTTCCTGCGGTGTTGGTGTCGGCAAATTCAATCAGGCGGTAGATAATTCGGATCTATGCTCGTATTAGTCGTTGGCCACTGCTCTCTCAAACCAGAGTGACCTACCGTGATGCATCCTAAAGTGGCGTACATAGCAAACACCAACGTGCGCCACTGGTTGCCCCGAGAATATTCACTATACCCCTCTCGCATACGCCGATGGAAGGCGAACAGCAGTCCACAGAAACACACAATGAAGAACTCCTGTGCTGCAATACCAGCCGTGTAGATGTGCAGTCCAATGCGGTTCATCTCATTACTAAAATCCGAGTCCATGATACCGCCGGTCGCTTGGATGATGAAGGAGCTATGGTGGGTTAAAGAGCCAGAGTTAGCTTGTCGCACGCCAGAAGGAGGGCCGAACGGCTCCTGTGGAGATTTGGTAGGATTCAAGGCTCACCTCACGTCCAGCCAGATGAAGATTTTGGCCAGCTTGTCGGCCTTGATGCCTAGCACCTTCTTCTCCGGCACGAAGTAGTAGACCATGCGACCGAAGATCATATAGACAAAGGCGTTGACCCATAGCGGGGCCAACAGCACCAGTAGCTGCCCGGCTGATGCCGTCGTCGACTTGGTCTGATTAATGGTCGAATAGGTGCGCATAATCAGTCCAATGCATTCCCACCAAGTTCCCACCACAATCACCCAGCAAAACTTTTTACGGTAGGCTACCGCCTGAGCGGAGTGGGCGATTGCAGTCAGCCCAAACAGAACTGTGAAGAAAATGGCGGCAGGGCCGTTGGCACAATAGGCATATTGGGCATTCTCGTCGGAGAGATCTAACGAGGTCAGTTACGGCCCCTGATTTTCCTCCTCAGAAAAACCTACTGCAATGACTTGGCCAACCCATGACGACGGTTAATCACGGTATTGTCAGCACTGAGGAAGATAGATTGATAGCGCGAGCGGGAAGACCGGCACAGTAGATGAGCAAAAAGTGAAATCCACTATACGGGCTGACGGCGGGCGTTAACATTTAATGATTACATGGCGCGGATGATCGACAAGTTTCAGGGCCGTGACCGGGGAAACTGCTGCCTGATCAGTCTGATCTAAATCCGGCCCCCAAAGGGCCCAAAGGGGCTGGAGACTGTGTCATCTTGCACAAAGGAATGGAGAGTCTGGGCTGCAAGCTCAGCTAGCGTTGCTGCACGGTGAGACGCTTAGGGCTCAAAATATCGGGCCGACCCACTCAGCAGATCCAGTCTGCTCCATTCTCCGACCTTGCCTCGTCGATGCGCTGAGATAAATAAAGGAATATGGCTGGGCTGGTTCCAGCGGTTGGCGCGAGAGTATGCCGTAGCCTAAAACAGGCTGCTAAATTCTGCCGCCATGTTGATCTCAACCGAAGAAATCCTACATCCGGCTGCTTTGTCGGACTCAACCTCTTCAAGTTGGTCTACGCTGGAGCAACCATCCGCCTCATGCTCGTCCACAAACCTAGCGGGCAGCCAAATTCTCACTATCTCCTACGGCGACTTTGCGCACACACTCTCGGTCACCACAGCGTCCTTTCCTGCTGCGCTTCAACTCCGCGATGACTTTCTCCATGATCTCAAGATCGCCGGTGGGGCCGTTTCTGTGTCCTCCTTAGTGGAGCTCTGGGCCCGCTTTATCGGCTTTACAGTTTACCGTCTGGAACGGTCGCCTGGCGGATTGGCAGACGATATTCGACACCTATTGACAATTGCCTTGGACACCTTCGACCGCGACATTCTCCAGCAGCGCGAGATCCATGGAGTCGTTCACGCTCTTGAAATCAAGGCTGACGTCCAGTCGGTCATTCTAGCCGCCTACGTGCGGGCCCGCCATGCGCTACGCCGGGTCAGTCGACCAGCCGCGCCCTCAGCGCTCCTGACCGCTGCGCAAGAGCGCAAAGCACGTCTCTATGCGGTATTTGGAGGCCAGGGCAACGATGAACGGTACTTTGAAGAGCTGCGTACGCTTTGGCAGACCTATCGCCCGCTGGTCGAGAACTTTATCCTGTCGGCGTCAAGCATGCTGCAGCGTGAGGCCCTTGAAGATGGTGTCAGTCGCTTCTACCACAACGGCATGGACATTGTTACCTGGCTCGACAATCCAGATCGCGAGCCATCGTTCACTTATCTGATCGGGGCGCCTATCAGCATGCCACTCATCGGCCTGTTGCAGCTGGCCTGGTATCGTGTCGTCGGCCGCATCGTGGGCGCCACACCCGCTCAGCTTCAGACAGCGTTCGCCGGCACCACAGGGCATTCTCAGGGCATCATCCCCGCAATCGTGATTGCTGTTGCGCAATCTTGGACACAATTTGACGCGCTAGCGCTTGAAATGCTTCGGCTGCTGCTAGCCATCGGTACCGGAAGTCAGGACCATTTCGCCGTGGCCCAGCTACCACCGGCTGTCGTTGCTGATGCGGAAGCCCACAGTGAGGGTTTTCCAGGGCCCATGTTGAGTGTGGCAGACTGTCCAATTCCCCAGCTGCGCACCTATGTGGCCAAAGTTAACGAGTATCTCCCTGCGGATGCCCGCATCGAAGTGGCTCTCATCAATGGGCCCAACCACGCGGTCCTAGCCGGACCGCCACTGTCGCTTCACGGCTTCAACGTCTGGCTGCGCGGTGTGAAGGCCCCTGCTAAAGGGGTGCAACACCGAATTCCCTTCAGTCAACGACAGCCAGAGATTCAAACCAGGTTCTTGCCCATTACCACCGCCTTCCACAGCAGCTACTTGACTGATGTCGCCTCTGGCGTACTAAAGCGTGTGGGCGCTCTCACTATTACGGGCGATCAGCTCCGTATCCCAGTATTCTGCACACGAACCGGCGCTGATCTGCGCAAGTACGCAGGCAGCAATCTGGTACCCAAGCTCGTCGCGATGATCACGACACAGGAGGTTGTCTGGCCCCGTGCCGTACAGTTCCCAGGGGCTACGCACATCCTCGCATTTGGTCCCGATGGCGCATCTGGCATCGGAGCGTTGACCAACAGACTCAAGGAGGGCACCGGCGTACGTACCATCCTGGTCACTGGCAGCTACAGCGCCAGAGCGGAGCTGGGTGACCGAAGCGAGTTCTTTGATTGGAATCCGGCGCCTCAGGGCCTCATATACGGCACTATTTGGCGTGATCGGTACCGACCGAAGTTAGTACAAATTACCGGCGGTGACATTCTGGTAGACACCAAGTTTAGTCGCCTGTTAGGCTTACCCCCAGTGATGGTGGGCGCCATGACGCCAACCACTGCCTCCTGGGACTTCTGTGCTGCTATTATGCGTGCAGGCTATCACGTTGAGCTGGCCCTGGGCGGCTTCCACCAAGCGAACCAGCTAGAGGCAGCCATCTATGAGCTGCTTGACGCGATACCTGCTGGCCGGGGTATCACTTGCAACATTATCTACGCTGCTCCTCACGCGGTCAAGTGGCAGATCCCGCTGCTGGCTAAATTGCGTGCGGCCGGCGTTCCCGTCGAGGGACTCACCATCGGCGCCGGCGTTCCTTCTCTTGATGTGGCTACGCGATATATTAATGAACTTGGTCTACGGCATATGGGCTTCAAACCCGGCGCTTTGCCCGCTATCCACCAGGTGCTCGACATCGCCCGCGCCCACCCTACCTTCCCTATAATCTTGCAATGGACAGGCGGACGAGGCGGCGGTCACCACTCTTTCGAGGACTTTCATCAACCGATCCTGCAGGCCTACGACGCCATTCGTCGATGCGAGAACGTGATTCTCGTGGCAGGTAGTGGCTTTGGCGGAGCCGATGACACCTTCCCATATATAACGGGTGACTGGGCCCGCCATTACAACCGACCACTTATGCCCTTTGATGGTATCCTTCTCGGTAGTCGTCTGATGACCGCCAAGGAAGCCCACACTAGTCCCGCTGCTAAGCAAGCCATAGTAGATGCGCCAGGCCTCGATAACGAAGCTGATTGGGAGCAGACTTACTCAAAGCCCGCCGGCGGCATTATGACTGTGATCTCAGAGATGGGCGAACCTATCCACAAGGTGGCGACCCGCGGCGTGCGGCTGTGGGCTGAGTTTGACCGCACTATCTTCCAGCTCGACCGTACTAAGCGCGTCGCATACCTACAGAAAAACCGCGACTACGTGATCCGGCGGCTGAATGCCGACTCGGTTAAGGTGTGGTTTGGCCAGGATGCCCAGGGTGCCGTTGTGGACCTGGAGGAAATGACATACACCGAGGTTCTGCGGCGCTTCGTCGCGTTGACGTATGTAGCGAGTGAAGGCCGCTGGATCGATGAGTCCTATCGTCAGTTTTTGTACGATTTCTTGCAGCGCGTTGAGGCCCGCATCAGCGATGAGGCCGCGAGAGGTGCAAGTAGTGACATTAGTCGTGACGCCCTCGCCAACCCAGAGGAAGCGCTCGACGCTATCTTGGAGCGACTGCGACTCGCCCGGGACCAGCTCATCGGTACCCAGGACGCGGAATACTTCCTGCACCTGTGCCAGCGGCGAGGCTCGAAGCCTGTGCCATTTGTGCCCGTCCTTGACGAGAACTTCGAGACTTACTTCAAGAAAGACTCGCTCTGGCAATCGGAAGACCTTGCCGCCGTGGTTGACGGTGATGTCGGTCGAGTGTGTATTCTACACGGCCCAGTGGCAGCGCGCTACTCGACCGAGGTGGACCAGCCAGCTCGCGAGATTCTCGATGGCATTCACCAGGCCCATATCAACTATCTGCAGCAACGAGACCAGGCTTACCAGCAGGATGGCATTCCCATTGTCGACTGTTTCAGCCCAGAGCCTGCCCTAGAAACCTGGCGGCTGGAGGGGCTAGGCATCCATTGCGTTCCCGTTGGCAATACGGGTGCGGTGCTGTACGAAATGAAGCCTTCAACTGGCTCGCCCGGCGCTTCAATCACTCCATCTCTAACAGAGTGGCTGGCAGCCTTGGGCGGTGCGAATGGGGGCTGGCGCCAGGCCTTTTTCCACACGGCGACGATTGTACAAGGTCGGGCCATTTGCGAGAACCCGCTGCGGCGGCTGTTCCAGCCCACGCGCGAGTCTTATGTGATGGTGCAACAGGGTCACGGAGGCCCCAAGGCAGATCCAATCATCACGCTGTTCGAACACCGGCCGCACTCCGAACCGGTAAAGGTGGTTGAGATACGGGTGGATGAGCCCGGCATCATCACCCTGGAAATCACCAATTACCGCAATGCTGGCGGCGCGGCCTGCGGGCTGCAGTTGAAATTCCAATTCCGGCGCGAGGCGGTCTACGCCCCTATCCACGAAATTATGGAAGGCCGTAACGAGCGTGTCAAAAACTTCTATTACCGGGTTTGGTTCGCGGGCGAAACTCCCGAGACATGGCCCTCGGTACACGACACCTTTTACGAATCGCAGTTCGAGGTAACAGCTGACTCAATTGCTGAGTTCGCCCATTGTGTACAGAATGCCAGTGACGCCGCTAGCAAGCGGCGCGGCAAGCAGTTGTCGGCACCGCTAGATTTTGGGGTCGTCATTGGCTGGGAGGCGTTGATGAAACCGCTCTTCTCGCGGGAGCTCGACGTTGATCTGTTGACGTTGGTGCATCTCACCAACGGATTCCGTATCCCAGCTGATGCCGAGCCTATCCAGGCCGGCTATACGCTCGAGACCAGGTCGCGTATCAAAGCCATCACCATTGAGGAGGCTGGTAAGATGGTCGAGGTGCACGCAGACGTCTATCATCAGAACAAGGTCGTGCTGGAGCTGAGCAGTCAGTTCCTCTACCGCGGCCTCCACACTGACTGGGAGAACATGTTCCGCAAAGTTGACGAAGAGGAGATGGAGCTTTGCCCACGTACTCCAATTGAGATGGCGTTGTTGCAATCGAAATCATGGTTCCAGCCCCTAGACCGATCCCTTGACCTGCACAACCAGACCTTGGTTTTCGTGCTGCACTCAACTTATCACTATGCCAGCAAAGACACCTTCAAGACAGTCACCACCTTGGGCGAAGTTCGCGTGAACTCGTCGCTTCCTGGAGGCTCCCGGCTGATCGCGACGGTAGAATACCGCGCAGTAATGTGCCGTGGCAATCCTGTCATGGACTATTTGAAGCGCCATGGTAGTCCTGCGCACAAGCGCGCCATGTTCGACCAGCCCAGTCCATTGACTAACGGGGGGGCTTCTCTGATTCTCACTATGCCCCAGTCGAATGAGGCCTACGCTCACGTCTCCTGGGACTTCAACCCTATCCACGTGTCAGCGTCACTGTCGCGCTATGCCGATCTGCCTGGCTTGATCACACATGGCATGTACACGTCCGCGCGGGTGCGTGGTCTTGTTGAACACTACACCTGCGCCTCAGCCATTGGCGCTTTCCGCAGCTTCCACTGTTCCTTCACCAGCATGGTGCTCCCCGGAGACGAGATTGAGGTTATCTTCCAGCACATCGGCATGCTAGCCGGGCGCAAAATCGTCTCGGTCGAGGCCAAGCACGTTGCTCGCGGCGAGACTGTCCTTCGGGGTGAGGCTGAAATTGAACCTGAGGAGACGGCATTCCTCTTCACCGGCCAAGGCAGCCAGCGGAAGGGCATGGGCATGCAGCTCTACGCGCAAAGCAAGGCGGCTCAGCAGGTTTGGGACTACGCCGACGCCTACTTTTCCGACAACTACGGCTTCCGCATCACCGAAATCGTGCGTAACGACCCCAAGGAGCTTACAGTCTACTTCGGTGGGCCCCAGGGTCGGCATATTCGCGACAAATATCGTAGCATGACTCGTGAGAGTATTGCGGAGGATGGTAGCGTCCAGCTGCTGCCACTCTTTCCCCAGATCGACGAGGAGACCGAGTTCCACACCTATTACTCCTCTCAGGGTTTGCTCTCGGCCACACAATTCACGCAGCCGGCCCTGACGCTCATGGAACTGGCCATATTCGCTGATCTGCAGTGGCGTGGGCTGATTTCGGAGCGCAGCTCGTACGCCGGCCACTCGCTGGGTGAATATGCCGCGCTCGGAGCAGTAGGCAAGATCTTCAGTGTGGAGTCCCTCGTTCAGGTGGTTTTCTATCGCGGCCTCTTAATGCAGTATTCTGTTCCCCGCGATGACCGGGGGAACTCAGACTATCGCATGTGCGCGGTGGACCCCAGCCGCGTAACGTCCGGTGCGTATCATTCCCTGCATCCGGCTCATTGTTTCCAGGCTGATTTTTTTTCTCGCATGCTAGGTTTCGGACATGAGGCGCTCCAGCTCGTGGTACAGACCATCGCTACGCAGACTGGCTCCCTGCTGGAGATCGTCAATTTCAATGTCTTGAACTCTCAGTATGTCTGCGCCGGACAAGTAAGTAGCACGCCCACTCCTTTGATGTGGCTGTAACTAACCGAGTGGGGGGACCATAGATACATGCGCTCCACTGCCTCACCGTGGTGCTCAACCACCTTCATGCCAATAAATCCTTGCCAGACTCGCCAGGGCAGATCGCTGCCCTGGTAGAGAGACAGATTTCACAAGTTGCGCAGACGAATCCACCCGCGGAATTAATCCGCGGCTGCGCTACAATTCCCTTGCGCGGCATCGACGTGCCTTTCCATTCTTCGTCGCTGCTGCCCGGCGTGGCAGGCTTTAGGCGCTGTCTGCTAGACCTCATCGACAGCCATGCGTTAGATCTGAAGTGTCTCGTGGGCCGGTATATCCCGAACCTGACGGCTAGGCCATTTGAGTTGACCAAGGCATATTTTGAGCTTGTCTACAAGTTGACGGGTTCAATGGCGCTTGAGAGCGTTCTACGTGAGGTATGTCCATCAATTCTGCTAAACAAAGATGATCGACTAGACAAATCAGCTAACATTGACCTAGTGGGAAACATATCTCGATCCAACTGGTTCCGATGGCCTGCAGAAGATCGAAGGCCTTATTCAAGCGATGAAAGTAATCTGATGATCACATGCGAAGTAGCATGACGCGAATTTAGACTAAAATTCGGCTCTAGACTGTATCTATCTAGTCTCTATTTGTTTCTTTTCAAGCATTCAACGGATTTTTTCTGTCTCTCGCCCACTCGTAAAATTAAGACTCGATCGACGTGGCTGGTCGTTCTTGGGCAATATCCACTTCCTCTAAAAAAAAAAGGCTATATAAACCACCAGGCCCTCTTTTTTCTGTCTTGTCCCTATCTCTTCGTCCTTCATTCTCTGTCCTCTCTAGTCAGGAGCAAAAGTTGCATCGTTTTCCTTATTCACTATGGTGTCCTTCCCCGCGCTCACAGCGCTCTTCGGAGCCATAGGCGGCTTCTTTCTTTTCGATCCGAAAGCCTTCCCAGGCCTATGGCATGTCGGTCTATCTGCTACTTTTCTAATTGCTTCACCAAGCATTCCTGATAGACTAACCCGACCTAGGCCCGCATTCTTCTCGTTCTCGTGAAGCATCTGGTCTGGAACGGCAACCATGCTCTCACAGCGAGCCCGTCAGCAGCCTCGCCTGCCCCCTCGACTATCTTTCGCCCCCGGCATACCAGCTCCTACTGCTCGATTGTCGAGCTTGATATAAACATGCACAAATCCAATAGCACCTTCTACGCCGACCTCGATATTAGCCGCATCGAGCTCCTCCTCACTTTATTCAAAGACGCCATCACGCCGCTGTCCCCCCGCGCTTCGCTGGCGCCCGAAAGTCCATATAGTCGTCGTAACCGGCGGAGACCTCTCATCGCCGCGCTCGGAGGTGTTATGTGTCTTTTCCGTCGCGAGATTAAGCTATATCAGCGCTACGAAGTTGTGTCGCGCGTGCTGACCTGGGATGAGAAGTGGTTGTACATTGTCAGCTATTTTTTGAAGCCTAGTCGTCAGCCAGTGACGGAGATCACGGAAGACCGCATCCTGGCCTCGGCGGTTTCCAAGTACGTCTTCAAGCAAGGACGTCAGACCGTACAGCCGACGGAAGCCTTGCAAAATCTGGGTCTTTTGGCGGGTGAGGCTGATGCCCAGGCTACAGCCGACAGTGCTGCTGCTGCGCCCCAGCGCCTACCTTTGCCACGCCAGGATGTGGTCGATGGCTCAGCTTACCTTGGGGGCGAACCCGACAAATGGACTTGGGCCGATGTCGAAGTGGAGCGACAACGTGGCCTAGCGATAGCACAACATATGACAGGCTTGGATGGTTTGCAGAAATTGGGGGCCGTGTTGGGTTGACAGTAAGAAACGTGGAGACTAGGCGCGATGCTGTAGGGGCCGGAAGTTTTGGCAGCAAATCAGTGTTAGACAGCTATTACGATAGAGTTGAATGCTAGATGAGCGTGCGCAAACAGGAACTGGATGTTTCTCCTGACACTGCGTCTCTTGGCAGGGTCGTAAGCCCTAAATCTCACTGTGCAGCTCGTAGCCGCACGCTAAAACTGATCGAACACCGGCTCCACCGTCCCCTTTCCTCCGTCTTACCCGTTATGGAACTTCAAAGGATGAATACCTCCGGATGACTGTTCCTCACCCGTTTCCTGTCGCCCCACCCCGGCGGCTACCTGTCTTGAATCGGTCTATTCCTCCACCGGGCGAGAAGAGAAATGTGTAAGAGGTGAAGGGGAGAGATCGACAATCTCCATCTACGCCGTTTGTGCTTTGCATACGAAACTTTGTCATGGCATCACAATGGCTTCGTCCCCGGACGACAGTTTGCTCTATTGATGTCGAGGATCGCTTCGGACCAATAGTCAGTGATCTTTGTGCCTCCGGCTTCGATTTCACCTGGTACTTCGAATCCGTCATTTTGACCCTGCCGGTGACGCTGTTCTTTCTCCTCTGGGCCCTCCCACGGATTCTTTATCTCCGCCGAGAGAGTATCAAAACCCAAGGTGGTTACTATGGCATCGCAAAGCTGGTCAGTCAAATCCTACCAAGTCAAAGGGCCACGCCAAATGACAAATATCCCAATTTTGACCCAGATAACCCACATCGGAAACCGCATTGACCGGGTTCATAGATCGTATATACCCTCCTGGCCGTTATTCAAGTGATCCTCATCGGTCTCTGGGCTTCCCCCTTGGCCACAACCACGCGCGCCACGATCGGCACTGCTGTGGTGACGTTACTGGCATACGTCGTGCTAGGGGTTCTTTCTCAGTATGAACATTCACGCGCCATAAGACCGTCTACCATCAACAGCGGGTATCTGTTTCTGTCGTCACTACTCTCCTTGGCCGAAGTTCGCACCCTGTACTTTGTCGAGACAAATCGTGCGGTTCCCGTCCTTTACACCGTCAATCTCTGCCTCCGCGTGGCTGCACTTGCTATCGAGTCGATCCCAAAGACCTCAATTCTGAAAACTGCCTACCGAAATCCTCCCCCGGAGACCGCTACGGGCGTGCTAGGTCTGAGCTTCTTTACATGGATTAACCCTCTCTTGCTCCTGGGCAGCCGGACGGACTTGACAGTGGCGCAATTGCCAGAGCTGGAAGATGCGTTTTGTGCGAAAGGGCTTGGACCCAATGGATTGGAAACTCTCTGGAGAAAAGGTGAATTTGTCGCTTGCATACGGCGAGTAACCTTCGCTAATCACTCGTTGCTAGGCTCCAACTGGGACCAGCCGCATAGTTTGCTCTGGGCGTCAATGCGGTACTATGCCGTACCTTTCCTGCTGGGAATTCTGCCTCGAGCCTTGCAAATTGGCTTTACCTTTGCCCAGCCGTTCCTGGTTGATGCCACTATCACTTGGGTGGACGGGCCAGATGAGTCTTACACCATGAGCCAGGGATATGGCTTGATCGGCGCTTTCGCTCTCACCTATATCGGCATTGCGGTAAGTAGTGACATATGGCGTATTGCCCTTCACAATGGTGGCTGATCCACGCAGGTATCCACGGCACTGGCCCAGCATCAGGCCTACCGGTTGGTTTCCATGATGCGGGCAAGCATGATTGACATGATGTTCCGTCATATCACTGTCATGCAGGACAGTGACATTGAATCCAACGCCCCGGTCACACTCATGAACGCGGATATTGAGCGTATCTCTTCTGGTCTGCGGTATATTCACGATGTCTGGGCGTGCATTGTTGAGATTCCTATCGCCCTATGGCTACTTTGGCGCCAGCTAGGCATTGCAGGAATCGCTCCTATTGTTGTTGTGATTGGTGAGTCTCTTTACCCCGTCTGGTGGCATCTGTGGCTCATGTCCTTCAGTGTGTATGTTACTGTGCGTCCTAATCTCCGCCTTGGCTGGTCCGCGTCAGAAATTATGGCTGGAGGCTATCGAGAAGCGTGTAGATATTACCGCACAAGTACTGGGATCAGTCAAGGGTATCCGAATGGCCGGTCTGACAGACAAGCTCTACAACATCATTCATACTATGCGTATCCATGAGGTGAAAATGTCCAAGCGCTTTCGCCGCCTTTTGATCTTAGTGGTCGCCGTGGGTAAGTTCTAAATTGACATACACTTCCCTTTCAAATATATACTGACTATAGCCTAGCTTATAGTAACTACTCTATTTCCCCGCTGGCCGCCTTCCTGATCTACTCGCTAAACGCGCGGGGCCGGACTGACATAACGCTTACACCTGCGCGAGCGTTCACCTCGCTCACGCTCTTCACACTACTTTCCACTCCTATCTCTAACCTAGTCGAAGCCGTGACAGGCATTGCTACAGCCGTCGGCTCTATCAAACGGATCAACCTCTTCCTGCAGTCTCCCGCTCGGGGCGATGATGGCCCTCAAAGCACCTCAACTGTCAGTTCCGAGACCCAGTCTACAATGATAGCCCCAGAATTAGAAGAAAAGAAAGTCGCAGATGTCTCCACTCGTGAAGCTCTACCTAGCTACGACTCTTTTCCAAGACTGGACTTCATCGCCCACGGACGCAGCACCGGTTGGGAAGAGAACAAACCGAACGTTATCAACGACGTCTCATTCGAGATTCGGCACGGGACGCTGAACATGATTGTCGGCCCTGTCGGATGCGGCAAGTCTACGTTCGCCCGCATGCTACTACGCGAGACCCCGGTCGCTACCGGAACACTCCATGTCAAGGCCGGAGCTATTGCTTATTGTGCGCAAATGCCCTGGCTGACCAACCGTAGCATGCAGGATAATATTCTGGGAGAGTGCCTATTTGATCTGAGTTGGTACAACACAGTGGTACAGGCATGTGCGCTGGACGAAGATATTCGCAATCAGCCGAATCGAGATCAGGGCTTGCTGGGATCAGGGGCCACCACACTCAGTGGGGGGCAGAAGCAACGTGTGGTGAGCAATTTAATCGAAAAAGAAATTGACAAGTCCTCTCTGATGATACTGACGATGGCTGTATAGGCCCTAGCACGTGCCGTGTACTCTCGTGCGGAGATATTGATCCTAGACGACGTGTTTAGCGGCCTGGATCGCACGACTGAGGATACCGTCTTCAATAACCTCCTGGCCTCTGGGGGACTGTTGCGTCGGATGGGAACAACCATAATAATGACCAGCAACAACGGTATGTTGAATGAATTTGCGTAATGCACGAGATTGAGGGCTAATCTAAGTACCCTGCCAGTCTCCCGTCTCTCGTCCGCTGATCACATTATCGCCCTCTCCAAGTCCGGCACGATAGTCGAACAAGGCTCTTACAAAGAGCTGATGGTGCGCCCGGAGAGCTATATCCACAGTTTGTCGATACCGGAGGGCAGCAGACGGGCCGTGGAGGATGACTTGGAAATCACGGCGGTTGCCGATCCCAAGATGCACCGACCACTTAGCCTGGCCGCCCTCGATCTCGAAATGCCGCCGCCCCAGGATGGACGGCGAACTGGTGATATGTCCATTTACTGGTACTATATCCAAATTCTCGGATTTTGGAGGTCCCTTATTTTCATCTTGCTCATTGCTTCCTATGTTGTGGGAATCACCTTCCCTAGTATGTGTTCCTCGAACTCGCATTGGAATCCGAAATACCATGAATATCGAGCTGACTGATTTAGCGATCTGGGTCGAGTGGTGGACTGCGTCGAATCTGAAACATCCGAATTCGATGCTTGGATACTGGCTTGGAGTCTATGGCTGGATTGCAGTGATGGCGGTTTCCACGCTCGTCCTGGCTTGCTGGTACGTTTTTGGCCCATCCTTTACACTAACATAATGGAGGATTCATGCTGGAAGCTGAGGCTAAAATCTCTTTAGGCATCTGATGTCCAACTTGGTTGCCCGCGCGGCCAAGTCCATGCATGCCCGACTTTTGAAGAATGTTCTTGAGTATGCCCTTCTTCCCCAATTCTTGTCAGTCAAGGTGTCACTGACCCCGTCGAAAAGCTCCCCGATGTCTTTCTTTCACGGTACCGATGTCGGCCAAACTGTCAACCGGTAAGCCCCCAGAATTTATGCGGCAAAATGTATCCTGCTCGCGTTGCCATTATCTCCTGCTCACGTCTTGCAGATTCAGTCAAGACCTCCAGTTGATCGACATGGAACTACCACTCGCCGTCCTCAATACTATTCTCACTTTCTTCACCTGTGTCGCTCAGATGGTGGTCGTATGTGTCTCGACCAGCTACATCGCCGCGACGATTCCGGCGTGTTTGCTAGCTTTCTATTTCGTTCAGCGGTTCTATCTCCGGACCTCGCGTCAGATGCGGTACCTTGACATTGAAGCCAAAGCACCTTTGATCTCGCACTTCCTTGACACTCTCAACGGCTTGATAACCATTCGCAGTTTCCACTGGGAGGCTCAGTACCGTGAACAGAACGCCAAGTTGGTCAACGCTAGTCAAAAGCCATTCTACTTACTCTACGCCATTCAACGCTGGCTGGAATTGGTAATCGCACTGTGCGTCGCCGGCTTCGCCATAGTACTGGTGGGAATCGCTGTCGCTACGCGGGGCAACCTCAGCGCCGGCTTCCTCGGTGTGGCTTTGCTGAACATTGTCACCTTCACGGAGAATCTGCAAGGCTTGATCATGCAATGGACCGTTCTGGAGACCTCAATTGGTGCCGTGTCGCGTATCCGCCACTTCGAGCGCACCGTCGAATCCGAGCACCAGGAGCATGAAACGATAGATCCCCCAGTGTCGTGGCCCGACCAGGGAGCCATTGAGTTCAGAGACGTTGTGGCCTCGTATCAGTACGAAATATAACCCCCTTCCTATGAGGTAGCCGCTGATTTTTGTGGACAGGGACTCTTCAAGGAACGCTCTTGATCACATCTCACTCACGATCCGACCCGGCACCAAAGTCGGCATCTGCGGGCGCACCGGGAGGTATGATTGTCCCATTCTGGTGTTCTTTCTAGAGTTTGTCAATTCCGAGCTAATCCATTCGTCTTCTTTTCTCCAGTGGCAAATCATCACTTGTCTCCTCGCTCTTCCGACTTATTGAACTGACAAGCGGCGCCATTATTATCGATGGGTTGGACATCTCCACTCTCCATCGCAACCCGCTCCGCGCCCGGCTCAACTGTATTCCTCAAGAGCCATTCTTGCTGCCAGCTTGCTCTATTCGCCTCAACATTGATCCTGGAACCACTCTCGAAGACGAGACGTTGATCCAAGCGCTGCAAAAAGTCCAGCTCTGGGATGTGGTCGAGACACTTGGTGGCCTGGACGCAACCATCACGCCGGAGACATTCTCGCCCGGGCAGAAACAGCTCATTTGTTTTGCACGCTCCATGGTTTGCCAAGAGGGCAAGATCCTCATACTCGATGAAGCAACTAGCAGGTGAGTTTTGATGTCGTTCCGCGTTGAAGTTACACACCAAGCAACTAACCGTATCAAACATAGCATCGATACCCAAACCGATGAGATCATCCAATCCCTCATTCGAACAGACTTTGCTTCGCATACAGTCATCGCAATCGCGCATCGCTTGGAAACAATTGTCGACTTCGACGAGGTGATTGTTATGGAAGCTGGGCATATCAAAGAACAAGGCCCGCCCGGGATGCTTCTGGAGGAGAAGGGCGCATTTGCTGAACTCTACTGGGACACTGGACGGGCTCCAAATCGGACACCCTTGGCCTTCTGAACTCGTTCTTCCTTTATCTCTCTGCAGGTCTAGACAGATAAGCCTTTTTGTTGTTTCTTTTATTAAATATTTGTGCAAGACTACCTATTGAACTACCTATAGAAAGACATTCCGAAATAGCATCAAGATCCCTTGAGGTCTTTGGAGTTTCTCAGGCGCTCTGATTTCTAAGTAGGCTTCAAATGGGGAACTCGGACTGAAGATAAGAGTGGATAGTCCTGGCTGAAGCCTTGGTATTCAGGTTCTGAAAAATGATATTTTACATGAGCGGACACGAAAGATTTGGAAAAAAGGAAAACATGAAACATAGATAAAAATTGGCTACTTACCTTACAATAAGGGTCTGACGCTGCACTGGACTTGATTTTGCCACCGCAAGTGGTAATACGTAAAAAACCCCGTGCTGTGTAAGAGAACGTGAGGAAACGAGAAATGGTAGCATAAGGGAAAAGCTCCATTGCGAGCACTATACATATGTTTCATCGTCAATATGATCATGACCTGACGACATTACCTCCTTTTGGGTACCGAGACATGCGTAAGCTCTCTGGAGACATCAAAATACTTGTCTGATGTCGATGAGAAATATATATTTTGGGCGAAATTCGGTATCCTACATGACCTACTGGCTCAGCAGTACAGAAAAAACCTATCACGCAAGGTTACATATATAAAGAGAGCCGCACGAAGAGAAATGAAATCACAGATAGCGCCCATATTGAAAAAAGGTAAGTTGTTCCCCCATACTAGGAAGGAACCACTTAAAGCTAAGATGTCTAAGTATGTACTGCCTAACGCACTGGGTTTACAAATTTAATACGCCGTCAAGACGGTTTGCAGAGATAGCTTATAGAGCCCCAAAGCACGATGGTCAGAAGGTGATGACTTGTTGCAATGATCAGGGCAAGCGCATCGAAATGAGTTTAACCGTCCTTGGCCATTCGACCGAATGTCCATTTTGATTTTTAGCCTTCGCCTCAGTATATTGTCTTTAGGCAAAGGTATACGATGATACAAGTGGAGGCACGACAGGATTCAGAAAATCTGGACAAATGTAATCTAGGTTCTAGCATGACAATTGACCGGACCCTGGCGTTGTCGGGCGTGCCTATCTTTCATCAGGAGCGTCAATCGAAATTTGTCAATTTGCAATGCTATACTGGCTCTATGAACTTAGCCAGATTTAT
This sequence comes from Penicillium sp. IBT 18751x, assembly GCA_028828935.1. Lineage (NCBI taxonomy): Eukaryota > Fungi > Ascomycota > Eurotiomycetes > Eurotiales > Aspergillaceae > Penicillium > Penicillium sp. IBT 18751x. The sequence goes on along the minus strand of JAQJZS010000001.1, from coordinate 1,904,736 downwards.
AAATTTAACCACATTGACTCCAAAGTGTCCAGCAGGATGACATGTCAAACGTTATTTACAATTTAAAAAGAATACTGCACAGTCGACCCCAAACTTGCTGTCGCCCTGGCAGTGGGATCCAAAAGCACCGCGTTTTGCTGCGCTGGCCGATAAGGTGCTTCGGTCTTTGGTACAAACATTGTGTTTGTCACCAATCCATGGTGGAAGAAGCGGAATGCTTTGCGATAGCGCGTCTGACGTTTCTTTCGGTACTCTTCGAATTCAGCCTGCTCCACCATGGCGTATAAGTACCGTGGATGAACCACGATTGCCTGCGCACCTTTCTGTCCAAAGCCAAACGAGGTGAGAGAGAAAGCCTTGAGGCCGCAAGTCTGGATGCTTCGATTGGGATAAACGATATATTCGTTTTTCTCTAAATTGCCGTCCACGCTGTCGAGATTGCGGTTCCCGGGGATAAGGCCACTATCGAGCACTTGTAGACCGCCGTTCAGCATCCATGCTCCGGCAGCACCCTTGGGGTGTCCTGTAAGATATTTTTGTGAGATCGCGAAGAGCGGATTGCCAGATGTGCGACCGAGGTGTTTCATTTGGGCTTCCAGAACGGAAGCCTCGTTTTTGTCGTTCATCACCGTGCTAGTACCGTGAAGGGTGACGAAGTCCAGATCATCTAAGGAGTTTAGTCAAATAAAAATCGGTCAATTAGGGGAAACGTAGACATACCTATGCTGAGACCAAAGACCGCCAGAGCACCTCGAATGGGCGAGATGGAAGTCTGGTTCTTCCAAAAGTCGTTTCCGAACGTATCCAAAGCTTCCTTGCGCTGGCGCTCGGCATCTTGCTTGACGAATTGGAGATGGTGCTCGTATTCCTCTCGGTGAACCTCGGGAATTGTGCCGTCCTCGTCGGCCAGCTGGTCTTTCATACTCTGCACTTCCAAGTCGATAGACTCCTGAATCTGAGAAAACCGTGCCTCTAAGCGACGCTTGCGATATTTCACATCTAGCAATGGTGATGGGTACCGACTTGTGCCCTGTTCACGCGCATTTGTCAAAATACCCTGTCCAGGAGCGGGCACCGAACGCCCGGCCTTATCACTGGCGGTGCCCACCCAAGCAATAATACCCTGGATAGGCAAGCCAAGATCCAGCGCCAGTCGCGCAGATGTAATCACTTCGACGCCGCTTCCCTGCGACTCAACGAACCCGCTCCGGCTCTCCGCCGAGGGTCGCGACATCTCCTGGGGAAGTCTACCCTTCTTTGCCTCGGCAGCCGCATCCGTAGTTGCTTTCATATTTGCAAATTCTTCCGCCACAGGTCGGTCGAGATCATCATAGCCTCCGACTAGACAGATTTTGGCCCGACCGGTCATGATCGTTTCATATCCGGTCTCCAAAGATTCGACCGAAGTGGCACAAGCACCTACCGCAGTCCGAATGGGTCCGGATGAAGAAATTAGCAGCATATTGACCCAGGCCGCAGTGGTGTTGATAAATGTCTCCTGGAGTATATCTTTCTGCACATCTTTGTCCAGATATCGTCCCCGGAACATTTTCTTCAGAGACTGCATACCTCCTATGCCAGAGCCAATACAGTTGCCAAATTCCGAGACATGGATATATTGGTATAGCTCATAAGGCTCGGTGATTCCCGATGCGATTAACGCTTCGATTGTGCTCACCAAAGTGAAGAGAGTTCCACGGTCGACTTGGGTGACAATGTCGTCCGGGATGCCATAAGTGCGTGCATCCCAGCCAGTTGGGACTTGACTTCCCACGGCATGGTCATATTGTAAGGCTTTGGGAATCATCAGTACGGCCCCTTTCTTCAAATTGACAACGCATCGCTCTCCCTGCGGCAGGAAATCAACATATTTCTCGCCGTGCTCATTAAGAAGCTGTTGCGCCACTTCAAGAGAGACTTCGAAAGGCGGTAGGTCTTCTTCGAGAACAATCTCTTGCAATACTTGTCTTTTCCCTTTCTCATAAGAATCTGGTTCTGGTTCCACCAGTCGGATTCCTGTATGGGCTAAGATATGCTCTTCATAGCGAGCTTTGATATCAAGATCCTGGACAGCCTTTTGAGTCTTCGCGTCGACCCATCCGGTGTAGTTTTTGCCGTCTAATTTGCCATTATAGTGCTTGATCAGGCCCATCATCCAAGCCATTTCAACGCAGCCTTCTAGCGAGAGGCGTCCGGTAGCCTCCATCTGCCACCTAGTGCGAGAGTTGCCGAAAGGCCCTACCTCGGAGAAGCCAGTCACTACCACAACTCGATCGAGATTCGCCATATTAAGCAGACTTTCCCGTAAGGGTTGAACTTCAGCCGTCTCATCGGGTAGCTTCGGGAATGTGAATGGAATGTTTGCCAGACGAGGCCGAGCTGTCTTCTCCTCTTTGACCTGGGAACCGAGAACGGTAAGCTTTTCTTCGGCCTCCTTTTCTCGAGTCAGGCTAGCGCGAAGTGCGCTTTGATCGAAGATGTCCCGGCGGACCCGATCCAGCGTGGCTCGCAGATTTGGGATGGTGTTCAGGCCCCCGGTGAGATCGGCATACAGTGGCTGAATGTTGCATTGGCTCGCTAGCTTGCGGGTCAACAGCACCAGAATGTAGGCTGCCATCTCCGCTGTCGAGAAGGTTTGCACGCCGTGGCATTCGATGCCCGCGGCAACGATATTGTTATCCGCCATGAGCCCTGTGCCGCGAGTCCATCCAATTACGGCGCCACAGATGGACAGATAAGTAGACCAGCTCTCCGAGTGCCACTTCTCGAATAGCGACTCGAGCGCAAGCTTGGACTCGCCATACAAGCCATCATTGCCGAATGCACCGTGATTGGGGGACAATGGTAAAATGACTTGGGTGGGTCGCGTGCGATATCCGCGGGCTTGCTTTTGTTTCTTGATAGCACCCAGCAGACGTAATGTGTTGGTGAGCATAATCCGATGGGCGAGTTCGGAGCGTGAATCGATGTTGTCGATCTCTCGTCCAGACTCTGAGATGGCGGCGAAAGGAATGACATGGTCCAGATCCCACCCTAGTCCAGCATCTGAGAAAATGTGCTCTACAAGGCCATCAAGGTCTTGTTGACTGCCCTGGTTGAACGGAGCAATGATAAGCTCAGAGCCTTTGGCACCATACTCGACATAGAGATTCTGGTAGAAGCGGGTGGTGGACGATGAATAGCTACTGGTAGTCACGACCACTTTGGCACCGCCACTCAAAAGCCCCTTCAGAACCTCAGCATTGATGGACCCCATACTCACTCCTGTCATCAAGACGTATTTGTTGACAAAGGTCACCCCTTCGCTCCAAGACGATTGGACTTCGTCGCGGTACAGTGTGGTCAATGACTGGTTGGTCTGCCAAGATGACTGGCCACGGGTCGCAATTGTGATCGGTGCAATGATTGGGGCCTCGCCACGAGGGACTTCGCTATACTTGATGTTGCCCTTTTCATCCACATCGGTACTGGGACCCTTGATGAACGCATCGTGATTGGCGGCCAATGGCTCAAAGCGAGGGATTCGAGTCGTCTCACACCGTTCCAACAGGCGGTGCACAACGGCCTTAGCCTCAGAAGAGCGTGAACCCCAGAGCATGGAGTGATTGCCGGCCAGGTAGGTCATCATGCGTACTAGACGTGGGCTGGATCGGTTGGCAATGGCGTTACTATATTTGGCGAACTCGGCATCGGAGAATTCACCACGTAGAATCCGATGAAAGAGGTCCAAGGTGTCTTGCAAGACCCAGTTCCAGCTCGAGTGAAAAATCCGGAGCTTTGGAGCGGCCCACAGAGGACGAATACCGGAGAGGAAGAAATCTCCCACCTCGGCGGCGATGCCGTCCAATTGGCTTTGCAGCTCTGCTGTTGCCATTTGTGCTTTCAATGCTTCTTGGGCATCATGTCTCAAGTCTTTGCCTAGCAGCCGTGCATACAGTTCCATCAGTGACTTCTTGAGTTTGTCTTGGCCTTTCACCACGGCTCCGAGGGCTGCACTGTCCACTGGGGCTGAGACTGTAACATTGGCCGTCGCGGTTTGAGCAGAGGCCGAGAAATCCAGTCCGTGATCAGTTCCATATTGGCGCACGATATCATCGAAAAATGATTGTGCCTCTTTCGAGTCGACCAATCTAGATGACGTTTGTGACGTGCTTGCTCGCAAGAAGATTGTATCCTGACGACCTGAGCCCAGACCCCATCGAGATTGTAAATAACCACGAACATCCGCACTGGAAAAGCCAGCCGGAAGCTTCTGTGCAAAAACTTTAGACACCAGGCCCGTGGAGACTTTGTGTAGCTGCCCAGAGAATGCCGCTGCCGATTGCAGCAGACCGGCCAGCTGATCGAGTGGCATTTCCTCTGGTTTCTCGGGAAGCGAACCGAACTCGGCATCAAGATCTCCCACAATCTCATTTTCCATTGTTGATCGACCTAAAGAAGAATTAGTACCACTATTGGAGCCTTGAAACGCTGTGAGGACAAGATACCGTTGGCTAAAGCCTTGATTGTTTGCTGCGTGTCCAATTCGCCATAGTTCTTTCGCAACTTGCTGGCAATAATAGCCACCAGAATATCCTTTGCATCTACCGGGGTATCCGGAATGGGCGCGGCAGAAGCGACCTGCGCTGAGGCGGTTATATCCGCTTGAACTTCAGATGGAGCCGTTGTTTGGTGAACTGTCATGGTCGCTGTGGCAGCTGTGGCCGCTTGGGTGGTAGGTAACGTCGCAGATACTCCGGCGCTTTTTTTGCTTTCTGGTGCTGCCACTGGAGATGCTTCCAGAAGATATTGGATTTCTGATGCGTTCTGCGCGTACGAAAGAAATCGTCGCTTCATGTGGCGAGCAGCATCATGGGACTTGAAGTATAAAGCTACGGTTTTCTTGAGCATGCCTGTGAGGACGTCTGCTGGCCCGATTTCGATAAAGCGTTCAACATTATATTCCTTGAGAAAAACATCTTGCGTGGCAATCCTATCAAGCAAAGATAAGTTCGTGTACTGGGTCATTATACGGCTTTCGAAGTAACAGTGGCTTACCATTGGACTGGGGACGCAAATTGATGTCTATAGTATGCATCTTTGTGATCAGCGATCTGAAACTGTGACGGGATATTGCAGGAAAAAAAAAACAAAGTGACTCACGCCAGCAATTCAACGAGGAGCAGATATGCCAGTTGTCGCTCAACTTGGGGTTGCACAGTGATGGGTGACATTACGACTCCTGATCAGTGTCATCCACACTCATCCGATAGGATATATCAAGTGCGCAGAAGATTGACTATCAAGATCGATCTATATGTCTTCTGGCTCGATCCTTTTGCCACGAGTCTGATCTTGTTCCATAACGTTCCGCCGCCGCCGGAACATTATGCAAGGGCTACCACGTGGTCAGCTGCCAGGAATCAAGCCATGTGGTCGGGCCTGGATCGGAATAACGAGGTATGACACTAGCTGCTCACCCTACATGATGACCTGACATGATTTGGTGGGGGCGGAGGCTTACAGGCGGAACCAAGTAAGGATTTGCACTAACTGTGTTGGTGCGTCTAGTAAATCCTTGGGTCGGAAACCATCGGCAACGGCGACACAGATGCTTAGAATAGTGGATTAATACGAAGCTAATTCGATGTCAGACAACTCTGGCATCACTTCCAAACTCGTTGGGGCGTGGTTCGATCAGTCGAAATGGAGTAGAGCCACTCACTCTCGAGGTATTTCTGCTATTTTCCGTGTCAGGGTCTAGCACCGTTTAATCTTTTCTTTTCTCTATAATGACAGTCCGCATTCATCTTCTCTTACTCTGGTAATCGTTCATGATCCATGATGGAGGCAATTAATCGACTAGCGGAGATTCCTGTCTTGACTTTCGTCAAGATAATTCCTCTTGCCTTTTTAGCCTACGTGAGCCCTCGTACCTATATGCCTGTCTGTCTTTAGCAGAGTTGCATGCTAACTGCTCAATACTCAAGGTATTGGCCATTATTGTCTACCGCATATGGTTCCATCCTTTGGCAAAGTTCCCTGGGCCTATTCTGGCCAAGGTTACAAATCTCTATGGCGGATACTTTGCTTGGAAGGGCGATCTACACGTAGACATGTTGCGATGTCATGAGAAATATGGTGTGTAGAATACATTGCAAGGCCTTTGTTAGTTTCATGCTGATTTACTCTGTGATAGGTGACGTTGTTCGATACGCACCCAATCGCATCCTCTTTAATACCAACACCGGTTTGAAGGGTAGGTGATGTATGCTTCCTTTCTTGCCCATTCCAGCCCGCTCACTGTATGTCCTCTTGTAGATATCTACGCGTTTAGCAAGCAGTTTCAAAAGTCGACCGTCTATGGGGCCATGGTCCACCGGGCTCCCAACACCCTCACCCTTACTGACAAGAAACAACACGGTCGCAAACGCCGCACCATTGGCCAAGGCTTTGGAGACAATGCACTTCGTGGATTCGAGGATACTATTATGAACCTGGTGCGCGCATTCTGTGACAAACTGGTTCAGGACACTCCTTCGGGCGAATGGTCACATCCGCAGAACATGGCCAAGTGGTGTACGTCTTTCTTTCTTGATGGTATGGAGTAATTGGTGGCAGCACGCTAATCATCTTTAGCAAACTACCTGACCTTCGATATCATGTCCAGCATCATTTTCGGGGAAACTTTCGATCTCATCGGCAGTCCCGAAAACCGTGATATCATCCAGTCCATTGAAGATTCTAATGTGCGTACGGGAGTTCTCTTGCAAGCGGGCGAATTAGCTACGCGCCGACTCGATCGCAAACTCTTTCCTCGGGCCATTGTCGGCCGTAACTATTTTATCCGCTTCGTCAATCAGCTGCTCAAGAAGCGCATGTCGGCCAAACCCTTGAAGCGAAAGGATGTATTTTCGTTCCTACTCGATGCGGTAGACCCGGAGACAAAACAAGGGTTCACCCCGGCCGAGATTGGAGCGGAGAGTACCACCCTGATTGTCGCCGGTATGTAGCTCCCATGCCCGGTTCTTATTGTCCTTCCGGTCAGTGCACTCATTTGAAAAAAAAAAAAATAGGATCCGATACGTCTTCCACTGCAATCGCATCCACCTTCTTCTACCTCTGCCGCTACCCTGAAGTCTACGAGAAAGTTAAGAACGAGATTCGCTCTGTCTTCGCCAGCCCCGATGATGTTACTCTTGGAGCCAACCTCTCAAACTGTGTCTACCTCCGAGCTTGTATCGATGAGAGCCTCCGTATGTCTCCTCCGGCCGGCAGCTCCTTGTGGCGGGAGGTCATCCAGGATGGTGTCGTGATCGACGGGCACGTCATTCCTCGCGGCTACGATGTGGGTACCTGCATTTATGCCATCCAGCATAATGCCACGTACTTCCCAGAGCCGTTTGAGTACCGCCCTGATCGCTGGCTGGATGAGCCTGAGAAGGTTCAAATCGCCCGCTCTGCATATACACCTTTCTCGATTGGGCCTCGCAGTTGCTTGGGCAAGGGACTAGCCCTGACTGAATTGACTCTCACCATGGCCTACCTGTTGTCCAAGTATGACTTCCGTCTTGCATCTGGCACCGAAGAGGTGGGTGGTGGTTCAGTCTCTCAGGGAATCGGACGGCACCATCAAAAGGAGTACCAACTCCATGATCATGTCACAGCGGCGAAGAATGGACCAATCGTGCAACTCCGCGTGCGCCAGTAAGCTATGTCAGTCAGCAAAAAGACAAATGGAGGGGTATAAAAGGGGCTGTGTCGTGATGGGTGAAAAACAGATTCCTTTCGCATCTTCTTTTTCGCTACATTTGTATGTTTAGTCCGTCGTACCTTAAAAGCTGGGAAGTCAACCCATACGCACACTACATTTCTCTTGGTATTTTTGACAATCACCGGATGGAGGATTTGTAGAGCACTCTATAACGGCGGATCCGGTCTCCCTCTCTTCTTGTCTTGTGTGCACTGAATTATGTCGATGAAGTAGTTGTTTTGATTGGATATACAGAAGCCTGGAACACCCTTCCTTGGTCACTGGAATTGACCCGCGAGGTGTGGGATTCAGTCCACGGCCCTCGGGCGGGAGGAATCAATTTGAAGACAACAGACCGCTATCAATGCAAGCTTCCACTTATTTTTGTTCTTCTATCCACTAAGTTGGAGGTGCTAATGACATTGACTATTTCCACTGAATTCGTTTGTCAAAAACCACAAAACTCTGTCTCAAGTTTTCTAGCCATCCACTCCATCCAGCACCTGCTTCAACTCATAACACCATCCCCGTCCGTCCTCATTATCGCCACGCTGGGTACCCGTCAGCTCTGCATATAACTTCTGACAGACTGGACCGGCGGTCTTCTCGCCTGTGTAGACGAATTGGTCCCCACGCGACTGGTGCATGATGGAGCGAATGGGGACCAAACAAGCGGCAGTACCCACGGCCATGACCTCACTAAAAGTCGACAGTTCCGCATACTTGACCTGATCCATGATTGAAAACCATTAACCTTGTATTCAGCGGCAAGTGAGGAAGTTGACAAACTAACAGTGCGATGTTCCACTTGATACCCCAAATCTTTTCCGATCGCCATCAGACTATCCGACGTGACGCTGTTGATAATATTATCACTCTTTGGCACGACCAAGACTACCTGCTCCTTCTCCCCTTCATGTTTCTTGATTTGGACGCCCAGGAAGCCGGAGGTCGAGAATTCATCAATGTCCTCCCTGGTCTTGCTGTCCAAATGCAACGTCATTGGGAATCCCGCTTTCGTCGCCTTTTCTGACCACTTCATCACGGGCGCATAATTACCCCCGATCTTAGCATGGCCAGTACCCTTAGGGGCCGCACGGTCGAAGTCTTCCATAATCACAGCCGGCAGAGGCGAAATTCCGTGGTAACTACTGAAAGGCTGGACATAAACGCACAACATGTACTCAGTAGGTGGTGTGAGGGCCAAGTGACCGCGAGATCCGAACAACACGGGCCGGATGTACAGAGCTGCACCACTGGCGTGGGGAGGAACCCACTCAGCGTTGTGAGCAACGGCTGCATTGACAGCGGCGATGAAGTGATCAATTGGCACGGGTGGGATGGAAACCACGTCGGCCGAGTGCTGCATGCGCGCGGCATGGAAGTGTGGGCGGAAGATTTGGATCTTGCCGCTACTTGTGCGATAGGCTGGTTGAGGATAAGAATGTCAACTTAATCACTCTTAACATTGTGGAGACAATGTGCAATTTGCCTGGATATCAATAGAGCCCATCATCAAGGAGGTGGTACTGATGCTTGAGGGAACAGGAGATGCAGAATTGGAGAGAGCTAGGTCATTCTTCCCCGCGTTTTGCGTACCTTTTAGTCCCTCATAGACCTGCTGCCCATAATTCAGGGCTGGTGCCAGTCCATGAATACGTAGATACGGATCTGTGACGAACTTAGGCGTCGTCCACTTGCCCTCTTCGACCGAATAGGTCGATTCTATATGGCCATTGACTAAAAGGAAATTCCGCCGTCAGCTACATCATTAGAGGATGACATTCACGGTAGCTGATGTCTAGACAGCCGAAAAAGTCAGGTTAGTATCTCAGATTTGGCACTTACCCATGTCGGTCACGGCCAATCCCAACTTAGTCCATTCTGATTTTCTCGCGTTAATGCCTAGTAGAAAGGAGACCGAAGCAGGTAATCGAATAGGGTCACTTACCGACATCAGGCGCAGGGGCAGGAGGGAACGCCATCGTTATAATGAGAAGGTAATGTGAATCAATCGAAAATTCGTAGTAAAAAAAAAAAAAATTTCACTGATTCAAGCGAGGGGCAGAAGCGATAAAGTATCTAAGCAATGAGTCGTGCGATTACACTCTCTACCTGTCGATCAATACAGCGCAGAGCCACATCAAACTCGTGCGGTATAGGGCTCTCTGAGTATCCACCGGTCTTGGGCAGTAATCAATTCTCGATTCAAGCCACCGGAAACGATCCGGGAGGAAATCCCCCACGTGCAGGTTCTTGTGTCTTACGTTGCATACTCATAGCCGCGATGACTACAGCATCCACAATTTTCCCGCCCCCATCCAGTGCAACATCATGCAGGATGAGCACCAGAACCCCGAGAACTTGAAATTTGGCCCCTACCACCCGCGGAGGATTCCGAACCTGATGATGTTCCTTTCGATCTTCTAGAAAACAAGTCCTGGAGTGAGCCCAGTGTACCCCTTGGCAACAGTCGTAATGAGTAGCATGGAAGCAGCAGCGTCGAGAACTAGACACTTTTCCATTATTCTTACCTCATCAATCTCTCTTCACGATACACATAGCCATTTATATACATCATACTGACAGACCACGTTTTGCTCAGTGCACACCGTCAGTTCGGATCGGTCGATCTGATATAACACCCGGGGATTATCGGCCCTTTTACTGAACCGATAGGATAGTTTTTTCAAACCCCGTTACCAGCCCCCTCTCTCCAAACTAAGAGCTCCCATGAGCATAGTAGCGGCGGGATGCAAACTGAGAGTGAATCTCTGCTGTCCTTCTCCCAGTGGCACCATGAAGACCCGGCTAGTTCTGCAGGCTGGGAAGGCAGCACTGATAGCTCCCTGCCCGAGCCCGAGCTATACATGACCCTGCTCGGAGCACCGCAGGACAATCCCTGCTCCGACTTGAAGACTTTCTCCCTTGTATGTTTATGAGACCGACTTCTCCTCCCTCCATCCCCCGCCCGTGTTCTTGCATTTTGCTCTTTCACGTGTTGCTCTTCTATCTGCTCTCTCATCTGCTCTTCCATACAGTGGTGTGCTTCTATCTTCCTGCCCTATTCCACCTTACAAGGGCACCCGAAGATGTGACAAAGTACTGACCCCTGACAGGAAGGATGCCCAATGTCCACTTCATCTGATGCCACACTCCCATCATATCTTTCCCCCTGCCCACCACCGACTCAATTTGATTCTCCTAAACCGTCGTCGCAATCACAATCGCAATCACACCCTTCCGGCTCCATGTCCGAGCGATCGGACCACAGTCTCCTCTGCTGTCCGGCTCACGAGCGCATCGTTCATTTGCTGCTCTCATGCGGCGCGGATGTCAACATTCAGAACGCGAACGGCCAGACGCCGTTGCATATCGCCGCTCAGCAAGGCCACCTTGGGATCGTACAGTTGCTACTGGCCTCCAAGTTCATTGATGTGAACGCTCAGGACCGATGCGGGGCCACACCACTGCATCTGGCGAGTGAAAATGGGCATGTCATGATAGTAAAATTATTGGTGGCGCACAATGCCCATTTGAATGTAAGGGCGACGAGCGTGTGACCTAAAGATTGTCGCTGTTTCCAATGTAGTATCTTAGAAATTGCCTGTAGGTGCTCAGAAAAATTGCATCTATTGTGTTCGCATGCAGAAATTCAGAATATATATTATTTCCCCACAGGCCCTCCGTCGACATGTTTATTTTGGTGTCATGATTGAAAATAAATTCCAAGTGAAATACAATTCGATCTAATGCGAGGGAGTTTTTCACATCCATCCATCTCAGTGATTGCGACTGACATCGGCCAATCCGGCCGGGGTTGTCTAGGTAGCCTTCAGCAAAGCCTGAGAACAAATTCTTGGAACGGATGGTGTGGAACTTCGGGCCGGCCCCGACGCTAAATGTACAAAAAGTACCTCTCTCCACCCGTCCACCGCCTCCTGATAGGTCGAGAGGAATGCAGCAGGCTGACTAACGGTGTGCACGGCCGGCTGCATCTGTCCACCCGCCCATAACTCCATGTCTCCACCTCGTTCCCTCGACCCTCCAAATCATCATGAGTTCCACAGAGATGTAAATTGGTCGCTGTCGATCGTTTTAAGTGACTATCCCGTGCCATAAATATACTCTTTCTTCCGGCCGCCGCTTGAGAGATCCTGAGGAGCGATTAAGCCACCACGATAGACTCGGATCGCTCTCTGCCAGCGAGCCCCAAAGCGAGACGTGATCTGCGCGAATGCGATTCCAAAATTTCTCAGCCACGCCATTGCGCCAATCTGGTTGAGAAATAGAAAAGAGGGCGAGCTCGGAGATGCTTCCGTCGAGATGGCTTTCCTCGACAGACGTGGTGGTGGAGCTCGAAGCCCAGCCCTCCTGACGACCGGATGACATGGTAGGGGGAGAACGCCAGGGAAAGGATGCTCGCGGAAAGACGAGCGCGAGGTTATGAATTGTCTGTTCTGGTGATAGCGAAGTTGGGTCATGGTCAAAGTAGGCAGTGAATTCTCTGGATTCAAGCTGCGATAGGACCGCATCGATGTCAATGCCCGGACCATGGGTCAGGTGGCGCTGGAGTGCCGTACAGAGGGCCTCTTCAGAAGGAAAATGCTGAAGGCAATTGGCAGTCTGGACGGACCGCGGATGACGCAGTATTGTCCAGAGCGTAGGATCGGGGAAAATGACATTGCTCAAGGCCGTGGTCGGACCCAGCATGATACTGGCTTCAGGACCGAGTTCGCGAGCGAGAATTTGCAGCTCAGTCGACGCGTCGGGGCCTGGCGGTAACGATGAGGGCTGGGTTTTGGGATATAGGAAAATACTGCGCAACGGCTGTAGCACTCGCGCTAGATGCACGGCGGCATGATGCGGATCTAGCACATACGTGCGAGAGTCTGCGGAAGAAGTGCCCAATGCCGCCACGACCGGTATGGATCTGGCACGAACAGCGGACTCGATTCCCCGGAGAACAATATCTGTCACGCTGCCTTTATGGGACGAATTTGCGCAGTCGGTTTCCGCGACGGCCGTAAAGATACCGGACGGAATAGGTCGTGTCTCGACATCGCGGCCCTCGAAAAGGGCGCTGAGCTGTTGGTTTACAGTTCGAATGCGTTGTAAACGATTCAACGGATTGGCTCGTCTCTCCAGTCTGGGATTTGATGCAAAATCCAGATCGAGATCCAGCTCACCATGAACGACGATTGGGAACAGACCGACGCGCCGTAGAAAGGCCAGCGAGTCGGCGAGTTGCTCAAGCTGTGCCTGAGTAGTGGAGCCCGGCGACGAGAGCGCGTTAGGCCCTAGAGCGATCACGGCCAAAGAGTCGCCCTGTGACGGGTGGAACTCGTCAAGATAGTGCTGGATCTGCTGCTTCGAGTCAATGAGAGGAAGTAGTCGGGTGATGACCGCGCGATTGATTTGTGTGCGGGATCGGTGTAAGCTAGAGAAGTGGGCAGAGCAACGGCCCCCAACGTGGGGGCCGAGAGGTCGGGGTCGACGCAGCGAACGAGCTAGCATATCGAACCACGGAGAATTGCACCTATGCCAAGAGACATGCCGGTCAAATGGGAGATGAGCCATGGGGCTGTTGCGGGTTGGTGATATACTGCTCTAGTGCTGACAATAGTAGCCGCACTCGTCTCCTATCCCCACGCATCCTGGTGGGGCTTTCATCTTCCTTTCGTCTGACTCCACTAAGTCTGACAGCGACCGTTTATTTGTGGTCCACGAGGTAGAGGGTAAGCAGGGTATGGGGCGGGAGTTGCCGATGCATGCTGCACGGTGAGCTAAATACGATCAGGCTCCACTCGGCTACTGCACGATCAGCCGCTAAGAGAGTCCTCAGGAATAAGCATCGTCTTATGTCTCACAGTACAGCAAGTCGCCTCCTGCGGCGAGTAGTCCCCTGCAGCGCCGGGAGTCAGGAACGTGGCGACCATGTGGCCCTGATCTAGCCCTAAGCGGACGGCCCCATCGTCCATGTATCACCGATGCCGGGCGAGACCTTGGATAAGCAAGCGACAACATTCAATTACGGCCGAGTCCTTTTGGGTGATCGTTTATGTCAAGCGGCTTTCTGGCGATACAACTTCGTACTCTCAGTCCAGCTTTTTGTCACAGTGCTGCCCGTCTCACCCACGCCCTTTCACTCACCCGTCGCATTTTCCTCTAATGCTATACTCCTCGGGCTAATAATCACCATCTACCAAATACACCTAAAATATTCATCATGGGTGACTACGGCGAGGAAACTTTCGTCGAGCTCAACACTTCTAATGTGCCATTTGAGCTCAAAGCTGGTGCGTCCTTGTTTCCCCTCTTGACTGACGGGATCCTTCTAGATGACGACCAACGAGTCGCGCCACTGGTCGCCAGCGGGCTTGACCAGACGCGACTTGCCCTGAAACTGCGTTCGGACGTCTCGGCCCTGGACTTGACAGATTTTTGCACACGTCATGGGGTGACTCTTCTGAGTGTGTTGAACGTTGCCTGGTCCTTGGTGCTCGCTGCGTACGCTGACACCGACGTGGTCAATGTCCTCTGCGTTCGCTACGCGGCCGGCGTACCATACGTGGGTTTTTCTGAGACTACAATCGACGGTGAAAGGACAGTACACCAGACCCTGACAGCGGCCGAGCAGCAATTGTCAACAAGCGCGGCGGTCCCGTTGGCGACAAGTTTGGCCGACTTGCAGAACGCGACGGCCTTGAACGGCCGTCCAGTCTTTAACAGCGTTGTGCTGTATTCGGGGCACGATACCCCAGAGCGGGCAGAGGTACGTCCACCTTGATGTCCTGGATTTCCGCTCGTCCGGGACAGATTTCATGTCAGCAGTGGCAATCATTAATTCAAAGAGGCAGGCCGGTGATTACATCGCCCTCCATGCGAGAGCTACGCTCAATAAGTTGGAAATTCACTTACAAGCTCCCACCCACTTGCTCCCTGCGGCGCATGCCCAGCATTGTACGGCAACCTTGAGTCATGTGCTCGGCGAGATTGTCCAGCACCCCGACCTTCCTATCGCCAAAATCAATCTGATGAGCCTTGAGGGACTGCAGCAGATTTCCTCCTGGAATCGAACGGCCCCTGCCGTGGTTTCGCGCTGTCTTCATCAAATCGTGGATGAGACAGCCCTGGCCCAACCTGATGCTCTGGCCATCGATGGAGCCGATGGCTGCATGACCTATGGCGAGTTGCAAGCGCTATCGAATCGGCTGGCGCAGCACTTGGTGCAACTGGGCGTCGGCCCTGAAGTAGCGGTGCCTTTGTTTTTTGAAAAGTCAAAGTGGGCGATTGTTACCATGATTGCCGTCGTCAAGGCCGGCGGCGTTATTGTCAACCTAGATGCCAAACAACCGCGTCCGCGCCTACAAGGACTCCTCGCCCAGTTGCAAACTACATTGGTGGTAACTTCCGTTCAGCATTCTGGGCTTTGGGCGGGTGAATTCAACGTGGTGGTAGTCTCCGAAGACTTCCTCAACCAGCTGCCCATAGTCGCAGGTGCCCCTGTTGCGGCCGTCACACCGCATAATGCCCTCTATATCATCTTCACCTCAGGCAGTACCGGCACGCCTAAAGGCTGTGTAGTTGAGCACGAGTCCTTCCTGACAGCCGCCGCGCAGCATGTGCAGGCCGCTCATATTCTCTCCTCTAGTCGAGTGCTACAAATGACGCCCTACACTTTCGACGTCAGCATGCTTGAGATCTTCACCACACTGACCACGGGCGCGTGTATCTGCTTCTGCAGCGAAGAAGAGGCAGCCCATGGAATCGCTCACATAATAAACCACCTTCAGATCACCTGGACGTTCATGACACCCTCACTGGTGCGCTTGATCGACCCGGCTTCGGTGCCCACTCTGAAGACACTCGCCCTTGGTGGAGAAGGCTTGGGGCGCATTGATGTGACAACCTGGGCCGACAAGCTACATTTGGTTAACGGTAATTTTGATTCTTCTTGTTCATTTTTTGCTGACCCCCCGCTAATGCGCCCTTTTCTAGGCTACGGGCCCAGTGAATGCTCCGTCGCGGCGACTATCAACGAGCCCCTGTCGCTCACGTCGGATCCAGCTAACATCGGCGTCGGATGCGGAGCCGTATGCTGGGTGGTTCATCCTGACGACCATGATCAACTTGTCCCTATCGGCGCCGTTGGCGAGCTGCTTATTCAAGGTCCCATCGTTGCACGGGGCTATCTCAATGAGCCCGCGAAGACAGCCGCCGTCTTCCTAGACAAGGTTCCTGCTTTCGCTGAACTCCTGCCTCAGCCGCCGCCGGCCCACCGGCTTTACAAGACTGGAGATCTGGTTCGCCAAAACAGTGACGGCACCCTCAACTTCATCGGCCGTAAGGATCGCCAAGTAAAGCTGAACGGACAACGTTTGGAGCTGGGTGAGATCGAGCAACGGCTCTCCCAGGATTCCCTGGTGCGACATGCCCTCATTGTACTCCCCAAAGAGGGTCCCTGTAAAGGTCGCCTGGTGGCCATTCTATCCCTGCATGCCGTTCCTTACGACGGTCAGTACGACGTCAGTGTCCATAGCCTACCTTCGGAGGAATCCAAGCGTGCGCGGGCCTATTTGCCAGAGATCACAGCGCGACTGGCCACGCAGCTCCCGGCATACATGGTACCCACCTTTTGGGTGGTGCTGGCTGCGCTGCCCTTCACGACCTCGGGTAAAATTCACGGCGTTGCCATGACTCAATGGCTCCGTGAGATGTCCGAAGAGACCTACCGCGAGATTGCCGACGTCAGTGACGATGCGCCCGAGACTGGTCCGTCAACCGAAATTGAACTGCAGATGCAGCAGATTTGGGCCGAAGAATTGGGTATTCCTGTCGCAGATCTAAAGGCCAACCGATCATTCATCGCCCTCGGTGGGGACTCCCTGGCCGCCATGAAGATCGTGGCTCGATGTCGCCAGCAGCAGCTTATGATTTCGGTCCCGGATGTCCTGCGTGCCCCCAATCTCATTGACTTGGCCGCACGCACCACTCGGGCGGCTGCAGATTTATCTCAAGATGGAGAAGAGGAGAATGAGAATAAGGCACCATCTTCGGCGACCCAGCGGATCGCGGACCTACATGAGCCACTCCTAGTAGCGGCGGGTCTGATTAGTCGCGACCAGGTGGAAGATACGTATCGCTGCTCGCCTATGCAGGACGGCATTCTTCTCAGTCAAGTCAAATTCCCTGGCACGTATGAGGTTCTTCGGGTGTTGCGAGTGAACTCCACGCTTGACGCCGTCACCACCGTTGCCCGTCTGCAAGACGCCTGGCAGGCAGTGGTAAATAGGCACCAGATGTTGCGGACGATCTTCTTTGACGCAGCAGGCCAATTCCAGCAGATTGTGTTGAAGCAGGTCCCGGCCTGTGTACAGACTTACGAATGCTTGGACCTGGCTGACGAGCGCGCTGTTACCCGTTTCCTTCAGGATCTGCCTCCCCCCACCTATCACCCCTCACAGCCCCAACATCGATTGACTATCTGCCGTGCGGCTGATGATAGCATTTTCATCAAGTTCGAGATCAGCCACGCTCTGATTGATGGGGGCTCCACGGAGGTCGTCCTCCACGAACTTTCGTTGGCCTTCGATCACCAGTCCTTCTCGACGCCTCCCGCTCTGTTCAGCGACTATATTGACTTCATCTCTCGGCCCCAGGCCGCTAATACATCACTGAACTACTGGGCTACGTACCTGGATGGCGTGCAACCCACAATAGTGCCCATGTATCCCACAAAGGGCGGGCAGAAGCAGATCCGTTCCGTGTCGGTGCCATTCACGGATGCCTCTGCATTGCTCCGATTCACTGAGGTCCACGGAGTAACTCTTGCGAACGTGCTGCAGACGGCATGGGCTTTGGTACTCCGCGCCTACACTGACACCGACGATGTTTGCTTTGGTTATATCGCCGCGGGCAGGGACGTTCCCATCGCAGGCATCGATCAGGCGGTGGGGGCTTTTATCAACATGCTGGTATGCCGCGTGCGGTTGGATCAGAAGCCTACTGTTCTCGAGACCGTTATGGCAATGCAGAACGAGTACTTTGAGGCGTTGCCTCATCAGCATACGTCCCTGGCCCAGATCCAGCACCGAATGGATCTGTCGGGTATGTCCCTATTCAACAGCATTGTTTCAGTACAAAAAGATGTGTCAGATCAGCCGCATGGCGAGTCGCTCTCCTTCCAGCCTGTGGAGGAAGATGATCCTACAGATGTAAGCTCTTCCATTCGTCTCTATCAAGACTTTTAAGGGTCCTCTACTAAATATTGCTAGTTCGATCTTGCCGTTGCTATTCATGTCGGAAAAGAAAATGTCAAAATTGATATTGGGTACTGGTCATCGATGCTATCAGACGGCGATGCAGCCAATCTGGCAAACACTTTCAAGGGTGCTATCTCGAGCATCCTCACGAATGCGCAGTCGCCTCCCACTGCCCTCGACCTATTTACTGACGAAGATCGCGCTCAGATCTTTGATTGGAATCAAAATGAACCAGTTGCAGCGCCTGGAGTTGTGCACGACTATTTCTATACCCGGGTACAGCAGCAGCCTGATGCGCAGGCGGTCTGCGCCTGGGACGGGGAGTATTCGTACGCCGAGCTGGATCAGCTGTCAGAGAAGCTGGCACATCACCTGGTCCAGCTTGGAGCAGGACCTGAGGTACTAATTCCCCACTGTTTCCCAAAGTCGAAGCTGGCGACGGTGGCCATGGTGGCCATCATGAAGTCCGGTAGCGCTGGTGTGGGACTGAGCGCGGCCCATCCTCGGACGCGAGTACAGGATATCGTCGAGAATTGCGCTGCCAACATTGCGGTTGTGGCAACGCAAAATGTGCCCGTTGTGGAGGGTCTCATCGAACACATTGTGGTCATCGATGAAGACTTCCTGGCGCACCTGCCGGATCCGCAGCCCCACATGAAACTACCCCAGGCGCAACCCTGCAACCCGGCCTTTGTGTCATTCACTTCGGGCAGCACTGGTAAGCCCAAGGGCATCGTACTCGAGCATGGGTCTTTGATCACTAGTATTCTCGCCCACGGAAGCAGCTGGGATGTTGACCAGTCGGCTCGGGTTCTGCAGTTCTCTGCCTACGCCTTCGATGCTAGTGTGTCGGACACGTTCACCACGCTGGTCGGTGGAGGAACAGTCTGCATACCTCATGAGAAAGATCGAGTCGATGATCTCGTTGGGGCCATCAATCGACTGGGTGTCAACTGGGCATTCCTGACGCCGCGTGTACTAGGTCTGCTGTCACCTGAGTCGGTGCCCACCCTCAAAACGGTCATTCTCGGAGGAGAGGCCATCTCGCAGGATGACATCGCCCGCTGGACAGAGGCAATTCGCATCCGAATTGTCTACGGTCCGACTGAGTGTACCATCTATAGTATGGGAACCGATCTGCTCACTGCGGACAGTGATCCGGCGTGCCTGGGCCACGCAGTCGGTACGCGGCTGTGGGTGACCCACCCCGAGAATACCGATAGGCTCATGCCAATTGGTTGTACTGGGGAGTTGATCATCGAAGGGCCCTTGGTGACAAGGGGATATCTTAACGAGCCGGTCAAGACCAAGGCAGCCTACATAGAAGACCCGGTGTGGCTGCCCAAGCGTGCTTCGGGTGAGCCACGGCGCTTCTATAAGACAAGCGATCTGGTGAGGTACTACCCCGACGGGCAGCTGCGCTTCATCGGCCGGAAGGACACGCAGATCAAAGTTCGCGGGCAGCGGGTCGAGCTAGGTGAGATTGAACACGCCATTCTCACGACCATGCCTAGTGCGGTGCACATCACTGTAGACTCGGTCAAGCTGCCATCTCAGAAACTTGTGGCCTTCCTTTATCTTAATACACAGTCTGCGGACAAAGAGCCCTTGTTCATACCCTTGACCCCGGAGATGACTGAGCAGCTGCGTGCCTTGGAAAAGGACCTATCTGAGACATTACCGGGCTATATGGTGCCAAGCCTGTTCATTCCTATCTCTCACATCCCCATGACCATATCCAACAAGGTCGACCGTATTGCCTTGCGGCGTGCTACGCTATCTCTTTCCACCGACCAACAGGAAATGTATGCGCTAGCGAAGCGTGGGAAAGCCGCGCCAGAAGGTCCGCAAGAAGAGCATCTGCGGGACCTGTGGGCTATGGTCCTAGGCAAAGAGCCCACCTCGGTGGGACGTCATGATAACTTCTTCCGTTTAGGCGGCGACTCCATTGGCGCCATGAAGCTGGTGGCGGCCGCACGTCGTTCCGGCTTTGTGCTCAGCGTCGCCGACATTTTCCGGCAACTTGAATTGTCGGACATGGCCAAGTGTCTTCACCTCACTAATGCTGCGGAGCCAGTCGCTTACACTCCTTTCTCTTTGCTCCCGGTCGATTCGATGCAGCGGGAAACCTTGCTGGCCGAGGCGGCTATGAGTTGCTCGATTTCAAGCGACGCCATTCAGGACGCTTATCCTGCCACGCCCCTTCAGGAAGGCGTATTTCTCATGTCAACAACCCACAAAGGCGCATATGTTGCCCCAACAGCTTTCCGCCTGCCGGTCGGATTTGATTTGGCGCGCTTCCAAGGAGCCTGGCAGGCACTCGTCAATGCCCATCCCATTCTGCGAACGCGGCTAGTCACCATCGACGCGACCTCCTACCAGGTGGTTTTGACCCCGGCAGCCTCCTGCATAGAGTGGGAGAAGGCAACCTCGCTGAGTGAATATCTAGCGCGTATCCAAGCGTTGCCGGTAGTAGCAGGTGCGCCGCTGACTCGATATGCCCTAATTCCGGAAGGGGACTCGAATGTCTTTGTCTGGACCGCACACCACGCCTCATTCGATGGATGGACCATTGGCCTGCTGCTTGACCAGCTAGCGCAGCTCTACAAGCATGACGTGCCTCCCAAAGTAGCAGCATCTTATGCCGAGTTTGTTCAGTATATGCAGAAGGTTGATAAGGATGCCTCGAGCAAATTCTGGGCGTCACTGGTTCCGTCAGAGCCCCCGGCCGTGTTCCCTCGCTTGCCCTCAGCAACATACCAGCCGACCGCCAAGGAGACCTGCTATCGCACCATATCGAGTCGCGTACAGGAAGAGTCCAATTTCACCTTGGCTATTTTACTGCGGGCGGCGTGGTCCATCGTACTCGCGCGCTATACAGACGCGGAGAATGTCCTGTATGGGCTGACATTGTCCGGTCGAGACGTGCCTGTCCCGGGCATTGAGCGAGTGATGGGACCGACGATCACGACGGTGCCTATGAATGTCCATCTGGATGGCGAGATGCTGGTTCAGACTTTCTTGCAGCAACAGCAAGATCAAAATGTCGAGATGATGAATCACCAGCACGTGGGACTGCAGGCCATCCGTCGTATAAGTCCTGCCGCAGCAGCGGCCACCGAATTCACCAACCTTTTTGTCGTACAGCCCCAGACAGACGAAGTCGAGGGTCTCGACGAGATGGCCAAGATTCCCACCGACATGACTCGGTTCGATCCGTATGCCTTGGTGGTTGAGTGTAATTTGGCCGACAGTCAGGTGCATCTGGAAGCCCGCTTCGATGATGCTGTCCTGAGCATAGATCGTATCCAGCGCCTATTGGGGCACTTTGAACATGTCCTCAGTCAGCTCATCCAGCTCGACCCCGGCCGCCGGCTGCGAGAAATTGATGTCTTCAGCACCGATGATGAGCGCCAGATCTGGGAATGGAACGCTGCTCCCGCAAAATCCGAGAACATGTGTGTGCATGAGCTGATTGCCGAGCAGGCCCAGCGTCACTCAGATCACGTTGCCATCGACGCGTGGGACGGATCGCTCACCTATGGCGAGCTTGAATACTCTTCCTCGCAACTATCGCACTGGCTTGCAGCGAACCTCGACCTCCGGCCAGAGTCTTTGGTGCCGCTATGCTTCGATAAGTCTCGGTGGACCATCGTTGTCATGCTAGCTGTTGTCAAATGCGGCGGAGGTTGTGTGATGTTGAATCCAGATCACCCCATTTCACGTCTAGAGGGTGTCATCGCTGACACAGCCTCATCGGTAGTCCTGGCGTCGCCGGAGCGAATGGAACTTTTTGCTTCGGGGGCCGCCACCGTGGTCGCCATCAGTGAAGCGCTCATTCGTAGCTTGCCGGCACTCACGGAAACGCCCCAGACATTGCCATTGATCCAACCGACCAACCCAATTTTTGTGATTTTCACCTCCGGTAGTAGCGGAAAGCCCAAGGGCATTGTGGTGCAACACAACAGTGTTTGTACAGTGGCTATTCAGCATGGCGAAGGACTGGGTTTCACTGGCCCCGGCCTGCGCGTGTTGCAATTCGCGTCGTTTAGTTTCGATGTCAGCATGGGAGAGGTTTTCATAACCCTCATGAAGGGCGGCACGCTCTGCATTCCAACGGAGTACGACCGGATCAACCACCTGGCGGCTACTATCAACCGCATGCAAATCACATGGACATTCATGGCGCCTACGGTTGCGGCCTTGCTTGATCCCCGCGACGTGCCCGAGTTGCAGACACTTGTTCTAGGAGGAGAAGCGGTCTCACAGAGCTTGGTTGATCAGTGGGCGAGCCATGTCAATCTAGTCGACTCGTATGGCCCAGCAGAATGCACAATCTGGGCTTCGCATGCTAATCCCAGCCCCACTGTGTCGCCAGCCAACATTGGCCGCGGTATCGGCTGTCGGTACTGGGTCGTGGATATCCAAGACCACAATCGACTCGCCCCTATTGGCTGTGTGGGGGAGTTGCTTATTGAAGGCCCGAATGTCTCGCGTGGGTATCTCAATGAGCCGGAAAAGACAACGGCCGCGTTCATTGAAAACCCAGTCTGGCTTCACGGTAAAGAAATACCGCAATACAAGTTCTACTGTACCGGCGATTTGGTACGATATAACGCCGATGGCTCCCTCAACATTGCTGGACGCAAAGATAGCCAGGTCAAACACCACGGTCAGCGCATTGAACTGGGCGAGATTGAGTTCCACCTGAGAGCTCACTCTGAGGTTGACGCCGGTATGGTTATGCTTCCCAAGGCCGGTCCCTGTCAGAGCAAGTTGGTGGCTGTGGTGGCACTGACTGACTTGCAACCGGTCGCGGTTGAGGGAGATCACGTCGCGCTTATTCACGAAAACCTCAAAACGAAGGCCCAGCCACGGATTCAGCAGGTGAAGGAGGAGCTCGCTGCAGTGCTACCCCCCTACATGGTCCCAACAATCTGGATTGTGGTGGATTCCATTCCATTGACAGCGTCTCGCAAGATCAATCGCATGCCGATCTCACGCTGGGTCGATGCCATGTCCGAAGAAACTTATCGTGCCGTGGTGGATATCGCGGCGGCGAGTGTGCATCTGCCAGTTACACAGCTGGAGAAACAATTGGCGAATGTTTGGAGCCACGTTCTCAACTTACCCGTGGAGACCATCGGCTTGAACCGTTCCTTCCTCAGTCTAGGCGGAGACTCAATCACCGCAATGCAGGTCGTCTCGCGTTGTCGCGCCCTGGAGATTGAGGTGAGTGTACAGGATATCCTGCAGTCTAAATCCCTGGCTGGCGTCGCGGCTCGCGCCCTCGCTGCCAGGCCCCGCGCTGTCCTGCGCGAGGAGCAGTACGGAGTACCCTTTGAACTGTCCCCCATACAACAGCTCTACTTCGACGAGGTGGTACGGAGCGAGGCAGCTCAAAATCATTATTACCACCAGAGTGTGTTGCTGCGTGTGACTCGTCCCATCTCGCCTTCGGAACTCTCCCGAGCCATCGCGCACATAGTGGCCAACCATGCGATGCTGCGGGCCCGATTCAGCCAGCAGGCTGACGCCCAGTGGACTCAACTTGTGCAGAGTCCAGACCAGAATACGCCACCGGTGGCCTCTCACCATGTGGCGAACCGCACGGCTGTGTTCGAGATTGTCGAGGCGTCACATCGCCATATCGACATTCAACATGGTCCCATCTTCGTGGTCGACCATTTCGTGCTCCCTGATGAGGAGGGGCAGCTACTATCTCTTATCGCGCACCACCTTGTGGTCGATGCTGTGTCCTGGCACATGATTATCGGACAATTGGAGCAATTGCTGCTGTTGCCCGACACCCAGCGCCCATCCCGGATGCCCTTCCAGAACTGGGTCCAGGAACAGCGTCAGTATGCCGAGCAGCTGTCAATGTCATCTGTGCTCCCGACTGCTTTGCCTGCGGCAAACCTGGAGTATTGGGGCTTGGAGCAGCTACCGACCTGGCAGGATGGTGAGGAGGTGCAGTTCACGCTCGATTCGAAGACCACTGCCCTCCTTCTGACTACCGCTAACACGGCATTACGCACTGAGCCCGTCGACTTGCTTGTTTCTGCATTGCAACAGTCTTTCGCGAAATCATTTTCTGACCGTGCAATGCCTACCATTTTCACTGAGGGCCACGGGCGTGAACCCTGGGATGCTTCAATCGATCTCTCGGAGACGATTGGGTGGTTCACTACCTTCTACCCCATCCATCGCCGTTTGCGCCAAAATGAGAGCTTCAAACACACTGTGAAGCGTATCAAGGATGCGCGTCGCGCTGTCGCCGACAACGGATTCGCGTACTTCACCCAGCGCCATTTCAACGCTGAGGCTCGCAAGGAGCTCGCACACCACAGCATGATGGAAATCTGCTTTAACTACTTGGGCCAGGCTCAACATACTGAGCGCGCAGATGCGCTATTCCAAGAGGAGCCACTACTAGCAGGCGAGTCCCTCAAAAACATCGGCGACAAGATGGGCCGGCTAGCGGTCTTTGATATCACGGCCGCTGTCTCCCAGGGGCGTCTGACGGTATCGTTTTTCTTTAACCGCGCCATCGAACACCAAGAGCGAATCCGTCAATGGGTACAGTGCTGCGAGACAGAGCTTCATTCTGCCGTTAATGAGCTCGCATCCAGTGGTGTGGAATATACCCTCAGCGACTTCCCGCTTCTACAAATCGATTACCAAGACTTAACGACGCTAACCACCGCGACCCTACCCGCCATTGGTGTGTCATCCACGGCGGTCGAGGATATTTATCCCTGCTCGCCTATACAAGAGGGCATTCTCATCAGCCAGGCTCGACAGCCCGGAACCTACGAGGTACGCCAGCTGTTTAAGATCGTACCGCGTGTCGACATTGGCCTCGTGGATGTTCCTCGCCTGCTGCAGGCCTGGCAGCGGACTGTAGATCGCCATGCTTTGCTTCGTACCATTTTCATCGAGTCCGTGACTGGATCCGGAGTCTACGACCAGCTAGTCCTTCGCACCCACGCACCGGAGGTGCGACGGCTTGTCTACAAAGACACCGAAGACGGTGATGTGGCTGCGTTCGTTCGGCGCCAAGCTGCCCCGGATTACCGACAGCCAGTTCCCGCACATCGCTTGACCATATGCGAAGCCCCCGGGGCGATATACTGCCAATTAGAGGTCAGCCATGCGCTCATCGATGGCACCTCCATGGCGCTTCTGGTCCGAGACCTGGTGTCGGCTTATGAGAACAACGTGCCTTCAGCTCCAGGGCCGCTCTACAGTGATTATATGGCCTACATTGCGTCGAGACCCCAGGGAGACGCCCTAGCGTACTGGACCTCTCGACTGGCTGAAGTGGAGCCCTGCCATTTCCCCGAACTGAATTCGAGCACATCGACCAAGGTGGCCTACCAGTCACAGACGATTAACATCGACGCAGATGGCCAGCTACAACGGTTCTGTGAGTCCAATGATCTCACTTTGAGCAACCTGTTCCAGGCTGCGTGGGGTCTTGTGTTGCGTGCCTACACAGGCAGGTCGGATGTCTGCTTCGGATACATGGCGTCCGGACGTGACATTCCAATGGATGGCATATACGAGGCAATCGGGCCTTTTATCAATCTTCTTGTATGTCAACTGCATGTCGGCGATGCGGTGTCGGTACAGGATCTGCTTCAGGAGGTTCAGTCCGATTACTTGAACAGTTTGCCACATCAGCAAACCTCCCTGGCCTCCATACAACACGCCCTTGGGAAAAATGAGGTGGCGTTGTTCAACACCATATTGTCACTTCAGCGTGAGCCAGCTCAGGGTCCACCTCCACAGGTAGAGTTTGAAATTGTCGACCAGACCGATCCAACAGAAGTAAGTTGGTCCTATTTCCTAGGCCTCCCATATCTCCCACGGCCTTCATCCCCCGCCTTACCCCTTTCTGCGCTAATCACTGTCTACTCTGCTAGTATGACGTCGATATCAACATTACCACTAGTGATGAATTGGGTGTAGAGATCCACCTGACCTACCGGACGGCCCTTCTTAACGAGGCTCAGGCCGACAGCCTGCTGCAGACCTTCACTCACGTCCTGTTGGCCATGGCCACTAAGTCGAACCGGCTGGTCTCGACCTTGGATGTCTCTACCCCGGCACTTGACTCCCTTTCACAGATAACCCCCCAACCGGCGCCGGCGGTGGTCGACGCCTCCGTGTCGGAGCTGATCGCCAAACACGCGGAGCAAAATCCTACGTCGATCGCCGTGCAATCAGTAGATGGTCAGTTTACGCTCACCTATTCTGATCTCATTCTCAGGGCAAGCGCCCTGGCTAGTCACCTACGGGACCTGGCAGTCAAGCCGGGCGACATAGTGCTTCTCAGCTTCCCCCGTTCACCCTGGGCCATGCTGGCCATGCTAGCGGTGCTTCAGACAGGCGCGACCTGGCTCGCTCTTGATCCTCTAGAAACTTCTCATTCTCTGAGGCACACCTTATCTGTGGTGCGATCGAGTGTGGTTTTGTGCGCCGCGGACCACGCCGCCAGGTTTGATGAGACAGCACTCACTACAGTTATCATCGATGCGGCAATGATGGACCAGCTAAATGCTGCCTCTGCAGTTTCCCTGCATTCTAGCAGTGTGTCTCCTACTGCTGCTGCGTTAGCCCTTAAGGCCGGTACAGACTGGGCTCTCCTGGCGCATCGCACTATCAGTACAGTGGCTTCGCAGCTGGGTCCCCTGGCTGGACTCGGCCCCGACGCTCGGGTGCTGCAATTCAGCCCTCTCAATTCGCCTTTCTATCTGGCGGAGACGCTGTATCCCCTGATCAACGGTGGTACGGTTGTCACTCCGGCGGAGGGCGCTAGCTTCACCGAGGCTATGCGCGATTCTCAAGCCAATTGGGCCATGGTTACTCCAACCGTGGCTGCCCTCACCTACCCAGCTCAACTCCCCCATCTGCAAACTTTAGTTGTGGATGGAGAAGACGTTGCACCAGCTTTGCTCAATAAGTGGCGCGATATAAAGCTGATCCATCCTGGCGGATCGATACATTTCCCCGTCTGGCTATCGCTATCACAGTCTCCAGCCAACAGCGCTTCTCTGCAACCATTGTCAGAGCCGCACCTCGCGCGGTTCTGGATCCGTTCCCCGTTCAGTCACACAGCGCTGGCGTCGATAGACTGCGTAGGAGAGGTGCTGGTAGATGGACCGATGGTTCCCCAAAGCTATCTCCGAAACCCCAAGAACAGAATCATGGAGGGAGCCTCATGGCTGCCCGGCAAGCCCTTGTATTGTACAGGCGATCTTGGTCGTTGGACAGCCAACCAGCAGCTGTCCGTTGTCCGCTCTTCCCGGTCTATCCCCGGGCACGCTACAAGTCTTGTTTCGCTGGAGCAGCTAGTACAAGCAGCTCTGCCGGCTACACAACACTCAGTGCTTTCTATTATTCATCGCGGATCAAGCGAGCAGGTGGCCTTGTTCCATGTTGATTGCAGCCAGCAGATTAAGTCGGCCCCCGCCCTGTTGCCGATGTCAGACGCACTGCAGCAGCAGTTCCAAGGTTTGAAGGCATCGCTCCGAGAACATGTTCCTGAGGCTTTGTTGCCCATGTTTTTCTTCCCTCTCAGCAGCCTCCCTCTGACAGCGGACCACAATCTCGATCGCACCAGCCTAGACCAACTGGTGGCCACACTCCTAGAGCCAGCACTGCAGTCTTATCGTCTGCTCTCTGCAAAAACGACTGCCCGTCTCACGGCCAACGAGCAGTTGCTCGCTGACCTATGGGCGGAAGTCTTGCACCTGCCTGATCGTGGCACTCTTCGTCCCACTGACAGCTTCTTCCGCTTAGGGGGAGATTCCATCGGAGCTATGCGAATTATTTCCCTCGCCCGTAACCAAGGACTGGTGCTGACTATGAACGGAATCTTCCAGCGGCCCACATTGGCTGATATGGCTCAGGAGCTGCGCTTGCTCGCACCGCACGAGGATCGGCCACTGGAGCCATTTTCGCTGCTGCCCACTTCGATAGATTCTGAACTCCTGGTCACCGAGGCCGCGCAGAAATGCAAAGTCGATCCCGCAACCATTGAAGATGTATACCCGTGTACACCGCTCCAGGAGGGTCTCATGGTCCTTACCAGCCAGGACCCTACTGCTTATGTGGTCCAGGAGATTTTCCGTCTGCCAGAAAGCATCGACATAGCACGATTCCAGGCAGCCTGGGCGGCGGTCATCGCGCGCAGCACCATTCTGCGCACCCGCATCATTGTCACCGCTGAAGGTACCTTCCAGGTCTTGCTGCAGAAGCCCATCACCTGGGCTTCCGGGTCTGACCTGCCAACATATCTAGGTCGGGACGCAATTGAGTCCATGACCTATGGCCAGCCCCTGGTACGTTTCGCGCTCTTAGAGACTCCGGAGCAGCGATACTTTGTCTGGACAGCGCATCACGCCGTTTACGATGGACTCACCATGCCAACCTTGGCCCGACAAGTCTCTGCGGAATATAACCAAGAAATTTCTTTGCCTGAAGTGCCCTACAATCGCTTCATTAACTACATACAAGGCATTAGTCCGGCCGCGGCCACTGAATTCTGGATGGCTCAGTGTTCAACTCCCGCGGCATCCTTCCCCGTCCTCCCGACGCGCTCCTTCCAGGCTTCTCCAGATCAAATCCAGATACACTCTGTTCCAGTGAGCCGCAGCCCGTCTGATATCACTCTGTCAACCGTTCTACGGGCAGCATGGGCCATCGTTTTGGCGCATCAAACAGACTCGGAGCATGTCAGCTTCGGAGTGACACTCTCTGGACGGAACGCCGCGCTGGCCGGCATCAATCAGGTGCTGGGTCCAACAATCGCTACGATCCCTGTCCACATCCAAGTGTGTGAGGGTCAGTCGCCGTTCCAATTCCTACAGGCCGTCCATCAGCAGTCTATCGAGATGATTCCCTTCGAGCACACCGGGCTGCAGAACATTCGACGAATGGGCGATCAGGCCCGTGAGGCCGTTGACTTCCAAAATTTGCTTCTCATTCAACCTGGCACTACGCCGATAGATGAATCCGACTTCTTGGGCCTGACGCCTATCGAGCTAGAGGGCCACCAGGCCGACCCATACCCCCTCACGTTGGAATGCAATCTGTTCGAGAACCGCGTGGAGATCAAAGCTCAGTTTGATAGCCGTCTCATTCCTGAGAGCGAAATGAGCACTATCCTCAAACACTACGCACGCGCTATTGAGCGCCTCCAGGCTGTGCAGAACACAACCACGGACGACGCCTCGGAAGATACGTTAGACCCGCTGGGCACCCTCAGCCCCGAAGATCACCAGCAGATCTTGACCTGGAACGCCGATCGCCCTCTTTTCGTCGACTCGTGCGTGCACGAACAGTTTGAGCAACAGGTGCTCTTACAACCGGATGCACTTGCCGTCTCGTCGTTCGATGTCGAGCTCACTTATCGCGAACTCAATGTTCTCGTGGATAAGCTAGCAACAGAGCTATTTGCACGCGGCGTCAAGCCGGAGATGAACGTCCCTCTGTGCTTCAGCAAGTGCTCCTGGACTATAGTTGCCATGTTCGCCGTCATGAAGGTCGGGGGAGTGGGTTGCATGCTTAACCCGGAGCATCCCAGCAGCCGAATTCAGCTGCTACTCAACGACCTTGATGCTACTTTGGTACTGTGCAGCCCAGAGTCTGCGGCAATGTTATCATTGCTGCTGGGGCCTGGGGGTGTCCTCCCGGTGGATGGCACCTACCTACAGACGCTGCCTGCGCCTGCGCCTCTGGGACTCCGAGTCCAGCCACAAAACGCGGTCTTTGTGGTCTACACGTCCGGCAGTACTGGCAAGCCAAAGGGCAGTATTCTTGAACACCGTTCGCTAGTTACTGGCCTACGGGCCCACTGTTCGGCCATGGGTATTGGTCCGGGCACACGCACCTTCCAGTTCGCTGCCTACACCTTCGACGTTTGCTTCGAGGAGATCATCGGCTCTTTGATGCTGGGAGCCTGCGTTTGTGTGCCCAGCGAGACAGAGCGCATGAATGCTCTGGCTGATGCGATGGCCCGATACCGGGTAACCTGGACGGAACTGACGCCCACTGTCGCCAGCCTGCTGCTCCCCAGCAGTATTCCAACGCTGCAGACGCTGGCACTCAGCGGTGAATCACTCACTAAAGAGGTCATTCAGCGCTGGGCCGACGCAGTAAAGATCATTAACACCTACGGACCCAGTGAATGCTGCGTCTCGAGTACCTGTAATGTCCATACTGCCACCCTGCGTGATCCAAGTAACATCGGTCGCGGCCTGGGCTGCACCACCTGGGTTGTTGATCCGGAAAATGTTGACCGTTTGGTACCTATTGGCACCGCTGGTGAACTGCTCATTGAGGGCCCTATTGTTGCCCGAGGCTACCTGAACGAGCCGGAAAAAACGGCAGCCGCCTTCATCACGGCGCCGGCCTGGTGGCCTGAGTCCTATGAGTGTGGTCGCATCTACCGCACCGGTGATTTGGTAAAATACAATGCCGACGGCACAATCAAATTCCTGGGCCGCAAAGACACACAGGTCAAACTGCATGGCCAGCGTATCGAACTGGGCGAGATCGAGCACCGCATCCGCAGCGCATTTGCGGATGCTTCCCACCAGGTGGCAGTAGAAGTTTTGACTCCCACCGCGCGGAACAAACTCAAGGTGCTAACCGCATTCATCTGTGAAAGTGATGCGGTCTCGGAAGATGTTGAACATCTCTTGCTGCCACTTGAGGATGGACGGCCGCAACGCTTCCTTGCGCTGCAGGCTCGTCTAATTGCGGACCTGCCACGCCATATGGTGCCGCAATTATTCATTCCAGTCTCCCACATGCCGCTATCGCCATCGCGTAAGCTGGAACGCAAGAGCTTACGTGCTGTCGGCAACGGGCTTACTCACGAGCAGCTAGCCGCATATGCCCTCACGCAGGTGGCGAAGACGGCTCCTACCACAGCAACGGAGAAGGCGCTTGCCGATATTTGGGCTCAAGTCCTAGGTACCAGTGTCAGTGGCGTGGAGGAGCACTTCTTCCACCTAGGTGGAGACTCCATTGCCGCAATGAAAGCTGTTGCGATAGCCACCAAGGCAGGCTTGCAACTTAGTGTCGCCGACATCATGCAATTCCCGACGCTAGGTGCCATGGCCGGGGCGATGGATCGTGCCTCCATTTTGTGTGGGCTGGAGGAGACGGCACCGGCGCCTCTGAGCCTGGTGCCCACTGGTCGCCTCTCTGAGGTGTTGGCCGAAGCGACGGCGCAATGCGCAGTGGCGGCCGACGCGATTGAAGACATTTACCCATGCACTCCCTCGCAAGAGGCACTAATGGCGCTAACCGCACGCGACGAAACTGCGTATGTGTCTCGTGCTGTCTACCGGCTGCCGCTTGATCTCGATTTAGACAGATACCGGCAGGCATGGGAGGGACTCGCTCGTCGCCAGGCTATCATGCGCACGCGAATAATTTATTCAAATGCCATGGGCCAGTCATTCCAGGTCATAGTGCAAGAAGACCTGGCGTGGCAATCCGGCGACTCGGTCCAGGCCTATCTCGCCGCCGACAAACTCACACCCATGCATCTTGGCCAAGCCCTCATGCGCTTTGCTATCCTTGCCGGTACCACTGAGGATCCTCGGTCCTCACTTGTATATACGGCCCATCACGCTGTCTACGATGGTTGGAGTGAAGCTGCCATGTTTGACGAAGCTGAGGCCATCTACCGCCATGGCCTGTCTGCCTTGCCAACAGTCGTGCCATACAACAAATTCATTCATTACCTCACCACTATTGATGCCGCCGCGAGCGATCAATTCTGGCGAACACAGCTCGACGGCGATTTACCTGCTCCATTCCCCCCTGCTCCCCCTGCTGCAGCGGCCTCAGCCCTGACTTCCCGCCCCAACCGCTCGCAGTCTCACGCATTTTCCATTCCTTCTAAGTCCCTCTTCCCCTACACTACTCCCACTATCCTCAAAGCCGCCTGGGCCCTCCTGCTGGAGCGCTACACCACCTCTCAAGATGTGATGTTCGGTCATGTGCTGTCAGGCCGTACAGTGCCGCTCCGGGGCGTTGCCGACATGATGGGCCCAACCATATCCACGGTTCCGGTCCGCGTACGGTTAGCTAAGAATGAGAGCACAGACTCCTTCCTGCGTAAAATACATGAGCAGGCCCAGGCCATGGCGCCTTTCGAACAAATCGGGCTACAGCATATCCGCCGGCTGCTTCCCGCCGCGGAGTCAATCGACGTCGGCCACCTCTTCTTCATACAACCCCCTCTCGACACGACAACCGAGGGTCTTGGCCTTGAGCCTTTGACGGACGATGATTTCGACTTTGAGACTTACCCATTGATTGTGGAATGCCAGCTAGCCACGGCCAACGGTCTCAATGTTCTGGTGAAATATGACGATACCCGCATCGCCCCGGCCCAGATGACCTGGCTCTTGCAGCACTTTGAGCATCTGGTTCATCAATTGTGTCAGCAGCCGCGCACCACAGCGCTTTCCGGTCTCGTGTTGACGGGGTCATCTGACTTGAAGCAGCTGCAGCAATGGATGGGACCCCCGTGGCGCCCGTGGCCACCACAATACACGATCAATTCCAGGCCCTGGCACGTGCCCATCCGCAGCGTTGTGCCATCGACGCTTGGGATGGTCAGCTCGCTTACGGCGACCTCGACCGTCTCTCGTCGCAATTTGCGCAAGAACTCATCGGCCTCGGTTTCGCGCCGGGCCAAACAGTTGGCCTGACGTTCGACAAGTCCCGGTGGGCCATTGTGGCTATTCTAGCCGTGCTCCGGGCCGGCGGAGCGTGCGTCCATCTTGATCCCCAGCATCCGCCTGCGAGGCTCCTGGAGATTGCCACAGATGTCGGGTTGGCCTTCATCCTGACCGCGCCGCAGCATGCCCATCTGGGAACCATGCTGGCAGTTAGCCACGTGCTCGTCGTGGATGCCATCACTGCGTCGAAGACTTCTAACATCTCCAACAAAGCCCAGCGGCTGCCTGTTGTTGACCCCATGTCGCCGGCCTATCTGACTTTCACCTCAGGCAGTACGGGCAAGCCCAAGTCGGTGGTGATTGATCACCGGGCCATTCATACCAGTATTGTTGAATTTAGCCCGGTACTGCACCTGACACCTGACTCACGGGTGCTGCAATTCGCCGCGTATACCTTCGACATCAGCTACGCCGAGATATTCGCGCCGTTGGTTCTTGGTGCGACTGTCTGCGTGCTGTCGGAGCATGATCGTCTGAACGACTTGGCCGGTGCCATCAATCGGCTTGGTGTCAACTGGGCCTGTCTCACACCTACCGTTGCCAGACTCGTGGAACCTGTGGCTGTGGCCTCGCTACAGACGCTCGTTCTTAGTGGTGAGTGTCCCACCGAAGACAATCTGCGCACCTGGGTCGGCAAGGTTCCTACCCTTATCAACGCTTATGGCCCCAGTGAAGCCTCCGTCTGGTGCGCCGCCGGTCCTTTCACGCGTGTTGATGATTCCTTTGCCAATATCGGCCGGCCTGTTGGTTGTCGCCTGTGGATCGCCGAACCTGACAACCTGAACCGGCTGACGCCACTGGGCTGTGTGGGCGAGCTGCTCGTCGAGGGGCCCATTCTCTCCAAGGGATACCTGAATAACGAGCAGGCCACCAGCACTGCATTCTGTCAGGATCTCGCTTGGATGCCAGATATGCATTTCCGAGCCGATTGCCCGCTTGTTTATCGTACCGGTGACCTGGCCCGCTACCTACCCGACGGTAGCATTGAATACCTCGGCCGCAAAGATACCCAGGTCAAGGTCTATGGCCGTCGCATTGAACCGAACGAAATCGAGCATCATATCCGCACGCATCTGCATGATTACTATGCCATGGTGGACAGTGTGACCCTCGCCAGTCGCAACGACCAGAAGGTACTAGTGGCGTACATCTACCAGGAGTCTGGCCGAATCCCCGACATGGAGCTCGCGGCATTCGCCCGGCCCCTGTCGCTGGAACTTCGGCAAACACTCACTCGTATGCAAACAGCGCTGCGCGCACAGCTGCCATCCTACATGCTACCGACCCTCTTCATCCCCCTGCAGCTCATGCCCACAAATGCGGCTGGGAAGATCGATCGCAAGCTGCTCTCCCGTGCCGTGAATACGTTCACGGACGCTCAACTCGAGACATATTCTCTACTGGTCCGCGCTGCAAAGCGCCCGCTTGAGACCCCGCTGGAGCACCGGCTGGCCGGGCTCTGGGCTGAAGTTCTCGCCATCGACGCGGCCACCATTAGCCCACATGACACCTTCTTCGGGCTCGGTGGAGATTCGATCATGGCCATGAAGCTGGCTAGTCTCGCTCGCAGTACTCAGCTCAGTTTGACCGTGGCTGATATTTTCAACCACCCAATCCTGGCCGAGCTGGCAGCCTATATAACTACCCAAATGCCACCCACCCCGGGGGCAGAAACCCCTCCACTGGCACCCAAGTCGACGACAGTGCCAGCTCCCGTGCTGAACCTCGCGCTGGCCGAGGCGCTGGCACCCCGGGTGGGCGTCGATCCTAGTGCCATCGCGGCTATCGAGCCCACAACTGACTTCCAGGATCTCGCGCTGGTCGGCCATCTGAGCAAGTCGCGCTGGATGCTGAACTGGTTCTACTTCGATGGTACCGGCGCTGCTGACATCGAACGCCTCCGCCAGGGATGTTACTCACTAGTCCAGCACTTCGACATCCTCCGTACAATCTTCGCCCACCACGCCGGTCAATTCTGGCAAGTGGTGCTCCATGGGTTGCAACCCTCCTTCCGCGTCGAAACAACTGCCAATCCCGTAGACTTTACTCAAAGCCTTTACAACAACGGCATTGTCAATGATTTCCAGATGTCGGAGCCCTTCGTGCAGTTTGTGCTGGCCGTGCATCCTGACGGGCAGTCTCACCGGCTACTGATGCGCCTGTCACACGCGCAATACGACGGAGTGTCCCTGCCGACACTCTGGGAATCCCTCCAGCGCGCCTGCCAGGGCCAGGCGCTTCCTGCCACACCCTCCTTCGCGCAATTCCTCCAAGCGACTACGCCCGCTGACCTCACCGCCGCGCGCTCGTACTGGCGTACGCTCCTAGCTGATGCGCCGGAGACCCGCTTCGTGGCACACTCTAAGCCGGCTTTACGCGATGATTCCCACGATTGCGTCCTCCATGTCACTCGACGCCGCATTCCTGTCATCTCTCTTTCTCAATATGGCATCACGGCAGCCACTGTCCTGAAATCCGCTTGGGCAGTGCTGCTGGCACGCCTAGCTGCTTCTTCTGACGTTGTCTTCGGCCACACGGTCGCCAATCGCTCTGCCGCGACAGTTGAAAACATTGATACCGTCGTCGGGCCGTGTTTAAATGTGGTTCCGGTGCGCGCACGCCTCCAGCCAGGGCAAACAGTGCTGGAACTTCTGCTCGCACAGCAGCAACAGCAAGTTGCGAACTTGCCACACGAGTCCCTTGGCTTCCGGCAGATCATCCGTGACTGCACGGACTGGCCATCGTGGACGCACTTCAGTAGCGTGGTGCAGCATCAAAATATTGAGCCCGACCGCGCAGTGCTGCTAAGCCAAGACCAAGAGACCCTCTATGAACCTGGCTTCCTGGGGGCTGACCTCGACCTGACAGATGTTTCGGTGTTGTCGACCCCGGTGGATGATGGCTACGTTGACCTGGACCTACTCACCTCATCGGCGGTTATGTCGCCATTCGCAGCGGAGCTGTTAATCGACCAATTCAGCGGCCTGTTGCGCTTGTGGGCAGTCGCCCCAGTCGAAAGTACGCTGGCTTACGAAAAGGAGACGTGCCATGCATTGCTGCCCCTGCCACATAATGAGCTGCTTGCAGTCGACGGTGTAATGAAGAACCCTCAGCAGACCTCGGACTCGAACGTCCGAGCAGCGGTGCTGGAGGCGTGGCGCACTGTCCTTCCCACCAGTCTTCAAACCGATGAAGGCAATGTGGACTTCTTCGAGGCGGGTGGCGACCTGGTGAATATGGCTCAGCTTGCAAGCGAGCTGCACGCCCACGGTGTCGGGGCTGGTGTGCGCCTAGAGACGCTTGTACAGCATTCTTCCCTGGATGCCATGGTTCAAGTGCTCCTGTAGTCACGGCCTGAGCTGTGTTTTCGCATTGTTTGCGTTATCCTTGTTTCTAAAATGATCTGTTACTCGTTCTTGTTGATTGCCTTGTCACTGCTCTGAAATGTGTCTTGTTCATCTTCAATTGCTGTTTGTTTAGTATATATTTTGTTTTGAATTTAGACTGTCTTACCCTTTCTTCAGAAAATATTTTTAACCAGTAGATTATCTCAAACTGTGCTAATCTTCTCCCGTCTCACTGGTCTAAGAACACTTTTCCAAGAATTTCCGGATGAGAACGGCTATGGATTCTGGACCTAGTAAAGGCCGAAGGCAATGAACATTGTGAAGTTGCTATTCCTGGTCAATTAAGGCATCGGGCTGAGAAAAGGTCTTGAAATAAGTCCGGGCTATCAGTGTCCCGTAAGAAGTGGAAGCTACCTCGCTCTATCACTGTATGGGCTCAGGCTGAGCCGCTAAAGGACCCAACGCCAGCTAACCCCATCTCCCCTTTACCTTTCTCACCAGGCGAAGATAATAGCAAGGCATCTACCTAAAAAACTACCCCTACGAGAGAATCATGAATTGGGATTTTGCACAGGTGAAAGACACCTACCTCTATGTAGAACCCTTTTTTTTTCCCCCCACGAGACGCAAACACTAATCTAGCCTCTGCGCAAACCGCATCTCGTTTCTCCCGAAATCGTGTACCGATACGACGTTTTTCAAAAATGGCACGCCTAGGATATTCAACACAATGTCCCCATACGCCACAGTCTCTGATGCCACTAAGCTTGACACACAGTACCCATCGCCAGTTTGATAGATGAGATCCTGTCCTTCATGGTAGAACGTCTGATCCCCAATATTGACTCCAAATATAGGGGCTTGCGCATCACAGTCGACAACAGACACGCCCAAGGCATTGTTATAGACAGCTGGTGGGTCGAACAAGGCGTTGATGGGATCTACGACTGCAGCTGGCAGATAACTGAACTCGTTACCGGTATCTGTGAAGGCCTGGAATGCCACATCGTACGTGATCATAGTCTCCGTCGTTGAGGTGTGACCTTCCCGGGGGCTCGATCCAAAAGTCACGCCAGACACGAGAATAGCCCAATAGGATCGGGCACGTTTGCCAGAGGTAAACATGGGCGGAATGGTGTCGATAATTTCCACCGGGACCGTAGAAAATTTTGAGTCATAGGCCACTGGAGGGAGATCGCCCAGGGTAAGGTAGCCACCGAAGGTTGGGGTGGAGATGTTGCGCGGCGTATGCGCGAGGGCAATACTGAAGTAGGACTCCGTGACGAGCCCTCGCTCGTACATGGTGTTGAAAAGGGGGCTGTAAACTTTCCGATGGAACCAGAATGTCGAGTTGTCCGTATGGTTCCATGGGTGCGCGGAGGTGATGGAGGGGTAAGCGAGGCCCAAGACGCCGCTGTTGATACCGTCGCCCATCGGAGTGCTATGGTCGGCGATTCCAACGGCTTGCGCGGGAACAGTGATGCCAGCTAAAGAGACATCCTCGTACGCCATGACCCCGCAGGCAATGCCATTGCCATACTTCACGCCAAACCTCTGATCGGGGATAACACGGTAGGTGCTCGACGGCTTGTATGTTTGGGGACCGTACCCACAGTCTGCTTCGGCGATCTCGAGATTGGTTGTCTCGTTGATGCACGCGAAGCCATTCCTGACCACATATGTGTCACTGCTGCCGGTGTCCACAAGAAGCTTGAATGTTTGATTGCCGAAATTCACGTCGACGTTGAAGGTCGTGCCATATTGCGCAGAGAGCAGCGAAGCGGTATTGCGGGATGCTGGGTGGAATGTCAGTGGAAGCGTTAATTGACCCCCTGCGACGAGTGACGAAAGCTTCATCTCGAGCACCGCTAGACTGATCAACCGGGGATGAAATAATTGCCACGTCAAATTGAGGGGGCTGACGGCTTGGCTTATACGAATCGGCCTAAATGGAGTTGCCTACTTAAGCTAGCCCCGCCTAATGTAATCCAGCGCTTACTCCGCCTTGCACTACAACTCTCTGCGAATACCTACATTTTTCGGCTATCTGCCACCTTTGAACAATTTCAGGGTTAGTCGGCAATTTTGAAATTACCTATGTCATTTAGTTCTTGTTTAAATTCAGTTATTATAACTTCTTGGCATTGTCTCGGGAGTAACATTCCTTCAGAAAATCCGGAATGATGGTAACGCAGCCTTTGACGGTCCCTAATTCATGGCCCCATGTCAAGTGGAACCTGAAAATAATAATCAGGGCTATTATCAATGATTGGTTAAAAGAAAGTAAAAACGAACTTTTCAAACACTTGATTGGACTGCAGCATCGGCTCAAGCCCTAGAGCCAGCAAATACAGCCAGTGACGTCCCAATTAGTACTATTGGCTCTTCATAAAATCAATGATGAGAACTTCCAATCGACAGTCTGTGCAATAGTCATTAAATATCCCTTGGGTTGACTAGAAATTGCTCTCAGGGCTTCGAAAGAAGCAGGTGTTTCGCCTATTCGGTTCTTACATGCCATGGAATGAGAATAAGCTCCATCTTGGCCGACCTATTCTTACCCCTCTATCCTGACGAATATATTGGATTTCCGAGAAACGCTTTCGTAGAATACGGAACTTTATGGGCTCAACCTAGCAGTGTTTCCCTCCTCGTCACTTTCCGACAAGTCCTATAGGTGAGGCTGGCATTTAAAATTCAAGAGATGTAGAAGATTTGCTCACCTCGTCATCTATGGCCAATGATATTTCTTAAACAATGCAGGCTACTTGTCAAAAGATAAGTGAGGTTCCATTGGTTCTTGATTCTTAGACTATCTTCATCACCGCAATAGATCTTTACATTGGGGTCAGAGAGTTGCCCCCACCATCTACTCTCTTCACCACAGATTTGTCGTTATCATGCTCATTTAGATTATGAAATTGAAATTCAGAGGTACCTGCCAAATAAAATCTCTGATCGTGAGCCGCCATGGCCGGGACCAAGGCGAGATTAGAAATCTTCTACTAATCAGAGGCTCCCTTCCCGTAAACATTTACTTCCATCTTTCCTGCGGCCTATAGATAAGTGTGAGATTTTCTTCTTTTCTAC
Organism: Penicillium sp. IBT 18751x; assembly: GCA_028828935.1. Lineage (NCBI taxonomy): Eukaryota > Fungi > Ascomycota > Eurotiomycetes > Eurotiales > Aspergillaceae > Penicillium > Penicillium sp. IBT 18751x. Next base: position 1,865,531 of record JAQJZS010000001.1, on the reverse strand, counting down.
CGTGACCGCTGTATGTACATGACAATGGGCCACCCGCTAAACATCGGCGTAGACTCCTCTTATCTGCGGGGACAGTGCGGGGCATGCATCCTCAAGTCGCTCCCATCCAAGATTCCTCTGACCGGAGCGTTGGTTATATTAAGACGCCCTCTCTCTGATAATTCACAATGCGGTAGAGTATAATCATATCTCACCTACCTTGTGTTGACAAGCCACGCTATTTATACACATATTGTCCCGCCTAAATGGATTCTGTCGCAGCCAATAGTCGGAGACACCCAAAAGACCTGGACATGGTTGACCAGGTTCTCAATGGTCACCATACTGGTTTCCGGCGTATCCCTGACAAGGTCCCACCTATCGCACTACTGGTCCTTATTGTCGAGGTATATGACCCCGACCACTGCAATTTGATAGACAATTTCGAACACTAACACCTACCAGCTTGGCGAACGGTTTACTTACTTTGGCCTCAGCGGTCCAATGCAAAACTACATCGCGTGTGTGAAGTCAATGTTTAAAAAGAGTGAATACGTGAAGGGAATTCATCTGACTTGTATTCAATATCCAGCAATCCATATGATCCAGAGTCAGATCTTCCCGGTGCGCTAGGCAAAGGGCAAGCGGTCGCCTCCGCGCTCGGGAACTTCTTTAAGTTCTGGGCTTATTCCTCCACCATAATCGGCGCAATTATTGCAGGTACAGTCTAAGTGTTTACGAACCAGCTTACAGCACTTGATTGATAATACAACCAGATCAATATGTCGGCAAATTCAAAGCCATAACAATTTCTCTGGGAATTTATATCATTGGATTGATCATCCTAGTTGCCACCTCAACACCGGCCGGAGTTCAGAGTAATGCTAGTTTCGGTGGCTTGGTTGTTGCAATGGTCATTATTGGCTTGGGAACAGGTGGAATCAAGGCCAACGTAACTCCCATGTGTGCTGAACAGTATCAAAATGCACAACCAGTTCTGAAGATGCTCAAATCAGGCGAGCGGGTGATTATAGATCCTGAATTAACCGTCCAGCGACTTTTTATGTGGTTCTACTGGGTCGTCAATGTCGGCGCCCTGTCCCCCCTGATTACAGTCAATGTGGAAGCGAAGAAATCATTCTGGCTTGCATATTTGATTCCATTGATGTAAGTTGGGAAGAAACCATGGAATTTTCCACACACGCTCATGGCCGGTAGCGCAATATTTCTCTCGGCTATCATCTTCTTATCCGGCCAGAAGCGATATGTTAAGGTTCCTCCACAGGGGTCCGCTATTATCGATGCATGCAGAGTCTTGGATATTGTTCGGGGGGAACGTAATTTCGAGAAAGCGAAGCCATCTGCTCTGGAGGCTGCAGGTCGGTTAAGCAAGTATCCATTTGCCTCTTCACCACACTATACAGATCAGTACGTCTCAGACGTCCGTCGAGGCCTCAGAAGCTGCAGGGTAAGGCAATCCTCAATATTTTCACGGGTCATGCTTATAATTCTAGATTTTTTTATTCCTTCCATTCTATTTCGTTTGTTGGGTTCAGATTTGGAACAATCTTATCTCACAAGCTGGTCAAATGGCATTACACGGAACGCCCAATGACCTTTTGCAGAACCTAGATCCGATCGCCTTGTGTATTTTTATTCCACTTCTTGACTGTCAGTCCGAACATGATGATATCGACAAAACGTCTACTCACGCTTGTACTCTTAGTGGGCCTTTATCCATTCCTTCGCAAGTTCAAAATCAACTTCAGTCCAGTCTGTCGTATCTTCACCGGATTCCTGCTTGTCTCAATCTCCATGGCCTATGCCAGCGCGTTACAGCATTTCATATATATCTCTCCGGCAAACAGCATACACGTCTGGATTCAAGCTCCTGCGTATATCCTTGTGGCTATCTCCGAAGCTTTTGTCATTGTGACAGGCTTGGAACTTGCCTTCACGCAAGCCCCGAAAAAGTGAGTCAATCGTCGCTCAAAGAATTCCTCATCTAATGAGATCTTACAACAGTCTGAGGTCTTTCATCTCTGCACTTTTCTGGCTCATGATCGGCATCGCGGCAGCAATCTGCATCGGTCTAAGCCCAGTATCTCAGGATCCGTACATTGTCTGGATGTATGGATCTCTAGCAATTGTGGGCTTCGTAGCGGGATGTCTATTTTATCTTTGCTTCAGAAGGAGCGACTCGCTTGATCCGGAAATTTCAAGATTCGTCGAATCGAACTCAGTAGAAAGGCATGGGGAACATGTTATCCAGGTTGCTGATGGTGGCAAATACAGTTTACCATAGTTGACAGATCATTGGAATATCCTACATTATCACAGTGTCACCGCTTCTCAGTTTTCACTTTCTTTCTCTTCGCATGTCGACCGCGCAAGTGTTAATGAGGTATGCCGCAGTTTCATGGCTGTTCTTTTTGCTTTTTTCTTTAACGCCTCTCATATTCCGCGAATGAACAGTTCGATTTGAACGCCGTATTCGCGCTGAATTGGTCTAGCTTGGGCTTCTCTCCTCTCCGAGCCAAACATAATAAAGCAGCTTCCCAGGATCAACCTGTTTGACCGTCGACTGCCCACCCGTGGACCCATATCTCCAACGATTCTCCCACGCTGTGCCAAGTCTATCGACGCTGGCCCTAGTGTTCCAGCCCGTTTGTTGCTGAATTTTTTGGAGAATGCGGACGCATGCTTTTCGCTCTGAGTCTACCACAAGACACTGACCCGCGATAGTAAGGAGTTGAACTGCATTTGCCCATGCGATGGAGCATCGATTCGCCAGCGAGTTCGCAACAATCTGGCGTGCGTATGCTTGTGCTTGGCAAATCACATTGGGGCTGGAGAGCACTGAGAGACGACTTGCCTGCAAGCAAGGCGTGCAGATGGTGAGAATAAGAAAGGCAGTATGCAGCATTTGCCACGCAGCGGACACGGGACCGTTCAGGTAACGCACAGACCTGAAGGGATTATCCTCTCCATTCGGAGGTAGAATGCTGAGAGGTGAGCACACAGCTGGCGCTTGGTTCTGGTGGCGCACCAGCTCAGCTTCGAGCTCTTTCCATCGAGCAGTGTGAAGTTGCACGGCATGCTCGTCGGTGTCATCAGGAGTGCGACTCCAGAAATCGTGGACCATCCCGAGCAAAAAAACGACCTTTTTCTGCCATAATTCGAGCGTCCACGTACCTGGATCAGGAAAGTCACCTCCAGGTATCCATTCCTTGGGATTCAGTGCTATAGACTTGCCGGAACAGAGAGATGCAAGAATAATCATCCTACAGTAGATCCAAAATGACTGTATATGAATAATGAAGTTAGTGAACATGATCATAGCATGAAGAACAAGACATACAGCCTGTTCCAAACCACCGCTCGCGCCATGCCAACCATGCATCTTAAGAAGATCTCCTGTTCCCTTGAGGTGCAAGCCCCAATCTGTGGCCTTACTCTCAACCATCTCACAATGAGCTACTAGCAGACAGCTCGCAAAAACCGCAGGATCTGGTCCACTGTTCTGTAGCCGCTTGGACAATAGGTTGATAGCCGCGTTATAATATGTCAAAGCTTGTTCGTGATTGTGTTGATGTTGTTCATTGGCGAGGGAGTACTGGCGGGCCGCAACGGCTACACAGGCTAGTAAGACAAGCTCATCATTCAAAGCGAGCTGCGGCACGATTGTCGAGAAATGTCGCGGTGCATCGTCGAACATGTCGAAGCGAGGACCGATGAAGTCGACGTATCGCCAGAGAAAAAAAGCGTCAGTTGGATCGGTGACGGGGTTCAAGTGATCTGATAGTGCTGGCCGTGGCGACAGCTGCTGGTCTAATAAGACGCTCGAGGCCTCGTCGCTCGTTTCTACAACTCGGTATAGATCGGAGACCTCTTTTGTTTCGTCCACAAAGGTCGCTGTTTCTCCAAACGCGTTGAATTAGTGATTCATTCCCGCCGTGAGAGCAACCGTCGGTGGGTACTGCTAACCTGGACCTTCTACTGGTTTCGAGAAGACGAACTCCTCGAACAAGCCTTTTTCAGGTGCTTTGAATTCAAGCGCAGTGAAGGTGACCACTTGACAAAGGGTGCACTCAACCCCTCGTCGCCTGCATAAAGCACAAGGCCGCGATTGATCACACTTGACGTGGCTCTTGCGGCAGTGCTCACAGGCTTGATGTCAAATGTCAGTTTTCTTCTTCAGAAAGATAAAGATATTTCCTATTTCAATGCTCACCTAGCTTAGATCTCGAGCTAGGCCCTCGAACTTGTTTCGAGAAAGCTTCCCGAAAGGGCGCCATTGCAGAGTCCTGATGGCGCAATTCGGCCAGGATATATGTGTTGAATATTGCGAGCACAGATCAGTCTGGTAGTTGCCCGAAATTCGTGCATGCTTCCTTGGATCCACCTGGAGGAGAATTGAACCGAATGCATTGACCAGCTTTCATACCTTGGCCCGTGCGAAAGACCAAAGGCGGGGTCGAGTTCACGGCATGCGAAAAGTTGGGGTTAGCAATTGGGGTTCAAATGAGCTGGAAACCGTGAAAAGTGGCTTAATAATCACTGCACTATTCCAATTTTCCCATCAAGAAATTCATAAGAATGGGATTCCTATTTACACATGGAATGACCGTCATTTCCTTGGTTCGCCCTGTGTATATAATTGCTCGGCTAGTGGCTCGGTGCATGCTGAGGACGTCTACTTGAACGAATGCTTCAGTAAGCAATACCTTGCAATTAGCATGCTCATCATTCAATACGGTCATGAAACTCCTTTGTTCTATAGTTGGCAGCATTTGCGCTATTTCTTCTCGGTCTCCAGCCCTTTTTCTGATGTTTGAGAAGTATCCGGTCCACGCTGAGTGAGTGGGGGATTACTACGACCTACACCTGCCACTGTTCTTCTCATGCTCAGATCCATGAGGTTGATTTTGCCTGTTGGAGCGGTTCCTGATAGACCGTCTCGGTTTATTCGGTCTTTAATTGAGTTTTTTCGACCCGCGTCTCTTGGCCCGTCTGGCAAACTGGGAACCCGTATGACGACATAGCAGCCCCTACTGGACCGAAACAAGGAGAGCATGCTCTCAGTCTGACGATTTCATGTCGTGATCTAGTACTTCGGAGATAGTAGGATCCTCAGAAAGACCAAGAATTCTCCGGGCTTCCTCAATGGGGATATTGTACGGCATCGTTTTTTCTTTCTTGACCGGGTCACCGCCCGCAGCGAAGATGACATCCTGGAAGCCAAGTTATTAGCTGAATAGGACTCTTCATCGACTGCAAAGTTCAATCTTCACTAGGGTTTTTGGATGATACTCACAAGCTCCTCGAGACTTCTCTTTCTGGTTTCAACCAGGAAGAAGTAGATGATAGGTACGAAGCTGGCGTTGAGGATGGCAAAAATGATGTACTAGAAAGCCGTTAGGTTAGCCACAGACCACAACACATGAAGAAACTGGCATACCGTCTTCCATCCAATATTCTGGAAAGCGGGTGGGATGATCATGACTACCACAAAGCAGAATAGCCAGTTGCCGGCGCTCGCCATGGCATTAGCCTGGGCGCGGCAACGCAAAGGTGCAATCTCGGCACTGTACAAAAATGGTCCTCCGACCCAGGCGAGACCAAAGAAAGTGTTGAAAAGGAACAAAAACCCGACAGCGACCAATTGACAGGTGCGCGAATCTGTGCTTTGCAGCCCAGCAATGATGGCAAAGCAGCAGGACATGCCAACGGTAGTCCACAAAAAGGCCCGACGACGCCCAAGACCCTCTATGAGCAGCACGGATAGAATCGAGCACAGCGCATACTCCAAACCACCCATGGCAGCGATGAGGTGCGATGTGCTGGCGCCGAGGCCGAACGACTCCTGCAAAATCTTATTGGCGTACGTCGAGACCAAATTAACACCTGATATTTGCTGCGCCGATTGCATGAAGACTCCAATGGCGACACGGTGGAAAGTCTTGGTCTTGCCCATTTCCAGCATTTCTCGGTAGGAGAACGGAGCCATTTCAACCTGCGCCTCAAACGAGGCGATGATTGCCTCACGTTCATACACTAGTTCGGGGTGGCTGACAGGCAGGCCGCGAAGCTTTGACAGGTTATACGTGCCCTACAGAGACATTACTTAGTCAGTGACTAGTCTCAATTATTCAGAGGGACGGCGGTATGTCAAGTAGAGCATGAGACACACCTCTTCAACCAGGCCATGTTTGATCAGCCATCGGGGCGACTCGGGAAGAAAATTGATGAATATGAAGACGATCAAGGCTGGGACGAGCTGAATCCCCACGGGTGTACGCCATTGTGCTTGACCCTTTACAAAAAAGAAGCCATAACCAACGAGCTGGCCACAAGCAACGCCAAATGTCTGTAAGCCGCCCTCAATCATGACTAGATCAAGTCAGCCATCCGACTTTCGAAAACGCAAAAAAACAGTGAGTCGTATTGCTTACCCCAACGCCCACGGCTATGCGCTTTCGCACACTCAGACTGCCATGACGGTACCGTGGCAACCTGCAAGCCGAGACCGATGCCGCTGATTACACGACCCAATACCAGCTGAGAGATTACCCAGGCACTGGTCTGTAACGTCCCGCCGAGCAGCATAAAGAGCATGCCGAACCAAACCGTCAGACGACGACCGAGGCGGTCGCCAAGGTCCAAGCAGGCGAGGGCACCGACAAGGGCACCAAGTTCAAATGAGGCGATGACGATGCCTTGGACATTGGCGTTTTTCATCTCAGGAAAGACATCCAAGAAGGGTTTTTCGGTAATCAGACCACCCTGTATTTGTATTTAGACCGAGTGTGCCATGGTGAGAAAGCTGAAGAAAGGTAGTGTACCATAATGCTCATATCGTAGCCGAACAACCAAAATGCACATGCTGCAATACCGGCAACGAGGAAGTTGAGCCTCAGACCCGACGCACCCATGTGGGTTGTATATTTAGTCAATGGGAAAACAGTCATTTTTGCGAAGTAGAGCGCGAACGTGGTCCGGGACTTGTCGTTTTTGGTATTGTTCGAGGTAAATGCGATTGATTAAGATCTGAGACATTCCCTGTAGCAACAACTAGAGACTCCCGACCTTTGACTTGAATATATAGGTTTTGAGAACAGGATTTGATGAGGCGTAGTCAATCGAATGCCAAGGTCTGGGGATTGAAGATTCCATGGCCCCCGGAAGGCACCTAGCTCCGAGGACCTTGCCCAGCAAGCCAAAGTGGCGGCGAGAACGATTCGCAAAGGACCTACTATATGGGGTTCAATATTGCGGAAGGCAGTCATCGCCGAGAGACGATCGCCGGCTTTGGTGTGGGGAAGCCAAACTCGGGCGCAACTTGCGGACCCTAAGTGTGTCGGGGTCGACTGCCTTCCGGGGACGACCCTCGTAGTGAACACCGCACGCTCGGCCCCTCACACCTCCACAGTTCGGGGCTTTCTCCACTTATTCATATTGACTTTGATAAGTTCCAAGGATTTCTCAGAATCAAAAGGACCCCGCAAGATGGGGATGGGAAGTGTGGAGATGACAGTGGGACATGATTCTGTCTGCGGAAGGCAACCGAGCCCGTACCGCTGTTGAAAATGAGGTAGAACGGGACTTCTATCGTGGTTCTCCCAGCAAGATATATAAGTATGCCAAACATGTGATTGTGTTCGTCTGTTTTTATCGCAGCAGAATCTTTCGCTTCATGACCTGTAGCTCAAGTTGCGCATTGCCAGTACACTCGACGACACGATGCCTTCCGCTTTAAACCAGTCTTACGGTAAACCGCTGTAAGTATTTCTTTAACTACTGAATACATCCGTTGTGCGAAGAACACTTCGTCGTTTACAATATTGTGGTGATGTGGCTGAATCTCCAACAGATCACTTAAGGTCATTGGCCACAATGCAGGCACGTCCATGGATGGAGTCGACCTCGTTCATGTCCACTTCACCCAGGATGGCCCAACGACGCCGCTAAAGATGCAGCTTCTGCGCTATGGAGAATATCCTATGCCTAAAAAACTCAAGGCAAGGGTCATGAGGCTCATCAAAGAGAACACTACGACGCCCGAGGAATTAGCCATCGTCAACATCCAGCTGGGTGAAGTCATAAGCGATGCCGTCAATTGGTTTGCGGAGAAGAACAATTTCAGCTTGGCCACGGACGTCGACTTGATCGGTGGCCAGGGTCAGACTATCTGGCACTTACCGTTGCCGGAGCTCTTTGAAGGCAACCAAAGCCGAGCGCATCTCGACATGGCGGAGATTGCCATCATAGCCGCTAGCACTGGCGTGACCTCGCTTGGTAATTTCCGGGTGTCAGAGATGGCTCTCGGTCGGCAGGGCTGCCCACTGTTTGCGGCTCTCGATTCCCTCCTACTGAGCCACCCCACGCTCAATCGCGCGGTGCAGAACATCGGCGGTATCGCAAACTTTTCTATCTTACCCCGAGGTGCTGTTGAAGAGTGCTACGACTTCGATACGGGACCTGGCAACGTCTTCATCGATGCGGCCGTGCGGTACTTCACCGGCGGGGAACAGGAATATGACAAGGACGGTGCAATGGGCCAGAAGGGGAAAGTCGACCAGTCTGTTGTCGATAAAGTGCTGCAGGGGCCATACTTCTTGCATGATATACCGAAGACTACCGGCCGAGAGACGTTTGGGGATCGGATGGCGGAAGATATTTGCGATGAGATGCTGAGCCGTTAAGTTTCACTCCTCTAATCAAGTCAGGGTTTTTCGGCTGACTGAAAGTGACACTGCAGGTGGAGCTACCCCGGAGGATTGTGTTGCCACCATTACTCGCATCACAGCTAAGTCCCTGGCTGATGCTTACGAACGCTGGGGTCCACCTGGGGGCGTAGACGAGATCTACATGGGCGGCGGTGGATCATTTAATCCCAACATCATCAATTACCTAAAGCAGCGCTTGCCCAACACCCGCATTGTTCCCATCTCCGAGATTGGGATTCCTATCGGCGCGAAAGAAGCCCTCGGCTTTGCGCTGTTAACGCTCGAGTGCTTCGTCGGACGACCCATGATTGTGCCCAAGAGGACCGAATCGGACCGTCCAGGAGTAGTCGGCCAGATCCAGCCGGGTCGGAACATGCATCGTATCCGACAGCACGTTGCTCAGGTGAGTTGATCTTCCTCTGACCCTCCAATGGCTATTCAGCCACTGTACTGGATCATTTGACACTGATATCGACGACAGTTTTGGGGTGAATTTCCCGAGGAGAATGTGAAGTGCACAACAGAGATGATTCTTCTGCCTTCTCTATGCAACGCGTAGGAAATCTTGTGGGAGCTCAGTCATTGAAGACGGTCGTGACTTCATACCTGCGAACACCCATTGCGTATGCCACGATAGCAGCTGCACTCAACAAAATGCAAGGGCCTAGAGATCGTTAAAGACCTTTCTTTCGCGACTTTTCCTCTAATTTCACAATAATTCGAGGCCCCAAGACCTTGTCGTAGCAGCAGAATATGGTAAGGCATATTCAAGAGTACTGCAGTGAAATCAAGAATACTACAAATATCTTCTTTGCTTCTCATATTACTGGGTAAACATGATCACTTAAAGTTCCCTCTGGGCCAGGCCGAATAGACTGCAATGACCTCATGCGGCTAATTCGTACATTGGTTGTGCCGAAGTATGATCCAGGACTTCCCACATGGACAAGGCCAGCGTGGCGCTATCTATTGAGTTGTGTGATTGTGCCCTCATTTGGAGTTCAACGAGAAGATCCTGCTGCTCAGGGGTGTGCTCATTTCTACTAAATGATCGAAAAGCGGCGAAAAGTGACCAAATAAACTGCAGCTCAGACCTTGCCTGTAGATGTGCGTCAACTACACTCTGCAGCATCACGACAGAGCTATTTTCCGGAATGCCGGCGCCTTGGTGCTGAAGGACGATCTCATTTTGATAGATTTGTAGTATTAAAATATGGCAATATCTTCGAATGTGGCTTTCTCTTCGCTTGCCACTCTGGGAGCTCACTTTTCCTCCAAGACATGCTCACTTGCAATCGGAGAGGGTGTCGAGACAAGACAGTTACAAGCGACGGTAAAGCTGTGTGGATAGCAATCGATGTGTTCTCGATACGTTTGAACGGCCAAGGTCTGTGCAGCTTTTCGTCTGATCCGACGTGTATCGTACTGATAATGTCGGCGTTCTGTGGCCAAAAATTCTTGTTGGGAGTCATTGATTGTGGTATATTCCCGGCCTGAATGCTTACACCACCTCCAATTCCACTCCATATTCCAATTCAAGAAGAAGCACATTCTCTGGTCCGCTAGATGGTATTGTACAGTGGCGGGTTGAAACTTGTTCCATCTCTTTTGATCTAAGGCTAATGCAGTTTCTTAATCTCCTGGATGAGTCAGTACTTCATGTGTCTTTCTGTCAAATTCTGGAAACTCTACTTGTCTTTTTGTCGATTAGGATTGTTTACGGCTGAATCTTCCACGGCTTGCAGATAACCCTAGGAAACACAAGCTATGGCCATCCATTGGCTGCACAAAAATTTCACAGTTTCGGGAACAAAAACATGTGGTGCCTTTCTCCATTTTCAAGGCTCTAACTGATTGTCACACGTGGCTCATTTGTTTGTTTGAACAATGTTATGCAGTGTTGCCTGCAGCACAGCTGGCATATTAAGCTCGAGCACCTCCAAAGGCGCCATAGTCGAAAAGGCTCTCAACGAAGAATTAAGCGCTCGGTTCTCACTTGGCATCTTAGAGTGTTTCTCCTTCCTCTGCATTTTTTGAGCCCTGCTCATGTCAAAGGCTACATTGTCTACGTATTTTCTAAGAAGATTTAACCAAGCGCATATGACCGTAGGGTGTGGAGAACAGGTCCTTCCCGTCCGCTCAGCCGTACTTAAGCCGCTAAGTCTGCATGGCCAATTCTCGAAGAGTCCTTGGCTTCTAAAAAAACGATGCAAGCTTGCCTAGGGTGAGTGTGGGTGAGTGTGGGTGAGATGTCTGGAGACTGGAGTGCGAGGGGTGAGAATAGGGCGAGACTGGGATGAGAACGGGGTGAGAGGCCCACCCACTCTGTGCACCACATAAAAGGATAAATATCGGTCCAAAGGTGCTTTCTTTACTTTGTTCAAGTCTACAAAAAAAAAGTTTACTGAAATGGGGATGGCCGAGGGCGGTCTGACCACGCAGGCCGGGCAACACACCCACATAACTACTCCCACTGTGGGTCTAGGAGGAAAGACTATAGGGGAGGAGAACATATAGGGGTGGATTGAAAGAGTAGATGTGTCTGTCTTGCTTATCCTACGCATAGAAAGTCTTATATATCACAAAATCCTTTGTCATCCAATAGACCGCTCCCTCATGCAGTCAGCAACAATATCTAGATGGGGCGTGACTGATGACTTTGTTTTCTCCAGTCTTTTCATTAATTTTACATGATACCTTTTTATCCTGCATTGTACCCCCCGTGTAGCCGGGAATTTATAGATGTTGAAGAACTGTCCTACACCTGTCATCACTATTCAATCCTAGAATTGTCGTACAAACACCCCTCATCACTCACTATCCCATCCCAATCTTCGATTTTACATTTAGTTTTTGTTATCGTATGAAACCTTCGGCTTTTAAAATTCATCTACCAGTGAGGAATATACTTTGACCAGCTCACTGTCTTGAACGCACTTTCTGGTAAACTTCTCAGTCCAATCAAATCCTCTACGAGGATGAAGATTCGAGATGAACAATACAAAAAGCAAAGCAAGACATTTGGGAGAAGCACCTTTAACGGAACTGCCAAGTCTGGATCTCGATCGGGGTGGATATTTCTCAGTTTCCATGCAACCCGCTGAAAGAGCTTATTTGGAGGGTTCTCAACGCATTCCACGTGTTTGGGAAGAATGAACACATCAGCATACCAGCAGATTAGCGCACCTACAGAACCAAACAGGACTTGATAGACTGCTGCAATACGCCAAAGTAGCATCTCCGTAGGCGTAGGAAATTCAAAGTTCCAGGCAAACATGAACATGCAAGCAAATAATAGCAAACAAGGACCAAAAATAATCTCCGCAATTCTGTCAAGACGTAAGAAGTTATCGGAGGGTATGCGATCGTAAGGCTTAGTACTTGGTCGGGCGAAAATTGGAATATGTAAATAGTGCAGGATCTGAACGTAGTAGCGCCACAAGCGACTGCAGAGCCATTCATTTCGGGAAAGAAAATCGAGCGGTGTTTGATGCCATTCCTTCTCGGGGCGTGGACGGCATTCTGAGCGGATAGTCGCGATAGGAGTATTTGTATGAAGAATTATGGAGCGGGATATGTCTTGAGGTTTATGGCGCCAGCAGGATGAAGTGAAGAAGAAAATAATAATAAAAGATAGGGTGGTGATCTCAAGAGTAGTGAGAAAAAGATGTTGGGCGGCGCGGATTATGCAATTGATCAAGAACCAGGCTGCTTGTAATGATGCAATCATCCTAAGAAAAGGTTAGATATGACCTCTCCATATAAAAACTAGCGCTCTGTCTAAAAGAAGGGGGAGCACAATACAAGGAGGTTAGGTTAGCTCACCTTGCCAAGCCATCTGATTTGCTTTTATCCTGTATATCTTCCACATCCAAATCTGGATAAGGAACGTATCCGGCTTTTACCAAATGAAACAGCTGTTCAGCGTCAATAGGAAATAGCTCGCTTCCGGGGGATTCAAGGAGAAATCCCCCCATGTCAGCGAAGAATGCATGGGTCATAGTCCAGTTCCCGTAACCAGCATGATGGAATTTCTACCCGATTGATCAGATTAGCATCTTTGAAAATTTTGGGAACAATGATACACACCTTGGATGATGTCCGAGCGGATGACCACTGCCCAAGAGCGATAACCAGCAAGAACTCTGGTCCAAGAAGGCCGATAAGGAAGAGATTAATCTTGCCCAATCCTCGTTTAAACACTCCGTCTGATCTCGAAGGAATATTAGGATAGACAGATGACCAGCAGCAGAGCAAGATAGTCAGACTGCAGGTTGAGAGGATGGCCCACGTTCCTCGTCCGTCGGGCTCGGCGACCCAGCCGAGGTTGCCCTTTGTATTTGTAGACATCGTTGAGTGCAGTCTGAAAAGTAGGCTTCCAAGCATCAAACTCAAAAAGAGAAACGAGCAAGTTCAACCTTTTTATCGAGGCAGGCGACCACTGCGCCCGAGGATTGGGGCCATTTTTTGATGAGGCCATAGTGCTTGCAGCCCTAGCCTATCATCACCCATCACTTAGCGCTAACCTAGCTTCGGTCGAATGGGTGGGAGTATTGCGATGTTTTATTTACAGAAATAAGTGCTAGCCTTCAGCGATATGTAGATTTGATTATTGCTCAATCTTACTGATATGAAAAATCGAAGCTGAGAGCTATTTAGCCTTCACAGGAACGGCCCGCAACCTTGAACGTATAATTCAGCATGGGTGAGCGCGGCATAAGTAGAGAGGAAGGGTCATAGCGTGAGGTAGGGGAAGATTTAGCCGGGTGGACACGTCAGCGCTCCGGCATTCAAGGCGGCGAGAGCACTTGCTAAATCTGACAAATCAAGAAAGTGGCTGTGCAACAACATGAAGCACCGAGATTCACTAGTGATCACCCAGCCACTATGTATGTGTGGTCTAAGCCACGGCTGAGCGGATGGGTAGCCCTGTTTTCCACACCCTAGGGTCATATGTAAAAAACTCTGTAATAGTAATATCATATCAAACCGCGGATGTAAGAGTAATTTAGTGAGTGGGCCTCGAAACTGAACATTTCGAAGTGGCAGTTTGCTATCCTTGGCGATGTGTATACTAGCATGAAGGTGTATAGTCTCACCGGCTTGCCCTCTAGCATAGACAGATTGTAGCTTCCTTTTCTTTCTCTCTTTTTTCATAGCTTCAATCTATTAATATCTTCTCTTCTTTTCCTCGATATTCAGAATAAATCCTATCAAAATAATGCTACCTTTCATAAACTACACATATATGCCTAGGCTTTTCTCTCTTTAACCTTAAGTAATTCGTGGTATTTAATATTCTATATATTCGATTGAGTCAATGAAATATTTCATTTCTAGGTAGCGCTGAGCTAAGAACGTACTTTTAGTTTTTAGTCTCGGTATTACGCGTTGGTCACCGTTAAGTGTGAGCTAGTCTCGTATGTAGTATACTTACCACTGCCGTGCCTCCAAGCAGTGCTCGCAACCATATCGCTTCCCAACTCGCTAGCTTTTACATGAGCTCGGATCTGTAAAGTAGTCTTGCAAATTTGTCTAGGGTAGAATTCTTTTTAAGTGAATCACCGAAACAAATCCTCAAATCGAAGGATAGGTATTAAACTAGTCAAATTATGAAGATACTGAATCAACAGTACCCTTCAAGTAATAATGTACGATTGATCGCGAAGAACTAAGTACACAAGCGGGAATAGTGTCCTGACTTACCTATGTCTCCCAACTCCAAGATATACTCCTGCGCATGCTCCAGTAGTCGACGCCGGAGTCACGGTTATATGTATAGCTAACCATCCGATGGTTAGGTGGAGTAATAGTTAAGGCGGTTAGCTATTCTTGTACATAGGAGACCAATCACCTTGGGAAACGGCTCCCTTCTGTCCGTGGGTCTGCTCAGCCCCCTGATCAGAGGGCACGGCGGCTCTGATCCTTCTCTAGTTCCTAAGCATGTGATGACATAAGTCGATGCTTCAGATCCATTAGCTCTTGGTGGCCTAGCGAAATAGCTGTCTTGAATACTGGTCACAGCAGGAAAATAGGTGGATGACGAAATAGTGGAGTGCATGTGGTGGACGGTGCGTGAGATAGAGCGGTGCGGATGTGGGTGTTCGCTGCGGCGGCAGGAAGATTCGACCAAATGTGTTGCCTCCCCTGCCGTCCTTGTCTCGGGGGTCATCGTGGGTTCTTTAAAGTGCTGATAAAAACGCAGCTTTACCGCTGTTGCTGGTCAGTCGCGTTGGTTATTATAGCAGCCCATGACTAGCGAGCGGACATCGTCGGGAGGACGCCGATCTGGGTACGCAACGCTCGAATGTTACCCGCAGCTCATGAAAGTCTGCCTTGGTGGACTTCGTCAAGACGGTGTTTTGGTGGATGATGATATTCTTCGGCTTGTCAATCAGCCGTCGGACCTCCTTGGTTGTCATCCGGCTCATTCCCTTTTCAAGTGTGTGGTCCTCGCCATTGCGGGGTTTTTTCTCGATAGAGAGGTCACAATATCGTGTATTATGGTCTGCAAACCGTTGGCTGAGTTGGCCCGTTCCGTGGGCATTTGTGAGGAGTTCAGGAGGTTCCATAGGCCAGCCATGGGTCCGATATCAACATAGACGAACGATATGACCCACGACTTCTAGCTATACGTGACTCGTGTATCCTAACATAAGAGGATTCACGCCGAAGTTACTCGTAGTAATAGTACTCGAGATGACAGCTTATCTCTTATAGGGGCTTGCGCTATGGAGTCACTAATTTAAAAACCTTCGGTGTACCTATGTGCAGATACTAACACACTATTGTTCAAAGATCTAGCGATCACATCCAATGATCAATGGCCGTAGCCTGGCATAGCGGCCTATGTAATCTTCGCGCCAGCCCGTAGGATGCTCACCTAGTTCTCGTCCAATTATCACCCTGTCTATAGCGCACTCATCCTTCTCACCCTACATTTAGCCGCGACATACCACTTGGTCATATTGAATATATTTGCCTCTTCGGCATATCTTAGCACATACGACCATAGGGTGTGGAGAACAGGGCTTCCCGTCCGCTCAGCCGTACTTAAGCCACACGCCGGCAGGTTAGTAGTTGGGTGGGTGACCACCAGCGAATCCCTGCTGTTGTATGTTTTTGTTTCTGATTCCTTTTTGCGTTATTCACCCAAACTCTCTTGGGCTTACTTCAAACTACCCGACCCTACCCGGAAAGAAAAGTGTCCAGTCTCTAGTAAATAGTTGACCAGGACAATTGGAATTCAATGAGCGATAACCATCTGCAATACACCCGAACAATGAAGACCGCATTTACTGCAGTGCACTGTAGACGAGCGGGGTCCAAGGTGTTTGCGCGGCCCGATTCCTAGTCGAAGAAGGTATCGGCATCCCGCATTACCGAGCTAGGCAGTTCCGAGCCAGGTGATGTCATAGCTCCGATTTAAATAAACACGCTGGCATTTTCAGCGAAGATCGGAATGACATACCCATTTTCTTTTACCAAAAATGATACCTCGGCGGGCCTTGAAGCCATACCTGGCTGAGTTCCTCGGGACAGCCCTGCTCATTGTCATTGGGGATGGGGTTGTCGCCCAATGCCTATTGTCCGACTACCAGTACGGCACCTGGTTGTCCATCAACATCGCCTGGGCAGCTGCTGTCTGCCTCTCCAGCTACTTAGCTGATCCCAGTCCGACTATCAACCCGGCGGTGACCATCTGCACGGCTCTTGTACGGCCATCGGCGGGACAGTGGAAGACCATTCCCGGTAAGCTGCTTGCGCAGTTCCTCGGTGGCTTTGTCGGTGCTGCTTTGGTGTATGTGAACTATCGGTCGGCTATCAATGCTTGGGATCCCGAGTATACTATTCCCGGCGGATCGATCCTGAGTCCCACCGGTCACCACTCAGCGGGCATCTTCTCGACTTACCCAGCTGCGGTATTCGCGTCGAATTGGGAGGCGGTATTCTCTGAGGTGCTGGGCTCAGCTGTGTTGATGTTTGGCTGTCTCAGTATCTCAGATCCAGCAAATACCCAGCGATTCTCTTGTCCGCATCTCTCGCTCTTTCTGCTCCTGCTTATGATCGGTGCGGCATTGGGCTGGCAGACTGGCTACGTATGTTCACTTGAACCACTTGCCATGGTGTTAATTATACTAACAAACTCGTTTTAGGCTCTTAATCCGGCGAGAGATTTTGGTCCGAGGATTTTCTCTGCCATTATTTACGGCTCAGAAGTGTTCACGGCGGCCAATTACTATTTCGTTGTTCCCCTTCTCGCCCCAATTCTTGGCTGTGTTATTGGCGCGATGACCTATGACGGTATTCTCTTTGAGGGAGAGGGATCGCGCATTGCTGATGCGCTGGACAAAGCCGAGGCTCACGGGTCTCTCCGCTTAGACTGATTTGTTGTCTTTGAAAGTTGAACAATAAATTCACCACAACAGATAGAAGGAGGGAAATGGGTAGAAAGTGAATTAGAGGTACGTATGTAAACTGGACATTTCACTTAGGTAAATAGATGTTACACGAGATTCAGTTGGGGCAGCTGAGCTAGAACTTTCAGTGGTATTAGGTTGTTTATGCAAACCTTGGAATCATTGCAAGATCCCAAGGTTCAACAAAGCTTCCATGTCAAGGTTTCAAGGTTAAGAAATCGAAGTCCGTTTATAATTTGTAGAGTTGTATGAGACCTATGTATTTTATGATCGCTTTCATTTCACTTTTCTCTGGGATCTCCATCAAGGTAGACATGGGATCAATTGACCTGGTGAGGAGACTCATCGCTCGATAGAATATCCTCATCAGTCATCTCCAAGCTTGGCTGCGGATGAATAGTATTACTCAAGAAAGTTCTCTCCATATTTTGTAGATACAAACATTCTAGGTTGAGGTCAATGCTCAATGCTCCATCGCAATGATGTCCGCGGCCTTTTCTGCAACAGCAAATACTGTGGCTTGGATGTTTCCACGTGGAATCAAAGGGAAAATACTGGCATCCACCACCCGCAGGTTGCGCGTGCCATATACCCTAAGGTGAGAATCAACGACACCGCCAGTCTCGCGGGGCATCATCGCAGCAGTCCCACATACATGGTAGTGAGCAACTATACGTTCGCGGGCCAGTTCCCGGGCTTGTTCAAGAGTAATGTCAGGTGAAGAGTTCTGCAAGCGGCGGCCACCTGCCTTGAGAAGTGAGGCCATTGGCTCTGTCCATGCAAACTTCTCCAGCCAGCGAACATGGCGTGCGTGAAGCTCCAGATCCAGGGGATGAGAGAAGAAGCGCGGATCAAAGGTCGGATTTGCCATGGTATCAGAGGAGTTGAGATGAACGCTACCGCGTGAGAAAGGTCGATTCAAGATCGCAACGATGCTCAAATAATTCTCGGGTTCGAGCATTCCAAAGATCCCCTTAGGGCTTGGGCCTTTCTCTGGCAAGAGCTGGAATGGTGCCAGCGTATATTGACCTGTAGGTTCATCTACGTCTTCAAGGACGTGACGAAGCACTTCGTACTGTGCAGCTAGGCGGGGCGAAGTCTCCCTTTTCTGCAAATGCTGATCAATGATGGACTTTAGTTCGCTGTTTTCCTGGTCCGAGAGCCTTGTATACGCAGAAGTCAGAGGGCAGATGCCAAGTGGACCTGCTCCTGATTCTTTCCAAGCTGACATCGCAGCAACTGCGACTTCCGGGGTTCGCAGTGCCTCGCCGGTAGGCTGTCCATCTGCGGCCTCCCAGCTGAACGGGACAAACCCATGTTCCTGGAGGTTCTCTCCAACGTTCTCATTCTCCACTACGGGCTCAATGCCATGAGCCCGAAGGAGAGAGCCATTTCCAATACCGGACAGTTCTAGCAAGTGAGGTGTTTTGATTGCGCCTGCTGCTAGAATGACCTCCTTCTTGGCTGTGACCATTTGTTGGACGCCATCCTTGCCAATGAAACGAACTCCCGTGGCAACGAAATCCTTGTCACCCGTATTTTCAAGAAGAATCTTTTCTACCATAGCTTCTGTAATGACTCGCAGATTTGATCGTTTGGCCACTTCCTCGTTGTAGTATGTCACACCAGCATGGCTGCGCGTTCTGGAGGCGGGGTGGATACTCGCTGGGCCACAAAAGGCCCCTTTCGAGACACCAGACATCGGATCGCCCGTGATCGGTAAGTTGAGGTTCTCAAATACCTTAGGCCACGCGCCCAAGAAAGGTGGGAATGGACCATCACCAAATGAAACCTGGAGTGGCCCCGAGGTTCCCTGGACAGTCTGATTGATATACTGCAGAGACAATTCCTCTTTGGTTTGGGGTGAAGGCGGAGTGAAAGTCTGGGACTTTTTGAGATAAGGCGAAAGCGATTCCCAGTTCCACCCCTCGTTTCCTAATTTCTCCCACGAGTTGAGATCAGCTCGGCTGGGGTAGATCACCATCCCAAGGTTGATGGCTGAGGAACCCCCCAGTGTTCGTCCACGAGGCTCGGCGAGGCATCGTCCATTCAAATGTTCCTATATACGCACAACAGTCAGTTCACTGGAAACACACCATGAAATTGCGGCCGTTCTGGAGGCCCAAAAAAAGAATCAAGGAATCTGTACCTGAGGGGCACTGGTTATACACCAATCAAAGTCAGGGTCGAAGTAAGTCGTTGCCGCAAGGCCAGGAGCGGCAATTCTAGGATCATTGAGACGGTTGGCTCCAGCTTCGAGAACCAGGACACTGATTGCGGGGTTTTCAGTCAAGCGACTGGCGACTACCAGACCAGACGTGCCACCACCGACGACAATGTAGTCGTACTGCTGACGGATTCCTTCAATTGAAGAGGTGTCAATTGATGACATGGCGCTTACGATTGAATCGGGAGTAAACAAGGGGTATAATTGAAGTGTATTTGTGTCTTGCGAAGAGTGGGGGGTACACATAAGTTTTAGTCAACAGGTGTTTCCATTTCAAGAGCATCACAGAACAGGTCAAGCGTCAATAAACCGGCATGCTTCAGTCTCAGGAAGTTACTGCTTACAGAAAGAACTGGGGCGCTTTTCACCCGAGAAACAGCCACAAATCTCCATTGGGTCCAGATAAGCACTATGAGAAAGCCGTTCACTTAGCGTAAAGTCCAATTCCCGACGACATTGTCCATCGTTGCTTGAAAAGGGTTAGGGTGGAAAGATTGGCAACAAGTGAAAGTCAGCCCCGGGGGGGAGACAGCGGGAAGGCTTAAGCCATCTGGGACTGTGGCACGTGCACTCATCACTGTGAGGATGGCGACTTGGATTCTGGCCCCCAACTATCAAAAG
Source organism: Penicillium sp. IBT 18751x (assembly GCA_028828935.1). NCBI lineage: Eukaryota > Fungi > Ascomycota > Eurotiomycetes > Eurotiales > Aspergillaceae > Penicillium > Penicillium sp. IBT 18751x. Next base: position 1,845,555 of record JAQJZS010000001.1, on the reverse strand, counting down.
TACCGCTTCCTTCCGTCGGGATTTAGCTGGAGAACACCAATGAACGTAATCTTCAGATTTACCCTTGCGGAAATACCCCGAGGACTTTCCACCACATGGACCCCGTTGAAGTGAATTAGCTTTTTTTTCCCCTATGCATAGAAATTAGATAGTTCCCTCAAAATAAGCATGGCATGCTTCATCTGCCGGGTTTCTGCAAAGTCTAGGGACAATAGGCGTCGCTGCAGCTCTTCGTCATGGGGACTACCACCTATGCTCTGGATACGCCGTTAACTCGGAGTCCAGTAATTGCAGTGACTGTTCTCGGTGCCATTGCGACAATAACCACAATTTTGCGGTTTGTTGCGCTGCATTCAAGGCGAGTGAGCCTCGGGGCGCCCGAGTATCTCATCGTCGGGGCATTAATAAGTCATCCTCTGACCCTGTTCGAACCACGAAATCTAACTTTCACCCCTAAGCAATTGTCTACGTGGACATCGCCATTGTGTTCATTCGTGAGTGTACTTCTTGGCCTGGTGTATCGTCGGTGCAATCTACTCACACAAACTTTCAACAGTTACCATCGTTGGAGGCGCAGGTCGAAAAGTTACCGAGATTGACCCTTCTTCGGTCATCATTACGCTGAAGGTATTATGAAAAAGCAAAGTCTAGACTTTGCAGTTCTCAGGACATGCTGACGACCTGAGCAGACAATATTACCTCTCGAAGCTCTGTATGGAATTGTGCTGGGATTGATCAAGTCTTCTATCATGCTCTTTTACCTGCGTATCTTTGGCACCAAGAAAAGTTCTCGAATTAGTATCTTGGTTACAATGACTATAGTTTGGATGTGGGCAGTCAGCGTGATTCTCGAGACGTTTCTTCTTTGTCGTCCTTTGGCATACAACTGGGATACCTCTATTGCTGGGACCTGTGGCAATCGCAACGCGACATATGTTGTTGCGGGAACGCTGAACCTGGTCACTGATCTGATGGTTATGGCGCTTCCGATTCCTCACATATGGAAACTCCAGCTCTCGCTTTCCAAGAAAATTGCTCTGTGCGGTGTGTTCAGTGTGGGCTTGCTGTGAGTTCCTTGTGCTTGTCGGTGTGCACCCACTTCTGCGGTTGCAACGACTATGTCCCCTTCAACGTGATATAGCTGACATCTATGTGAAATGCCTGCAGGGTCTCAATTATCAGCATCATCCGACTCAAGTCGCTGATGGATATTGACTTCTCCGACATCACATATTCGGTCCAGATGGGAGTTATGTGGACCACGATCGAGCCCGAGCTCGCCATAATTTGCGCAAACATGCCGTTCCTGAAAACCATCTTGTCAAGAATGGTTCCTGGTCTTTTCTCAACCGGGCGCGCCAAACAGAGTGCTTCTGGTCAACAGACATTTGAAAGACTCGAGGAGCAGCAGTCGAACAATATTTATCCGATGAATCGAATCGGTCACCCGGCAGTTCGCACAAATATTTCCAGCGCGAATACTACGGAATCACAAAGAGGTCTGTTCGATAAAGATGATGATATCCCTGTCTTTCCCAAGGGAAGTCACGAAGATCTTCAGTCAGAGGGGAAACACGGTCTTAGAACTTCTGCATCGGACGGGATCAACGTGACCAAAAATTTTGTGATACAGTATCGTTCTTCAAAATAGGCAATAATGCCAACAATCGAGCTCCTTTTCCCCTACGAAGTAAATCATAACAGGTTGTGATATGGCAATTCTATGGATATCTTGCTCCGTCAGCGATAATTTATATGGCTAGGTTTGAGAGCGGACAGGTATCATAGACCAAAGTCCTCACACCGCCAAAACAAAACTTATTACGCCACATATCATTAGACCACATTCGGAGACCTTGCTGATCGATTGAGTTTTAGCATCATGATGAAGAATTTCAGCAGTGCCAAAGGCGAGGTAACGAGGCTCAACCGGAGTCTGAATGTAATCACATACGTCGTTTTTGGTGGGGGAAGCATTGATCATAATAAAGTTGTGTTAAGGTTATTTGCAGTATTTTCTCTCAGTCGAGGACTTGAGCGAAGAGAATAGGTGAGAGCTCGCCAAGTGTGCGAGAACCAGTTAAGTTTCTCATTGGCAACTCTTGCTTCTCTAAGCTCTGATAACTCCCGACCTAATTTTTGTTTTCGCTCGGACAAACCCAATTACCTAGACTGGAACATGAGCCCAGCCAACAGCTTCTGAAACGAGGTTTTGTCCTCACATATCATGAATTCATTTACGAAAGCGGTAATTTAACAAATGGGCCGTTAGTATAGTGGTAGTATGCGCCGTTCGGATTATCAATTATCCAACTGAGTTCACTCAGTGTGATTCGGCGCGACCCGGGTTCGATCCCCGGATGGCCCCCTCGTCTATATTACTCTTTTTGTTTTTTGCATCCATGGTTTACAAAACCTTCAGCTGTTCCAGTGTAATTATAATCTTGTAGTCGAATTCAGGTTGATCATAGACTGCTCAAGGAGTTCAAAGAAGAGTTTAATGGACGAGAGTCTGGTAAACCTGGAAGAAAGATCCAGTAGCGTTCCAAGGCCTTGCTGAAGACACGGAAGCTGTTCGGCCTCGTCTTTCTGGTTCTCGGTGCATTAACTATCAGACTTAATCTCGAATTAACGCATGCAGCAATACTTTTGTTTCGAATTGCATACAAGTCTGAGTGTAGGTCAGAGCAAGCAAGCTTCATGAAAATTGACAACACTCGTCAAGCTCCGCATTCTCGGCATTCGTCTGGCGAAATACCGACTTGGAGTTTTGAACATGGCTCGAAGCTTTGATTGACTTGATCTTTTCGAAGCCAAATATCCCTTCTTCAACACATTGCGTTCTAGTTCATGTAGAAATGGATACCGTAAACCTCGATTGGATCGGCCTTTACGTGGACCTAAACGATCCTCATGAAGACCTTTATCGCCTCTCAGATCTTTCAGGATCAGCGTTGAGTGTATTTAATTCTTAGGCTGTACTTTTTACAACAATGTTTGCCTGCACAAGGTACTTGCCTCTACGTTAGGTCTGCTACCTGTAGATGCAGGGGCTCACATTGCGAATTTAGTATGGACTACGAATCCATGCATTATGCATTTCTACGCTGGCACTCTCTTTTGTCTCTGCTGGGAATTTACTCTGCAGGAATGAAGCAGACCGATCGGCCTCCGGCGACTGGAGACGATGGAAGAAGAGGGTCTTTCTTCCTCTCCATCCGAACATTGATGCATACCCATGGTTTACTGTCCGCAGATGGGCTTGACGTTTGCTTCTGGTCGTTGATATTTATCAAATAAGCTTCAGCTTCTTCTGCTGGTAATAACAATTTGCAAGTCTCATTTTATTTATCATCTTTTTATTAATTCGTGATTTGATTTGTGGGCCACTACTTGAATTCGAGTCTTATTCGAAGCTCAAGGGAATGTAGTCCGAGACTACGAGGCATCTAACGGCAGGTCAAATTCTTTATGAGAAGATGTCGCTAATCTGCCGACATCTCGGTCAACTCGTGACTTGATGCAGTTGGCACAGTGTTGACATGCGACCTGGGGGCAGAACATGTGACCCAGCATTTTCTCTTACACCGGACACATTTGGAGGTGCCACTCACTTTAATCAAGATTCAAGGTCGTCGACAAATCTAAATCTCGCACAGGTGTCAACTGGAAAAGGTGACATTACTCGGGAACTGGGAATGGGGTTTCAGTGCATCACGAGGGGATTACATTCGTTCCCCACTTGACAAAGTACCGCGGGTCCAACTAGGAACAACCGTTGTTCCTGACTCTTGTCTCCTACCACTCACTCTCGAGCATGTTTATGTCGACATAACTTCTCATCATGTTTGGCTGGGGTCCTGGATTGGGTATGTCTCTCCTCTTGGCTTCCTGGAATGTGGCGCTGTGTTCCCCTCATTGTCTACCGCGACATCAACGCTAACCCACTCTCTTCAGCCTTGTCTTCGGCCTCCTCAGAACCTGAGAAGGAACGCACTCCTCCTACGGACGCTACACCCCTTGACTTCCCCGCTTACCATCTCCCCGATGTCGTCCCTGATGACTCCGGCTCGACTCTCCGCGACCTGTTCACCCAACTAGCATCCATCAAGCGACCCCAGGATATCTCCATTGATCGCTTCAAGCCCCTTAACCTCCATGTCGACTCCGATGTCGACGTCCAGCAGATGTTCCCCGCCGACCCGGCGAGCTCATTGCCCCCGCTGCCCTGGGAGGAAGAACCGGAGATCAAATCCGCCGAGGAGGGCGAGGATCAAGCGCGCCCACTGATGAGCAATGGACTCCCTTACCCTCCCCGAGATCGGTTCGAAATCCTCCGCACCGAGTTGTTACTTGATCAAGATGATACCTTCCGTGAGGTGGCTCGTCTACCACCCCGCGAAGGCCGGAGCCGTGTCCGCTTAACACAGTCTAGGAAGTTCTGGACTGGCTTGGAGCGCATGGCGCAGTACTGGGATACAAGTATCGACAATTACTTCGAGCGACCCGTTACTCCGGAGCCGACGCCGCAGCAAACTTCTCCTGCGGAGTGTGAGGCCCAGGGTGACGAGATGCGGACCGATGAGTCAATTCTCGATACAGTTCATACCGATTCGGCCGACGCGATGGACGTGGATGGATCTGAGATGGACGCTGGCACGATCCCAAATGGCAGTGCGGCCGAGGCAAAGATTCCTCATCCGACTGTGATGATGTACACGGGTCGCCGGGTTGGAGCGGGCACGGAGATGCCCGACGACGTACGGGACGACACCATCCGGTCCTTTATTGAGATGGCCGCCTGGCCTTTTGGGTGCCAGGTTACCGTCCCAACGTTACCGCCCCGCCTGACTGTAGGTAATCTGCTTTTCCCAGTGCGGCAGTCCTTCCAAGTAGCCCGCTCTCCCAGAGACCGGCAGATCGCCCGACAGGGTATCCTTGAGGGGCCTGTCCTAATTGCGCAGTGCCGTGCCGAGACCACCTTCCGAGTTACTGGTGATGAGAAAGGCAAGGGAATCGGTGAGGTTTGTGATCTATTCCGCGAAGTTGGCGGCATGCTTCTTGCCGCGCAGGAACGCGCTCGCGAAGGTGCGGCTGAGTTGCGTCCTGGTGAGAACAAATGGTGGACAACAAAGCCCCGATTTGGCGGTGCTCCTAATGACGGGATCCTGGATGATCTCGTTAGGAACGCGGGGATCCCCATTCCCGACTCCATGCTGGGGGACAACTCGTCCGCTACATCCGCCCCGGAGGCGGAGACTGCTCGCAAGCGGCACAAGTTTGAACATTCACAGGGCTCATATGCTACATCTCTGGCGCGTCGGCCTAGTGCCATGCGCAAGCTATCGAGCAGTGAAAAGTGGAAGATCCTGCAACCGGGTCCGAGTCTGTGGGATAAGCGCATGGTCTATCAGCAGATCGGCCGAGCGATGGACAGCGCGTATGACGATGTACACTCCCCCTTATCCCACTTTACTTTAATAACCTACTGACCTCTATTCAGGTGTACATGATCTCTTCAATCAACCACCACATCGCCATCCTGCACCTACGGGTCCACCGCCGCTACCTCGAAGTCCTCACTCAAGGCGACAGCACATACCCCACCGACTCTGATCCTGACCAGCCCTGGCATGTCCTCAAGCTCCAGCGCACCAGATGGTATGACCTGTTCGATGCAAACGACCGCGTCGAGGCCCTGAAGGCCACCTGGAGTCTCTTCCATTACCAGCTGCGAACGACTCACCGCGACGGTTGACCGTGAGTTGCATTCGCCGCACTTTTGCTTTTATCTCATCCCCACCTTTCATGGAGAAATTGATGCAGTGCATCATGTACATACATGACCCGAACGACGGCCATCATCTGAGGCTGCGTCCTGCTCGGCGATGACTCAGCCATGGCGAGACTGATTCAACGTTCCGATTACTACGTTGTACATAGAACAGTAGCCATTCATCTTTCGATATAGATCGAATGAAGCATCGCTCATGAATAGACCACCGATTTCCTTTCTTTTCCGAAGAGTTCATGGGTAAAGAGTGACATTATTGACCCGTAGTTCACTGATTCTGATAGATTGTAAGAACTTACGTGAAACGCATCTATCGTCGAGCGAGCCCATACGTATTATCGGGTTCGAGAGAACTAAGCGGAAGTCAATGGTGATACTTTTGCCCGCAAAAGTGGCACCGAATAATGAACTGAACTTGTTTCTCCGATTGCTCTGGTTGATGGTTTATCGGATTCTACGTCGTCACGTCTCTACCTTTCCATTATTCATCATCTAAAAGGGCCTAGGCGAACGAAATTGTTGGGCACTATCTGTACAGTGTATGACCTATGAGCCCCCGGATCGAATGGTTGATATCGTTCTAGCGGAGTGTTATCTTGATGTGCATCACTTGGCCGAGTTGACTTGAAGGGACGAGGAGAGATTCTAATGCGGGTCTCGTGAGCATATCTGGGGTCTGAATCACATAATTGTCCTTTTTCTACATCGCTAGGTGAATCGTTGGATCTTTTAAATGGGTTGATGGGTGTATATATGCAGCAGCTCTCCTGATGTCTGGCGGTTCGAACATCATGTCTGGGCATGACGTGTGAAGCGACAATATATCCCCGCACCCTAAGTGATCAGCAGTCCGACGTACGCCATGACATCTTGCGGATCTTAACGGTAGTCTAGAATCTTTGATGAATCTCGGACACCAGGAACACTCCGCTGACATCTAGATGAGGCTTGGGGTTTTGAAATAGGCATGTGGGCTTTGCCTACATACAGGAAAGGTACAGCTACAGAAGCCAGCATGGCAGTTGTCTGGGTCAGACTGGAACCTTGAAAGGAAACGATCACATTCGTAACAGACAAGCGCCGTGCCGATAGATGAAGAGATTTTAGTTATTTTTGGTTTTGAAAAGAATTTCCTTTTGCCTTCTCGTTATCAACAAGAAAAGCTTGAGTATCACATCATGCATCTTCCTGCCCCCAAGACCCATTTCCCCATCGCTCCCAAAAGCCCAAACCCCACGCGAAACCGAGAAATGAGTAGGGCGTGTCGTAAATAGAACAGGGTTTGTAGGAAGAAGTCGAAGGCCGACCTTTATTTCGGGGGGCATCCCAGAAAGTTTTTTAAACCTCCAACCTCCGCACCGAGAAAAAACATCATGCTGGAGTGATTTACTCCTGGGTCTCGGCGACCAGAGCGTTGCGCTTGGCCTCAACACGCTCCGCCCGACGCTCACGGAGAGCCTTGTTCTTGGCACGCTTAGCGTCCATCTCCTCCTTGAGGACACGCTCACGGGCGCGCTCAGCCTTGGCCTTCTGGATCTGTAGTGTTGAAGACGAGTCAGTCTGGTTACATCCTTCAAAGAATCGAGATAGGTGGGGTAGGTTGGCCCTAATCGAGGGGTGGGACTTACGTGCTCAACCAGAGCGCGCTTGTGCTTGAAGGTGTTACCCTTGCTCAAGTGGTACAGCTCGTGGTAAAGGTGCTTGTCGATCTTGCCGGCGGCACGGTAGCGGACGAGCAGACGACGGAGGACACGCATGCGGCGCATCCAGAGGACCTGGGAGGGCATACGGGCGTCCTTGGTACCCTTGCGCTTACCCAGACCGCGGTGACGACCGATGCGGCGGGCCTCGTTGAGCTCACGGGCGCGAGCACGGGAGTGCATGGTGACGGGCTTGCGGATGATGAGGCCATCGCTGACGAGCTTGCGGATGGTCTGACGGGAGTTGGCGTTGGAGATCTCGTTCATCTCATTGGGGTCGAGCCAAATCTTGCGCTTGCCGCAGCCGACCACGGAGGCGGCGAGGCGCTTCTGGGTGCGAAGGTTGACCCTGGTGGATGGAAAATGTCATGGTCAGCCTGTGCACACAATCGACTCTCCACTCCGTTGTTTCCTTTCAGGCGTTCCCTGCCCGTAGGCGACAAGCTCGGTATACAGGCTTCACGGTATGTGGTTCTCGGGATGGTGGATGCAGGGAATGAGACTCACATCTTGATGTCGGCGTATGGTCGTTGGCGGATGAAGTTCTCGTAGCACTCGACGGGAAATCCAGACGGTGAGGAGTTTGGGGCGGGCCGATTAGCTAATGTGCTGTAAGCGAGTTCGACCACTTTGAGACTTGGAGTGCGCTTAGGGCTGGTACCCTGATTAGTAATGACGATTAACCTTGACTTGCTCGCGACCACGTGGAGAACAACAGTTGACTGGTGGTTGTAGTAGCGGCCCTGGAAAGCACTTGGAAGGTCAATGGTTCATTTTGAGTCTCTCAAATACCACCCTCGTCCTCACTGTCTCCCCGTAGTACAACAAACGCGATTGCGAGAAAGCAAAAGGCGTGTCAAACCACGTGATCTAGGGAATGGTCGCTAGGTCACATGATCATTGATTCTCAATCAGGAAGGGAATCTATGTATACACTGGAGAAGTGGATGCAAGACCCTACCTAGATCCATCTTGATCTACCAAGCTACCCACGTGTCATTTACAGGGTACAAACGAACCAAATTATATATAGCATAGCACTCCAGCCACGGACCAGAGCAATATTAACATTGAGCCGTAACAACTTTTTATACGAATATGAAACAAAAAAAAAAACACAAGAGCCCAAGGATATCTCTACAAACATAGGGAATGCGTGTAGATGCAATCCTTGGGATGCTCATCAAAATATATCATCACTCGTCGCCAAACGAATCATCAGTCAGATCGACCTTGCCAATACTCCACACTTCCTTTTCATCATCCACCTCATCCTGGGAAAGTCCAAGACCACCCTCACCACCTTCAGCAGCCTTGCGCTCACGAGCCTGGGTAGCAAGTCGGAGAGCAACACGCTTAAAGTAGTCCGACATGCTGCGTTTCGGGCCGGGGGGCAGCGAGGCACCAGGTCCGGCCATATACTTGTCGAAGACTTCGCTCTCGGAATCTTCCACGGAGAAGAGAGACAAGAAAGCGGCTTCCGCGGCCAGCTTCACGGGGATGACTAGGTCGCGGACACTGGCGAAAATTGGTGGTGCCAGCATGGCCAGGTGGGGGCGGGTCAACTCGGGGTGCAGACGGCTCACCGTTCGGATGACAACGAGGGTCAATCGGCGGGTATCAGGATTGGCGCCGGGGGGAATGACGGGCGATAGGGCCTCGAAGATGGTTTTGTGTGTCTCGAAGCTGTGATTGCCATCCGCAGACAGGAGATATTTACCAGCAGCGAGAACGCTGTTGTCGGCCACGTAGGGCTATTCACATATTAGCAACTTGAGTATGCGACCGCAAGAACTTATCAACTTACATCTTTGTCCGCAACACCCTGGCAGATAGCTGTGATGGTCTCCGTAGGGAAATGCTCCATCAAAGTGGCAGGGGCTTCCGCCAAGAGAGCATTGAGGCCAAGCACAGAAGCGTGCGAGTACTCTCCGTTGAGAATGCGGCTCTTGATCAGAGGGACAGCACTCGCCTCGGGGAGGACCTTGACGAGGGCACCGAGGAGGCGGGCGTTGGTCATCGCTACGGCATCATTCTGGTCACTGGCATCATCGTCAATCAAAGCCAGAATGGCTGTGCGAGATGCCTCGCTCATATTGCCACCGGCTTTGCCAACAACTTCCTTGAGAGCCTTCATCATGGCATTCTTGACACCAACATCAGTGGTCTTCGATCCGGCGATCAGCTCAGCAATAAGCGGGTCGACTCTGGGTGTCAGAGTGATCAAGATACCAAGACCCTTGGCAGCGCGGTTGCGAAGAGTCTCGCTCGATGGATCAGCCAGACCACGGGCAAAAGTACGCTGAAGCTGAGGCAAGAAGGGTTTGACGGCCAATGGGATCTTCTCCAGGAGCTTGTTGAGGGTGAAGAAGATGGCACACTTGATGTCTGTAGAACGCTCAGACACGACACGAATGAGAGGACCAGTGATTTGGGTGACGAAGGGCTTAAGTGAGTCGGAGCTAGTACGGTCAATGATATCGGAGATGGCAAGGGCTGACTGGGTACGCTGGTCGGGGTTTCCGTTGAGTAGACCCTGTAAGAAGATCGGCAAGATGGCCATGATACCCTTGGGCAGACTGAAACCAGGTAGATCTGCACCAGGTACGCCGACTTGGCGCAAGATCTGGCGGGTGGGAATGGCCAGAACCTCCATCTCCTCCTTGCGCATGGAAGAGATGAGACCACTGAGGGCGGCCCATGCTGCCTTAACAACGTCCTTGTCCGAGTCGTCGAAAGAAATCAACAAGACGCGGATCAAGTCAGGGTGGTAACGCGAGAAGTCAACCTCAGCATCTGAGAAGAATGTCTTGAGCTGAAGAGCGGCCTTGGCGCGGCGACGGTGATCGTCGTGCTTGACGAGACCGATCATTACGTTCATCGCCACATTCAGACCATCATACTCATCCACAGAGCGTAACACAGTATCGAACGAAGTGCTGAGTTCCTCCCGAAGCTCTTCGTCCTTGGTCTCAATTATTCCATCCATGAGGGAGTTCAGGATGTTGGGCAGTCTTCTCGTCATGGCTGAGCCAGCAACCTCGGCCAAAGATGCCAGGGCTCTGGCATTGAAAGCGGAAACAGGAGGTGTGAGCAGTGTGGGGATGAGGTTGGGGAGAATGATGTTGGCACGAGTTTGTTCGGTCAGGAGAGTCAGCAGAGCAGATAAAGCTTGCTCGGCATCCTCGTCGTTTCTCAGCAGGTGGAGAAGGTAAGGCAGAACCTGGTCCACGGCCTTCTTGCCCAGGATTTGCTGCAAAGCATCGAAGGCTTCGGCAGCAGCCTCTCGCACATCCTCGTCGTTGTCGACCAAAGCGACACGCACCGTAGAGATAAGAACCTTCTCGAAGTCCTCCAGACCCTCGGGGGTGGCAGCATTGATAAGCTCACGCAGAGCAATACAGATCCCCTGCTTGACATCCACGTCAGGCGAGGTCTGAAGACCTTCCTCAAGCAACGGCAACAAGGTGGCCAACACAGACTCGCCAGCCTTCTTAATAAGGTCGCCGAGGGCGTTACTGGCAATAACCTTCTGCTCCATGTTAGAGGACCCTAGTCGGCGAATGATGAGTTGAGCCAACGTGGGCACCATATCCTTGAGGGTCTTGGGGGAGGCAACAAGGGCCTTCCAAACAGCCATTGCTGCACTCTTGACGAGACCAGAAGTATCGCAGCGGCAGATGAACAGGGCAGAGAGGACCTTGTCTCTCCTCTCCTCTCCAAGGACCTCCAACAGGGACTGGCCAGCCTGGGTTGCCTCTTCCTCCTCTTCTTCGGCATCGGTCTTGCCAGAAATACCAGTAAGACTGAAGAGAAGATCTCCAACCAGCTCGACGGAGCTGAGACGGATGCGGTAGCTGTCGTCCGCCAGTCCACGCTCCAATTCGGGAAGAAGAAGGTCGATGGCCTTCGTGGCGAAGTTCTTGACAAGCAGACGACCAGCACGAAGAGAAGTCTCACGGATCGACTCGATATCATCAGCCAGACCAGCAAGGATCGGGGGAATGATCTTGCTGAGGTAGTTGGCGAAGCTGTTACCAAAGCAAGCGGGCAAGAAGATGAAGAGAGTCATGAAGCCTTCACGAACGGCAGGCTTAGAGCTGGAGACGTTCTGAAGGATGGTAGGCAAGGTCTCCTCGAGTCTGGCAGTACCCAGACCAGCAAGAACCTCCGCAAGGGCCTGGGCGGATCCAAGACGGTCGCCAGCGCCAGTGTCCGACTTCAGAGTAGTCATAAGGTTGGGGATGAGGTCGGGCAGAGCATCCTCTCCGAGCTTCTCGATGAGCGAACCAAGGGCCTTTGAAGCAGTAGCACGAGTGGTAGGAACAGGGTCGACAATAGCCATGTTGAGACCAGCCACGATGATTGGCAAGTGCGAGATCAGATCCTTCCGCTCGGTAAGATGAGCCAAGCTGCCAATGATCTGTGCAGACTTGCGTTTGGTGGCGGACCGGTCTCCAAGACCGCGCTCGAGGATACGCACGACAAGCGCCAGGGAGGGAGCATCCAGGTAGTGGACGAAGGACACCTTGATAAGGGAGTCCAGCGCTTCGTCGGTGTATTTCGTAGGGTCACTCAGAGCCTTCAAAAGCACGTTGACCAGACTCTTGACTTCAGGGTTGCTAATCACCTCTCCGAATCGCTGCAGACTGCGGTTTGCTGCGTTTCGGACTTCCTTGTGCGTATCATTCAGGACAATGGTAAGAGGCGGGATGATATCAGGCAGACTGGCAGCAAGCTGTTGCGGGTCGAGATAAGCCATGGCTCCGAGAAGGTCGCAAGCACCCTTTTGACTACGCCATTGAGTATCGTCCAGACCGTCAAGCAGTGTAGGAAGAATCTTCTTCACACCATACGAGCTGAGGTTCTGGAAGCAAGCCTTGGAAGCATCAAGACAGGCATCACGAACATCAATGTTGACGTCGCCGAATCCTGCAAGAAGCTGGGGTACGATCTGGATGACATAGGGCTCAAAGGTACGTCCAAGGACGAAGGCAAAGAGCTCGTATGCCAACAGAGCTCCCAGTCTCTGATGGGGTTCCTTCTTATTCTCGGTGGCATCTGTTAACACACTCATGATTCGGAACTCCCGCAGTGTTGATATACCCTTGCCAGCAACAATACCTGCGAGACCGTAGGCAGCACCTCGCTGAGTGGCGTAGTTCTTGACGTTAAGCAATGAGTCGATCATTTCCTTGACATAGTCTGCCGTCTTGGGACCTGAAAGTCTGATCAACGGAGGCAGGCACTCTGACACAGCTGACTGAACGGTTTCCGAGGGAGTAGGGAGCGTAGCGAGAAGCTTCTTGACAACGATCTGCAGACGAGGGTCCTCGGCCTTCAAGTGACGGGCCAGCGATCCGTAGAGCACGACGACCGCCTCATTCAGCAAATCAGAGCTCTGGGCAGCCTTATCCGAAGTTTCCAATGTGGTCTCAAAGAGCTTCATGAGATCCTCAACCTTTTCCTGGGCACGTTCAGCAATGATGGATTTGCCGCTCTCCTGCATTTGAGATCGGACAGAAGAGTTTCTGTCGATAAGTGGGCCTCTCTCAATCAAGAATTGAAGGAAAGAAACGATCTGCTCGCCTTCAAAGAAACCGGTCATGGCACTGAATGCTAGAGCGATGCCACTTCGGGGCTCCCACACGTCGGTGTTATCGACCTTCCTGGGCATGCCATAAGCATCCTTCTCGGGAGCCTTGGGCTTGACCTCGTCTGAATACTTGGCCTGAAGTTCAGCCAAGATACCGGCGAATTTGCTCTTGTCGGTCTCGATTGCAGCAGCTAGGGCACGGGCGGCGGCACCACGAAGTTGATTGTCCTTGGAGTCCAGATATTTCATGATCTTAGCGTAGGCTGTCTCGTCCACCTCCAAGGCGTTCTCCTCCCAAATAGAGTCTGCGATCACCGCGTTCTCTTCCACGTGATCGTGGCGGCTTAGCCAGATGTGCTCGGAGAAGTCCAGATCTGTCAGATCGATTTCATCGTCGATCACTTGCAGAACGGATGTCCTGACAGAAGGTTCGGAGACAATGGTGCCCTCCAGAAGAACGTTCAGTTCTTCACTGGTCAGATTGGGAGAGATACAGCGGCAGATATCAAATAGTGTATCTTTAATCAACTTGTAGTGCTGAGTGTATTTCTGCATAGCGGAGAGGAGCTGCTTGAGAACTTCAACGCGAGGCAGGCGGACATCAGCAAAGGAATTGGAGTGGAAGGATAGGAATTCAAGAGCAAGTAGAACTTGCTCGCCTTCGGTGTCACCCTTGACTTCATTGATTCCATTGCGAGTCAGGATCAATGAGATCAAAGGGAAAACATAGGCGAGGGACGGTGTATCCAGAGGACGCTGCTCAGATGCGAATCGCAAGCGATACAAAATTCTCGTAACAAGCTCTCCAAGGTGCTCCTTTTCCATATCCGCGGGCAGATTTGTGTTTCCGATGGCGCGCAAGGTTGCGATTCCCACAAATGGCCGGGTGTTGCCCAGACGCGAAGACAGCTCGTTAGCACAGACGATATACGCCTGGGACACAACATCACCGACGAACAGGCCAGCGCCAGCATCAGCGAGAGAAAGAAGGCAGCTTACGGCAGTATTGATCCACCCTTCGGGGTCATTGGCAGGACCAGTCGCAAGACCACGGATGAGGCCAGCTCCTCGTTCAATTCGCTTAACTTCTTGAAGGACTTCTCTTCGGATCTCTGCTTCCTTCTTAAGTTGAGCATTGACCTTGGATTGCTCCTCCGCAGTGAGCTTCTTTGTCTTCTGGCCCTTCTTCTCTGCCAGCTGTGCACGGAGCTCCTCCTCCCATTTCAAGGTATCGTAATCCTTGGTGCTCTTGTTGAAAGTGGGCTGCTTAGATTTGCTGCTCAACACATCAACAAAGACGGTTCCCTCGGGAGTTCGGGAGATTGCGGCGTCGGTGGCGGTAAATTTGGCAAGACGAGCGCCGTCCAGATCTTCCTTAATTTGCTCAACGAGACGAGGGATCATGACATCAGGAGCAACGAACGCTAGATCACCTGCGGCAGTCCACACAGCGGAGTTGACGAGCGGTACAGCTGACTGGACAGGGTCCGTGTTGACACGGACTAGTTGCTCGATGCACTCCGCGGGATGAGCGCGGACTAGGTTACCAGGATCAGTGCCGGTTCTCAAGCACAAATCGATCCAAGAAGCACTAGGGATCAGCTCTTGGCGGCTAAGGATAAGCATGCTGATAAGTTGATTATCAAGATCGGGAGAAGGACTGGTAGATCCTTCCTTAGGAACAGGACACAGGCCCTTCAAGACCAGATGAAGCAAACGCTCGCTCGCAGGTCCCGCGGAAACAGCAGCCGATTCCTTCTCTGCAGTGCGGAAAGACACCATCCAAGCCCACAGTGAGTCAATGATAATATGTCCAATTGATGCAACATCCTTGCTGTGAACTTCGGACAGGGTTCCTACGGCAAGTTCACGGAATTTCGGAGACATAGAGGGTCCGGTAATGGCATAAATAAAGGCCTGACCCCAAGCAATCTTCGCAGGATTCTCAGCCGCCTTGAACTGAGCACTAGAAGTGACAGCCCCGAGAGCTCTCACGAACCATTGCATCTCGGCCTGAGTTCCCACTTTGGAATAGGCTTTAGGATTGAGAAGGAATGAGGGCTTTGAGCCCATCATCATGGATTGCGATGCCTTCTCTTCCCACGTGGACTTATCAGAGCCTGAAACGTCCCCAATACGCTGGAATAAAGCCAGGAAAACGTAGGCGGAAGATAAGGCACCACTTTGGGCGGAGGGGAGCGGGTTAGAGGCAACTTCTCCAAATAGATCTTTCATCTTCGAAATAAATTTGGTAACGAGGGGTTCAACCTCGGCGCTCTTCAAAGCACCGACATCGGATGTCCACAGCACTTCGCCAACATTGAGCTGCCAGATCTTCCGGAAAGGAATTCGCTTTTCAGAAATGCCTTTGACAATGGTGTTAATAATATCGTCGCTGATCTTGACGGAAGATTTGATCAGGAAAGCAAGATGCGTGTCGAAGGCTCTGAGCTCTTCTTCCAGAGCGGCCTCGTTAGACTCTCGCGCGAAGAGGGGTCCGAATCCCTGGACAATCTCTTTCGAGACGTTCGCAGACAGCGGAACAGCTGAAAGCGCCTGCGCATAAGCAATGCGATGCTCAGGTGCAGTGATCTTCTGTGTTTTCAATGGACCGATGATTTCGGTAGCGATCTTCTGAACCAAGGACTCGGTCTTGCAACGAGAGAGCAAGGATTTGAAGGAGTCAGCGGCACCTTGTCTCACTAGCGCATTGTTCGATTTCATGCTAGTCAGAAGGTGTTTCGAGAAACGAGTCTGGACTAACTCTGCGAGGTCAATCTCTTCTGGTAGAGAAGAGCAGAAGGGCGGGATCACGCCTGTCAAGATCACTTCGGGTGCTCTCAGCATGGATTTCTCCATTGGAGGAACCAATTCGGTGGTCACATCTTCGGCGGTGACAAAGGAGGTAAAGAAATCGGTCATTCCGCCGGCTACATGGGAAGGCACCGCAGTCTTCGAGCTAATGATCTCCTTGACATAAAAGGCCAGAATTTCCTTCTTGGACTCCATTAGGATCGGCTCTCGGGCTGGCAGTCGTGCGCAAACTCCGGAGATGACTCCCAGAAGCAGCGCATTCTTGGACCCCGCCGCTGTGTCTGCAGTCAAACGGCTGACGGATTGACGCACAGCATCCTCGCCCCATGTCTGGTTGGAGAACACCGCGCGTAGAGCACGTCTGGTTACCCGGAGAGCCGATAGCCTCACTGGGGGCTTAGGTGTGTGCGCGAAGCAATTTTCTAACGCCTTTGCATCCACGGCGATCAGGTCCAGAACACTGGCCAAAGGTGTGGCCTCATCCTCGCTAATCTGCTGCAAGAGAACGCAGCACCATTCCAGCAGAATGAATGCGGAGGTCGAGTTCAAGCCACCCTTCGCTGCCTCGGTCTGCAAATTTTGCGTCAAGTATTCAAGGTGTTCTGTGGCGGCTGGTGCTCGGAGGAGGTTGCGGAGGCATTGCTGAACGGCCTGTCGTGACGGTCGATCAACGTAGCGGGGGTAAGTTTGGAAGAGTAGCACTAGGATATCGTGGTGGGATTCCGGAGAGAGTTCGGATCCTACACAATGGTCAATTTCCATCCCTTGACCACGCAGAGTAGATTAGTCTTACCGATCCTATCGCGGAGTTCTTGCAGGGCCCGGAGCCTGCGCAAGGTCGAGCTCGAAAAGAGCGCGACCTGCAAGGGCTCCAGATCCCCGGCCTTGACCTGGTCCCATGGAATTCCATCCATGGTAGGTCAATACGGGGGAGGTGGTGGGTGGAGAGAGGAATTTGGTGAAGGTGGGCTGGGATCGAATGCTGTCATAAAGAGTTTTGTGTGGGGACAAGAGCTGGTTCCGCTCTTAATCGTCATGTCCGCTCGACTTATTTCCCTTCACCACTTTACACACCCCTGGTAAGTCTCTCAAATGCTCTTCTCTCCTTGATCGCCATGTTCAAATTCTTACTTGTGTGATCGCCCGCAGGTCCTCTCTACAATGCCACCAAACAATAAGAAAAAGAAGAAGGTCGCGTCCAACCCGGCTCGCGGCTTCGCAACTGTCTCCGTACCTTCAAAACCCAAAGCAGAAGGCACAGAAACACCTTCCACAGTGACAGGGGAATCGAAATCAACGCCGCAGAATGAACCGCAACCCGCACGTGCTGAAGAAGATCCCGCCGTTGCGGCCACAAAAGACGCCGCCCCCTCATTACAGGACTATTCGCCCGAAGAACTCGAAAAACATTTGGAAGAGGCCGAACTACAGATCTTGGTCGACAAATATGCATCGAGGTGCAAGAGCGATGGTCTGCGCCAGGCCACCAAGTTAGAGACCGAGAAGCGGGTCTTTCGACAGCAATCGGTGACATTGAGTCTTCTAGAATGGCTTCCGATCGAGATGCAAGACAGAATCTTGGAATTGGCCAGTACCGAGGAGCACGACTATCTCATTTCGAACGCACGAAATGTTAGCGCCAAGCAGGCTGGCTCGGAGGAGGATCTCTACATGAAATTGTGGACTTTGAAAGAAACCCTCCTCAAGCTTGGATTCCCAGAAAACCGCACCGAGGAAGCAATCAAACATGTTCTACAATATTTTTCTGGGAACCCAACCAATGCCAGTCGCGATGTGGTATGGAACTTGGATGAGGCTCTCGAATGGTTGGCCACACATAGCGACAAGAAGGAACTTCCCTCCTATGTGCAGACATCGTCCCGACCACAAAAAGACGAAAACAGTGTGACATCATGGATGAGTGGTAAATTCAGTCTCTGTCTATACCGTACGAACGAAATGCTGACTTTGGCAGAAACAGAGCCATCACGGTCCTCCACGCCCAATAAATCAAATGGAAACAAGCAAGGGAAGCCAAAGGCCGATTGGAAAACTGCAAAATCTGCGCCTCTCATCACTTACGACTCCGATAGCTCGATTGACCCCGATACCATGGTTCCAGAATGGCTGGATATGCAGACCAAGCTCTACAGTTTACAGCCGGACCTTTTCGATCGTCCCGGCAAGGGTAAGAAAGGTCGTGGGCCAGCAGCAAGCCAGTCTGATGATCCCGACGTGGCAAAGCTTCAGCGAAAGATCGCAAAAATCGAAAATGATGTTCTTTTCGAGCGTCGCGAAGCTGAATACTTCTGGAAAGACAAGCTTGAGGAGCTCAGAAAGGATGCCAGCTTTGTCCGTCGTCCGCCTGAGAGAAAGAAAGAAGAGGAGACGCCAGTTGAGGAACAGCCAGCTGTATCAGCACTTGATGGACTCGATTTGAGTATGCCATCAATGGATGAGCTAGATGGCGCCGGGCTCGGTGACATGTTTCAGGAGCAACCAGAAATCTCGGAGTCAATTCTCGGTCTTCCTACACCTACGACTGGACTCTCCACTACCCTTCGTGATTTTGGGAAGACTACTGGTCTCAGTCCTCGACGCGTGCTGGAAGAGGCTTGCAAAGCCAAAGACTCGGCATGTAAAGTTGTCTATCGGGACACCTCCATATCGAGCCATCATAATAGACAAGCAGTCGAAGTCCGATGGTCCAAACCGCAGGAAGCTCCGTTCCCACTCGTTGTGGACTCGATTACTCACAAGTCGAATGAATTTGCTACTTTTGTCTCAATGGATTCTTTGGCAACTCCAACTTCTCAGCAGGCAGAAGGATACGTCTCGACTCTTGCTCTATTCATCCTCTTTCCTCAAAGCTCCAAAGAAGGCAAGGCCTACCTCCGTTTGCCCGCCGTGTGGAGAGATCTTTGTACCGAGTTCTCTAATCTTAAAAAGACCCAGGAGGACGAGGTTGACAAGAATGCTATCAAAGATTTGAAGCGTCTGGTACAAGAGAACCAAGGCAGCTTCGAGGATGATGTGGTGCTTTTGGATAATTTCCGCAGGAGGAATGGTAACGGTAGCAAGCCCGGCAGCCCGTTGAAGGGACCTTCCCGTGATGGCTACTTTGGCCTTGACGAACGGCTGCAGGAGGCTTGGGCAGCAAAGTCATCTACCCCATCTTTCTACCGCATGATGCAGGGCAGAATGACCCTCCCCATCTGGAACTTCAAGGATGAGATCTTGCACACCCTGGATACTCACCGCGTCATGATCATTTGCAGTGAGACAGGTAGTGGAAAGAGTACCCAAATTCCTTCTTTCATCCTAGAGCACGAGATGCTTCAAGGCCGTCCCTGCAAGGTCTACGTGACGGAGCCTCGTCGTATCTCAGCCATCTCATTGGCCCGACGTGTGAGCGAAGAGATGGGAGAGAGCAAAAACGATGTCGGAACTACGCGTTCTCTCGTTGGATTTGCGGTGAGATTGGAAAGCAAGATCAGCTCAACTACTCGGCTGGTTTACGCGTAAGTCACTACCCTGCTACGGTTCGAGCTAGAGCTAATTTGTTTCAGGACTACTGGTGTTGTTGTTCGTATGCTAGAGCGACCAGAAGACTTCCAAGATATCACTCACGTCGTTCTGGATGAAGTACACGAGCGTACCATCGATAGTGATTTCCTTCTCATTGTTCTGCGAAGACTGATGCAAAAACGTCCCGACCTGAAGCTCATTCTCATGTCCGCTACTGTTGATGCTCAGCGGTTCTCAAACTACCTCGGTGGTGTCCCAATCATGAACATCCCTGGACGGACGTTCCCCGTGGAAACGAAATATCTTGAAGATGCGGTTGAGATGACAGGCTACCGTTTATCCGAAGATGACTCGAACGGCATTCTGGACGATGATCCAGACGAAGTCTCCGATTCCACCGGGGATGCTGCTGTCGGGGGTCTTCAGGCCAGTCTCGAAGGGTATTCCAAGCAGACCCGGGAGACCATTCTCAACTTCGATGAGTACCGGATGGATTACCAGCTAATCAAGAAATTGCTTCTGAGAATTGCTACCGCGCCTGATATGGAACACTACAGCAAGGCAATTCTAGTCTTCATGCCTGGTCTTGCAGAAATTCGCCGATTGAATGATGAAATACTCGCCGAGCCGACCTTCCAAAGGGGATGGATTGTGCATGCTCTTCATTCCTCAATTGCCAGTGAAGACCAAGAAAAGGCCTTCAATGTGCCGCCTGAAGGCACAAGGAAGATTGTCATTGCGACTAACATCGCGGAAACGGGTATCACTATTCCAGATATCACAGCAGTGGTTGATGCAGGTAAAGAAAAGATGATGCGCTTCGATGAAAGAAGACAACTTTCTCGACTAGTCGAGTCATTCATCTCCCGCGCCAATGCAAAGCAGAGACGTGGACGTGCGGGTCGAGTCCAAAATGGTATTTGTTTCCATCTATTCACGAAACACCGTCATGATAAGCTGCTCGCAGAGCAACAGACGCCCGAGTTGCTTCGTCTTTCCCTGCAGGACCTCGTTTTACGAGTCAAGATTTGCAAGCTGGGTGAGGTTGAGCAGACGCTCCTTGAGGCCCTGGACCCACCGTCTCCTAAGAACATCCGGCGTGCCATTGACTCGCTCAAGGAAGTCAAGGCTTTGACAAGCAACGAAAGCTTGACACCATTGGGATCGCAACTGGCGAAATTACCCCTGGACGTCTTCCTAGGCAAGCTGATCATCCACGGTGCTTTCTTCCACTGTTTAGATGCCGCAGTCAGCATTGCTGCCATTCTATCGTCCAAATCACCATTTGTGAACACGATGGGCTCGAATTCGCAGCGTGATGCCGCACGAAACGGTTTCCAAAGAGGTATGATTACCATCCCAAGTCTACACACAATGCCTCGCTAATCATTCTCAGGTGACTCCGATCTTCTCACCGTATACAATGCCTACTGCGGCTGGAAACGCGCCAAAAGCACCCCCGGTTCCAGCGAATACGCCTTCTGCCGCAAAAACTTCTTGAGCCCTCAAACCCTCCAGAGCATCGAAGACGTCAAGCTCCAACTGATCGTCTCAATTGTCGACGCGGGGATGATAAATCTAGACGCCTCCCAAAAGGCAGCACTCAGCCGGTACTGTCCCCTTTTTTATTTTTAAACCATTAGCCTCAAAGACACCAAACTAACAAATCCCATAGAGCACGCTCAAGTAACCGCCAACGCCAGATGTTCACCATCCCCGAAGAACACGATCTCAACAGCACAAACGACGTGGTCATCAACTCGGTCGTCGCCTGGAGCTTCTATCCCAAGCTCATTACCCGCGAAGGCAAAGGGTGGCGTAACGTCGCCAACAACCAGACCGTCACGTTGCATCCAACATCCATCAACAAACACGCCGACTACTCCATCAAATGGCTCTCCTATTACCATATCATGCAAGCACGGAATCGGAATTTGAACGCTCATGATACCAGCGCTGTTGATGATTTCTCTATTGCACTGCTATGCGGTGATGCTGAGTTCAAGGTACGTCTCCTTTTATACTTTAGTTCTTTTGTAGCCTGAGATTTTATCCCCCCCCCCCCCCCCCCCCCCGTCTTCCTCACTTTGATTTTCAGACTCTGGAAGAGCAATTTCTAATCTGATTTTTAGTTATACTCGGGCGTCATCTCAATCGACGCAAACAGAATCCGCTTCGCAGTGCGTGACTGGAAATCTATGCTCGCGTTGAAAATCCTCAATTCCCGTCTTCGTGATCTTCTGGCTGCTACGTTCAAGAACCCACACAAACCGCTAACTTATAAGCAGCAGCAGTGGTTGGATATTTGGCAGCAGATCTATGCGCAGGCTTGGAAGCGATGAAGCTGATTCGTTTGAAGCTAGGCATGGTTTGGTTTGGTGTTGTGCATCTTGCATGGACTGTCCTGCATCAATATCGTTGCATTTGTTGCATGGATATGGATTATCTGCATTGTGCTCTCTGTTTTGTATGGTTCATGTCTTGATGAGTGTCATGATTGGGTGTGGGTACGATAGATCACTTTTTTTTCTTTTTTCGTGGTGGCGCTATGATAGACTTGTATAGATGAGTGGTTTTTTTCTGCACAGTTGGGTTTGAGATTAGGTTGTGACTTCGCATGCATCACAAAATGCATGTGAAGTCAAAGGCAATTTTTATTTGCCTTTTTCGTCCTCCAATGTACCTTATATTATCCGGAGTAAGATCCATGCCTGGAATGGTTCAAATCATTGTGAAGAACTACAGGCCTACTTTCAAAACTACGCAATTGCATCGGAACAAGTCATCAATCAATCCATTGAATTTGCAGGCCAAAAAAAAAGGGGAAAACTCAGGCAGACATTGTATATCGCTATGGAGTTCATACCCAAGGGGTAAAGGTTTCATGATCAATCATTACCATCATATCGTCTCTCTAAAACAGAACCAGAACATAGGCCATTTGAAACCCACGGAATGCCAAGAAAGACCCATTTTCTGACCGCACAACGATAAAATGGTGAGAACAATAAATAATGAAAAAAAAATTTCAAAGCCAGCGCGATGTAGGAAATCGCACAAAATAGAAGAGATTCATCATAGAAAAAAAATATTCGTCACGTCATGGTCGTTAAGGCCGACCTCAATGAGAGGGGGAGCCGTTTCGTTTCGTCACTTTGCTGAAACTGGATAGAAAAAAAAGGACATCAAACCCCCCTTTGAGGGGAGTGGCTGCTCGAATCCGCGCCGGAGATGAGTAAAGCCATTGCGCAAAAACCGGAAGATATGCATGCCTCGATGAATGCAACGGGAGACGGGGAATTTTGGATCGCCCATAGCCGGAGTTCAGGCGAAAGCGGCGGAAAGAGGGATGCTAAGCTGGAAAACAATAATCATGATCGTCCGTGTCTGCGGCTTATTTTGGTTTTGGCCGCAGATTTATTTCAACAGAAACAAAACTCCGAGGGCTGAGGGGAGAGGCGTGACATGGGATCAAAGAATTCATCGGCGGCGGCTCATCACTCCGCCGGTTTTCATGGGCTGAAGGAGAGGGGCACCTCCGATGGGGCCACCGAGAGTAGCGTCAGTGATGGTCTTACGACGCTTGCTTTCATATTCGCCAGCGCTTTCAGGGCGAATGACGTCGTCATCTTCGCGCATGCGCTTGCTGCCCGAGCCGAGCGATCCGTGAACGGTAGTCGAATACACTGGGGTCGACGTGGAGGCCATGGAGTAGGGATCCGATGCTCCGTTGGCGGGAGTACCACGGGTGTCACTGACCGCGTTATATAGAGTCGTGGCCGCGGGTGGGCGAGGCGGAGTGTTATACCCAGAAGCCCAGTGGGGAGGCGGGCCACCGCTTGTGCGAGGCGTCATGCGGCCCGAGCCGTTCTGCTGCGGGGATCCGGTCATCTCAGGAGTCAACTGCGAATGCTCGCCGGTCAGAGATCCAACTGACGGATTGGTCGTGTAAGTGTACGAGTTGCGGTTGGTGTTGTACGCGGAGCCCTGGTCTTGCAGATATTCAGACTCCTGCTCTTGAACAGACTCGTTGCCTCCGTTGCCTTGAGAATACCGATCAGACTTCAATTCTGGAGTATCGGCCTCGGAGCCAGGAGCACGGCCAGTGGGAGGGGCCATCTCGTTTTTGAGATAGCCCACCGCGGGAAGAGGTTGCCCATAGCTGGACATGCCCGACTGGGTCATTGGCGTGTGCGGAGCATACTGAGAGTGGGAATGGGGCGCAGCCGAATAGTACGGCTTCGAGTTGTCGTAGCCGGCCTGGCTCTGGTATGGTGGCATTCCCTGCATATTGTTGCCGGGTGGAGTGGTGGCAGGAGTTGTCGGCATCGAACGCTGGTTGCTCAATGCGGTGTCAATCGACAACGGCTGGGTATGAGAGACTCCCGAGTTCATGCCCTGGCCGCTCCATTCGTAGGAGCTTCCCTGATTGGTCACGCCCATCAGGCTGGATGCACTCGCCGGGGGAGTAGGGAAGGTGTTGGCTCGATCAATCCCTGGGCGGGGACCCATCGAAGAAGGCTGAGACATGTGCGAGGACATGGGGGTCTGCATGGCGTGGTGATGCAAAGACGAAGACTGAGGAGCGGTCGGGGTACGCTGAGGGCCGGCGGGAGGACCTTCCATGCGGCGCTGCTGCGATTCCTGCACAACCAAGTTGGTCCGATTCTGGTTGGCTGGGTGGTACAGCAGACCACCAATGTTATGCACAAAGAGCGGATACAAAAGATCGGTAATCTTCTCTTTATTGGCAAATTCCAAAGCGCGTTCAAAGGGAATCCAAACACCCTTGAGATGCATGGGCCCAATCTTGACCACGTGTCGAAGCTTCTCGCTTTTGAGAATGCCATCGCGGCGACCGCGAGTCATGCCCGCAACGTTCAGCAGTTTTGTGCCGTTAATCATATGATTATCTGTCCACTCAGTCAGTTTATATCGTCTAAGGATTTGCGACTGCAATGCTAACCTTCTCTGCGAGCCACACAAACACCCTTTGCCTCGACTTGGTAGCAGAGGCTGCCCTCGTCTTCCCAGAGAGTCGCGGTGACGCGGGGCTTGGCTCCCGGAGGCGCGACCTGGCCGGTGGGGTCATAAATATAGCCTTGCAAGGGGGCACCGGTGTTGTTCCCATAACCCGAAGGAGCAACTGGGTGGTTGGTGACTGCACACTAGTAAGCAAACTTGATAACCAAATCTTTCCCGTTCGTTGTCAACTCACCTGGAATGGGTAGCAATTGCGGATTCATTTGACCGCCCATGGAACTTGAGGGTGGGTGGCCAGTGGGCGGCGAAGTCACACCATTGGGATATCCGTACTGCGAGTAGGCCGGACCATATGAAGAAGCCGGCTGCAGCACCGGAGGTTGCTGATGGTAAGGGTAGTGCGACATGGCACCAGCAGTAGCACCTTGTGAGGCGTATGATTGAGCGGACGACAGATGGGAATGTACATCCATGTACGGATGAGTCTGATTCATGCTCCCGAGCGAGGTCGGACTGGGATAATAACCCTGGTGAGCGAGATTATAGTCTGAATCCAGGCCTGGATTGCTTAGATCCGCGGATGGGGGGCTCCTGGGTTCCTGAACCGCCGAGACGCCCGATAGACTGCTGCGGGCACTTGAACTGACCGAGCTGCCAGAGGCGTCCTGGTAGAGTGCACGAGACGGAGCCTGGGTGGCCGTGGGCAGGCTGAGCGCGGGAAGCTTGTCGCCCGACAGAAGTGGACGTTCGGCCGCGTGGTGGTTGTACCAGGGGATATCAACAGGACCGCGGGTGTGGACCTGCGAGATCGACGGTAGCTCCAGCTTTTCGGTTTCACGGGAGCAGAGGGAAGAAAAGTAGGAAGAGAAGAAACAGAGAGGCTGTCGGACCTGAAGACAGGAGACCGGCAAGCCGTTTCAAGACTTTGTGCTTATTTGGAATGGGGGGAAAAAGGTTGCACTGCGTTGGGGGTTGAGCAGAGGGGCAGAATAGTAACAAGCAAGTAGGGCAGTGTAGGTAGCAAAGTCGCAAGTAGTAGCAAGTCAGGAAAGAGACAAGAACCAGAGAGCTAAGTCATCAATGTCATGAAAATCGTAGGTCAATGCAGGTCAAATAAGGCCGCAGTTATAGAAAAAAGTATCAGAGGCTGGCGTGCAGCAAACGCATCCCTCTGCAGGTGAAGAAGGGGGAACACATAAACGCTGAGCCGCAGGACGAACGGGAAGATCAGTGGGCTGGATGACTAAGGGTAGAATGTGGGGGGGGGGGGAGGATTAAGAAGGCTGGAAAAAGGCTGGTTCAAGGAAAAAAAAAGTGGTAGAATGCAGAAATCCCGGCAGCCTTTTGAGGTTTCTCAACGGAAATAGTATCGAATCATGCCCGGTGGAGAATTGGGGGATGAGGGAAGAAAAAAAAAAAAAAGACACACTATGGGGGGGGGGAATCGAGTCTGCCGCCACCAAGCAAGGACTGACTTTACCTAAATGGAAGAAAGAGAAGAATCGAAATTCGAAATTCGAAATTCGAAAATAGAAAATGGAAAATGATTAAAGGATTCCAAAAGAAAATAATAAAAAATTGAAAATAAATCAGAAGAGGAAGAGGAAAAAAAAATTAAAAATAATAATCAAATAAAATAAAATGCAGGGACGATAGAGAGAGAGAGAGAGAGAGAAAAGAGAGAGAGGGGAAAGAGGATAGGACTCCACCGAGCTGAGGATCCTGGTCTGTGTGACAAGCAAAAACGCTGATCGGCCGGGATAAGGCCTGAGGATCTGGCCGAGATTAATGCCCACGCACTGCACTCTGGGATAGCTGATGCAACTGGGCTACGGGGGGGGGGGGGGGGCGCTATGGGGCTACACACTATGGGTGATGGACTCTTCTGACTATTGACTTATCGACCCATACTCCCCGATTTACCCTACCGCAAGATCCGTGATGGTCGACTCCACTCCGAACCAGGGATGACTGCGCGGCCGACCAACACAATGAGGTTGGAGTCGAGACTTCGATCGACGGGGCCCCGTGCAAGACATAGCGCCTGCAGAGGACTAACCGCTGCACGGTCGATTACGAGGCGGAGGTTTCAAGAGCTCCCTAGTGCTCTTAGTGCTCGTCCTCGGAGTGCTAACGCTGACAGGAGTTCTTGCAATTCTTCCAGTGTTTACCCGATCTCGGTGCTTCCCCCACCCCACCATTCTTTCTCATGACTCGTGAATTTCCTATGATTCATGCCTCCTCACGAATTACGGAATAGTTCCGGATTGAACCCGACCTGTCTCATCTTTAGTCCAGCGGGCCGTCGATCCCAAAGGCCACGGCTATAGCCGCTCAGTAATGCCACAACCGACTTGCCCGTCTTCCAAAACTCGCGAGGGTCCGTGAGTAGAAGCGCGTCACATCCAAGGGATGCTGGCGGTGCTGAGGGGGTGAAAATCAGTGGTCCAGAGTGCACCACGAAACGGGTGGCTTGAGTCGATCAAGGGTCTGTTCCCTCGGGATCCCTGTCCAGTCCTACGACCGAAAAGTGTTGGAAGGCCGCCCGAATTCAAATACTTCCAGGCCCCGTGATGGGTTGATAGCGGCACACTGTGAGGTAATTCTAATGAGTTATGAGAGTGGAAATCCAGTATCGTAGCCTCAGGGTCGTAGTAGCATAGCTCCGCCCTTTCTCTCCCTCCTATGTCTCTATCTCTTTCTTTTTTTTTCTCTTTTTATCACTCGTTACATTCGCCCGCACGTGCACGTTGGTCTCGATCTCGCGGGCGCTGGTAGCTCCTCAGGTACGTACTCTCCAGCAAGGGAGTCTCATCGCCAGATACACCGCTACTAGCACACACACCCTTGCATCGGCTCCGTAACAACATTGGCCATCTCTGGATCTAGTGTCGATAATTAGCGTAGATTATGGTTCTAAGGCGGTCTTCGAGGGCAACAATTGACACTGACAGATGTCAAAAAGATGACAGGGATATGATTTGTGAATTGATGAATTGTGGAATGGGGCATATGGAGTTCTGGAATAATGAATAATGTAAAACTCTGACTTCCAAGCGACTATGGAGTACCGTGGCCTCCAGGACTCCCGTCTCGAGTTGACGTATCTCATCAATATCTAGGTACCGATCACCACTCTCACCGAAGCGCCGATTCATTCGTATCAATTGAAACCGACTCTTTCCTACTCGGTCATCCTTCGTCCCCAATGGGTTTACGCCCAGGAGTGGCGTTAACCGGACCATACAGATCCTGGGCAACTGAGGAGGAGGGGAAACCAGAGAGAGGGCCACAGAGAAGGGAGGGGCGAAACCGGAAAGAAACGGGGGTTCACCGTCCAGACCGTTCTGCAGAACGGAAACAAAGCAGAAGCTCGTCCTCACCCGGGGCCGAGATCCCTGCACCGCAGCTCGCTATCGACGGCCCGATACCCGCTGCGCATACGTGAAGGGGATCCGCTTCCTTGTTGACCCCCCTCTTTCACCCTCCCCGGAGCTTGGGGGCTTTGGGGACGGCTTTGGGATGGGCGGGAGAAAGATCAAATCAAATTCTGGTGGATCAACACTAGTCACCGTGTGATTCTTTTTTTCTTTTTGTTTTTTTTTTTTGCCGTAGTGTACAGTATTCTTGTATTTTGTTGTTTTTTTTTTTTTCCGTCCATGCCCAGCCCCCTCAATAATTTTCTTGTTTTGCTTTTCCCTTCGGTTCCTTTTCTGTTCCATTTTTCTTTTCTTTTTTTTGGGGGTTTCTTTATTTTCTAATCTCATATAATCTCCTCGACTATCGAGACGGGTCTTCCGGAACTAAGAAATGATAATTGCAAATTGTCAGAGCTTGGACCAGACCAATCCTCCCCCCCTCCCCCAATCCCCAATTAAAAATCGATCCATCCATCGACCCACTGGCACACGGCCCCATGGAGCAAAACGGGTTGCGAACCTCGGTGATGTATCAACTTTCACCGAAATCGCCCGTTGAGCCATGAAGAGGCAAGGGGAAACATAATTAGATCGGGCGCTATCATAGCTCTAGTCATGATCCTCTAGTCATCTCATTTAGGGGGCTCCCGGAGACTAATATCCGTGGGATGCCCCCGGAAGATCCATTGTGATTTCTTCTTTGACAAATACCCTAGTTGGCTACGGAGTGGACCAAATGCCGAAGTTCTCGCGCTTTGGTGTTTTGGCGAGCTCCACTCAACACAGCAGGGAAATATCGACTCCGTCATCACCGATCGACGGGTTCGTCCGTACCTTGCAGCGACTTTACCCTGCGTCGTCCGTGCAGTGATGTGTTCCAGGTTTCACGGGTTCTATAAGATAAAGAGGCTAAGTGGCATTGCCATGCTCGATGCGCGATGCTTGATGCTCCGACGGTTTGAATGCCAGATCACGCTGTCAGACGTGGAACCCGTGGGAAAGGAAAAACGCACCGGTCTATCACGGGTTGTGCAGGGATATCCCCGGTTGATTTCGGGGTGAGAGAGAAGGGGGGGGGGGTTGTACAATTGGTGATTGGGGGAGATTAAGCAGGACTCTTTCCCTCTTCCGTCTTGAGAGCGAGTGCCAGAGCGCCAGAGAGCGCCCCTCGCCCTCTGGTCCCGCTCCATCTGGGGCTATGGACAGCGCACTTGGCGGGCCGTGCAACCTGATTTAACCTCGCATTGCATTTCGTCCCGTGAGAGATCGACTGCACGTTCATCTTGCGCTCAAATCGTGGACCATTCCCTAGGCTTTCAGCAGTTAGCGCCCTTCGAACACGGAGTGTAGAGTCCGGTGTAACAGCGAGGGGGGAACGGACAGCTGCAAGCGCCCGCCGATCGACGATCCGACCGGACAATGACTGGCCGAGGCTGTCACCACGTAGTCAACGGTGGATTCACCGCCAGTTGGCCCCTTGCGTGGGGACGTGGCACGACGATCTCAGTGGATGCCTTGATTTGGCGTGGCTCGTTGCTCCATTTCTCATTTTCTCTGTGGCAGTCCGTTGTTCGTGTTTCGTAGTTTCCTAGTCTCATCGTAAACCACCCTTTTTTGGTTGTTTTTTTTTTTTGGCTACCTAGGAAGTCTTTCATGGTTTCATGATAACACCATTTTCATAATCTCGGTTGTGGCCGATTCGCAATTTCCGATTTTCGATTTCTAATTTCTAATTCCTAGTTTCGATTCCTCCTAACCCTCATCGAGTTCTTGTAATCCACTAGCCATCGAGCCTTGTGATGGGGGCCACTAGGACCGAAAGATACAGTATCTTCCCCGAAAATCAATGACGATGATGCTGAAACTCCGGGAAGAATCCGATAAGGCGAAGTATGTGCGACATTCGACTTAACTGCCACTGCCCTTCCGGGGAGCTTATGACGCACCCTAGTCCATCGGACTCCGCACATGCTCGCATGTACAACGATCGCGAATGTACCTCTGACCCCCATCCCAGTCATGTTCCAGCCTAGGCCCTCGATCTTCTGGGGTCATCCCCGGCCATCGCAATCTGCACTCACCGTCTCTTGACACCTGCCGAGCCCGATCGAAGAATGTGCAGCTACCGCTTCTCGCGCGTGGGGGAACCGGCCACATTCTCGAAGCATGACACTTGACTCGCCTGCATGTCTTGACCCTGTCCAGTGTGATTCGAGATCCTGGGAATGCGTTGGGGGATGCGTTGCACCCGCTCACCGCTGGTTTTAAGACATGAGAGCCTGTTCTTGTCTCGCTACAGAGTTGTCTCCTCGATCTAGGGATGGAAGTTGCGTGGCTTCTGTAGTTCTAGTGCCCGGCCTTCTTGTTTTTCTTTTCACTGATCCTCGGATGTGGTTTCAGTGCGCGCATTCAGCTTGAAACGGATGCTGAAGCGCAGGTGCACCCTTGGTTACGACCGTGCTTTTCCCACGGAAACTAACTTGGGTGCCGTCATATCTGCCTCCTCATGCTGGGCTTGTGCTGGGCTTGTGCTGGTTCATGCTGGGTGATGCTGGGGAGCACTGGATGTACCTTTTATGCCTAATCGGCTTGATGGCTGGAGATAAGGCATTCATCTACGCACGCCGGGTACGTACCAGCTCCTGTATAGTCGAGCCAGGGACAATGTAGACTGTAGACTGTTACAGATCTGTGCAGAGATGCACTCACGGATGGAAGCAGGTAGCAGGCTTCTAGAAGCTGGAAGCTGGATGCCGGATGCATCTGAGGATGATCGGGCTGCCTCGTGCGAGGGTGCCACTGCCGACATTTCTAGATCAATCTGATATGAGCCTGCATCTCATTTACGAATGGAGGTTGAAACAACTGCTAGGCTCTGATTTTTTCCTACATATTAATATAATAGAAGGAATCTGAGCTTTTGAAAATCGTGCGACTTGCATCCACACTATCATCACGATACCATCACTCATGAGCTCTAGTTCGTGGATGGCTTGAGTCAGTCTTGACGCCTTTCTTCGGTTGACCGCAATTCCAATACTGATCATGATTGTCCATCTTACGTATCTTAATGGAAGCATCGAGTGGGTTCATGGCTATAGTTCATCTGGAATGTCGATAAGATCATCATCTATTTTCTCCGCCCAGATATTTATATACACATGGCTCACCCCGCATTTGAATTCAACCACCAACTTCATGACCACATACTACAATTTCACAGCCATCCCTCAACTCAAATACTTCATCTGTGACTCACACAAACAAACATCCATAAAATGATGTCCAGATATCGAATACGGGATCTATCCGTAACAACGGCACATACCAAGTCCCACGTGATAGCAGCGACCCTATCCCGAACCAGCAAAACCAAAACACCGCAACCATGGTTCAGGGCCTCCACTCCCAACGTCACTTCAACTTCCAAAAGCTCGCAAGAGAAAGAGAAAAATAAGAAGAAAACAACACCCTTCGCCACTAAGCCCTACCCTACCACACCAAAAGACCAGCAATCTACAATGCCCGACCCGCCGAAATTCCCCAACCGGCCAAGACCACCATCCCCACAGAACCATAGGATCTTCGACTCCTGGAATTCCTCTTCAACAGGGCACCAGCGCGCAGACGGCAAAGAGCAAACCATCACATGGAGAGACCTCCGCACCGACAAACTTGGGCGACAATTCAAAACCGGACACTGCGATGAATCGAGCGGGTCTTCAATGGCCTTTGATGGAACGTGTGGATCATCGCCAGAAGAGCAAAGAGGAGAGTGGAGATGGGTTGATGAGGAGGAGGCGAAGCGTGCAAAACTAGGCGTCATAGACATTCGAAGTTTCATGGGAGTCAGCAAGCGCAAAGCATCTGCGCCCGAGACTGATATTGAGATCGAGGGAAAGAAGCAGAAGGTTAATACCAGCCATGCTGCACCGTATGCACCGGTTCCTTCATGCACTACATCGATTTCTACGTCCAAACCGCCCATCGATAGGCCATCGAACCTTGCAACCTCTACTTTATTATCTACTTCATTATCTACTTCGACCTCAATCTCAACCACTGACCCAATTTCAACCACTGACTCCACACGCCCCCAATCGAGGATCTTCGCCGGAACAACCGTCTATGTAAACGGCTCGACAATGCCGCAAATCTCAGATCACAGACTCAAACACCTCCTCGTTTCCCACGGCGCGCGAATCTCCACCTTCATGGCGCGCAAGACCGTTTCTCACATTATAATCGGCCAACCGAGTTCTACCTCCTCTGGTGCAGGCGGAGGATTATCAGCGAGGAAACTGCAACAGGAAATTGAAAGGGGTGGATGGAAAGGTATCAAAATTGTGGGTGTTGATTGGTATGCTCTCTACTCGCCCGATTTTTCTTTTTGTGTCTAACGGGTTTCTGATGGCAGGGCTCTTCAAAGTATCAATGCAGGTAAACGGCTTTCCGAGTCGAGGTTTGCTATTTTGAATATTGCGCCGCAAGGGCAGAGGAGTGTTTTGGGAATGTTGCTGAAGTAAATGGCTTCATGTTATGTTGATCTACTTAGGATGTCTTTCTCTTATTTCTCTTTATTTTTTATAAGGTGGTGTATTGCATCCGGTGTGCATGGGGCATTGCATAGGCATCGGCATTGGCGTTGGATTCTCCTGCATGGTACAATTGACACTGGTGTTTTATTGGGATAGAATTAGGGTTTTTGCCTGGCTCGGCGATAGGATACCCATTTGTTCATACATTTACATATCGGAATATAATTCGAATTCTTTGCTTGATTGTTTCATTGCTCATTACCGTCATCGATCATGAGATAGGCTCCTTATATATACAGTTTCAAAGTTCAAGGCCAAGGTGTGCCAATAGATAGATATACAACGAATTGATCCTTAACGCCGGCAAAATGCAGTGCTGTATGTGACAAAGATTGTCCGCTTTGAAAAGAGAGAGGGAGAGAGAGAATTCAGGTGGGAAAATTTCCTCTTTTCAGACGAATGCTCCACCGTTTCCGGATCTATGATCAGAGTGATCACCATCGGGATTGGCAGAATCGGAAACATGCCGCCTCCATCCGCTCTGTCGTCGGGCGAGATAGATGGGCGGGGACTGGGCGTGGTGGTCATCGTCTCGGGCTTCAGTGGATGTTATCGAGGTAACACCTATGTCGGATGAAGCTGTCGAGGCGGATCTCATGCCTAATTCACCGCTGAATGCTCTTTCGTCAGGGAGAGGAGGGAGAGGATTGGGATTGCGGTGGGTGGAGAAGGAGGATGAGGAGGGTGGAGGGGCACGGGCGTGGGCTTGAGAGGAGTTGCTCCTAGTGCGGTTGTGGTTGCCAATATTGTGCCAGTCGTGCTCATCGACGGGCTCTGGTGAGGCCGCAGATTGGCGGCTAGGTGGTAGGTAGTATGGGTTTGAGACGTTTCCGTGGGAGTATAGCGCATGGTGATCCTCGTATGCAGGGAACGCGGATGTGGACATGCTCGAGACAGAATCTGCTTTGGGGCGGCTGGAGTGCATGGGCTGCACTTCGTCAAGGCCGGACTCGCTGGTTGACCAACGCTCCAGCTTCTCACCGAAAGTCTCTTCCTGCTGAGAAGCGCGCGAATCACCCTTCACCAGACCGAGACGCTCCTCTTCAGTAGCAGACTTGCGCAAGTCACCACCAGAGAGGTGCGAGCGGCGGAGAATACCCCGAGGCGGACTGGCAGGAGGCTTGTATGAGTGCTGACTGCCATTCCTGATTCGATTGAACATGGTGTTAAAGGAGAATTGGCGTTGCGCAGCATGAATCGAAGACTCAGAGTCACGATCATCGGCTTTCTCGTCGGCCCAGTGGATGGATCGGGGTGTGTCACTGCGCTCTCGGCCTGTAGGACGGAAAGGAGCTCCCAGACCTTCGTCAGCAGCTCCATGGTATTCAGTGTCGACGACACCACCTGTCATTTCGGTCATCGTCACCGGGGTGTTGTTCGCATTGAGGTACTTCTCGTCATTTTCATTCAAAGAACGCCACTTGGGGTGAAGCACACTTCCTGTCCGCGACCGGAGGTCGC
Organism: Penicillium sp. IBT 18751x; assembly: GCA_028828935.1. Lineage (NCBI taxonomy): Eukaryota > Fungi > Ascomycota > Eurotiomycetes > Eurotiales > Aspergillaceae > Penicillium > Penicillium sp. IBT 18751x. The sequence continues at coordinate 1,811,662 of JAQJZS010000001.1, read as the reverse complement.
TGAGGAAAGAGTGTCCACTTTGATTGGTTTTAGGTCGCTGTTCCTCTTCATTTTCAGGATCGGGGAAGCGAGACATGCCCAAGGGGGGCAGCTGTTGCTTGATCGATGGCGAGCGCGGAGTGGTCGATCGAGACATGGTGGGCCCTTCACCGATGACGGTCCTCCTTCTGCGAATGCCATCCCATTCGATAATCTCATTCTCACCAGGGGGCTTGAGGAAGTCTTGATTCTTTTCATGGACAAAGCGACGGGCCTCATCAGCCTCTGCGTCCCGACGAGTGGTCGAGATGCGACGGAGAATGGATGCAGCGCCTCGAATGGAGTCTGCCTTGGGCTCATACTCAGGCTCTTCTTGCGCAGCAACCTCACGGATTTGATCCAGATCACCCTTGAATACGGCGGCATCGGGAACATCCTTGGCAGATTTGGACAACTGCAAGAGAACGACACCGGAGCAGATCTGCAAAAAGCCCATGATGACCGTAGTAATCTCGATCGCAGTACCTTTGAAACCCCGGAACAATACAGCCGAAGCGACAATGGTGGAGCTGGTAAACATGACATAGTAAGTGGGAGTAACAAGCGCAGCATTGAAGAGATTCAACGCTTTCTGCAAAAATGTTAGCGAAAATCTCAGAACAAGCACCGAATCGAAAAGAACAACTCACATTGAGATAAATGATCTCCGTCAGCAGTGTGCAAACCACAAACACAAACAGAACATAGAGGAACCAGTGCTTATACTGCTCCTCGCCATTTATCTGAGCCAGGATAGCTGACCCAAGTCCCTGTGTCGCAACCACACTCAATCCACCGACTAAGCTGCAAATGCCGATATAGACAAACATGCTCTTCTTGCCGTACTTCGGTGCAACCCAGATTGCCGTAATAGCCGACCCAACCAGAATGACACCGCCATATGATAAAAACCCAGGGCTGATAACGAATTTCTGCATCTCCTGGATATCACTGACAGACGACTGCGTCGGCGCATTCATGGCAATCACCACGGATCCAATGATACAGGAGAAACATCCCACTTTCCCGACGAAACTGAGTCGTTCTTTCAGGAAAATCGCGGACAGAATGGTCGTGATGACCACTGATAATGCGCCAAGGGGAGTAACCAGAATGGCGTCGACAAAGGCATATGCGACGAAGTTGCAGATCTCCCCAAGGATCATAAGCGTCATTCCCGTCCACCACCAGACATTTTTCAAGTAACCGTATCCCTCACCTGCTTCTTCATTGTATTTGACGTTTGCCTTCAAGAGGCCGTGCTTCTTCAACACAAACGAAACGCCGATGAATACGCCTGATGCGACGGCGAGTGAGATGCCGACTGCTTTGTAGACGGGTGGGCGGCCGGTGGAGTCGCGCGCGACGAGGCTCGAGGTATGTAGATTCTCCATTTTGAAGTGTTGACAACAAGATCAAGACCACTGGCCAGCAGTGGGGGAGAATGGGGGGGCGTCGCAAGGACGGAGTCGTCCGAAGACGTCGGCGACTACTGAGACACTTGTTCAGGCCAGTTTATGGGCGCGTATGTGCTGACGTGTGTTACGGCCCAAACCACAGATCGAAGTCAACAATATTTATCGAAGTGTAAGTGTAATGCAGGGTCCGAGGAGTGTTTAATGCGTGGGAGATCTGGAATGGTTCTGGAAATTCCGCGAGATTGGGGGGGGCGAAAAGATCAGCGCTGAGACGTCAGTGGCAGTCGTGCTAGGCAACCACGCGATGAACCAACAAAGGGAAGGTGAAATATGTTCAGACGCAGGAAACAAACACTTGAAAAAGACGTTGAAAGGAAAAAAGGGAAAAAAAAAAGAGAAGCAGAGTGTTCAGGAGATTAATAGAAGAATAGGGGGTTTGAAACAAAGAGGCTGGGCTTGTGGGGAAAACGTAGATACGGTTGTCACGGTGGGTCCGAACACTTGTTACCTTGTGGTGTCTATTTCCATGGTCTACACTACATTTTGCTGGACTTACACGAGTTTTTTTCTTTTCTATTTTTGGAATTCTTTTTTCCTCTGATTTCTTACCTACTGAGATGTTCAGATCTATGACATTCTTCTCTTCATTACTATACACCACAAGCCCACCTCCTGAGGTCGTTAAATCGTCACATCATTTCCCATCAGGGATGATCGTCCCCTGTGCCATCCTAGACTAGAAAAGTAAAATCAAGAAAAGAAAACGCCATCACACCGTGTTCCCGGTTCTTTGATCCGCATAGCTCACCATCATGAGTGAAGGGTATCCAGTAGAGAAACACAAAATGAAAAGCAAAAGTGAATAAACAGAAACACACGAAATTTTATCTCACGTGGTAGCTCGGCTTCCGTTGCCGATTCACGCTCGGCGGGGGTTCATCCACTGGATACGGTGGTCGGACCTTGCCACTGGGGGGGCCCTGGTGGCTGAGTAAATAGTGGCGCAGGCATAGGGACGCCTGGCAGGTCTTCCTGGGCGGGATAAGGGATCGGTGTCTTGGGAGGGATGGGCGGAGGCATGCCGTTGTAAGTCATGACCTGATCTCCACTTTGGCGAGGAGAACCATGTTGCTGCGAAGATGGTCGTGAGTATTCATGGCTGGGACGGAATCCGCTGATCTCGCCGCTGGAGTGTCTTGTAGGCGACATAGGGAGACTGTCCTGGGGTGTGGGATGAGTTGGCAATGAATCTTCTCCGGGAGGTGCAGTCACAGTGACGCCGGGCGACATTGGCGCAGGCTGGAAGTACTCCCTAGGCTCGGCGGGAAGTTCAGCGGGGAGTTCGACTGCCTCCGGATGGGAAGGAGGAGGGACATGATATTCGGATGTCAATGGAGCGACGTTAAGCTCTTCCCGCTCAAGATCGAAGGACATGTCGTCCCGATCACCACCAGCGGCCGCGTGAGCAGCCAACCGCCTATTCATGCGTTCGATCTTGGCAAACTTGACCCCCGCATCCAAAATCATCTTCTTCACCTCGGGCTTGGATAAATAGCGCCGCGTGTTGGTGCTGATATCCGCCAATCGATTCCACTCGTTCATGCCGAACTCGCCCACTCCAACTTCGACATTGAGACGGTAGTAGTTGTCAATAGGGACATTTCGCTTGGCGAGATTTTCCATCAACATTTGCTGGTGGATGTCTTCACAGCCCTCAATCTTCGTAATGAGACGTCGGCGCGCCTCCGCAAATGTGCCCCCCGCACCACCAAAGAAATCCTCCCACCATTCGTGGGAGCGGTTGTTAGTACCAGGGGGTCGACGACCAGTTCCAATAGAAACAAACACGCCAACCTCACGACCAGGCCACTCATTGACAACAGCCTCGTCCAGAATCTGCGGTGAGGGGTTGTACGTTCCAGGGCCTTCGTCTATAAAGTTGCTCTGTCCGATCCGAATTGGCTTGAATGCAAGTCCGGTAGCCGAGGTGGCGCGACCAGCCTGCCAGATAGTACAGTCGAATTCCGGCGGAGGTTCGCGGCGAGAGTCGTAGGATCGCAATAGCACAGCCGGTCCATTCTTTGGTGTGCCCTTGTAGAGTGCAGTGACAGCCCTAGTCGCATGTTAGCATTGCATGCGACATTTTACGGGGTAGAACTTACGTCTTCGTCCGATTCTCCCGGTTATCATAGAGTAGCGCATCAGGGTTTCCCCAGCGCAGGCCATTCAGAAAAGTGGAACCTCTTTGGCTTGCGGGTGATTGAGGGTGTGACGCGGCCGAAGTGCTGAAGCTGCCCCGGCTCACCGATGGCTGGGGTATCGAGTTGGGACTGTAGGGAAGACTTGCGATAGACGAACGTGGGTCGGCAGACGGCTGATCATTCCCTTCTCCTTCGAAAACCGTGTGTTCACGCACACATTCCCTGATGGCCTCTTCCAATTTGGAAGCCTTGAACAGGGTCGACCGATAAGGAATACCGGCAATGGTCTTGTCTGTTTCGAACACTTTGCGGGTCATGCGCACGTAGACTTCTTTGCAGGTTTCAAGGTCGAGTCGAAGACGTCCCAGCATTAGAGCGATCAGGCCGCCCGTGCCGGTACCTGCAATCAGGTCGAAATGGTCGCAGGGTTTGGGGATCTGATCGCGACGCGGTGGCTTTCCTTCGCACTCAACATATGTGCGATACATGAGTTCCTGGAGAATGATGAGCATGGAATAGCCGCGAACACCGCCTCCATCTGTGCTAGTTAGCTATAGTCCTGTTGACAAGGAAAGCTGGCGCTTACCAAGAGACAGGATCCGTAAGGGGGGACCCTTCGTGGTGTCCTTGCGGCGCAGAGTGGCTTCGTCCATCTTGACGGCCGCTGTTGGTGTTGGAGCGATTGATACGCTCTTGCTTTTTGTCTGCAGCGCTCCCGCTGCGGGGCTCGACGCCTTATCGATGTCGCGGGACTGGCGCCTGACCGAGATCAGAGGGTAAAAGGTGAGAAGCGTGACACAGGTGCAACCACGAGCCAACAACTGCAGCGTAGATCTAGGTGTGTGACAAGAGCCGAGGTGAGAGCTGAGGGATTCAGGCAGCGGCGTAAGAGGGGTACCCGGATTGAAGATTCTAAATTCTTGGCTGATCCAGCCACGAAGAATTGAGGGGAAATGCAGACTCTCAGGAAGCTGGTCGAAGACAGGAACACATCGGAAACACAAAGTTATTCTTAGAAAAAAGCAATCCACTCGTCGTCGCTTTTCCATGGATCCCACTGAAGGTCAGGTGACGTGGCGGTGCATTGGGTTCTGATGTCACTGCATGTCACTGTGGCGGTGTCACGGCACAATCCAACGAAACACACGAGTAGGGCTGAAGGTGGGTTCTGTCCCTGCAGCTTCCGAAGTCGGTGATTCCGGTGAACCTAGTGGATATGGTTGCACGGTATTGACTCCTATTTACACTTGTTCAAAGTTGGGCACGATGATGTTGGGCTCAACAACAGGTCGCCTAAACGAGCTGACAGCGTCAGCCAGCTCTGATTGGCAAAGTATGATTTCTTGTGTTCCGGTGGAGCGTAATCTCTCTCATCCGAGGTTCTACTATGATGGTTCGGATCACCCATGGTTGCCTATGTAGAGGCGTTTTTATATTCGTAGTAAATACACGGATCTCAATTGGTAAGACCAGGCCAATCTAGCAATCCATTAGCGTTCCCAGCTCATCCAACCCCGTGGTTACTTCAAAAATTGGGGGAAGAAAACAGACAGGTAAACTCACCAGTCACCGTATGCTCCTGCCCACGCTTCACCACCATCACCTCATCCCCGACTCGAATTCTCTCCCCAGTACCCCGTCCAAGAAACGAATACCTTCCAAAGACAGGACTGAACCTGGCCCCCGGATCCACCCTCCTATCCTTCATCAACTTCTTCAGCACACTCCCTGACTCCCCAGTCCCCATCTTTCCAGTCCCATAATCCACATTTAAACTCTGACATCGAACACAATTTCCCGTCAACAATAACCTCGTCTTAGCCCCAATAGCCAACTCCGTCCAAAAGTCTTCCTCAAAGGCGTTCTCAGCTCCCGAAACCACAATATTTGGCCGGAACTTCGTCCGATCCATTTCCTCGCCGTCAGGTAGTCGCCCTGAAACATTGTTTACTGATGTCTCGGAGATAACTAAGAACGGTGCGCAATCGGCGAATCCAATTCTATCTTCCCGCCGACGGAGGCTCATCAAGTGCAATCCGATTAATGTACTCACCGCAGCAAACGTATTGAGGTACGTCTTCGTATTGAGTGCAGATGTCACGCCATGGACAATCTCATATCCATTCCAGAGCAAACTACCGATCACGTAGGTAGCCAAAAGTCCAATGAGGATGCCCTCTTTGTCGCGCGGATCGCTGACTTCGCGCCACCATGTCGTCCAGATGGGTTCTTTGTTCCGCTTCCGTGGCGCTAGCGTTCCTAGAATCCGTCGAGTGTTGGTCCCCAGATAGGCTAGGATCACGGGATATCCGAAACATGCACTGAACCACTCGTTATACTCAGGTCCCATGTCGTACCCCGTCGTCGGGCTCTGGTGCATCGTGATGGGGAAACTCTTCATACTCTTCACTTGCTGGCTAGTCATGCGCAGTGGGATTTCAAGCTTTCGAGTTTCCTTGTTCGGAGCTTCCGCCGGGGTGTATGTCACTATCAGTTTCCCATTATCTGCTTCGTTCTTCGGGGGTTCGATGGCGGTTTGGAAGAGGGACATCTCAGGGTAGTGTGGGACATGCATGTTCTTCAATGCGGTTCCCTCTTCAGTCGATTCGACCTTAAGTAACATGAAGCGTCGGTCCCATTCTAGGCCGAGGGGGGTGAGTGTGCCCTCTGGGACAGTGGTTCCTCGAAGCGACTTGATGGGGTACACGTAGAGCTGTGGAAGTAAGTACATGAAGAGCCGGCGACGTGATCGAACAGTCTTACCTGGCCGACTTTCATTGTCACGGTTCTATTACACTTGGGCTTTGAGGGCATTCAAGATGAATCAAAATTCAAGAAAAGCAGACATGCGGGGTTATAGATGAATCAAATAATCTTTGTTGGGGTGCTGCGCTTATCGAAGAGTCAAGTACCGGCTTATCGGTTCTACGTCAGTGATTTGAGTTTTGGCTCCGCGCATTGCTTACCCGAATACAGCAATAATTGGAGAGCAAATTTGGATATGTATAGTCTTATCATATTTCGTGTTGAACCATGCTGGGAAATGTACATGACGTTGAAAGAACCCCCAAAGAAAAAAGGAAAGGGTAAAAAAGGGTTGAAATAAAGCAAAAGAAAAATGTTTACTGGTCCTTAGCCCAAGGCAAGCTGAAAGTGCCCACCCAGTCCTCCACTTCTTGGCGGAGCAGTACAATCTCTGAGATCTCCTCGCCCTCACCCAGGTAATCATTGAATGCCTTTACGGTGCCGGGGTTCTTGGCGCCCTTGGCCTGCGCTTGCTCGCGCGCAGCTTTGTCTAGCTTCTGGGTCAGGGTGACGGCGCGGTCGACAATATCAGCCACACGACGGAAGTCTTCAGGCTGGAAGCCGCGAGACGTCATAGCTGGAGTACCGAGACGAAGACCACCGGGCTTGAGGGCAGACTTGTCGCCGGGAACAGTGTTCTTGTTGCTAGCAACACCGCACAGCTCCAGCACGCGCTCAACGCGAGCTCCGTCAACGCCTCGGTTCTTCAAGTCCACCAGCACTAGGTGGTTATCGGTGCCGCCAGAGACGATGTTGTAGCCGAGACCACCGTTGCTGGTGGATGCACCCAATCGCTCAGCCAGAGCCGTGGCGTTCTGCAAAACGGTCTTCTGGTACTCCACAAAAGAGGGGGACTGAGCCTGCTTCAATGCCACGGCCAGCGCGGTGATGGTATGATTGTGGGGGCCACCCTGGTGGCCGGGGAAGACCGAGGCATTAATGGGGTTCTCGAGATCGTACATCTCCTTGTTGCCCTTTTTATCTGTACGACGGACGCCTTTGCGGTAGAAGATCATGGCACCACGCGGGCCGCGTAGGGACTTGTGAGTGGTGGTGGTCACAATGTCGGAGTGAGGGAAGGGAGAAGGAAGGACATCAGCAGCCACGAGACCTGAGATGTGGGCCATATCGGCCAAGAGATAGGCGCCGACAGAGTCGGCGATGGCGCGCATGCGAGGGTAATCAATCAGACGGCTGTAAGCGGAGGTACCGGCGACAATCAGCTTAGGGCGGTACAGCTGAGCCTGCTTCTCCAGTGCATCATAGTCGATCAGACCAGTCGACTCATCCAAGCGGTAGGGCAAGGTCTCGAAGTACTTTGAAATGGCGGAGATCTTCTTGGTAGGGGTCTGGTAACCGTGGGACAGGTGGCCGCCATGGGGCAGGTCCAGACCCATAAGGCGGTCGTGAGTGTTAAGAACAGCGGAGTAGGCCATGAGGTTGGCGGGCGAGCCGGACAGAGCTACAAGAAGGGTTAGTGCTCGACCGCGTGCCGTTAGAAAGCTGTCGACAACTTACGCTGCACGTTCACACCCCACTCCTCGGGATTGAGACGGAAGGTCTCCAGAGCGCGCTGCTGGCAGAGACGCTCCGAAGCATCAATATGTTCATTTCCTCCATAGTATCGAGCACCAGGGTATCCCTCGGAGTACTTGTCTGTATTGTGATTAGCCCGTCGTTGTTTTAGACTTCGGCTGGAGAGATACGTACTTTGCATCACACTGCCGAGCGCATCGAGGACGGCCTGCGAGGTAAAGTTCTCGGAAGGGATGAGGTTGATGAAGTGCTTCTGGCGGTTTTTCTCCTGCAGTTGAGGTCAGCGATTGCTCCGCACATAGTTCCAGCATGACGTACTTTCTCAAGGATGTTGAACACAGCAGGGTCGGACTCCTCCAGGGAGGAAGAGAGAAGCTGCAGTAAGTGTTAATATTGAAAATCCGAATATCTGGTAATCCATTGTATGCCACACTACCTTTTGCTGAGCATCCCGGCTGGATGACGCTACTCCCCGCACGAGAAGGCTTCTGGGGATGATGTGGCGAACGGAGAGTGGGACGGCAGGGCGAACGCTCCCGAGGGAGAAACGAGCAAGGCGCCCACAGCGAACGAGAGACATGGCGGACAGAAATTCACGATGTACTCACAAGATAGGAAAGCGCCGACGCTTTATATCGGAACACAGCTTGCCAACCGTTCCTCGGGTTCCCCGTTGCCCGCGGAAAGCGGGAAACCACACTATCCCCGATCGGGCTGACCGCCTCCGACCGGCCCTTTTTCTTCGGCAAATGCCAGCTTCCCCTTTCTTCTTCACACAACTAAATCCAAGATGAAGATAAGGCGTTCAATCTGTGTCAGCACTCGTCGGTGACGGCCTTCCGGCTGGCACTGGACGGGCGCTGCTGAAAGGTCCCGCGCCTACTCACCATCCATTGGGGATCTTGTTACAATCGGATTGGAACCAAGTTGTGTTGGGATTCTTCACGTTGAGTCGCGTGTCGCTCTTGATGCTGGGACTCTCCCAGTGTCCCACGATCGGGGAGACCAGGAATGCTCAAGGATGACCTGCTCCGGTCGGATTGTAGAAGCTAGATTCATCGCATTTCAGATGCAGAGCCGAAATGAGGAGCGTCCATGGCGAAAGGGTGGGATAGGCAAAACCACTCTTACACCGGGAGGCTGCTCTCACTTGCCTCTTATTTGGATGATCTGCGTCAAGTGCAACCCTCCAGAATGTCACAATAATACACCAAATGAATATTATTTCACAGCAAGTTTAGTTTGAACCTCATTTCGGTCGCTCGGATTAGTGCGGGCGAAGAAGCATGCGAGATGGTGGAAGCGAGTGAAGCCATAGCTAATATCTAGCTAATGTCGCTGCAACATGTTAGGTATAGGGATGTCAATATTTCTTTTTTCCGTTGAAACAGGTCGTGTGGCCCAGTGGAAAGGCGTCGCTCTCCTATTTCTTCGGGTCACCCGCTGGAATAAAGCGAAGATCCAGGGTTCGATCCCCTGCATGATCGATCTTGTTTATTTTTTTTTTTGCTCTTAGTTCTGAAATGTTCCCTGGAGTCTTAGGTTCTTACTTCTGTCTGTCGCTGGCCCTCATCCTGATTGTCACGGTCTGGATATCGCGAGCTTTTAGGCGCTCTCAAAGCAGCAGGGAACTGAATCCTTCATGAAGTAGAGATGGCACTTGGGCTGGACAGGGTGAGCCGGCGGCTATTTGAAATATATGTTCCGATTATGAACCTCTACCTGTTCCGGTCAATACACATAAATGGCCTTGCGAAATACTCGGGTATCTGCAGCCGAATTTCCAAGTATCGAATTAGCCCAGTCGAGGAAGAACGTCTGGATCAAAGCCTCGGAGGCGCCAAGCGAGAACACACTGTTAACCTTCAAGTCGATCTACCACCTGCAAGTCAACACCGCTAAAATAGAGTCGTCTGCACGTGCAACCTCATCATTTGTTTTTTCTCCCCCCAGAATAGAACGGCCCGCTACGACCGTAAGAAAGCAGTGATAGACTTAAGGTGCTGGTATTTCCCCCTCACTGGTCAATCCTGGCTGTTCCTTGCCGGATGCTTCAATGAACCCCACACTGCATTACATCTGCAAGCGCTTTGTTACCGATTTCCCGAGTTCTTCAGATCTTGCCCATCATTGCACGATGAACCTCGATCCAATCAGAATACTTGCGACTAGTGCCCAAAAACCATCATTGAAGCCCCACTGACGGGAAATGAGCTGGCGTAATACCATACCCTCAGGGACCGGGGTTGGCTTCCGAGTCGGGCCTCGCCAAAAACTGTATCTTCACCTTCCGGCAAAGGGCCAAGTTATCAACCGCCGGGCGCCTAATCTTCCTGTCGACGTGATATATTGGTCTGACTCGATCGATATAGACATGGCCATTGCCATTGCCATTATTGTTTCTTGCAAACGGGGACAATCACGGCCTAGACTGAAACCGACCAAATCCCCAACACCAAACAACCCTAGCATCCACCGAACAGGAAAAAGATCAGAGGTGGGCCATGCACCGAAACGGGTGTGCAGTGTTCTCACCACGCCCTGGGCTCATCTTCGGGACACGGGCGTAGGCAAAGTCGCGACCTGATTGCCCAGTGAACCAAATTTCCGGGCCAAGGGCCACGGCCCCCCCCCCTTTTCGCCCTAGTGCACGGGTACCTGAGTTCTGACCATGGTCTTCTCCCCCTATAAACACTCCATCGCCGGTTCCTTTCTCTTTCCCCATCCACATTCTTTTGATCATCCCGGTACCTCGTGTCCGATTACATTCTTTACCGTCAAAAGCCACTCGTTCTCGATCCGATCTCAAACTCAAGAACATTCCTCGAACTCCTTCATATTCTTTTTTCCAAAGTCAATATGCGTTTCTCCATCGTTGCTCTTGCCCTGGCCGCCGGTGCCCTGGCTGCCGACGTCACTGAGACTGTCACCCAGTACACCACCTACTGCCCCGAGGCCACCACCATCTCCCACGGCAGCCACACCTACAGCATCTCGACCCCCGGTCACATCACCATGACTAACGGTCCCTTCACTGTGACCCGTCCCATGATCACCCAGACCGTGACTCAGTGCAACTCCTGGTATGTCCATTCGCGATATGCGGTCTGCAGTAAACTGACTTGCCTAAGCTCTTCCACCATGGTGCCCTCTTCCACTCCCATTGTCCCCAGCGCTCCCGTTTCCACTCCTCTGATCCCCAGCGGCGCTGGTGCCACCGGCTCCTCTGCCCCCTCCGTTCCCTCCGGTGCTGCTGCTGTGACTGCCTCCGGCTCCCCCGCTGCCTCCTCCCAGCCCGCTTTCAACGCCGGTGCCATCAACGCCGCTACTGGTGCTGGTGCCGGTCTGGCTGCCGTCTTCGGTGCCGTCGCTCTCCTCCTGTAAGCACCAGCTTTCAGCTAGCTTGCGATTGGGATCGTTGGAATTCGCGGCATGAGCCTTGTCGAGTCGCTGCGCGGAGTCAGGTTCCATCTGCTGTATGGTCCTGGCTTCGCGCAGTTGCTATGATGCGCGACTGCCGTGGGGCCAGGCGTTGGATGGCCGTGGGCTCTGGGTTTTCATTTCTGGGTGTACATGTCTTACATGTCTTGTCTATGTCTTTATTAGATAATACATAATGTACCCTTCCCTGGTCCCCCTCGGGGTTGGGTCTTTTCTATTTTCTGCTTCTTGTCTGTTTAGTTTCTGCGATAGCCTCCTGGACATAACGTTTTTTTGCTTCATTACACGACTTATTCTTTGATCTAATTGCTCTGTGTGGGGAAATTTCGTAGTTCACATTAATTAGAGTAAAGACAGTGTGACAAAATAGTCCGCCAAATTATTATAAGCTTCTTTAGTTCCTTTTGTCTCTAGTCCAGCGGGGGAGGAGCCCACCTGAAAGCTGATAGTCCTCTCAGTCTTGCTTGACATATATTGCATGTGAATGGCAAGAGATAGAATAAAGCTGAAGCTCTGTGAGCCTAACGATTACAGGTAGGTCCTCCACGACTTGTTTCGAGAGTCTTAGATGATAAATGGATAGACTTGGTTCCAGCATTTTTCCCAGTACATTTTCGCTCACTCATCGCTGATCAAAGATTGGTATTTCATGGAAGTGGCACCTCCTCTGGACGCCGATTTCTTAATTGTTCTTCGAGCGGACGGTGATCACGGCAATGATCCCGTCTTTGGGGCCGTGTGATATACGAATAACAGAGAATTAAGCAGCAGAAGCTTCCGAGAGACAGACGCCCTGCATGAAAGAAGACGATGAAAAGGACAGAAAAGAAGAACAAAGCATCTTCAAGAAAGAACATGTGGAGCAAAATAAGGCGTTTCCTGAAAGGTCGTACACAGTTCCTGACATGGGGTTCTTGAAAGGTTCCAAAGAGATCCGAGAAGACACACCTAGTACTCACATGACTATTAACCTACAATCAATAAAGCTAAGAACAGTCTATTTTCTAGCTTCTTTGACTCTAGACCTCACGCCTCAAGACTATACCATCTTCCAAGCATAACATGCAAAACATGTCTCACAAAGAATCTAGAGCTTCGCCTTCCCAACCCTCTTCTCAAAATACTCTCTAATCCTTCCTCGCGCAACCTCAACAACATCCGCATCCTCTACAGTAGGCGGGACACTAACCACCTCGTCGTACCTCCCCTCCACCGCATTCTCTACAAGCTGCCTCAGAACCCGCCTAAGTGTCTTGCCACTTCGCGTCTTAGGAATCATCCCTCGTCCCTGAATCATCCCGCCCAGTGAAGCGATGGCGCCTATCTGCTCGCGCACGAGTGCGTTCACTTCGTTGAATAGCTCTGAGGATGGTGTCGCAGGTATTTGTCTCGAGTCTCCCTGGCGCGGCTGGATAAATGCGAATGGAAGGTGGCCTTTGAGAGGGTCCGGGATCCCAACTACACATGCTTCACCGATGAAGGGGTGGGAGAGGATCACTTGTTCGATTTGGCCTTGAAGGTTTTATCAGTATACCGTTTTCTTTCTACTCTTTCACGCATGAAGATTCGAGAAGGGGATTTACCAGTACTGAAACGATGCGCCGCAACGTTAATAATATCATCGGATCGAGACATGATATGCACGTATCCATCTTCATCAATTAGACCCGCGTCGCCAGTATCCAGCCAGCGACCGGTAAATCTCTTCAGATATCCTTTATAGAAACGTTCTTCGTCTTGGAAGAGACTTGTGAATGCCGTTGGGGCAAGCGGGAGCGCCAGTACAATATTACCCATTGTTCCCGGTGGAACTTGGTGACCTTCGTCGTCGACGATTCGTACGTCGAACCCGGGCATGGGGAGGCCTGCAGAACCAGGCCGGATGGTGAGTGGACTGCTCGGCCTGGTTTTTGCGGGTAAGGCGGCGTGTGCATCCAGAGCTAGACCTGAGATGGGGGAGCCGGACTCGGAGGACCACCAGTTGTCGATGACCAGAGCCCTCGGGGCGGCGTATTGGGTGAGGAGGTCTTGGTACGTGCGGATGATACTTGGTTCGCTGCGTTCACCGGCTAGGAACAGGGCTCGAAGAGATTTAAGGCCGCCTCGTTGGCCTATTGCTTTCAAGAACTTGTCATTGGGGTCGTCCTTGCGGATGGCTCGCATTGCTGTTGGTGCGGTGAAAAGAGTATTTACTCCGTGTTTCTCAATGATTCGCCAGAATGTTCCTGCATCTGGTGTACCAATGGGCTTGCCTTCGAAGAGTACGGTCGTCGCGCCGACCAGTAGCGGTGCATAGAGGATGTATGAGTGACCAACCACCCAGCCGATGTCAGAGGCGCAAAACATCACATCTCCGGGCTTGATACCGAACAAGGACTGAATGGATAGTTCAAGACCCACCGCGTGGCCTCCAGCCTCTCGAAGGACACCCTTTGGTAGACCCGTTGTACCTGTGTTTTTCTATCAGCAAACGTGACCGAGACGATCATGATTCAACCTACCACTCGTATAAATGATATACAATCCATCCGTACTCTTCACAGGCACGGGTCCGGCCCGAATACCACGGCCACGCGCGCTTTTGACCAGCCGCTGCCAGTTCCGTTGACCACCCAGTTTATCCGGATTATCCCAGCGCATCTGGTCCCGCTGCCACACGATCACCTTCAAAGGCTTGAACCGGCTCGCCTCCACAGCCCCCTCCACCAAAGGCCGATACGAAATTGGTCCCTTGGCACCTTCAATCCCGCACGATGCCGTCATGATCGCCCGCGGTCGAGCTGCTTCGATCCTCTGTGCCAGGGACTTGGCAGCGAACCCGCCAAAGACCGCAGCATGGACGGCTCCAAGCCTGGTGATAGCCAGGGCTGCAATAAGTGCGGCTGGAATCATCGGCACTACCCGTTGTCAGACATTTTATTTCCACTCTGCGGGTATTCATGGCATGCATACTGTAGATGATTACCACATCTCCTTTCTGTACACCTTCCTCTCGTAACACGCCAGCAAGAACCTCCACCTCGTCCAACAGTTGTGCATAGGTATATTTCTCCGTCGTGTGTGTCACCGGTGACTCCCAGATTATGGCCACCTGATCGCCCCGCCCACTAGCAACATGTCGATCCACACAATTGTAGGTCGTGGAGATTTCTCCATCCGGGAACCATGACCAGTGTTCATGCTGCGTTCCGCTGGGGAGAGTCTTAGTCTGCCGCGTCAGCACTCGACTCGGTTTGCGGTGCCAGTGGAGCCGCTCCGCGTGACCTGACCAGAAGCTCTCTGGATCGGTGAGGGACTGTTCTAACGCGACTCGTTGCGGGTGTGTCATGGTGCGTGGATGGTGGTAGAGAAGCGCGGATTCTTAGCAATTCTCGATCCCTGCCAGTACCCGAGGTCTCGGTTAGATAAGGAGGTACGATTGAACGGGGTGAAAGCAGGGACGAAACCTTGCTGTGGAGGTCTCCAGGATGAGGATGTGAATGCGGGGAGGACCTGCCCGAGGATGTCCGTGCTTTCCCCGCAATTTTGGGGTACTTGGCAGATACACGTGAAAGTTGCAGGCCGCAGTGGACTGTGATGTATTTGCTGCGTAATGAGAGGCCGCCCATGGCTTGAGTTCTGTGAGCTATTTATTACGTTCCGTTGTTTACCGAGATCTCCAAACACAGCTGGTTTATCAGTTGACATCTCGCATTTTCCCCGTGTGAAGCATTGAGTTCAAAATCTTGTATTGTCTATTTACTCGCGGAAATGGCTGGCACAAATTCAAAAAATATAACATGACAAGCTCAGTCGTAGGGTATCATATCGAAATGCCTGCTAATGCGCGACTGCGATCTTCGGGCTTCGTCGCCTAGAAGGGGGGGAGGGGGGTTTGTTTTGTTTGCGGCATCAGGTGCTTTGAGGAAATGTAGTGCCTCAATCATCCATCGGCCCGTATGCTACCAATGTCCCAAGCATCAAGCGGGGGAGGGATATATCGGTGCCAAGGGGGGTTGCCGTAGATTCAGGATGTAGAATTCAGCAGGGGCCAAGTGCCGCGAGTCCAGTGCCGGTGGACAGGGGGTGCAAAAGGTGCAATCCAAAGAAAAGTTGAGACAAAAAGCGTAGAGGGTGGCTGCTCATCTCCAGTCTGCGATGGCGGGCACAGCTGAAGACGAAGCACGATCGAGGGAAGAAAGAGGCCGCCGACGCCAAACGAGGTCGTAACCAAAAGACAGAACCATCCTCCAAATGCACCCGAGACCGACAGAATTATAGAAAAAAGGAACAAGGAAAATTAGGCCGTGGAGGCACGGAATACCTTTCCGGATGGACCGGCCTCACAGGAGAACACACTGCAGTCGACTGCGATGCCGTGTTCGGTCTGTCCGAAAAGGTTTGGGATACTCGGCCTCTGCGTTACGGTCGCGTCCCGATCCGAAGCCCGTTGGACGACGGTCCTGACCCCGGCCACTCTGTGCCTGCTGTCGCTGCTGCCGCAGCATGCGGACAACGTCATAAAAGGCCTTCTCGACATTGATGCAGTTTTTCGCTGACGCTTCGACGAATTCGCAGCCGAGCTCCTTGGCGAGGGCTTGGCCTTCTTGGGCGGAGACGGCGCGCTCGACCGCCTTGTCGCTCTTGTTGCCCACGAGCATCACGGGCACGGGTAAGGGGGCCGCGCCCGAGGTGTTCATCGGAGAGGCCAGGTAGCTGGGACCGGAGGGGGAACCGGAGCTGGATGACTCCTTGACCATCTTGATCTGGTTGTAGAACTTGGTAATGCGCGAAAAGGAGGCGCGCGATGTGATGCTGTAGACGAGCACGAAACCTTCACCATCACGGATCCACTGGTCTCGCAACGCGGTGTATTCCTCCTGGCCCGCGGTGTCCAGCACTTCGAGCATGCATGACTGGCCGTCGATGACGACTTGTTTGCGGTAAGAGTCCTCGATAGTCGGATCGTAGGTTTCGACGAAGTGGTTGAGGCAGAGCTGCAAGCTCCAGGGTCAGTCTCCCGTTGGGATCCGTCGAAGATTGAACCAACCTGAATGGTAAGGGCTGTTTTGCCAACACCTCCGTCGCCCAGGACTACCAACTTGTACAATGTCATTTTCCCCGACATGGCGGGCACGGGAGAGAGGAGATGTGTGTGGGAAAAAGGGAGCTCGCAACAGATGACGCAGGTTGTGTGAAGGGGGAGGAAAAGAGGGGGGCTCCAGTGTGCGAAGTCTGGTCCGGGCAGTGGCTGGAACTAAGTGGAGAGGGAGGGGTTGGTGGACTGTGTGGGATATGGGAAACTCTTAAGGCCATCGAAACTCCATTCCTTCCATAATTCTGCTCTCTACCCTGGTCAATTGCTATTCCGAGACCGTCTCGGGTACGTGGGACGGGAGGGGAGATGGTTTAAAAAAACTAGAAAGAAAATAGGAAAATAGAAAAAAAAAAAAAAAAAAAAGATGCTAAGCCCCTCTACGGAGGGGAGATAACTACAGATCAGGAATCACGGACTAACTGAATATGTAAAGGGAAAATGGGAGTGCAATAGGAAGGAAAAAAGAGAAAGAAAAAAAAAAAAAAAAAAAAGGAAAAAAACAGAGAGAAGGCTCCATGAGATCATACATTCTCCCCCCAGGGGCGTGTTGGCCCAATGCCCGCCCTATACCTGGGCCCTCGACCAAGCTCTAGCTGTTTCTACCCTGCTTCTCTCCCCTCCTAGTCTGTTGCGTAAGATCTCAAAGTACTTATGTTCCGTACCTATGCTCTGGGTTCCATAGTCTATGTTCTATGTTCTATGTTCTGCGATCTAGGTTCGATGTTTCACGTTCCACGTTCTATGATTCTACCGATCGCAGAAAAGTCGGGTCCCCGGGACGAAAAGGGGATGGGGAACTCGCACAGGGCACAGTGGATAAGATGATTCCGGGCCCAGAGCCAGTCAGGGGGTCGAGGCGGAATTGGTCTTGCCTCTATACCACGACAGGAAGCTGCTTTGGCCTTGGTGGATCCCGGTCCAAGCGAGAAGGTTTTTTTCTTTTCTTCTCAAATCTCTATGAGTATATTCGGATCTCGCACGTGGGAAACCTCAAGTGCCGTTCGCTCTTCGGTTGCTGGTTCTTCATACTCCACTGGCGGCGTTTCATCAGCATCGTGAACTGGTGAACTGCCCTCGGATGAACCCCCTGTCGTTTCATCTTCCGTCACTGGCTCCGTCGGTCTATCAAGATTGACCCTAGACATTCACTAGACATTGACTAGACAGTCAATCTCCTTCTGGAATGGTTCTAAGCCATGCTAGAACTGGACTAGAGCCGTCTCCTTTTTTGGGGCGTCCCCCTTCTTTCTTCACCTGGTCACCGCAGGGACCGGATACATGGAGAGTATGTACCGACACGTTGGACTGGATGCCTCCTCGACAACTCGAGTGGTCAGGAGGCATCCACCCGCGGAACGGCGCGTGCAATTCCCGCTAATAGATCGTCCCCGAGAGTTACCTCGAATGAGTGCAGTGGAGCAGCCAAGTTTATTGTCTGGAGAGACGACACTTAATTTCCCGTTCTGCTGCCAATTGGAACCCAGGCAGCTTCCCGGCTCTTCTCCGGCGAGCTGCTCCCCTAGTCCTCTGGCCGCCCCTAAGCTTGGCTCGGAACGAGTCTCATATGGTCCAGACTCTGGGTCCACGAGATCCCTCTCCTGACTGATTCGCCCTGCTATATGCCCCCATATCGTAGTGATGTGCTCTTTACATAGTGGTCATTTGTCAGCGATGTCCTTGTGCCTCCTAGTGTGATTGTGGCAGGAATCTCACCTCCCCCAGGAAATGGTACATGGCTCTCCGGCCGCGGACATACCCGGCTAAGGTGACAAGGAGCCAGAGACCGATCCTTTTCTTCCAAGCCAATAGTTGCCTTTGCAATTTGTGAATCAACCGGGGGTCCCTTGGCGGATCCGCCCGTGCTACTCGGCCGTGGGATGGGGGCGCCATATGGCGTTCAACGGCCCGCCATGGTCTCGTCCTGGTCAGACAGGCATCCGCTCCAACTGGTCCTTGCTCGACTAGTCCGCTGGGCAGCGGTATCTCCATCTAACGGTCATGTACTTGTCCGTCTTACGGCCCCTGACATTGTCCGGATGACATTGACGATCGACACGGCGGGTTCCGGGGGACTGGCTCTTGGGTGGACTATGTCAAAAATGGTCAATGGACGGGACCACGGGGGATGAAACTGGACATGATGTCAGAGGCATCTTCCCTTTGCGGGCTTGGTCTTTGGAGCTCACTTCCAGGGGTCTCGATAGTGCTTGGTCTAGCCACATTTTTCTTTCGGCTTGACAGATGAGTCCTGAAGGATTCAGTTGATCTGCTTTAATGACACTTTCCTAGGAAGGTCCGTAACTCTTTAATTTTGGGAAATAGGGCGGACTCAAGCCATGAAACATACCTGCGAATTGGAGAAAGGCTGTCCAGGACTAAGTCCACTAGTGTCCGCGAGAAACTTGGAGGGCCATGCTCCAATGCAATTGTCTTCATTTGGTAGTTTTCCGCCATACGAATACAGGTTCACATCCAGATCTTCAATAACAGAGACCAGCATGATACTGTTGTCCGACTTTAATGGAGAGAACAGTTAAAAAGTTATGCAAGTCGACATGCAAGGTACATTGTCATATTAAAACAATTCAATGCCTACCTAGGTACTCACTCAAGACTTTGATTTTGGTCTGCAATTGATGTGTATGCCATCCATGTGGACAAAGAATGCCAAACTGGGAATGAAAGCAAAAAGCCGAGAAAAAAAGATCACCCGACCGGGGGGTCGAACCCCGAACCTTCCGATTAAAAGTCGGACGCTCTGACCAATTGAGCTAGCCGGGTGAATCATGTAAATGCATTCTTTTTTTCAATTCATGTCGCACATTTCATGCGTCTACTTTAGTGAATGTTCTCTATCTTTTTCAAAGCAGTACACTCCATATTCGGATAATTAAACATTGATTAGTTTCCTTTTATACATTCCTCGCATAGAAAGATAGATGCAAGCAGTAGAAGATGTCGTTTGATTCGCGGCACCAAGCCACCACAGTACTTGTCTTGTCTTTCCCCGTGGTGGAGAAGTGGATTAATCACTCTTGGTCTTGATAAAGATACTTGGAAATCTGCTTATGCGAAGCCGGCTGTACTTTCCATTGCTTTCTTCTTTCAGCTGATCATATCAAATTGCAGGAAGACCTTCCGGCCAGAGAATCGTCAAACCAAGCTAATAGGAGGGCATCAGAGAGCCCAGGCGACGCCTCGCTTTCACCGTAATATGTCTTTGATATGATCTGAGGGAGGCTTAATGGGCAATTCGGTTCAATTTGTGAGTGTGGAGTACAGAGGCCGAACGTCGTACTTGGAAGTTTCTATGTAGCTCATTCCGCACACACGTCAACGTTAAATATATTCAAGAGGATCTTAGAACTCAACAAAACATTCCTTGCTTTCGTGAAGAACGGAAAGACACCCGCGGAGCAACTAGTAGCATGTTCCTGATGCTCGACAACTGAAAAAGTATCTATTGAACTTCTCGCGTGTTTTTTTTCAGTTGAAAGTGCCTACACGTTCTCTATGTATGACTTCATAAGCGAGTACGACCCAGGGATCGGTGTGTTCATAATTGTCTGCCACAACCTCATAGTGAATGGTAGTAAGTATACTCACCAGTAAATCTAGCCATGCTGATCGTGGTAGTCTCATTCAAAGCCACAGAAACGCCGACCCTTGAATAAATGTACAAGCATTCGCGGCCCGCGTAATTATGGCCAAGCTGAAACCCCCGCCTGGTAAATTCCTCAGTTCCCCGGTTCTCGTATTGGAACATCTTGTACCACACGAAGCACGGTAGTATACCATGCCGTGTAATCTGGACATTACAGAAACTTCACTGGACTGCTTCCACAGCAAAACTATGCATACTGAGTCGCAAGCGGACTTCCTTTGATATATATTAAGAAGTGTCTCGATAGTACAGCCTTGTAAACCGTGAACCAGCGTTTATCAATACCTATAGATGCCTATGAACTCAAGACTGACACCAGACCGTTTGGTCATTATGCTTTGAAGCTCTTATTTCACGTCCAGAGATCCCCTGATCCATTAATCCGATCAAATGGCACCTGTCAAGTCCGAAAAACGCCAAGCTAACCCTTCAAGATGTCATTCAAGTATCCAGTCACCCTCTCCACCAGGATCCGTCTCGGCTCTTTTTGATCTGAATCACTCAAAGCATGCGAGGCACCAGGAATAACCATACTCCAAGGACTCCAGAAATGTGTACCGTCTGCATCCATGGCCTCCTTCCACCGCTCAATCAGCGCTTGTTTGTTCACCCACGGAGGCACAGACTGGTCCCGACCAGAATACAGCACCAATAATTGCTGCTTCAATAGACCCCGTGCCCCAATTTGTCCAAAGGTCTCTTTCAGCCTCTGGTCGCTCAAGTCCGAGCTAAAGAGGTCGTCTTCTTCCGGGTTCTCAGGACTGTCTGGGCTGACCAGACTTAAGAATCGTCGGCTACTCACCGGCGCCGAGGTCGGATATCCAATACGTCCCGTCACAGACAGAGGCACAACCGTGTCAACAGAGTTGTGATCCTCGTATGTGTATCGTTTCGCATCGTCAACCGCTTTATTATAGATCTTGCGCATCGTCTCGGGACTATCCCGCTCCGTACCACACTTGATCACCCACAGAATGCCTTCCCGATCCGACACAGGAGCTTGCATTATGGCACCATCAACCCCCGGCCGGATGATAGGCGTCCAGTCCTTATCGAATACAGGATGTGTCGGCCGCGGGTTCTGACAGTTGATGTAATGCATTACATCTTGGCTACCAGTCGAGTGGCCCATGATAACGACCTTGCCCGGTCCAAACTGCGGTGTCTTGTATTCACGAACGTAGTTGACGGTAAGTGCGATTTCGTCGATGTCATTCCCTAGTCGGCCCATGCCCCAGCCTCCGTACGAGCAGGATAAAACCAGTCCAAAGACTGTCCATTCCGTTGGCTCCAGGGCTCGAACGACGTCGCTTAGATATTCGACCGTGCCAAGACCATCACCTAAGCCTCCCACGAAAATGAGGGTGTGGGGCTTGCGAATTCCACCGCGCGTGTATTCGAAAGAAATCAGGCTTGGGGTCTGGTAGTCGGATTAGTCGAGTGGCGGGTTATGAGGGATGGAGCGGCTTTACGATGTGGTGGAGGATTCCAGGCTGGCCGCGGGCCAGGGAGGTTAGCGCCTTGATCTGCATGATATGACTCGTAGAAGCTTGAAGACGGAGACCGGAGACTGGAGAATGACATTCAAGGATTCGGAGGAAGCTGTCGTCAGATCAGATAAGGGGCCATCAGATAAGAAGTCCTGATAACAGGGCTTTTTCCAAGTGTGGAATTAGGGCTTGCACTGGTACAGTACGTGACGAGTACGCGGGTATACAGTCCGTCATGTTACGCCAAGCGCAGGAAATAGTTGAACACGACAATTGGAAAAGCTGACGCCAGCTTGGATGACCGCCTCCAATATTACGTTCAGTGTCCAAGTCTGGCAGAATCCACATTAAGACCTTGGCATACACCTTACTTCTGTTTTTACATTCTTCCACACCCTGTTCCATTATTGCCCCCCTATTAGCCTGAGTGTCTCCCTTAATTTGTAAGATATTCCCTAAATATTGAAGTGGGGACGACTCGATGGCTGTCTGGCAATGCAGACTGGACGACACACATACACACAACACTCCCTGGTATGCGTAGCGATCGGTCTAAATGATGCCGTACGGATATTCTGTCGAGGCCGTCCGGACCATTTCTAATCCTGCATTATGAATAGAGAAATGTGGTAGTAACCGGAATGGAATTGGGTAGTTGCTGAGTCTATCTCCAACTCCGCTTTGAGAATGCATCATGCACTTCAGGTATTTGATTATGCCTGAGGCTACACATATGCTATTATGTCACCGATTCTCCCACTACAGTATCTAGCAGATATTCCTTGGATATCTAAGGAATATCAAAGAGATATACTAAGCTTTACTAAGGATAGTTCTTAGGATTCTATCTAGACTATATCTAGATCAAAAGGGGTAGAAAAACTGGAAATTTCCTAGATATCCTGGGGCTATGTAGACGTATCGAACGCTCATATCGCCGAGAGTTTTAGGCTATATTATTATAAGTATGGCGTAGTCTAAAGCTCACGTACGAGGGTAGGTAAAGGCTTGGTCACCATACTGCGCTAAGCCTCTTTTGTCACCTGAGTTCGAGAGTTGGATTCAAAAGAGGGTTAGAGCCGACGCGTCAACTCTAGAGACCCACCGATTCAACTCTCGATGCCAGCTACCCACTCAGCTATACACTCAATGAATTGTTTCAGTACGGGTGGGTCAACTCAGACACAGCACAGGAGGAGCTTCTTGAATATTCTGGGTTTGATCTGACTCCTATTCGGAATTATCTGAAAGATAGATCTCACGTAAAATTCGCCATGAGTTCAAGGCTACATGCAAGGCAAGCCTTTTAGATTCTAGTACGTGGAACGACGATTGATCTCTATTGTCATGTTCAATTGACATGTTTAGTTGACATGCTCAGTCAATTGTCATGAACGTATCCACTGAATTCAAGCAACAAAGATTTGTGCAACGCAACTATGCCAATTATCTAGAAACACAAGATGACAGTTGCTGTACAGATAAACCCAAGGTAGTTGAAACGCGGAATTGAATCAGGTTACAGCCAAAGGATTATTGACAAAACCCCTCAATGGCAGTAGCCAATTTTTTCAGCCCCGCTTGCCAGGCCTTCAATCGTTCCTCATCCGCCGCAACACCGACAAATGTAGTTCCAGCGTTCATGTACGAGACAATACAAAGTGGGCTGGGTGGCTCGGGTGTGTGTAAGTGTACTCGCCATCACTCAGGTAAATTACTGCATACTAGTTAGATATTCTTACTGTATACCCCTAACTCGGGATGGCGCCAGACTCCACGCCTTCTCCCGCTTATGCTTATGCTTATTCCTGATCTAGGGTCAGGATTTACACTCTGACATTAGCACTTGAGGATGATGACATTGAGAATGTCGGAGCCTTGACTGATTTGCATTGTCACATCGCATGCGATCTCATCACAGCCAACAAGATTCGCCGCTGCAAAATCTTTCACGATGATCAGCGAGGCTAGATTTGTACCAGGGGCTTGACGCAAAATTACGCTTCTCGTAAGACACGATCCCGAATTCTCTTTTATAATCTGATCATTGTTCCACCCTGTACACTTATATGATTGCTGTTCAGGCCCGCGTAATTCATCGGCGCAACGATCGTCCCCCTGCACTGCCTGCTACGTCAAGGTAAAGGCCTGGACCTACAGGTGCATGGCGATCGCTGGTTGATTTGGAAGAGCAATGAAACCATGTCTGCGAGTTCTGGCCCCAGAGGGTCACCGGCTAGTTGACTTGCATCAAAACTGAGCCAAGTTGCGGACTACCCCTCTGCAGGTCCCTACAGAACTCTCCGATCTTTGACTCGTATCGACCAGCCATGGCCAACTCTGCGCAATTCATGATCGTGAAGCTTCGCTTGCCTCATCCTTATCTCACGACCCATGACCTAGACGGCTCGGATAAGCTTCAGGATGGCCATTAATTGCTGCAGCTGTGCAATGACGAAGGAGCAGCTCGGCCGCTTCCTCAAGCCTTGCACAACGACGAGCTCTACTTCATGGCACTGCAATCAGTGAGTCACAAAATACAGTGCCTGTGTCAAACAACACAGCTTGAGTCCGGGCACCGCAGTCCGTCGTCGATCTGTACCTGGGAAGGTTCGGCCCCAACGGTCGGCCAGGTCTGGCTGTACCTTTATGCCTGTTTCACTGTACGGAACAAATTGAGACGTTTCGTCTCCGGCTGAATAGCCTCAATGCCACGACCCTGGCATATGCTCTCCGGATATTAATGGCGTTCAGCAGCGGTACCAAGTATACGCCAGTTCCGAACGAGCTGCTTATTTTGCTCAACGCCTTCTGACATGATGCTGCCTCGCCACTAGGCTCTCAGCCTATCTGGCTTCCTAACTGGAATCCCGGTTCTTCTGTCCCCATCCTCGACTATACCATGACCTCGGTGGAAATTATGCACCCTCGTCATCCCCGCCGTGACTCCAAGCCCACTCCTGGCGAAATTGTATACTGTCGCTACATTTCCTTCCTGGATGAGCATTTCTGGCTCGTTGCGCTGGGCTATCGCAACCCTAACACCCGTACCTCTTTTATACTTGGTAGAATGATGCTCGTGTCGCAACTGGGTGGAAATAAACCGGTACCCTGGAAGACCACCGCAAATATCTCCGCCGCCAACATGAAGACCCCCACACTCTGACCGTCCTCGGTCACTTCAAAAATATCCCATTGTCATACTACAAGATCTTCCGGGCCAAGGAAGACAATGTGGGTGCACGCTAAGCATCAAATGACTTGGACCGCGGTCGCCATACTCTAGTCGGCAACGACGCCTTCCGTGGCCCTCACCGCGTCACGGCATGGTGGCCCAGCATAACCCACTATTGCTTCCTTGACAATTACCGCACTGAGAATATTATCGGTGAGCCTATGTCTACGAACGACAAGGCTCTGACTGAAGACTAGACCTTCGATCTGCACCAGGACCAGGTGATCGACTTGCCCCACAAGTGCGCCAATCTGCTAATGTGTACTCGCGAGCGCTTCTTCCATATCTGTCCATTTAATCGGGGTAGCCCGCATATCGCCGTTACCGGGCTGGCTTTTAAGCCACGCCTTCAGAGCCCCGATGCCTCAATTGGAAAATAGACGTTGAATACAAATGGGTTGTTGACTTCTGCCTCTGGCCGATCTGTAGATCCAGGCTTTCTTTCTCCGCCGTCCCCTGTGGAAGAGGCTCTTACTCGGCGTTTGATGCGTCAATCGATTCATCTATGACATGCAACCTGATACCGATGACCAATCTGCTGCGACCGAAATCTGAGTGTCATTGCTCGGAATATCTCCGTATTCAAGCAAGCCTGTAGGTACGCAAATGTCTGACTGAGGTTAGGCCAAGTTATGTCCAAGTAGCGAATTGAGAGAAAGACGCGACTGGTGTAGGTGGGCCTTTCTGAGACCTGGCTGAATCCCATCCAACTCGTGGTGTTGGCGAGGAATTTGAAGAAAGGCAGCATGGAGAGCATTAGTCCCAAAATGTGCTGCGCAGCTTTCCGAAATGCACTTATCGATAAGTCGGCTGAAAAGATACCCCTAAAGTGGAAAGGCCATGCCAACCGCAATGGCGCAGGCGGTATCGGGGACAAGAAGCACACTATGGCGATCGGTCGTGCTCGCCTCGGTGTAAACTAAGAATGGATGACCTAGCTAGGACGAATGCGCCTTGAGCCATTTTCAAAAATCTACGCCAAAGCTAAGAGCGACATACGCTTCTCGAAATCCACGGGGCTCGCCTTTGTGGGCGCCTCAACCCCCATCGTGTTCATCCCGCTTCGCGCATTGCAGCTTGCTACTGAAGCTCAAAAATTAGAGCAATAAACCAATCTCATTGCTTCAGATATAGGACGGGTATGGCGCAGACCAAGTGTCAGCCCGAGACCCAAACTCAACAGAACCAGTCCACGTGCAATGGGCCAATACCGCATCGACCTTGCTCAAAATGTGCCGTGGGAAAGCATGACGAGACCTTCATGGAAGAGACGATACGATACGATGTTATTCTCTTGATGAACACCTTTAGCGAACCTGACTGGGCTCAGTGAACCTTCTCGTGCTGGAGCCGAACAATGTGGACTTTTTTACGTGGATTACACAATTGTAAATGGTATTTCTCAGTACCCTCCATCATAAGTATCTCGCCGGGTAACGCATGCGATCCACTTTGAGAGCGTCAAATCTGGATTTGAGAACGTTCTTGGCATTCGCGGTAGATCTCGGGCGGTGCGACATGAACAGGCTTGCTTGGGTGCAGATCCTGTCGAAGGAGATAGCTTTGCGACGATAGCGTGCGCGTGCGCAAATTTCGGGTCACATTCTCTTCCCAGTCAAGCGAGCGCCACACAAGATGTGGACTTAGTCCAATTTGAGGGAACCGAGGAAAGCCAAGAGCTGAAAAGTTAGATCATTCGCTTTTTTATCAGATTGTAGGTAATCACTAGTCTAATCAGATCATCTAGGCTTCAGCACGTTCCATGGAATGTGGTGTTTCGTGTCTGTGCGACAGAACACTGTATTACATTTACCGTTCCAGCGAAACTGTCCAGGTCACCACGTTTAAAATCGATCTGCGTCGGAGACACCTCAATAGGCGTCACTAAGCGCCACATACATACGGTGATGTATCATTCCCAGCTCCACATGTCATGTTGGTTGTCTTCAATCGGCCCCAAGCGCTCAATGCCATGACCAGTGAAGCGCAATATGAACTTGAGTCACTTTTTTCCAGGTACGACAGCGAGCCATCACCTCACTGCGCCACTATAATCAGTGCTTGACGTGCGTTCTGTGCCGGAATGGACCTGAAGTAATGGAACCAGGCCACTGCCCGGCGCACAAATGGAAAGCACGATAGTCGACAAATGATGCCTTGGTCGGGCTTTGGAAGTCTTCAACGCCGTCACGGCAAATAACCAGCTGCCGTCAAGGGATTAGCTTTTGGTGGTGGGATGGAGATTGTCTAGGATTCGGACCTCGTGGTCGCTGCTGGGAGCGCGCGTTTTGCACTTCTAGAGGCTAAGCGAGGCGTCGTTGCCATGGCTGGCCCCTTGACAAGACTTGCAAGAACTATCGGGCAACCAAGAGTCACCGAACTTGCCTTGATGGGAAGACTATCACCACTGCTGAGGCTAGGGTATGGGGATTGATTAATGCTGTGACTGAGGATGGTGCAGCTGACTGTGCTGTGCTGGATCGGCCGGTTGTCCGGGCAGCCTTGGAATATGCCACGAATATCATCAACAGTAGCCCCGACAGCGTGATTATCAGTCGGGCGGGTATCTTGGCTGGCTATGAAGATGGGAGCGCGGACAATACTAGTCATTTGCTGAGCGAACACATGGAGTCAGCTTTGAATGAAGGGGAAAACCTTCGCGAAGGCTTGAAGGCATTTGCAGAGAAACGAAAGCCTCGGTGGATGAATAGCAAGCTGTGACACAACGTAAACGCATACCGTCACAGTGTCAGCTGGGTTTGAGCATTTTCATATCCATTCTTACCCCTCGATCGATACTTTCGAGGCCAAAGCGAGAGACGATGGTCTTCAGCCACCTCATCATTTTGGTTCGGAAGCTGAACATGATCGCTGTAGACGTCTTCAAAGCGGCCAAAACAGGAATCAAACTTTATCGCATGAGCATCAGCTTGGGTGCACACCAATGATGCATGACTTTGTGACGCAGAATTCAAGCTCCTTCAGTCGCTAATGTCTTCCTACTGTATTATTGCATGGCCTTGTACCTAGAGCAAGAAATTCAACTGAAAATTGCTTGATTACGACGTTGGTTGCTCAACTGCTCGGCAAGCTCGACATCATCTTTGTATCCAGCCTACAAACAATATTCAATTGCGCCACTGATCAAATCTAACAATTGAATGGGGTAAATAATATCAAATTTTAAACTCCACAGACTCCATTTGTAGAGCTTTAAATTCCGCAAATTGGACCTCGGAGTGTATTTGCCGGCCACGGCGTGTACTCCAAAATTTCACTGTATATTTCCATGAAACAGGCTCAGATCAAGACCCAACTCAGCTAATGCAGGTAATTTGCACCGTGTCAAAAAAACATTCTCAACACCTCTGTTGTTCGACCCAAGACTCTGGTCGAGAGATATCATTCGCTAGAGGCCATGACAAATGGAGCATATTCCTTCGTTCCCCGCCCCGGATCTGTAATTAGATAGAAAAGAAAGAAAGAAGAACTACTGATCGAATATATCTTCTGCAGGATTTTCCAGAAAGTGACTATTCTGGAATTCAATGGCCTCCAATTTGACTATAAGATGGATGATGATCATTGCCCTTGAGAGACACTGCGCAAGTGGAGTCGTAATACCAAATCTATACACCGGGTTTTGACCGGTAAATAATACACCACGGAACCGTCTACAAGCATGTAACAAGCTCCATCTCAGCCCCCTTGGCAGCCCTCGGCAAGTGGAATCGGGTCAGGACAATTTGCCTACCTAGCGACCTTTTTTCATTGAAGCTCCATTGTAATGTTCTTGGCAGGTGGCTGTCTCAAGCGATTTGTGGTATTTGAGGCCACACGGCTTCGACTCTTCCGCTCCGAGACCTCGTACCACTCGCTTGCCCTTGCTAAGCCAAGCCTCTGAGTCTTGGCTTTCACTTATCTGATCATCTTTCGGAAGATTGAGGGAGAACTCACACTAGCGCCCCAGGTCTGCTGGGGTCGCGTTTCTGGGCATTGAGCTCTGGCCGAATCGCCGCCGCTGCCCAGCTTTATAGTCACATCCCAACCTGGCGCCCCCTCGCTTGGCATGGAAATGCCAACCTTTTCCAGATTATCATGTCCATAGTTCTTTACGTGACTTTTCTCGCATTTACCGCTGCAAATGGATACTGCAGACCTCCGTGTACTCGTTGAAAGGCCATTCTTGCATGATGGTGGGTTCTTTACTGGATTCCCGCTCCTTCACTTGCCTCCGCCAAGGTTTTCCCGCTGTGCTCAGGGCTCCCAGATGTGTAATATTTGATCAATTCAAAGGCTTGGCCTTCGGTTAATGAATCGGCCGGCCGGAGTACTTGGCAACGAAAAGCGCGCCACGCTGTGCAGGAGGCCGCCCTATGGCAGACTTTTTTTCTTTTTATTTCCGGTATCAGTCGATCTGGACTTATTTAGGCCGGATCCGCCTGTTCTTGATCTTTCGGTGCTCGATCTTATCTCTTCATTGAAGTTCCATTTCTGCTTCTTGGATATTTTGTGGCTATAAACGCTATAGTCAAGGATCTGTTCGTGGCTACACGTCGCTATGGCAGAACACAAAACCTCCCAGGAGGCTGATATCACCAAGACTGAGATGAATGTCAACATCGAGGGTCAGCAAGAGAAGCCGGTCGGCTACGGCACAGATGGAGAGATGAATCCTGAAGCTGTTCCGGATGAGAATGCACAGGACGGTGTGAGAATAGCGGAAGCGATGACTCTCTCGTGGTCGAAGTCTTCTCTGATCATCGTCTACATTTGGTGAGTAGTCGCATGTATCCTGGTCGCTGAGACGTGGTAAGATACTAACGAGATGGTTGCAGTATGTGGCTACTTTACTTCAGTAATGCCTTTGAGGCATCGCTATCGTACAACCTGGATCCCTTTGTGTCCAGCGCGTTTCAGGATCACTCGCTACTTCCAGTGATCTCTGTCGTGGCCAATGTGATGGCTGGTGCCACATACCTGCCGGTTGCCAAGATTTTGAACTTGTGGGATCGAACCGTCGGCTTCGTTCTAATGATGGCGATTGCTACCCTGGGCATGGTCCTCATGGCAGCTTGCAACAGCTTCGAGCTTTACGCTGCTGCAAACGTAAGTTCTTTAGCCACATTATTTGCATGCTAACCCACAGCTAACAGGAATTATGATAGATCTTCTACTCTGTTGGCTTCACGGGCATGATCTTTTGTATCGACGTGGTCACCGCCGATACTTCCTCCCTTCGCAATCGTGGACTTGCCTATGCCTTGACTTCTTCACCTTACATTATTACCGCATTCGGTGGCCCTAAGGCAGCAGAGTCCGTATATGCCATTAATTGGCGCTGGGGATACGGTGCTTGGGCCATTGTTCTTCCCGTGGTAGCTACTCCCATGATTGTCATGATGCAGCTTGGTAAGAGAAAAGCAAAGAAGAGAGGACTGGTTCTAAAAAAGGCCAGCGGTCGTACTTGGACCGAAAGTCTGGTTTACTACTTGATTGAGTTTGACAGTAAGTCAATTACCTACTCTTTTTTCGTTCCCGTCCATGGAGGCTGACTCAAACTTTCTTAGTCGTTGGAGTCTTTCTTTTGTGCGCTGGATTCGTCCTCTTTCTGCTCCCATTCACTCTCGCCGCTTCATCTGCCGAAGCTTGGAGGTCCGCCCATATCATCGCCATGCTGGTCGTGGGTTTCGTCCTGATCGTCGCTTTCGGCTTCTGGGAAAAATTCGGTGCCCGCCACCCCTTCGTGCCATGGCACCTCCTAAAGGACCGTACTGTAATCGGTGCTTGCTTGTTGGATGCCAGCTACCAGATTGCCTACTACTGCTGGAACTACTACTTCACCTCTTACTTGCAGGTTGTCTACAACACCTCACTTGCATCTGCCGGTTACATCTCGAGCATCTTTGATATCATCTCTGGTGTTGAGCTTTTCGCCGTTGGTCTTCTAATCAGCTACACCGGTCATTTCAAGTGGGTGTTGATGTGGGGTGTGCCGCTGTACATGCTCGGTGTTGGCTTGATGATCTACTTCCGAAACCCCGGCTTCGATTTGGGCTATATCATCATGTGTCAGGTCTTCATTGCCCTGGGTGGTGGTGTTATTATCATTGGTGAGCAAGTAGCAGTCATGGCTGCTGCGGGTCATGATGATGTGGCTGCGCTTTTGGCACTGCTGGGTCTGTTTGGAACTATTGGAGGCTCCATTGGTGGAAGTATTTCAGGCGCTATTTGGACCAACACCCTGCCGGGTATGCTGCAGTCGATGCTTCCTGATGACACCGTTGGTCAATGGCAGGAGATCTACGATGACCTTTCGTTACAGCTGAGCTACCCTATGGGCTCTCCCACCAGAGTGGCTCTTCAGTACGCCTATGCGGCTACCCAGAAGCGAATGCTGATTGCTGGTACAGCTGTCATGGCTCTGAGTTTGGGCTTCATGATGATGATCCGTGACATTAATGTCAAGAAGATCCAGCAAACCAAGGGCTTGGTCTTCTGATTGTCTACCTGGTTGTTGTTAGGCTAGAATCTGCATGCTGACGATAACCACACCCACTTTTGACTTTTTTTGGATTGGGAATGAGAGACGTTTGACTTTACGATTCTGTGTACAAATGTGTGAGATTTTGATTGAAGTCGTGGATCGAAAGTAATTTGAGATCCGTAAAAATTAGAATAGAGTGAACTCGACTCGACTTTATGCATCGAAAAAATTTTCCAGCTCCCCATCTCACTGGCGAGAGATTCCATCCCCTTCAACTAGCCTATACTTAGTTACTCTATGTACCCTTTTCTGGAGGAAGAATATCAGGCACAGGGCCAACAGGAAGAATAAGCTCCCGATTGCCAGTTTTGTTTCCGACCGCGACTGCATAGCCAAATTTGTACTGCAAGCAATTAGCCTCCTGTCTTTCAATCTCAAAGGTTATTACACATACAATGTCGAAATATGTCGTCTCCTTGAAAGCCCCTCTCGACAACTCCGACTCATCATAGTAAAGTCTGCGGTACCAGCGATCAAGTCGCGGGTAGTCGTGTCTGATCATCTTTAAATTGCAACGGAAGATCAAATAGTAGGCCACATCGAATCGAGCAATGGTCGTATACAGTCGAATATCAGCTTCGGTGATATTCTCACCGAACAAGAAAGGCTGATTTCCCGGTTGGCTCAGGTGTCCTTCGACGCGGTCGAGTGCTTCGAATAGTGGGTAAATATTTTCCTCGTAGGCAGCTTGCGTGGTTGCAAAGCCCGTTTTGTAGACTCCGTTATTGATCAGGGGATACACCCAAGCATTCATCTCGTCGATCTCATTCCTTAGGTTTTCCGGATAGAATCCACCACCCGGTTGGCTCACTTCCCGTAGATTTTCGGGTAGGAATTCATCAAACTCTGTGTACAGCATGCGGATGATCTCGCTGCTTTCGTTATTGACAATCGTCTCTTTCTTCTTGTCCCAGAGTGTCGGCACAGTATACCGTCCATCGTATGCGGGATCGGCCTTGAGGTATAGCTCCTTGAGGTATTGATACCCGTACAGGGGATCCCTTTCGGCAGATCCGTAACGGCCAGAGAAGAACCATCCATCTGGGCCGAGCTCTGGGTCCAGAATCACCATTTGAATCACATCTTTTAAACCTTTCAAAGTCCAGACCAAATTGGCTCGATGTGCCCATGGGCAGCCGTAATTGATGTACAGTACATAGCGATCCTTCTCAGAGGGGAAGTCGGATGACGCATCCCGGGAGACCTGGGATCGAAAGGACGAGTCCTTACGCCGGAAGTGACCGTCAGAATCGGCATGCTTGTAAATTTTGGTATTCTTCCAGATTCACAGATTAATCAGAATTGGTGACAAGATAATCGAACATGCATCGGAGGAAGCTTACTTGGTCAGCCATGCTTTATAGTTGCTTGGCGAATCTCGTGAATTTGACGCTCAATATACCCTGGCAGGTAAGACCCAAACCGAGAACTGTGATTAACGAAACTAGACCCTATTTTTATACTGATATTGACAAGACAACTGACGACACATTGTAAGAAAATAGGTTCTGTAGCAGTCAGTGATGCGCAGACACGGGGCTGACAAATCCGAGGCATTCTCGGTGCTGCGTCATTGGATCACACCCATCAACTACGAAGCTAGTAAGTTAGACACTGCGGAATATCTCAGTACATCTTCATGACTAATGTGGGATCATGATACAACCCCGAGCCGCCGAGCCACCTCAAGAAAGCCCCCTGTGTTCGAATCAATCCAGAGATCCACAAAGCCATCCTTCTTGGCCTGCTCCACTTCACCAGCAGACCAAGCCTCTTCTAAGGGCCGCTCAACATATATAGTTTGAAAGCCGCAGCTTTTAGCTGCCTGCAGATCATTGAGGTGTGCGGCTACCAGGGCGCACTGCGAGCTTTCCAGCCCAAGCAGCTTGGCAGCACCATTGTAGACCAGAGGCGAAGGCTTGTAGGCGCCGAAGTTCTCGGCGCCGATAAGATGTGTAAAGGGTAGAGACCCGTGCCTTTGAAGATCCTCAAGTAGGGTCAAATTTCCATTTGAAAGGGTGGATGTGATGAATCTCTTGTTTAATAGTTCGAGCCCCGGGACACTGTCCGCCCAGGGATCAAGCCGGTGCCAGGCGAAGGTCAAAGACCATAGCTCACTATCGGTGAACAGTTCCAGGATGCCCTGTCGACGGAGTAGATCTTGCAGCGCAGAGTAGTGGTGCTGATCTACCGAAACAAAGTCTTTAGATGGATCAAATGTGCTCGTGAATCTTCCGTAGGACAGCCGCCATTCTTCGGCGAAGCCGAGCCAATCCCCCCTCGCTCATGGTAAATGCACGGTCGCGCACATCGGCTGGGATATCCCTGCCAGAATCCAACGCTTGCTGGGCGGCGGTGGTCAGAGCTTTGGTTATACAGGTGCGCCATTCCACGACCGTGCCAAACGTGTCGAAGAACAGGGCCCGAGGAGCCGTCATGGTGGGTTGGATTGCAGGTGATGGATCGCTTGGACTACCCCACGATGATTGCAGCCAATATAATGCGGATGAGACTCTTTCGGGTTTCTTTCTATGACCGACTATAATGTTGGAGAGTTATTCTCTCACATCTATATAAGGCGAAATTGCGTGCTGCTGGCTCGAGCGAACCGAGGCCAAACACCAGCCGCGGTTCAGGCTGATCGTTCTTCCCACCCTTATACTTGACTCATCCACATGCTTCATTGACGAGTCGCACAAATCTATGACTCAATAATCTGTGTGCAAGTGGTGCACGTTATCCTGTGGGTGGGGGATGGGGCTCGAAAAAGTTGAGATGGAGTTTTGTGTCGTGACGAATACTGAGAGACCTGGAATGATCAGGATTGACTGCGCAATTCGCCTCATACTTCATGGATCACTAAATTACCTGGATCGTCATCTAAACCCTCGATGGTGTAGTTGGATATCACGTTCGGCTGTAATGGATACATATAACCGAAAGGTCACCGGCTCGATTCCGGTTCGAGGGAACATTTCTTTTTTGCACTCCCGATTTTTTTTTCTCCAATATCACAACAAAAAAACCCCCACCACGATGAAGAAATGAAACAAAAAATGAAGCCTTCCCCCGAGCCGGAATCGAGCCGGCGACCTTTCGGTTACATGAGAATCCATTACAGCCGAACGCCATATCCAACTAGACCATCGGGGGTGTTAGGTGGCAGCGTTCGATTTTCTTCAATCCATCAAACTTCACGTGTGCTGAGAATTGCGACTTGACAGCAGGTGGCTGATGTGATAGTTTCAACTGAAGCTAGATGCCGAGCGTAATCGAGAAAAACTGATTCGATTCTTGAACATCTGGGCATCCATTAAATCTGGATATTCTATAGCTAGCGAGTTTTTGAGCGAAACCTGCGTGTAATCTTGCTTATTGTCTAATGAGCACTGCTGTATGGGATTGGACATCTACCGTTAAGCTTGTGGCTGATTTGCCGGGCGGTATGGCTGACTGTGGTGAAATTGTACCCTCTTGCGTACGGGGGTAAATATTTCAATTTCGAATTAGCTATGATTGGTTTGAGGAAGCCTACGATGATTCTTGATATGTCAAAGAGGTGAGTAGTATAGTTTGACGGGCCTCCCGAAACATTAAAAAATGTCTCGGTTGCATCTAGGACAATGCTCGGTCGCCGATGAGATTTGCTCGGATATCTCATCGTGAAGGCAAATAGAAAGAAGAAAATTTATCGCGGAAAAACTTTGGTATCGACCATTTATCGACCTCGCGAGAAATTGTCATTGCTGGTCAATAGACGAGATGGGCAAAAAAAGAATGTTCCCTCGAACCGGAATCGAGCCGGTGACCTTTCGGTTATATGTATCCATTACAGCCGAACGTGATATCCAACTACACCATCGAGGGTTTGGATGTGAGATTCGTCAGAAGTGATAATTATGATCATCCGCAAACTTTTGCGGTCGTGGGGAGTGTGTCTCCCAGCGTGCAAGAGCGTGCATAGATCAAGTAACGAAAAGCGAGACGACATAGAAGTTTTACAGTGTGATATTGCAACTTTTTGATCGAACGAGCGTGCGAAGAATGCCGGTCGCGCCCAAGCATTCCTCGCCTCACTCTTACTCTAGCCAAAGCTCTTCAAACCCAGCTCCGCATGCACAACTCCCCACCTCCGTGCGCCTTTTAGGTTGACGACTGCATTAGCGTCCCTGTCAGAAAGATAGTCGAGGAGCTGACCATCAAGTCGATCGAATCACTTGTCGACGCAGCGAATAGACCTGTCAACGGCCCGTGTCAGCTTGCACAAACCCCTCCTGTCGACCCTACCAGGTGGGTCATGAGTCGGTGGTCGCAATGGTTTCGCGGAGATGCTTCCTGCTTCAGGGTCTGTTGCGCTTGAGAGGCTATTGCCAACGGGGCTGAGAGTGATGGGAGCGCATGTCACCCCGGCCCAGCGCGGTCTGGAACAAGTCAATGCCAAATGAATTGGTCCAGGAATGGCTGATTGGCGACCGTTTAATATTATTTTAGCCACGTTCAACACTTGCAGCCCGAGCGGCATATCCGGACTTTGGGAAATGACTTAATACGAGATCGCAAGGCTGGGGACCTCGTGACCGCGTACCAAACTTGAAGGAGCCGAAAAGGTGAAAAACAAAATAGAGCCGGTTCAGCTCCTTTCGGGGGTAAATGCCTCTCTCTCGTGGTGGAGACTGATGGATCTGGCGGAACGGAGTCTCCGTTCTGAACCCCCTGATTGAATCGTCGAACATATTTGGACCCGAGCATGGATAGCATGGATGTTACATGCTGCATTTACCCAAAGTAATCAACTGGCGAGGAGGTCAACCCAAGTGAACCAGGTCAGATGCATCGTCAACACATGAAACACTTTGAACACAGACCACTGGCTCTCGACGAAATTGCCCTGGACGATCATGAGCGAACTCTACGCTAGAGGGACTGGCCAACGCCTGAACAGGGGAACGCTCCTTCTCAAACACGCTAGCCGTACGCTGTCCAATTTATTTGATTCGCCTCTGTTTAGTGTCCGGACAGGGCTCTGGCCTCCCGTCTTATTGGTGAGCTCCCAAGCTTATTTGATTCCCATCAGGGAATGGCCTCTCATCCACTAGGCCCCGCGCAATGACCGCAGTCAAAGGAAAAAGGGGTCGGAAAGGACCATGCAATTTACACAACCGTCCGAAAAAGATCCGAAGGCGCAAGCTGGACGCGTTGTTTGGATCCATCCGCGCAGTGGAACCCTCAACCGGGTTTTCATCACAGACGAACACCTTCCCCATATCGCCCAAGTCAGGAAGTGGACATGACGATCCCAGGATATTGGCAAGCCTAGGACTCCTTTTCGTCTACTGTGAATCCGAGGTATCTCCAGACCCTCTTCATTAACTTTCAAGCTCTTGGCCATGGACCTCGTGGCTATGCAGCTTTTGTTATGTTTTTCTTTTTCCAACATTGAAGCTTTGCATCCGTGGGGTTGGAATGGGGACCCAACGTAAGGCTGACCGGTAGATGTCAGCCTGTCAGACCTTTGAATTGCCTTTTCGCGCGAGGACCAAGAGGCATGAAGTTGGCCGGGACCCAGCGTTAGTGTCTTGGTTGGCAGCTCCCAGTGGATCCAAGTGCATCCTGGCTAATCGGGTGGATTGCTAGCTTCCCCATCCCCCTAAAGAACACCCCTGGACCTCGTTTTACCCTTGTAGTCCGTGAGGACCATCGCATCCGACACGATTCCAAACATGGCAAGGCTAATCTTTTGACCCAGAATAATCTATATACCCGGACAAAAGGCTGCGCGTCTCGGATCCTTGCCTTGTTCGTAATCCCGCAGATCGCAGGACATTCGTACCTTTGGCCCCCATACTTAATTGGGTCTCGAGCAATCGCGATCGGCCTTTCTCGAAGCCCACTGAGATCCCAGGGGCGCGTTGACATCTGACTTGTCTTCTCCTCCTCTGCGATCCCAAGATCTACCTCGTCTCCGTCATCGGCAAGTAGATTTCCGGGCCTCTGTGCATGTCAATACCATTGCCCTGGCTCTCCTCGCGTTCAGGCGTGCATTCCGCATCTTGCATTTGCATCCCGCAGCCGCAGACGCGTTACAGACTGACTCGTTCCACAGCCACTGGAATATTTCCCAGTCTTGCGCCCAGAACGCACGGGGTCGGGTCTGGCCTGTTCGCTTGCCCAACGAAACACAACCTCCTTGTACCACGCACCTCTGGCCGGATGACTGAACCAAGGTAGACTCCAATTAATGGATCCGGCCGAGTCGTGCTCTGGTTAGCACCGGGAATCGAAGGAATCTGGGTGATGCTTTGACGCCTCAGCATTCCTCTGCAACAGATATGACGGATTTGAAATCCCCGGCTACCGACATGGCCCAGCCCTCACCAGCACCATCCAGTACGTCCCACGTTTCGAAGACGAGATCGAGATCTCGACCAGCTCGCCGTCGTCAAAATTCATCCCCCGCACCCCCCTCCTCTCCTCCAGGCCTGCCAACACCGGCGTTCTCGCCCGATGGCCCCAGCGATCTCGACGATGAGCTTCTCGAGGATGAGGGGCTTTCCCCCTTTGACGCCCGCCGAATTACGCCCACCCTTCATGCATCACTTGTCTCCGAGATCCTTTCCCTTCGACGAGAGATAGAAAACAAAACCAAGGCCATCGATTCCCTGGAACAGAGTTTGGACGAATCACGAACAGAAAATGAAACGCTGGGTGAGAGTTTGTCTCAGGCTACGCGCGATGCGCGGTCCTTGAAGCATCAGATCCAGCTTCTGGAAGGTGGAACGTCATCAGCGATGACGGAATTGGCCCGCGAGCGAGACGATGCCGTTGAGAATATCAATGACGTCCGCAAGAAATTAGAGCAAACACAGAAAAGAGTGCGCAGTCGTGAAGAAGATACTGAGCGCACGCAGATGCTATGGGATAGGGATCGAGAGAAATGGGAGAACGAGAGGAGGAATATGGAACGCAAGGTCCACGTGGTGGAGGGCCGTCTCAAGACGGTGTTAAATGAATTTGCGGCGGCTCAGGAGGCCAAGAAACTTCATTCACAAATACTTGAGAATGGAGACAACGCGAAGGAGAAGAGCAAAAACAGTGACACCGCAAGTGTGGCCTCCAGCAGCCAGGGCCGTCGGCGTACCAGCCTGACCAGCATGACGTCCGATGAGGGCGAGCGTAACGATTATGCTCGAGCTGATTACCACAACGTGCGATACTCGGTCATGAGTCTTGCACCGGGTGCTAAATTCGATTCGGGTCCGAATTTGGCCGAAGAATTGGACTTTGATGAGGCGGATGAGTTTGCTACCTCTGATGAGGAGCTGCCCGAGGAACGCCCTCGCTCAGAAGCATCTCATACAGTTTCATCGAAGGCGAGAAAGATTTTAGGTCTCTCTATTCAAAGTGTTGGTTCCTTTACAGCAGCCGAGTACCGAGCTTTGGACACGCCGAGTCCAACGAAGGTGCCAGAGGTATCTGCGGAGTATCGCGACACGGGCATTCAATACTCTCCTCCTTCGTCACCAAAAGTTTCGGCCACGAAAGAGGATGACCTTGCTGTGGTGCGAGATGAGCACAATGAAGAGACCCCCGAGATGAAGGACTCTGCGACACTCACCATTGTTGTCGAGATGGTATCGGCCTCAAGCCAGACAATAGGGGAGCTTCCAAGCCCTCCATGGACACCCAAGCTCCCTGAATCTATATCACTGGTTCAAGACGGTGAAAGGGCTCTAGAGACAATGGAAATGACATCAATTTCGACACAAACTGACCCTATTCCTGAATCTGAGCCAGCCAAAAAAGAACAAGCCGCTTTGTCACCCAACAGTATGCCGGAAGAAATGGACATTCCAATGATCGCTATCCATCCTCCAGGCTCAGAACCATCATCTCCCCGGAACAGCGTCGTTTTACCTCCCCAAACCAAGAATGTGTCTGTGCAGGCCAATTTCAGGCCGGTCATTGAAGGCCGATCTATCGCCATTCAGACAGAGGAGATCCGTATTGATACGCGCAAACTCCCTGCCAGCCTTCTTCCCTCTGCCATTCCAGACTTACCCATCCCAGCCGAACCACGAGAAATTGTGTACCAGCCATACAGACCGCCTGTACCTCCGCCACGGTCTGCCAAGCGAGAACAGCAACGTGTTAACCACCCTGAACGTCCGGCGAGACCACCGCCCGCACCGCCATCCGAGCCTATTCAAGCCTACCCAGGCAATAATGATAATGGTCCACTGTCAGATGAAGCGGCTTCTGGCATTCGGAGACCTTTCCGGTCCAGCAGTCTGTTTGCCGGCTTTGAACAACTGAGCGACGATGAAGGTCCTCACGGCGAAGAACGTGACATCTTCACCGATGACGAGCTCTTGAACAGACCATTTGCTGCATACAAGATTCGGCGTGGTAAATTGGTCAATGCTAAATCGAGAGCCAGTCTGGATTCCGTGGGTCTTCCTGAGATTGACGAGCATCTCTCAGATCCTGAATCTCGACCATCAGACCTTGGTCGTAGTTCTTCTCGCGCCACTCAGCGATCTGGCGCGACTCCCTCCAGCAGCCGCCAACCTGGTATGCGTAAGATGGCCATGATCTCTAATGGTGCAGCGACGCACCAAAGAATTCGTCCCCGCAGCCCAAGCGAACCAAGCCTCGATAGCGGCAGTGCAGGATCAAGCATTGCTCCTCCGTTCCCTGTTCCGATTCGACTAAGCTCACGTAAGGTCCCCTTAGATGGCAGTGATGGACCTCCCAGTCCTACTCGCTCTGCTGGGAGACATTTCTCGGACCGCGGTCGTGCGACGGTTGTCCGTCGGCCGACTTTGCGCCGAGTGCGATCTGCAGCTGCAATGTCAAACTCGGATCTTCCAGAGCAACCAGAGATCCTATCCTCCCCGGCGCGCTCGGCCGACTCATTTGTGCCGGACAGTCCGTTCCGTGCACCTCCCATGCCATTTGATGATATTACGGCTCCATATGAGCGGCGAAATGCCCAAAAACGAGTCTCACATCGTACGACGTCTTCTGCGAATTGGAATCATGAGCGCCATGAGCGCCAGGACTCGACTGGTGGCGTACAACCGACCAGCGTCGTGGATGCCATTGCGCAAACTATGGTCGGCGAGTGGATGTTCAAGTATGTACGTCGCCGTAAGTCTTTCGGTATGGGCGAGTCCAAGGACAGCTGGGAAGGGAAGAACGCAGATGAGGTATCGGCCCACATCACCAACA
This sequence comes from Penicillium sp. IBT 18751x, assembly GCA_028828935.1. NCBI lineage: Eukaryota > Fungi > Ascomycota > Eurotiomycetes > Eurotiales > Aspergillaceae > Penicillium > Penicillium sp. IBT 18751x. The sequence continues at coordinate 1,770,999 of JAQJZS010000001.1, read as the reverse complement.
GCGGTGTGCGGCATAAGCGATGGGTTTGGCTTGCGCCATATGAAGGTTCTATCATGTGGAGCAGCAAGCAGCCAACCAGTGGACCTGCTTTGTTGGGCAAGAGTGGCAGGAAGTGTAAGTTGACCCGTGATACTCGTTCTCATTTCCTCTCAACTGACCTTGTGTAAATTCTAGTTACGATCCAATCCGTCTTGGATGTCAAGGATGACAACCCTCTACCCAAAGGCGCGGGCTCTCCGGCCCCCTTCAATCGCTCCATTCTGGTTCTCACCCCTCAGCGGGCGCTCAAATTCACCGCGCTGACCGTTGAGCGCCATTATGTCTGGCTCACGGCATTGTCCTTCCTGAGCCATTCCTCCATTGGCCTGCACGAACTGGCCGCACTGCCACCCGCCCCGCGAGAGGAGGCATCTCCCACACTCCCGCAAGCTTCCCTGCGACGTAACCCGATCCGCGACTCCATTCGCGTGGCTAAAGGCCGGCCTCGACCCATGCCCAAGGGTAAACGCTCATTCCCAGGGACAGCGATGCCCGATTTACCACCTGATAGTCTGGACATGGCTGCAGATGCACCTCACGTCCCGCGCTTCTCCAATCACAACCGCAAGCGCAGCAACACCGCTCCGCGACCACCAGCTATCCCCACCATCCGTAGCTTCTCCAGCCAGGGCACCATGCCCTCGTCGCATAGCGGCACCACCATCGGTTCTGTAGAGCCACACTACTCGACTGGACCACCTCCCAACCTACCCCCCGGCATCGGCAGCGGACGAAGCAGCATCAGTCGTCGCACTTCCGAGGCCAGTGGCCGTACCACGCACACAACTGCCAGTAACATGTTTGACATTGGCACTGTGCGCATGGAAGCCTTCATCGATCATCACGCGCAGGAAATTAACCGTCCTCGCGCCGCACCAGTCGCCCGCTCTCGACACACCCGCAAGAGCTCCAGCAACTGGAGTGGACCCGACTACGACGCACCTTCCATCTACGGCAGTGAGATGTCCTTCCGATCAGACCCCTTTCGCGGCTTTTAATCCTTCATTCTTTCCCCGTGGAATTTTTTTTTAAATCAACACAATGGCGCTGTGCATGTATAGCCCTGCAATTCTGTTGACCCGACCTACATACTTCTACTTCACATCCTTCTCTCTCCCCACCCCACCCTCCTCTATCTTGTTCTTAATTTCTTAGATTGCTTGTTGATACCATTGTGCGAAAGATACCTATTCGAAGCAGTGATGGACTCGGGGCGTTGGATGCATTGAAATTTGGATGTCTACAAATATAATGTATATTGAACATATTGTCTCCACTTCGAATCACAGTAATAATGTAGAATGTACGTCTAGCGTTGTAGCGGGTATAAACATGGTTCTTGGCTGGCAACACGTTTGGTTGGAGCCTCGGGTCCCCCTTGCAATCACAGAAATTTGCCCCCTTTCACGCGGAACATGGTAGGTATCAACAATCTTCTGGCGACTCGGTATCAGAACCTTAAATCACAACTTGGCGGCTTCTTTGACTTCGCCAATCTTCAGCTTGGGGGAGTATTTCTTCAACACGGATTCGTTGTGGTACTGTTGATGTGTTAGCCGCTAGGATGTTCGATCAGGTCATAGTCCAGCCCGTAGTCCGGATGTTTGATGGCTATCCAATGCTCCTTTGTAGGGTAACCATCTGTAGATTAACAAGGGATATTCACCTTCCAGAACTGCTTGGACGCATCCTTGCCAGCAACGCGCTTGAGGATCTTCGCGCCGCCTGGGTGCTCGTCGATGAAGTTGGTCACGTCATACACATTATTGTCGACGATGATGTACAAGCCCTTGTCGGCGCTGTTGTGGGAGGCGACGTCGGCGGGGGTGAATGTTTGCGACATGATGGCTTTTGAGAGTTGACAAGGTGAGGAAAGGTGAGGTCTAGTGAGGTCATTAAAAGCGGGAAAGGTCTGGGGCACAAAAAGGCGGGGGCCGAGGTAAACTCGGTGCCTCGGAAATCGCAAATACCTTCCTTCTGATTGGACTTATTTCGGTCAATTCTAGGCCGATGTTTGGATTTTACCCACATAGATGACTTAGTGGGCTTTAACATGATGTTGGGGTTGTCCATGTTACAAATATCAAATATAGCCTCACAAGTGTGGTAGATGACCCGGGTCTATACAGACACAACAGGAGATGCCACGGCCATGGTCCTTTACTAAGGTCTTGTCTTTGATTATGCCGAAAAAGTTTGAATAGTAGCTAACGAGGCATCTTGCTTCATTGAACTGGTAATATACATCATCGACTTTGATATCCTATATTCACGTTCGACTTTTCTCGCCTGCGGCGCCAGTCCCCTTCGGCACTTTGCGGTCCAGTCCCAGCGACTCCAGATCCTTCTTCTTGTAATAGTGCGGGGCCACTTCCACAAGCCATTCCGCTTGCAGTGGCATGTTGCTGCGCATGTACTCTTTGCTGGTCAGGACCAGCTCGAAGTAGATCACCCATCGAGGGTTGACCTCGAACAACGTGCTGGACGGGTGCAGATACACTCCCTGGCCAGTCTTGATGGTACGGTAGCTATCACCCCCGCGCTGCAGTCTTGCCGCGTTGGGGAAGAAGCCGGCGGTGATGGCCTTTTGGATCGGGACAATGTTGGTGGCACCGCAGGTACTGACGTTCACTTCGACGCGATCACACAGTTTCGCCAGTTGATCGCGAACGTCGCGAGCTCGCGTCAAGCTGCGCTGCTGCAGGAAATTCTCCTTGGCCCACACGACGCTAAAGTCTGAATCCACCCACTGGTTCCAGATATTCAGAAGTGTCAAGTGATCGCCTCCATCCTTGATGGTGAACCGGTTGCGAGCACTATCGGCATGGATCTTCTTGTCCTTGGGTCGGAAGAACAGGGCGCTTGACTCGCCCAGCATTGAGATGATGGAGAGCACCTCCTCCACACATCCATATTTGTCTGCTGCGAGGATGGCTTTGGCCAACATTGGGTCTGTAGGGAACTCGGCCATCTGTCGACCGACCTTGGTGAGCTCGCCACGGTCATTGAGAGCCCCAAGTGCGTACAATTGCTCCAAGGCGCGGATGATCGTTTCCGCCGGGGGTGGGTCCATAAAGTCAAAGTCAAGTAGTTGGTCGATACCCAGCGATTTCAACATCAGAATAACGCCATTCAAATTGGTGCGTTGAATCTCCGGCGTGGTGTTCTCCTCCAGCTCGTTGTAATATGCCCACTTAGTGTAAAGTCGGAAGCATTTACCGGGACCAACTCTTCCGGCACGGCCTGCTCGCTGGTTGGCCGAGGCGCGCGAGCACGGCGTCACCACGAGACTTTCCATGCCCGTGCGAGGGTTGAACACATTCTCCTTGACAAATCCAGGATCGATCACGTAGACTATACCGTCGATCGTCAAACTGGTCTCGGCAATGTTGGTGGCCAACACCACCTTGCGTGCTTTGGGCGGCGTGGGCTCGAAGATCTTGGTCTGCAATTCTGACGGCAGGTTGGCATAAATGGGACAAATGATCATCTCCGGTATTTTACTGCCTAACTTTCGAGCCGTCTCTTGTAAACTCTGCTCGGCAGCTTCAATTTCTTCTTGACCAGTCAGGAAAACCAAAATATCTCCGGGGCCCTGCGTGACATGGATCTGGAAGACGGTGGTGATTGCTGCAGCTAAATAATTGGCTTCGGGCTGCGACGTGTAGTGCACATCTACGGGGTAACGGCGCCCGGGAATGTTGAAGATAGGCGCATCGTCAAAATACTTCTGAAATTTCTGCGCGTCCATAGTTGCCGAGGAGATGAGCAGCTTCAAGTCAGGTCGGGCCTTGGCAATATCCTTGAGAAGTCCACATGCAATGTCGGTAGGCACCGTCCGCTCGTGGGCTTCGTCGATCATCAATGCTGAGTACTGGCCCAGATCTGGCTCCGTGAGCAACTCTCGGAGAAGCATGCCGTCAGTCATGTATTTCAAAATAGTCTTGTCGCTTGTATTGTCTTCGAATCGAATGGCATAGCCGACTTCGTTACCAATTCTCACGCCCATCTCCTCCGCCACACGAGCAGCAACACTCATGGCTGCTACTCGACGCGGCTGAGTGCAGCCAATCTTGAGGCCATCCTTAGTGAAGCCAGCCTCGTGAAGGTATTGAGGGATTTGTGTCGTTTTACCCGACCCTGTCTCTCCGACAATAATCAGGACTTGGTGATCGTGCACAGCTTGAATAATTTGATCTCGGAATTGATAAATGGGGAGACTTTTTCGAGTCTCTTCAATCGTGGCAGCCTTCTTCTCGGCTGCATCAACCTGCTCTTTGAACCGGAGCTGCTCCTGGGTCATCGGCTTCTGTGTGCCTTCGAGCTTGGTATCCATCACAAAATTGATCTGTTGTGAATCATCAAACACGTATTCGTAGTCTCCTTCGTCGACAAATTCGGCCTTTTGGATTTGAGCCTTGGCTTTGGCTGCTTGTTCCAATTCCCATTCCTCGTGCTCTGTAACAAATCGCTCCTGACCAGCATCGTCGCGATCAACATAGCGCTTGTATAGAGCATCCTCTTTCTTCTTGCGATCGATCTTGCCTTTCTCGGTGATATAGTCATCGGGCATCATGTAGCCATCGCGGTGGTCATCGATTCGAAGTCGCTCCTCTGCGATGCGAAGAACTTCCCGGTTTCGCGCAAATTCCTCCTTCTCACGGCGGGTGAGATCTGGGTTCTCGCGCAGCTCGGCAGCTTCTTCAGCGACCTGGCGTCGTAGGAGTGCGAGTCGCTCGGTCTCTCGCTTCTTCAAGTATTCCTGTCGCGACCGCAAGCGCAGATCCGGCATCACAGCAGCCCGCGCATCGGCATTATCGGCCAGGGCACGACGTCTTGCGGCTTCTCCCTCTCTTGTGCGGTCCTCCACGATCTTCTTGGATTTATTGTCATCCTTGGTGGCCAGTCTCTTCGCAAACTCATCTCGCTCTCGAAGGTCTCGTTGGCGATCCATCTCTTGTTTGGTCTGAGGGTCGAGGTCATCGGCGGGAGATGCGGAGCGTGGGGAGGCAGACCCGTCCTCAAGTCTCGTCCTTTTCGATGGAGATTCCGCGAAATCGTCCTGGTCGCCTTCGGGATACAGCTCTTCCTCGGGTATTTCCTCGTCACCCCACCTATCGTCAAAGTCCTGTGAGCCCTTCTTCCGCAACTTCTTCGACCGTGGAGGTTCTCGGCTTTCTGCGTTTCGGCTGCGGTCGCGCTTCCGGTTGTCGTCTTTCTCCCAGCGACTACGGGCTTCCACATCTCGTTTGCCATTGTCCTGATCGCGGTCGCGATTGCGATTTCGGTCGCTGTCTCTTTCTTTCTCCCGACGCCTTCTCCTGTCGCGCTCTGCCTCGACGTTGACAGGCCCCAGCGTGGATGCAGGATCTGGGAAATCCTCGCCCATATCGACCATGCGGTACTTCTTCTTCGGTTCCTTGCTTGCAGGGTCCTTCGTTGTAGATGCATTAGGCTGACTTTTCTTCCCAACACGGGAGAAGAGCTGTCGGCAGAACGCACCGATTTCATCAGGACTGCCGTCGAGGAAGGAGACCAGCTTGTCTTGAAGAGAGGATGCTGACTTGGCAGAGCTGGCTTCGGCGAGAACGAAATCAACCGCGATCGGATCTGAGGCGCCCGTCAAGCGAATCAATGAGTCCGAGACGAAAGTCTTGTTATCCATGTTGGGCGCGGAAAGGCACAAGGCACAATGCTAGAAGTTCGTTGAACGAATTTCGGGAGTGAATTAATTAAGAAGCACGGCGCATGGTGTTTATGGAGAAGAACAGAGATTTCTCCCACCTCTTGTGATATGGTTGGGGGTTGCTCAAGCTCCGGGAAGGTTGGAACGGGATCATCCAGAGAGGATGGTCTTCGGAAGTCCTTAGGCATGAGCAATGATCATTCGCTAATTTTAGTTTGAATAGATCCCAAATATGCCACGTCTTCGCCCCCGTGGCGCAATCGGTAGCGCGCAAGACTTCTATGTGACATCCGTCACTCACTGATATCTTGAGGCTGCGAGTTCGAGCCTCGCCGGGGGCTTTTTTTTACTTTTTCTTTTTTGGTTCTTGTTCCTTGGGAATCACAACGTCATCTGCCTATTAGTCATTGCCGCTTGGTTTCCATTGATCGATAAGGTAGGCGAAAGAGGTCAAATAAATAATAATGATACTGGCTCTTCCGGAAATAAAGCCCAGGCAAGAGAGATACTAGGTAATAACGACACAAAATGCCGCGCCGTAGGCAGGGTGGAATCTTCTAGGCATATACATTCTATATTTGGGCCAATATGTATGGATTTCCTGTGAATTAGGTCGCTGTAGATCTAGTAATATTAGTCATAAGGCAGGAGGCGAAGCAAATATATATCGATGCTCGTGAGAGTGTTCATCCGGACGCAAGGGCCAGTAACATGTAGAGGATGATCATGCCACGATTTCGCATAGCGAACATCGATTTAGCTTCTGATCTAGCAATGTCGATACACACATACTCCACTAGTTGTGTTCGACGGAGATACCCAGAAAGATGCCGATGATGAAATGAAGAATCAAGCGCGGAGGGCCCCTTCAAAAGTATAGCAAGTTGCCTCCAAAACTACTCCACATTTGGTCAATTGATATTGACTTACGAGCAAAGTTCAGAAACAAACATTTGGGGATATCATTGGGACTCCGAGCTGTACACTGACATGGAATCAAGCTACTTATATAATAGATACACAACTCAATCAGATCTCGCTAATCCAACACAACATGGCGCAGTCGTTCATCGTCACAGCTTTGGGGAAGAGGGAAGGAAAGGAAAAGAGAGGAAATGGGCAGACAAGAAATAGATGGAGCCAAAACCATCCAAGGACATGCGACCAACCAGGCCGAGGCCATCATTTGCGCGTCCAGGGCCAAACGACCCGGTTTGAAAGACCCACAAATACGTCAATTGAACGCGCAAATTGAAAGCGGCAGCGAAGTACGAGAGCAAGGCCGTATAGGCAAGGCCTTCAGAAGGTCCCAGTAGGATGAATCATGATACATTCGTGACACCTAGTAATGCTAGGTTGGAACAAAGGAAATATGAAGTAAGGACGCCGCAAACGAGAGGCGAAATGCCACAGAACTCCAGGGTATTGAACCCTCTGTAAACTCCACCGGATCATGACGAGGGAAGGACAGATAGTCCGAAAAACTGGTAAGTAGCTTCACAACCCAAGATTCTGGGATCAAAAAGCACCCCAGGGGGAAAGTTCCCAGTTCATTAAAAAAACACAAAATGCGGCTTCGACCCGAGAAGCCTGTGAAAAAAAGCAAAGAATCAAAGGTCGTGATCCGAAAACATGACGTCAAAGATAGGAAGAAACAAAGCTGCGCCAAGTCGTGATGAACGCCGTAAGATGACAAAGGAAAAAAAGGAAGACATAAGGCACGGAACACCCTCCATATGCACAATCAGCAGAAACAGGAGGATAGATTACACATCGATCATCTCGGCATCTTCAGCGAGGATTTCATCAGCAGGGCCCCAGTTGCCCTCAAAGATGGTGGCGCCGGCACGGCGGCGTCGACTGACAAACTGGACTCCATAGGTTTCCAAGATCTGGTCAGCTGTAGGTCGATCAATTGGTTCGGGGGAGATCATCCAGCGGACAATCTTGTCCAATGCCTGAGGGTGATGGGCATGGACCATGAAATCCGGAGGGTTGACGAGCTCGCCGCTGCGCTCTAACTGAGTTGGCTTGTCGGCGCCCAACTTGCGGCTCGTCACAAACTCGTCGCCGAAGTCATCGTCACCTAGATCGGAGGCGCAAAGCTCTTCAAAAGAAGAAGATTCCGAAACAGGATTGCCAGATGCATCGCGAAAGATGCTGGTTTCCGAACTCCAGGTCAGACTGGGGACATCACTCATGTCACCGTTACGAAGCTTTTGCCAGGACACTCCGTTGTCCGGTAGCTCCACATTGCCGGCGATTTCAAACATGATCAGCCCAAGAGAGAAGATATCGGCGGGCTTGTCGAACCGTCCCATAAGTATCTCCGGTCCGATGTACTCGCGGTCACCTTCCCCCTCAATGCCATCTTCAGCGGGCCAGCGTGTAGCCATTCCAAAGTCTGCAATCTTGAGCACACCCTCGAAGGTGACCAGGATGTTGGCGGGCTTCAGGTCAAGGTGGATGAAGCCCTGGTCATGAATTTCCTTGAGACCCAGAGACAATTCAAGGAGAATCTTCCATATGCGGAAATCATCGACTCGAGCCTTGAGGCCAGCCTGAGCCAGGAAAACATCTAAGCTGCCCTCCTCACAGAACTCGGTTTGGATGTATAGATGACCGTAGTCCTCCCAGCTATCCACGAAGGAAATGACATGGTCAGAGTGGATCAGAGTCTTCAAGATGTCCACCTCGCGGATACGTCGTTCACGATCCTTCAGGCCCAGGTAGGGTTGCTTGCTCTTCTTGACAGCCCAAACCTGATCAGGCAGAGCGGTGGGCGACTTTGGACCACTCGACGGTAGCGAGAAAACAGAAGGGAAAGAGGATTCGTGAGGTTGAGAAACCCGATAGACCTGAGAAAATTCACCAGTGCCAATCAGCTCGGCTCTCTCAAAGCGCGATGACAAGCTGGAATCAACATCGGGAGTGTGAAATCCACTGAGTTGGAGGCTGGGTCGCTTGCTCGAAAGCAACGAATCACGAGGGCCAGTTGGAGTGGCGGGCAGGCCTGAACTGCCCAAGTCAGGTTGAAATGACTGCTGGTCATTTGGCACGGAAATTGATAATCCGCTCGGATCGGGAGGGAAGAATTGATCCCGAGGAGTGCGAGGTGAGGCCTGCATGAACCGATCGCGCAAGGGAGTCGAGTGGGAGCCGGCCCTGGCTTCGGACAAGCGCTCCAGGGGCGCGATCTGAGAAGTGGCAGGAGGATAGGTGCGAGAAGGGAGGAAGGTCTGCTTGGTAGGGGTAGGAGGGAAGTCCGAATCATTCAAAGGTTGGCTGTCCTGACGCGAAGACGGAGACTGAGCTTGCAGCATGTCATCACCATCCACACTCACGACGCTGCCACGGCGCGAGGGCTCTTCAGGGCGATTGAAGGAATTGCTAAATATTCCCGCGCCACGAGAAACTCTGGGCCGCGCTGACGAGAAAGAAGGATTAAACGGCGAGGGAGGTAGATCATCGGTTTGTCGCACCAAGCGTGACTGGTCAAAGAGGCGCTCCGGAGCAGGATTGGGACCTGCAGTGAATAAATTGACAGGCCGCTTACACGGAGTGTCAGGCATGTTCTTGTTGAAGCCCGGCTCCTCCGCATTACGATTCTTCTTCGAGATCAAACCGGTCGACATGAAAGCAGCCGGCAGTGGCTTGACTAGCTTGAAATTCTCGGGTGTCGCGAAAGTGTCAGAGCCACTTGAATCCTCACGCGTGATTCGGCGTACAGGAGCCGGGCGAGTCGCCCCAGCAGGTAAAGACTTGGAGAAATTGAGAGGGCGAGGTGGTCGCTCAGGCTTAGGAGCGGGTTCGTGAGTGGGCGAGTCATCAAAACTGGATCCGGATGAGGATTGTGTGATCGTACGCGAGAGAGGATGAGCGGCAGGACGAAGAGGCTGAGTAGCCGCAGTGGGATTGATGCCGCTCGCATTGGAAAAGAGCGGACTAGCAGGCGCGGGGAGAGGTGAGAACAGGTTATCATGGCCTGCATTAAAGGAACCGCTGTCAAAGGACATGCGAGAGCGAACTGCAAGCGGAGTACCGGGCATCTCGCCTTCTTCAGCAGCCCTAGGCCGACCAAATAGCGAGCGCTCACCCTGACGCTGCTGCAGGGTGGATCGGCGCAATGACGATGAGCGTTTGGGAATAGTCGCGAACGGACTGAATGGTTGTATTGGGGTCGGGAAAGACGGAGTCTCACTTGCTGAAGGATCAGTGGGCGCATGTTCTTGATCGGTATCGAAGATACTGAATTCCGAAGTAGTTGGTGCATGTACACTGCGCCTTTTCGCAGAGGGGCTGCCACGCGAGGCCTGGTCCAAATTCATTATGCCGTCGCTGCGTTTCAACGGACTGACTGTGGCGTAATTTCCAAAGGTACCACTTCGACGCTTTTCGATGCGAGAAAGTGTGGGGCGAGGTGAAAGTGGTGTGTCAGATGGAGGGATTCCAGGGGTGAGTGAAAGGAAAGGACTGGCGCAAGTGTTGCTCTCACTTTGACCCATCAGGTCATCTAATGTGAGCGCGTTTTCCTCATCCTCAGCCATCATCATCGGAGTAGACTGTGTAGGAGTTGCATTCCCACCGTCCGTTGACAATGTTAGAGCGCGTTTAGCTGGACTGCGCGGAGACGTTCGCCGTCGCATCACCGGCCGTGTGATTTTTGCACTAGGAGGATACGGAACAGCAAGAGGTGACTGTTGGCCCGACGAAGGGAACAACACAAAGTTATTCTGTGAGGACCGGCGCGAAGGAGAGAGAGGCGAGGAGATGTATGAAGCTTTAGAGGGTGAGACGTTGCGAGAGTTTAGGAAGAAGCTGGAGCTCTTGGAAGGAGAGCGCGACAGAGAGCGCCGAAGCTGTCGGATAGCGGAACTGGCATCAACGTGGTGAAGCCCCGAGTGCGACGACAGATGGAGCGTGCCACCGGAGTCCCGGTGCGGCGAAAAGGTCGCAACCATAATTGGGGAATGTGAGTCCGCCGCGTAACAATCCCAAAATAAGCGGTGATTCAATCCGCGTGTAATGATCTCTGCCCACCAACGATGGGCCCAGAGATCAGAGAACTCGATATCGATACTCTCCAGCAGATGCCTTTGTGAACAGGCTAAGTTTTTTTTTTTTTTTTTTTTCGAGGTTGGACAAGATGTCCCAGGATGAAATCACCAGGGTGACTCAAGGAAGAGGGTAGGAACGCTGCACTGGAATGCTGAGAAGGAAGGCGCAGCAAGTGGCAAAGTAGGTAGCTTCATCCATGCATGTCGAAAAACAAGGAATTCTGAGGGTTCACTTGTGGTCTTCACCTGTATCGGTCCCTCCGAATCACGCGGGGGGAATAAACACGGACACGCGCAAGTACAGTCGAGGGGCGCGCGGGAATGTTTCAAGTTCGGCCCACGGACATTCGGTGATGACCCTCAACACTACAGCCAGAACAGGGCGTCACTGGCGAGTGAGAAGTATTCTTTGATCCCGGTCGATTCAACCAAGCACGAAAGCGTAAGGGGCAGATCCCCCTCCAAGATTTGGCGAGAGTCTCACACGAGTTGGAAGGTCGAAAGAGGACTGGAATGCTATGGCGCAGAGTCGAGCAGTCGAAGAGTCGAAAAGTTCGAGGAAGGTCGAAGGGTGGGGGGCGGGGGGAGAAAGGAGTGGTCTCAAGGGAGATCGATGACAGGAATGTGAAGAATGGAGGTGAAAGTCAATGTAGAAACGCGCACGTCGCGTTGTTGATCCTCGATGCCGTTTTGGGTTTAGCGGCGGGGACGCGTCGTGACATAAACAAATAGTGGCTTAGTCAGATCTATACAGTGCAAGTCGCTGATATCATAGAAGGGCGACTTCTCATGGGTTTAATGGATGCACCGGTCGATTATTTGCGTCACTACGACGACCGCTTGTGTGCGTGTGTGGTTTTCTTTTCTTGGTGTTCTTCGTTCTTCGATTTTTATTTTTTTTTTATTTTTTTTTCACCTAGTTTACCCACTTCTTTCAATTTCCATTTCCAATTCACACTCGGACCCTGGTCCGGGGGTTGCCCCTGCGGCCAGGCAGCCACAGCGAGATCTGCGCGTCAAATCTACCTCTTCCCACTCGATGGACAATAGTCCATGCACCCGAAACAGAAGACTAGGCTTGCACTGGGCCGTTTGAGGGTCATGGCCCCACGGCCAGATGGCCATGGTTGCGACTCGATAGGCCACGCGGATTGCCCTTGCTTGGGTGGCTTCCACCCGTGAGTCCCACTCGGGTCCTGGGGCGTTTTCATCTGATTCATCAGTTTTGCCTGGCACTTGCAGAAAAATGTGAAATTAAATGGGAAATGTTGGCTATTTCTGCAGGAATGGGGCGCACCGGTGCCCCGAAAGAGGACACTATCGTGTCTTACAAAAACATGAGTGACTCCTTGACTCGGACATCGCACGCCAATATTATGTTATCTCGTCCCGGTCCTGGTGGGGAAAACTGATGTGCGAGACTCCGACCATCCGCGATCCGCGTGGGTCTCCCGTTGCCCCTCTGGTTCTATGAATATCCAATTATGAAAACGAACACATCCAACGCCAAAGATACCATAAAACAATATATGCACAGGAAAGGGAGATGAGCGGCTTGCCCGTAACCAAACTCTAATCGCTGAATTGAAACTGGAATGAAAATGAAAATGACGATGAACCCTGGGGGACTAAACACAAATGGTTCCCGGGGCTGCGAAAGGAAGGAGCAAAGCCGCGCCCCGATGGGGGTGGTAATGGTAGTACGTGGTCTCCCTTTTCCCTAACTTCTCTATCTTTTCTACACAATCTCCGAAAATTCGACCATGGTGGTCATCTCTTGTCGCACTTTCTCAATCATCTGCTCTGCAGTGGCGTAATCGAGTCGAGCTTCAGAAGCAAAAATTCCAAAGTCCAACCGGCCATCTCGGATAGCTGCTTCCACATCGATGGTAGGCTATTGAACACGTAAGGAAATGCATCAGTGCCGGGGCTGTGGGGGGTTGTGAGGGATCTGTCAACTTACCATGAAGACATCTTGAATCGCTGCCGTAGATCCGACATGTACCGTTGGGGCTGGGCTCAACGAGGCTGCAGAGTCGCCGTTGGTGGGCGACTGGTCGTGCTGATCCAAAGTAGATACCTGGAGGCTGGACAGCTTGTCGCGGCTAAGAGGCTTGAATTCTACACGACCGGTGGCGTCCGCGGCATGGGTAGACTCTTTTTCGGGCAGTCGCAGGAAGTTGACACATGTGCTGATTCGCACCCCGGTCCATTTGGCAATCTCCACGAGAGAGACGCTCGAATGCTGGATCATGCTGATCTCATTGATATCATCTTGGATCTTTTGAGCGGCAACAAAAAGTGAGTCCGGATCGTGGCTGATCTTGTCGCCCAGACGAAGCGGCACGATGTTGACTGTGGGAGCCATGAGGTCTGAAAGCCCCTCAAAGTCGTGCGACCGGTTGGCGAGATACAGCCCAACCACGAGCTGTCTCGAGATCTCCTTACTGTCCGCGCCCACCGCAGCGAGGGTCTGAGCATGTACTCGAGCATAAACAGCCAGGAAGATCGATTGGACACTGAGGCCCTGTTTCTGGGCGGCTATCTCAACACAAGACATGTTTGAGACTAGACCCTGTCGGTAGTGTTGCTGAATGGCGTCAAAGCCACTTTGGCATTTGTCATTTACGCTATCAATTGAGATCTGGCCCAGGTAGTTTTGCCAGAATTGCCGCCGGACATCCACCGGCGAATGAAACTGGTAGAATGCCACGAGTCGCGACATATCATGGAGTTCCGATCTTGATTCGGTCGGGATAGGGCGGCAAAGCAAGGCAAGTCTTTCCACCATGGAAGGCAGGCTTATGGCGTCGTATAGTGCATGATGAATCTGCAACGCAAGCGCCGTCCCCTCAGAGGTCTGGCAAGCATGCAATGTAGCTGGCAGCGCGCCAAAGCGCTGCTTGTAGTTGAGCGTACAAAGCTCATCAATGTTCCGATGCCAAACAACCGGGTTACGTACATGTTTCAGCACAGCCTGGATATAGGGCAGATGATGCTCTTGGCCTGTAGGCAGGAAGACCGTCCGAAGAATGGGCGTCAGCTCGGCGAGACGTACCCATGCACCGTCGAGAATATCCTGGTTCAGTTGTGATGCAGAGTATTGGAACGCAGGATAGAATATGCTTGGATTCATGGTATGCATAGCAAGGAAATATGTTTGTCCACCAGTGGCAGGCAAAACGATTTCAACTTGATCAAAACCGATACCATAGGATTGAAGAAGTGAATTCACTTCGATTCCCTCAAGCGATTTCTCGAGGTAGCTTGCAACTTCGGTTGAAGTGAGCTCTGTATGGTGTTTGTTCGCCGCCATGGCCATTTTCTCGATAGTACCGGCTCTGAGCAGATCACTCACGGCCAACCTGATGGACTGTTTTTTCAGAAGCGCAACAACCTTGATAGCACTAATACTGTCCAGTCCGAGCTGGAAGATGTTCGCTTGCCTCTCAATTGAATCTGCGGGCACTCCTGATACAACGGCAAGGACATTGCAGATCTTCGACTCAAGTGAAGTCCATGATCTCTGACTTGCGGCCTCCTCAGTCGTGTCGGTCTGGATAGCCTGTGAAGAGGAATCTACAGAGAACAACGTGTCGCAAACGTTCACCTTGTCTCCTTCAAAGCCGACAGTGTTCTGGGAGGGCTCATCGACGATAAATGTCAGGACTTTGCCGATGTGTTCCAAGAGAAGAAGTGTACCCGTTGCTCCAAGGACCTGCCCACTACAAGCCACACGAGCCACGAGATCTGCTCCGACACCTTCAATCTCGGCGCAAACTGGATATTCGACGTCTGATGCCCCTCCAATGGACTTGTATAGAGCCATCTCTGGGGTGCCGTTTTCCGATGGCCTCTTCTGGTAGATGAAGAGAGTGTCAAACAATTGTTGAGATCTTGTATCGGACATTGCGCGCCGCAGTGGAAAATGCTGATACTCGGACATTTCTAGTAAGGTCTCTTGCACATACTTCACCAATTCCAGACGAGTACCATGGAGGATGACACGCATCGCCGCCGTGTTCATGGTTGGGAACATCATGTCCTCAGAGCCAGTCACATTACGGCCAGAGAGAACAAGGCCAAAGACCACATCTAGTTTCTTGACATAGGTGGCTAGTACCAGGGACCAGCAGCTGACCAGAAGTGCTTGCATTGTAATGCTATTGCGCTTGCAGAATAATTCGGCCTTTTCGAAGGGAATTGAGAGCGTTCGCTCTGCACGATGAACGACTCGAGAACTTTCTGTGGAGTCTGGTCCTGATGGGAAGGTCATGGGCGTGCAATTGGTAAGTGTTGCTCTCCAGAATTTGAGCGCACGATCGCCGGAGGAGGCGAGAATTTGCTCCAGAATGGCGTCTGACAGTGGACGAGCACATCCTTCTCCAGCGTAAGATCTGGCAACGTCCTCGTGAAGCAGGTTAATTGACCAGCCATCGTAAAGAGCATGAGAAATTGACAGAACAAGGTATCGGTCCTCGCCATCTACAGCAGACGTGACAGTAAACAGCGGCTTTCCGGCAAGCTCCGAGAAAGCCCTTGCACGTTGAGCTTCCATGATCGAGTCCATCGTTTCTCCATCCAACTGCACTTTCTGGAAATCAAAGGTATCTTCGCTGTGGACGATTTGGGCGTAGGAAGCGGAAATCTCCGGATCCCAGACTTCGGCAAAGGAAGTGCGAAGAATGGGATTAGCCCTTACGACCGCTCTCCATGCTTCTTGAAGCTTCGTGGCATCAACATGGGGCTCAATTTTCAGAATGTCGTGGTTGTAGTAATGCTGGTACTCGGAGGCAGACATTTCGGCTATCATCGCCTCTTGGATCGGTGTCGCTGGAAGGACTCGAGAGGCACCCTGCGGAACAAGTCCCTCACGCTCAAGGAACATTTTCAGGGTTCTCTCCATCTGAACTAGTAATGGGTATGTCCCATTCTCTTCCTCATAGGTTGTCTCCGTCAATTGACCTGCCATACCCTTCACACTGCGGTAGCGCATAATGGCACTAACTGGGAGCTTGATGCTCAGCTTGCTCAATCGTGAGGACAACTTGATTGCGTCAATACTGTCGAGTCCAATCTCGAAAATGGATGTATCTTCCTCAATTGACTGCGCGTCTACTCCGGCAAGAGTTGCAATCACATCCCGGATTGCGCAAGCCTGTGAACTCCACTGGAATGCAGACTCATCATCATCCCCAGAAGGATCAAGAGACTGTTTTGGCTTCTCAATGGCTTCTTCGTTTGGTCGAGCTTCGTGCTCTTTCTTACATCCATCAATATGCAGTAATTGTTGTTCCGGATCCTCTGCAAAGTCAGACAAGATTTGCTTGAATGTGGCGAGGGTCTGCTGAGCCGTCTTGAGAGACAGGACATGGCCCTTAGCAGCAAGCGTCGCAGTAAGGTATTCGTCTCCGTTTCGTACAATCTCAAAGGCCAACGGATACTCGTGCTGAGCTTCCGAGGCCGAGGGATGCCAAAGGCCATCCGTTGCGGAGTCAGTCCTGGAATTCTCTCTTTGGAAGACGAAGAGAGACTCGAAAAGTCGCTCATCTGGGTTTTTCCCGAGCCATTTGGAAATGTCGCGGAGAGCTGTGTATTGGAATGGAATTGTTTCCACGTAGTATTCATGGCATCGCCGAGCAACGTCAGACCAGGTCTTGAGATCACCAAGCTGGACATTACTGGGAATGGTGTTGAACAAAGGACCAACGACATTGGCAATTCCAGGGACGTCAATCGTTCGACCAGAAGCAATGACACCGTGGGAAGGTACAAACGAGTAGTGTCGGTAAAAGGTCAATAGCCAGCAAGCGTGAAGCACTGCTTGCTCGGTAACATTGAGAGCCTTCTTCAGGCTGGTCAGATGTTCCGTACTATCAATCCGAATGTTTTCCAAAATGGGGCCGTTGGATTCATCTTCCGCCTTTGGCAAAACTTGATTGTGAAGATTTGCGAGATGTTTTTTCCAGAATGCCTGCTCTGAGGGGTCTTTGCAAAGGGGGCCCAGATGCAGCACGTCAAAGAACCCGGGAGGGCGCTCCAAAGCCCTTGGACTGTCATTATAAATGAGCGCAACCAGTTCAAGCAAAAGAGCCAAGCTGTTGCCGTCGTAAAGGGCGTGAAATATCTTGAGGTTCATCACTGACTTTTCTGGAGAGCTGACTACACCTACCTCCCAGAGCTGCGCAGAGAGATCTCCAAGACAAGAGATCCATTTCTCAACCCGCATTTTGTGTGAGATTTCAATCTCTTCCTCGGAATTAACCGTTTCTTGGAACCAAGGAAGAACATCCTTCTTCAAGACGATTTGAGCGTAACCATCCGATGATGGCGAAAAGCGAGTTCGCAGGATTTGGATCTGGTCTTGAGCCTGGCTCCAAGCAACCTTCAATTTGTCAAAATCGATTCCAGAATCGAGCTCAAAAGTAAAGGACGAGCAATACAAGGGTATCGTGCTCGACAGGAAATGGTAGATAATACCCTCCTGGAGTGGCGTGCAAGGTGCAATTTGCTCAACATCCCCGTCGGACACGCCGATACTCTCCATGACAGAGTGCGAGTGCTTGTGTGCAAAAGCTTCTATGCTCTGCCTGGCGTTTTTGTGGAAATTTTCCAGAGCGACAGAAGGACTCGTGGTTGTTTTGAGTGCCAGTGCCATGCCTGCAACATTAGGATCTGCATTTATGTTAGCAAA
This sequence comes from Penicillium sp. IBT 18751x, assembly GCA_028828935.1. Lineage (NCBI taxonomy): Eukaryota > Fungi > Ascomycota > Eurotiomycetes > Eurotiales > Aspergillaceae > Penicillium > Penicillium sp. IBT 18751x. The sequence continues at coordinate 1,753,523 of JAQJZS010000001.1, read as the reverse complement.
ATGTCACTAGGATTCGGCGACTCAAACGTACGCTTCATGATCAGGGACGGCTGGGCTTGTGAGAAGCCAGCTTCCCTGAGACTTCTGGAAAATGATATCACCGAGATAGAGTCAAGGCCAAGCTCGAAGATACTCGACCCTGAAGAGATAGCGCCCTCAGTGGATCCAATGAATTTAGCCAAGGTAGAGATGATCTTTTCTTCATCCTCACTCTTTCTGGACCGATCGACAGTCATAGACGTTAAATTCTGCAAATTTTCGAGAGAAAGTTCCTGATAAAAGCTCCTCAGAACTTTCATCTCTGCTTTGTTGTTCGCCGATAAGGGGAAACGTGTCATCGGGATGATATGTGTAGGTACCATGTAGCCTGGCAGATGAGTCTGACAAGCTGCCTTAATCGTGGACAGAAGCACCGAACAGTTTTCGTCGGCACGAATTTCAACATTGCGAGACGACCCATCAGTATCAAACCTCGTGATAAATGAGACCAGCTGATCCTTGGACTGCTTTGGATGCTTGATGACTAGCGTAGCCACTTCATTCAACTCAGGAGTAGCTTGCTTGATGACTTGATTGATCTCCCCGATCTCAAGCCGCTGGCCACGGAGCTTGACCTGGTCGTCTATGCGACCGAGGAACTGGAAACTGCCATCGTGTAAGATCCGAACCAAGTCACCTGTTCTGTAAATGCGGTCTCCATATTCGAGTAGGTCTTGGAATCGCTCTTGTGTGAGCTTCGCGCGATTCAAGTACCCCTTCCCGACCAGGGGCCCAGACACGCAGAGCTCACCGAGTCCGCCGCGTACGACTGGCGTGGTAGTGCCAGGGCGAAAAACATATGATCCCACGTTATCGAACTGTGGCCCAATGTTGGACGGCTTGTCGTTAACGTGCATCCGTGGAAGCATGGTACACCCGATAGTCACTTCAGTTGGTCCGTAGCCATTGTAAATGACTCCATACTTGCCCCAGACGTCGAGAATCTCTTGCTTGAGGGCTTCGCCCCCAGTGATAAACACTCCTCGGCACAGGGAAGGAACTTCGTCAGGGTGAACCAACCGGGCCAAGCTCGGCGTCAGATCGATGTGTGTAATTTGGAGCTTTTGGATCGTGCCCGGCAAATCTTCAAAGAGAAGATCTCGAGGACATGATGTCACACAAATTCCAACACTCCAGCTCCAGTATTGTTCAAGAACACTGACGTCGAAGTGGAATGAGGCAAATTGTAGCCATCTGGAATTTTCGTCCCAGTGAGGAGAAAACAGCCTCTGGAATGCCAACATTGCCTGTACAGCATTGTCATGAGTGATCTCACAGCCCTTTGGTGTGCCCGTAGTGCCGGAAGTGTACAGACAGTAGCACGTGTCCGATGGTTGAATTTCTCGTGAAAGCACCGGTGCCGCAGATGATAAACCTTCGTATAGACCGGGTTCGTCAAGCACTTGTACATCAATGCCGGCAAGGCCCTCTAGCTCCGTCTTCCTTGCCTGATTGCAAAGTAAAATTTTGGTTCCGGAATCTTCTAGTATGAATTGCTTGCGAGAGATAGGAGCACCGGGATCAATGGCCAAAAATGCGCAGCCCACTTTCAAGATCCCAAGGATTGCGATAGATGCTTCAGGGCATTTATCAAAGCAGATGGCTATCATCCCACCAGGCACGACGCCCTTGTCTTGCAAGAAATGAGCGATTCTGTTACCGTCCTCATTGAATTCACTGTATGACCATGTCTTCTTCCGCAAGCTGTCCGCGGTAGCACCGGTTGCAAATTCAAGAGCAGCCTTGTCCGGAATCTTTTGGGCGTTCTCTTCGACAAATTGGTGCAGTAAAACCAATGGACTTGGCAGTCTTTGCTCCTTGGCTGGGGTGATAGAGAGCAGATCATCTCCAAGACAGAGATAGTCGGTGGAATCAGATTCAGGTGAAAAGATAGTTTGTTCAAGCAATTTATCGTACTGTCTTAGAAGAGTCATGGCTTGCTCTTCAGGGACGAGGTCGCTCCTATAGCTGATTCGAATTTCAAGATCGATAGACTTTGGGAGCAACTCGATAGAGACCGGGTACTATGCACTTGGTTAGTATCACTTTTCCTACCGCGTAAGGTGAGTGCTGGAGGTAAAGAAGTAACATACATCGATTTTTACTGCTTCATCAGTGACATGCCAGTTCCTGTGTCTTTTTGTTTTGGATGAAAACTTTTGGTAAACAAAAAGAGTATCAAAGAGTGGTTCATCACTACCAAGCCATCTTTGAATTTGCGCCAGAGGGGCAAACTGGTTCTTTATCAAAGATGAGTTGCTCGTCAAGGTTCGGTCCAAAAGCTCGCGGTTAGTTCCTTCAACACATGAAGGTGACGGGATGGTCACCAAGCATGGGAAAACAGCTTCCTGAGCAGCCGCAGAGAGACTACGACCAGAGAGAACAGTTCCAAAAACCACACTTTGCTCCCCCGTGTATGCAGCGAGCAATCGGGCCCATGATGCTTGCCCAGCTGCTTGCAAGGTGACACCGAGCTTACGACAGCGGTCCTCGAGCGTCCTGAGAGGCCGCGAGCAGCAAAATGAAATTTCAAGCAGATCTCTTCTTCCCGTTCGAATAGGATGCAAGTCCGGGAATTTGGATGAGCGGAACCCCGATGCTAGCCCCTGCCAGAATTCTTGGCCTTTCTCAATTTGCCATTGACTTTCAATGAGGATGGGTCCAAGTGTCGCAGAAATTGCAGGAGGCTTGTCAAGAGCCGTTCCCTCATATGCTGCCATGACATCGGAGAAGATTGTTTCTAAACTTTGTGCGTCATAGATCGCGTGAAGTGCAGCAAAATGCACCACATCTATCTGCTCGCCAGAGTCGACGGTGACTTGCCATGGCGGGCGGTAGAGACTTTCGAGGACTTGCTTCCCTTGGATAGAGCCATTGGAAGGGAGCTCTGAAGTTTCATGCCAGGGAATGCCCTGAGCCTCGCGGTATGTGATCATGGCAAATGGGTACTGTTGATCGCGCAGTTGAACAAACCCGGTTCGTAGCATTTCATGCTGAGCTGCAACCTTCGACCAAGCCTCCTTGAGTCGCACCCTTTCCAGGGGTACTTCTGACTTGACTGCCATTTTATTGAAGTACATGTCGCCATGAGAATGGGTGAACAGTGCCAACATGCCGTTCTGGACCGGCGTGCAGGGTCGCAACGATTGCACCACCTGCGCAGAGAGGCCAAGCTGGTCACAGACAGTCTGTAGATGTTTACTCTCAAATGATGGAAAGTCAAACTCAACTTCCTTGTTGCTCTTCTCGCTAATTTCAAGAAGCGAGGCAATCATTTTGATCGAGGCAGCCTTGGTCAAATTAGCATAACAAATTTAGGCTTTTGAGTGTAGCTATCATACCTCAAGAATATCACCAGCAGATATTTTGTGGCCCAGTCTGCGAAAGGTACTAGAGATTTGAACAGCGTTGATACTATCCAGACCTAATTGAAAGATAGTCGTATCAAGGGACACAGCCTCTGTGTCAACCCCGGAGAATTTGCAGAGGATGTCCCTCAGTGCCTCTTCTTGGTACGACCAGACACGAAGGGGTTCAGGTTGTGTGGAAGTCATCTGTATTGGATTGACTTGAGACGTTTTGGTCGCCTTGAATATCTGAAGTTTATCCATACCAATTGCATGTCTGTCAGAAGCCTGGGCTGAAGGGTATTGAGTGGTATGCTCAACAAGAGCAATGAAATCTTGAGCAAGTTGTTCAGCAGTCCCACGAGTGAAGTGTGAGACTTGGAAATGGAGGCAGATGTGAATGGCATTGTTTGACTCGTCAGGAATGACCTCGCAGATAAGAGGGATACCCATGTTTCCTTCATCACGAAGAAGCTCCCAATATTGTGGGTCAAGCTGAGTGTTACTAGTTTGAAGAATGACCAGCGTATCGAAAAGATGAGAGCCTCCTTGAAGTACACGTCTTTGGATGCGACGTAAAGGACTTAATTGATGAGGCAGAGTATCATTATTATGCTTTTGCGAAAGCTTCAAAATATCTGCATTTGTCGAATGCGATGAAAACTTGACTCGCACTGGTAGTGTATTGAAGCAAGGTCCAACAATTTGGTCCGCACCGTCAATAGGAACGGTACGACAACTGAAAACGTTTCCGAAGCAAACATCAGATGAATTGGCATGTAGCGACAGAAGCCTTGCCCATGCAGCGTGGAAGACATTCAACGGTGTCACGGATAACTCTTTGCATCGTTGCTTGAAGGAAGTGAGAGAGACTTTGAGGCTTATATTGGTCTGTTGCGAAGTAGATTGTTTCAGAGAGCTCTTAGTCTGTTCGGGGGGTGAAATGAGACTTGGAGTCACCCCTGACAGGTATCTGTCCCAGTATTGGTCGGAAGATTCGGGGCGAGTAGACACCATATAATCAATAAATCGATGGAATTGAGTGGGTGCTGGCAGCTCTTGGCCAGCAAGAGAGAGTTGGAGCTCATGTAGGAGCTGTGCAATGCCTTCTCCATCGTACAGTGCGTGGTGAATTGACAACAGAAGATGTGCGCTCTGCGTTGCGGGACTTATGAATGCGGTCAAGGAGTAGGGAAGGTTGTCGCCGCCGGGGGTTTGGCACTCGAACTCCGCTTTTCTCTCCTCAACGTGTTGGTCAAGTTCGTCAGATATCTCGATTTCAGTCCAAGGCAAAACAGCTTGGCTCAGCACCACTTGTGCAAAGGCAAAGTGCTTGTCGTTAGTTGACCGGAAGCAAGTACGGAGGATGTCATGTCTTTGCAGCATCAGAGACCATGCTGTTCTCAGCGCGTTAATATCAGTGTTTACACGAAGCAGGAGATGATTAAAGTAGGCCGAGTCAATATCCGAATTGGAAGCCAGCATCGCTTCTTGCAACGGCGTACAAGGGTAGATACGATCGACAGGTAGATCTATGGTATCAGATTCATCCTTGACTGCGAGGACGAAGCTCTCCACGAGCAACGGCGTCGAAGTTTTCGCCTGAGGCTGCTCTGCTTTATGTCCATTTGTCAAGCTGGAGATGACCGCAGCCAGCTGAGCGACAGAGCTGTGTCGTAGAATCGCCGAAACAGGGAGTCTTCCACAGCCAGCACTTTGTAATTTCCGCGACAAGGAAATGGCACTTAGTGAATCCAAACCAAGCTTGTAGAAGGATGTGTCTTTGCGGATATGCAGAGTATCGACTGCAGTGACCGCTGATAAAGCACTCGCAATAGTGCTTTCGATATCGGTGAGGGGATCATCAACTTTAGACGCGTCGAGCTTGCGTGAGAACACTTTACGATCTTCCGTGGTCAACTGTTCGAGCTTGTTTAACAACTTGGCATTATGTCTCCGGTGGACTTCGGTCATGGGTATCTCATCGACAGAGACAAGAAGCGACGGGGTTTCAGAAGATGGAAGCTTCGTGGAAATATCAGCGAAGAGGCGATCTGTCAGCGACGTGAGCTGCACGCTGTCCAAATTCTTCACTGTAGAGACCCAAAGTGTTGTCAATCGCTGCTGATTCGTATGAGGGTCGTTCCAGACAATACTGCAAGCGTCTTCAACCAACTCTGACGAGATCACAGCTCGATCGATCTCATTGAGATCGATATATTGGCCATTTAGTCTGAGCTGGTCACGCCTTGGAAGAAGCAAAATGGAGCCGTCGGCAAGTAGCCTTCCATATTCTCCAGTCATATATAGTCGGCCATGGTCAGAGCCCTCATTGAAACTTCCCGTCCCTGGAAGTATCGTGTCATGAATAGTATTTTCCTTTCGAGTAACATTAGTCCTCAGTCTAGCATGCCAACTTCAGGAGACTCACAACTTGATCGCCACCGAAACATAACTCTCCGTATGCGCCACGGATAAGAGCACGAGTCGCAGTGTGGTCACCCGTAATCATGGCAAACGTCTTCTTGATCGGCATTTCCGTGCTTCCCGAGGACTCAGATGATGGGACAGTCGAATTGATAGTGCATATACCAGTAGCGGGATTGATGGAGGCAATCTCTATCCCGGGAATGAAACCTGAAAGTTCCAGCCCACAGTCAAACTCAATGGTGGAAATTGAAAGAGTTGCCTGAGGAAGATTGTCAACAATTTGGTCGATGAGAAGGGCAGGAGAGTCGATAAGGATAGATGCCACATGGTCAATCTGTTCCAAGAGAATCTGCACTTGTTTGAAAGGCAGAATCGAATCCTGGAAAGTGGCCTTTGCATGTATTTTGTCTTGCCTTGGCTCAAATTCAAGCAAAAGGGCAAACTCCAAGAACTCTGCAGCTCCCACTTCCCGAATTAAGTCGTGGTGCTCATAGTTGGACCAGATGCTTTCTTGCCACACGAACGCCGTGTCGAACAGGCTCAAGTGCATTTCAATACCGGAGGCCTTCTTAATGTCTTGCAAAGGAAGGCTTCCATGCTCGAGAGAATGGAGATTCAGGTTCTGGATCGCCAGCAGGAGATCTGTCACATTTTGCATCTTGCTGAGATCCATGCGCGTGGGAAGCGTTCTGATGCATGGCCCCAGGATCGCTTCAACTCCTTTGACTGGCAAGGTCCGACCAGAGAAGACTGTACCGAAGACGACGTCATCAAAACCAAGATAGGAAGAGAGAATGTAGCAGTATGCAGCCTGGAAGATGGTTTGTCGGCTCACTCTCAGATGCTTTGATGCATCGTTGAGTTTTGATACAGAGACCTCAAGCACGCGGGTAGCCTCTTGTGTTCTTGAAGAGACGTCAGTCTTCCCATGAAATTCAGGGAAGCTGGTGCCGGAGACACCTTGCAGTTGATCACGCCAAAATGTAGAAGAGTCGTTATCGGATCCGCATAATTTATTTTCAATGAAGTGATCAGTTACGACGCTATATGCAGGTCTTGGCGGCAGGTCTTTCCCAAGCAAAAGGCGATGAAGATCTTGTAACGTCAATTGCCAGGACCATCCGTCATACAACGCATGATGGATTTGTACCAGTGCTCGGATGCTTTCTTGTGTCTCTTTCAGCTGGATCCGAATAGGTTGAAGCAGATCTTGCTCTACAACCAAAGGGAGATCGTAGTCAAACGTGTCGCACTTTAGAATCAGCTGCTCGTCGAGTATTTTTCTTATGAAGCGAGCATATGAATGATCCTTGAGACCGATCTCCACGAACCCTGATCGCAGCAATGCATTTTGTTGAAAGAGCTTGACGAATGCGTCCTGAACAGCGGTGTAACTAGTTGAATGTGAACGTTTGAATTCCAATTCGATCCAATTACAGTATGCTTTGGCGTGTCGGACGGTTTCCAGTATCATCGCCTGCTGAATATGGCTACATGGTTCGATCCCGGATACTTGTGAGCTTAAGCCGAGGGACTCTATCTTTTTAGTACCGGCATCTGCAACCAATTGACGGATTTTCTCAAGGCCGGCCTGGATATGATCTGTAGTCTGCGTCTTCTCCGTATCTTTCGCGAGCTGCCATATCCCCTCGACGCAATCAGCTTCCAACAGGCAAGCGACGTCCGCATGGATACCAGCACCTAAAAGATGAGATGCAAGCCGAATTGCGGCGAGGGAATCGAGACCCGCGGCTGCCAAAGACTCTTTTGGGGACAGCTTCCTCCCAAGCACGTCGATCACACACGATGCGACGGTCTCTTCGATCTCATCCCGGAATTGCTGTTGATCCACAGATTGTGAAGTATTGCGGAGATGGGCGAAATCGGCTTCCAAGGCTTTGCGATCAATCTTACCTGACGGCAACTGGGGGAATTGATCGACCAGAATAAATTCGCCCGGGACCATGAATCGGGGTAACCATTGACGACAGATGTCTCGTAGGGCACGATCAGTGGTACCTTTGTCGCTGACGAGAACGAATGCAACCAAACTCCCACCAACGACGAGAGCAACAGCACTTCGAACATCCTGGGCTTGGCAAATAACATGTTCAATTTCACCGAGCTCAATTCGTTGGCCTCGGAGCTTGACCTGGCCGCTGGAAAGACGGCCAAAGCATTCGATCTCCCCGGAGGACAACATGCGTGCTTTGTCACCGGTCCGGTAGAGCCGACCATATTGGGGACTCTCAATGAATGCCTTGGCGTTCTCTTCAGGTCGGTTGATATAACCCTCTGCAAGCTGGGGACCGCCCACGACAAGCTCACCCATCTCACCCAACGGAAGGGGTTGAAGACCCGAAGATGATTTGTCATCAGCACCCATAGACATAATAAAAGCAGAGACTGTTTTGAAAGGCTTGCCAATCAAGTTTACTGGGGATTTGGTCATGAAGTGTGTGGCTGCGGTGCAGTGAATCGCAGCTTCGGTTGGTCCATACATTCCATGCAGGATACCCACCGAGTCCTCCGACTGACCAAATTCCCCCACGACATGTTTGGTGAGCATTTCACCAATTGTCAGCAAAACTCGCAAAAACGGCGCGGCTGCTCGTGTGCGTAGTAGCTCTCCCGCCACGGTGGGCGTCAACTCCGCACCATCCACTTTCATTTCGGTCATGACATGTGAAATGTCCAGCAGCATCTGCTCTCTGTCCGAGCCGATGAGAGTGGCTCCTCGCATGAGAGGGAAGAAAATCTCGAAAACGGAAACATCAAACGTGGGCGATGCAAACTGCAAGAACCGATTGAAAGGGGGTATCAAGTCGTGATGTGCAAGTAACGATTGGGTGGCCGCCAAATGAGAGACTCCAACACCTTTGGGGCGGCCTGTAGAGCCAGAGGTGTACATCACATAGGCGAGATCACTTGGGGAGCTGTCCACCACGGGTTCGACCAAGTTCGAGTCGTCCGTCTCGTTCGTCACAATTCCATCCAGCTTGATCACAGCCAGCTGCTCGTCCTGGGGTATCCTTGTCGCCAGATCATCTCGGGTAATCACAACGGATGCTGCTACATCCTGGAGGATAAACTCTATCCGATCCGGAGGTGCGTCAATGTTCAACGGACAGAATGCTCCACCCGCCTTCAGTATTGCCATTTGTGAGATGTACAATTCCACCGACTGGGGTAAGAGTATAGGCACTACAAAGTTCTGTGTCTGATGAATCCGAGCTGCCGCAGCCGACAGGATCTCTGCCGCGAGTTTTGAAGACAGCCGATCCAAAGAAGTGTACGACAGACATTGAATGCTTCCATCCGCTGTCAGAAACTCAATGGCGAAGGCAGAGTCGTTGGCCCCGCTTAAAGCTAGCTTGTGAAGTAATTGTGGCCCTGGCAATGTGCAGGGGGATGGATTGGAGATAGACAAAGCAGGAAGCTCGGCGGTCGACAATTCTACCTGAATTCCCGACTTGGCAACCTGCTCTTGCACAGTTCGCGTGAGCTGGTTTCCCAGCTGCTGCAAGAAGGCCTGGTCCATGCCTGCGGCTGAATGCAACGTGCTCGTTTGGGAGGATCGGATCAATGTCCACGTCAAAGAAGAGGAGGACACTGCGTGGTCCTGATCTGATGAATCTTGAATGATCACAGCGGTATGACTGACTGAGGTCTCCCACAATGCATCCAGTGCAACAGGATGGATCGTCTGAGCTCTCAAGTCTGCCTTCACAGGAGACCCGTTCAGTAAGAACACTGGATACTCTTCGGTCGTAAACGATCGCAATACAAGAGCCCAGCAGAGAGCAATCAAGTCGGCAGGCAGACGGGAATGATCCACCGGGCATGAAAGTATCACGCTGGCAGCGCCGTCGTCGCCCGTGACGGGCGGAAAGGCCGTCAATACCTCCATCGGGAAGATAGATATAGGGTTTCACTTGGGTCGATCGAGCATCCTCAAGGTATTGCTTATCGACTGCTTATTGCGTGACCTGTGAGTGGCTGCTCGGACCTGATGAAATGCGACTATATGCAGGCGGGAGCCGCGAAAACAATGACCACGGCGTCTGACAGCAAGGGTCCGTGGTATGAAACTAGTGATGGAAGGGAAGAGGACCTGTAAAAAAGCGCGCGCAGATGAGGGGTTTCTCAGTCGTGAATTTCCAATCGTGGAGACCGATGATCTGCTGGTTGCCGACACCGAGACAAGCGCCTAAAAGAAACCACGGTGCCTAGCTGGGAAGCAAGCTCCGAGCGCGAGACCCTCCTAGAGCCTGATTCTCCTCGTGGGGTGTCTTGATATGTACCTAACTATTTCCGAACCCGATCGAGCCATTGGAGGCCTATTGTGTATATTTCCAGCCACTGCAATACCATGCTCGAGCCACAGCATGAAACGGCTCGATGGAAGGTGGGCCAGAAGTGTATTTTCATGACCGGGTTTACGGGTTCCATTGGTTCACGGGCTAGATGACGTACGCAATCTCCAAGTCTACAGTGTCATAGTTTCCCTTTTGTCGGAAGTGTCTTTAACGGGCGAAGGTCAATGGTATAGAAGATGAGCATCATTTGATGGAACGTTGGAAATCGTACGAAAACGAAAAAAAAAAAAAGGCTAGACGATCGTATGTGGCACGACGCCCGTGCTCATTTGCAACCCCACGTTTCGGGAAATATCAACGAGCGTCAAAAACAAACAAAAAATTCGAATCAAGAAAACCGGACTCGCGGTGAAGTCTCAGGAATACTTTTCCCAGAGCCCCTCCCCCCACTTCCATGAATTTTCTCCCCCCCCCTCCAGTGCGTTGCCAAGCCACCTACGCCAAGTCACTGGTACGCGCACCTTGACTAGCCGGGCGCCCTCCGCTCAATGTACTCTCTACTCTCCTACCCAATTATCCCGATGTCGGGCATCTGCGGGTTTAGTCTTTAGGCTTTTTGCTTCTTCCGTCATCGTGCTTGTTTTTGTTCTTTTTTCTTTTTTTTTTCTCCTTTACATGTTCCTTTGGTGGACTTCCGCATCGGGAACCTGCAAGGTTGTCCCTTGTGCAAGGAACCTGTTGACTCGGTGGAGAACACTGTGTGGGTGTTAAGGAAATCATCGCTACTGTAGAAACCGAAGATATATAAGTTGTGCCGTGTCCCGGAATTCGCTTAGACACAAAACCCAGGATGGTGGAGACTGATTGATAAATGGAACCTCGAGTATCATACGCCCATCTCTCCTGCAACAGAAACCGCCCAGAAGCTGTCTCCACTTGGTGACTTTTTCGTGTTTTATTTCTTTTATCTGATCCGCTCCCGTAATCTGGTGAATAAGATCGCGCCCTGTCACTGGACTCGAGGCTCTCCATAGCTCCGAGAACTTCCCTGGTGGAACCCGCGAAACGTATCGTACGGCACGTCAAGTCGACTCCCCATTCGCCTCAAATCCGACTTTGTACCCAGAAACAGAAATCTCCGGAGAGTGGGACCTGCTGATGAGATCGGCTCGCTCTTGTACATAACTGACGCTCATTTCCTGAAGCGACGCTCGTGTGTCACAGTCTGCAACATCTCAGCTTCTTGGTTTTTTTGGCTCTTGGTTTCTTGAGGCTCGGGCTCTACTTACCTCTTCTACCTATTCCTACTGTCCATCCTCGACCGTGGAAACTATGGAGCCTATTGCCCGAAAGTCCGAGGTGCCCTTCGTTGACACGCAGCCGCGTGGGCAGCATCCGGTTGCACGCTCCCTGCTGCGTGCGGCGCCTGCCGACGAGATGCACGACTTGCTCTGCGTGGGCTTTGGTCCCGCTTCTCTTGCAATTGGTATCGCCCTGCACGATGCCATTGACCCGGCCCTCAACCGTACGGCCCCGGTCGGCTTCAAGCCCAAGGTGTGCTTCCTTGAGCGCCAGAAACAGTTTGCGTGGCACTCTGGTATGCTGGTGCCCGGCTCGCGCATGCAAATCTCCTTCATCAAGGACCTTGCCACCCTCCGTGATCCCCGTAGCAGCTTCACCTTCTTGAACTACTTGCATAAAAAGGACCGCCTGATTCATTTCACCAACTTGGGCACCTTCCTGCCCGCTCGTATGGAGTTTGAGGATTACATGCGCTGGTGCGCTCAGCGTTTTGAGAACGTTGTCTCCTATGGCGAGGAGGTTATGGAGGTCGTCCCCGGCAGCCAGACGGACGGAAAGGTTGACTTCTTCATTGTTCGCTCGCGCAACTCCGAAACTGGCGAAGTTTCCTCCCACAGAGCGCGCAAGGTCGTTGTGGCTCTAGGTGGCAAGGCCAAAATGCCCCCCGGCTTCCCCCAGGATCAGCGCATCATGCACTCGTCCAAGTATTGCACCGTCCTCCCCACCATTCTCAAGGACGAGACCAAGCCCTACAACATCGCCGTTGTGGGCAGTGGCCAGAGTGCCGCCGAGATCTTCCACGACCTCCAGCGCCGCTATCCCAACTCCCGCACGACTCTTATACTCCGTGATTCCGCTCTGCGTCCCAGTGACGACTCACCCTTGTATGTGTTCCCAATGAAAAACCACCTCTGAGCGGGACTTCCCAGTATACTAACCAAAAATGATTCCCCAGTGTCAATGAGATTTTCAACCCCGAGCGCGTGGACAAGTTCTTCAAGCTGCCCACGGAAGAGCGCCAAAAGCGCATTGCTACCGAAAAGGCCACCAACTACAGTGTGGTCCGTCTCGAGCTGATCGAGGAGATCTACAACACCATGTACATGCAGCGCATCAAGAACCCCGACGAGACCCAGTGGCAGCACCGCATCCTGCCTGAGCGTAAGGTCGCGCGCATCGAGCACCACAATCCGGCCAAGCGCATGCGCATCCACGTCAAGTCGGTCGCGGACGAGCCCACTGAAGGCAAAGAAATTCTGGATGTGGATGCCCTCATGGTGGCCACTGGCTACCAGCGCGACGCGCACGAGCAGCTACTGGAGCAGGTGCGTGCCTTGCGGCCCGCCGGCCAGTCGGCTTGGGCCCCCGGCCGGGATTACCGCGTCAGTCTCGATGACAGTAAGGTTAGCCAGCATGCTGGTATTTGGCTGCAGGGATGTAATGAAAAGACCCACGGGCTGAGTGACAGTCTTCTGTCCATCTTGGCAGTCCGCGGCGGCGAGATCGTCCGCTCGGTGTTCGGAGAGCAGCTGTCGGGAGCTCTGGTGCAGGACACCCGGTTGCGCGCCATGCTGTGATTAATGTTGTAATGTTTTTTTTTTTTTTTGAAAATTACTTTTAGACACCCCCAGTCCCTGTTACTCTAGATTGTTGGATTTAATGAATGATGCTCCAATTGATCCTCAACCCCTTCCAATAAAGTCACTGGGAGCAGAATCTGCTGCCTGTCACTCTTTCTTTGATCAATGATCCTTTCTTCCACACTATTTGAAAAAAATAAAACACTTTGTACATGGATGCAGGGACCTTAGTGTGGAGTCCCCCCGAAAAAGGATACATCAGAAAAAGGACGACCTTGGCAACTCGACCGGCTAGAGCTTGAAAGGGGGGGCCAGGGGGGCAATTTACCACACCTTCACGTATTGCACTTGTACCTAAACCGGGTGAAACGCTGTCTTTTGCCAATATTTCTTCAACGGCTGGAACTCGAAGCGACCACTACGCTGATCATGGCCCGGTCATGACAGCATGCTGACAGTCGCGCCAATTGCTCCATGGCTCGGGTCCAAACCGAAGAGACGCAAAACTCAAGATCGTGGGTAAAGGTCTAGATACACCCGCTTACCTAGATACATCATTTACACATACGGTACACGCACCCGAGACATGGAGTGGGTCCAGCTGCGTGGCGCCATCAGATAAGTAAATTTCTTTTATCTGATCAGAATCGGAATTCTGGGTCCGTGGCGTCCGTGGCATGTTGCACGCGTACTTCGGTCCGTCGGTCTTGCATGCTCCGTCTGGCGAGACAATGTTCAGGTGCATAGTCTGGCCACTCTGAGCACCGGAACTGGGGGTCCTCCTGAATCATCCCCGCCAATCTCTTACCTACTACGTGTCTAGCGGGAAAGGGAGTCTTTCCGGGCAGGTTTCTTCCTGATCGTTCCGGCTACCGGGGACCCGCAGGCGACTTGCCCGATAGGTTGCTTTTGAGCTTTCTCCCTCAAGACGGGACAGGTGGGTTGTGCCCTAGGTGGCATCCGGGATGCTGGTTGTGGGTGGACCGGGGCTAGAACCGGTGAGCTCGCCAAGATGCGATGTTCGCTCACTCATGGGAGCTTGGACAGCGCCTCGGCGATAGCGGATCGGTTTACTGTTTTTCCCTTTCTCTAGAGACCTTTTCTTGCCCGGCTCGGATCTTCGGGATCGGCCAGCCAATTTGAGGAGGGGGGAGAGCTTCAAGGGGTCGAATGGTCGTAAGTCGGTGGACTCGGCAGCTGAGCAGATATCTCAATACCCCCCTAAGATCGAGAGGGGGTTATATCGCTGGGCCGTGGCCGTGGGTCGGAGCTGGCAGCGAAAATGGGCAGTCTTCTAGAAGAGCTTAAAAAAGCCCTTGCAGAACACGGCCGTAGGGTTCATCCGACGCAGGATGAACCACCACCATCCCTGCAGGACCGTACTATTGCACCATGGGCCCGGGGCGAGACAGACATTAGTGCATGGAAGAAGAAGAAAAAAGGAGAGAGAGAGAGAGAGAGAGAGAGAAAGATCGTTCATTAGGTAGCCGTTCACTGTACAGTTTCTAAATGTAAACAAACATGAGAAAAGAACAAAAAATGCAAAAGGAGCATGCCACGCAATGCAACACTAACGCTGCAGTCATATGTGAAACCTGGAACCGAAACCCAGTATACAGACATCATAATGCAAGGATCCAAAAGTTCGTGTTGTGAAGAAAGCTCATCACCACTTATACCGCAGAATCGTCAGCTGCCACGCTGTGGTAGGCCCCTCCATCACGAGCGCCGACGTGCATGCGCATCGGAGTTTCGTACATGTCGTTATAGTTCACGATCTCCCCACCAAGCATTGCAGCCCCAGATTCGCGCTTGCCAAAGATTGGGGCGGGATCGCACCAGAAGTCGCGACAATTGCCTACGACCCCGCGAGAGAAGGGATTGCGGGGCCGTGTGGCCTGAGGTCCATCGCGTAGTCCATCGCGCGCAGTAGCGAAGAAGGTGTCAATACCTAGAAGGGATGACCACTGCTGGAAACAGCCGTGGCGGCGACGCGGGGCAGGAGGTCGTGCCAGGGCGGGGTTCGGTCCCTGTCCGGCGGCGGTGAGACCGGCAGCCTCCATCGAGGTCGTGCCAGCAGTCATGGCCGAGGCAAAGGCTTGGGAGCTAGGATAAGAACGGTCGATGTGGTGTCCTCTCATATTCTCGTACGTGGTCTGATTGCGCGAAACCTGGACGAGTTGCACCGCGCACAGCATCGTGACCCAGACCAACTGAAGAATAATCCAGACATTGATAACCAGGGCGAAGGTGTCGCGAGTCACATAATCGCACAAAGCATCCTTGACAACGCTGCACTGGGCATTCGTAGATGGCAGATTGTTGATGTCTGCGACAATTAGTCAGGAGGATCATATCAATCGACAAAATGGAAAAACTCACAGCGAATGGTCAGCTGTACGAAGAGAATGATGCCGATTTCGAGACAAACAATATAGAGAACGAAGTGACGAAGGTTGTTGGCTCCCACACAGTTGTCGATCCAAGGGCAGTGGCTAGGACATGGTCAGTGTAGGGCTAAGAAGGTGCATGTAGAAGAACGTACTGGTCGTGCTTGGCGACACAGCGGCCGCAACGGCGGCAATGCTTGCTGCGAAGGGGCTTTCTCGACATGCAAGGAACACAGAAGTTTTCTTCGTCAAATTTCCACAATTCAAAGAGCTGGTTGACCATCTCTCTCTGCTGGTTTCTGCTGCTAATCTTCGGGACGTACCCCGGGTCTCCGACCATGGCCATGATGTAGAAAAAGGCGGTCAGGACGTAGAAGACCGCGAAAAGAATGTTCAGGACGGGAGACGAAGCATAGGTCCCTAAACACCGTGAGTCAAGGATCAAAAGGTATTCTAAATTCAACTCACCAGGCAAGACCTTAAAGGCATAACAAACTCCAACCCAGAAGAGGGTACCTGCAAACACACCAGCCAGGTAAGGCTACAGACTGTAAGTCTCTCTGAAGACGTAAGAAGTTGGGATTGGAAGATATACCGTTTTTTGCAGGATGCGATATTCCGCGGGTCCACGATTCGCTAATTGCTGTGCAGCCCATTGCATACCAAACAGCGTCGCCAGAGTTAGTGGAACACTGATAAAGATGGCTAGATTACTGAGTATCCAGATAGCAACCAGAATGGTCAAGAAGGGCCAGAGGAAAAAGAACTTTGCCATGAGACTTTTGTTCCGAACCCAGCCAGACAATCCCATAGGCACAGTCTTCTGGTTGCCATCAGGCTCGTAGCCACGCTCATTGAGAGCGCGCGTCCAGATGCGCAAAGTGTTCATTTCCTGCGCCACAGTCATCGGAGATTTTCCGTCTCTGGTCTTTGCGAACCTGTTCGCACCGTATTCCAGCAGCTTCAAGACACAGGGCAGGGAGCCCTTCACCAAAGCCCAATGGAGCGGCGTCAGCCCGCCCTCATCCACGGCGTTGGTGTTAGCCCCCCAGCGCAAGAAAAGATCCACTAGAGTTGGATATCCCTTATACGCAGCCCACATCAAGCCCGTGTGACCTTGTTGGTCGACCACGTCCACCGGGATTTCTTGGTGGAGCAGCAGAACGAGGAGGAACGCGTTTCCATCGATGGTCGCAAGATGAAGGATGTTGTAACCTTGCACATCAGTCAAGAGGGGGTCCGCCCCGTGGTTGAGCAGAAGGTTGACAATATAGTAATGGCACCGTTGTGCCGCCCACATGGCCGGGGTAGCCACCGACTCTCCACCCTTGGCGTTCACGTCGGCGCCCGAGTCGAGAAGAAACTTGCACATCGCATATTGATTGTTGATCGCGGCCCACTAATTAGAAAATCAAAAGGCCGTTAGCTATGGGTCTGATCGCGTGTCCCATCGCAAAGACACAACCCGCCGGGAGAGGGTAAACAAACATGTAGTGGAGTGATTCCTTCCTCATCGCGGTGATTCGCGGTCAATTTTTGAGTCGCGAACAAATTCTGCATGGCGCCAATTTCTCCAATTCGAGCCAGTTGCATGATGTCTTCCCCCAGGGGGATTGAACGCCTGGGCGCACTGGGCGCCATGGCCTTGAGTTCGACGTCGGCATTCGGTGGGGTTGAGATGTTCTTGTCGTTTGAGGACGTGGAACCGGAACTCTGACCCGAGGGACTACTGCCCTTGGTCTCTGATGGGGGGGACTTGGAAGACATCGGATATTGTCGTACAATAGATAGCGGCGGGGGAGGACAAAGGAGTCAGATTCGGAGACTTGAGTGGATGCCGACCTCTAGTGGGACATGACGGATCACTATCACCGACACACTTAAAACTTTGGTAGACAGTGAATGTATGGCTGACGAACGTGGAAGGACAGTTGGAGTTTGGGGGGTCTGGGGATCGGCAGCGAAAGGGCGTGACTTTTTTGGAGTCGGAGAAACGTTGGGATGTTAAAGAGAGGAGACTCAACGCGATATACCTCAACGCTGAAACGGAAGACGCAGTTCTTGAAGACGAGCTCTCTCCGTCTCACTTGGAACTCTCTTGGAGAAAAGAAAGTCCATGACTTTTTTGGCCTCTGGTTTAGCGGCACGCACATGGCCGATTACTCAGCCACATAGGCAGCCGCATTCTACGAGCCTCGAGGTGAGTTCTAATAGCCAATATTCGGTCACTTTGACATTTTTGGCTGAATTAACTCTTGACCAAGTCCGATTATGAGCAGCCTTCTCATTGATAGAGATCGTAGAAAGTGGGAATGAACAAAGTCAGCATGTGGGGAACTGTTGATAGTTAGTGCATAAGGAAAGTCGACGCTTCTTTGGGCTGTTTCGATAGTGATCCGCCCCATACTTGTAGATGAGCCTTTTGAAATGCTCTTAAAAGTTGCCACTCGAGAGAAGCCCAGGGGTTTTTGGGTCTCGCTTGGGAGGGATACCTAGGAGCCTGGATTGTGATGATGCCTTGTAGCCAAAATTGAATAGACTCGCTGTGGCGCTCGTGAGGGAGGTTATTACAAGTCATTCAGGGGTCTGGGAGAGCCAGATTAAATCATAGACAGAGGCGCAAGGAGGGGAAGCATAGGAAAGCGCGGATTCTTGGGAAGGCAGGATCTTGGGACGGTCACTCCCTCGATGAATGAGCCACATTTGTGATGGTAGTGAGACTCCTTATGGTTACAGTGGTGGATTTTCATGAAAAGATGTATATTACACGGTTGTATCTTCATTTGTGATCTTGTGAGGTTTTATTTCCTCCATCATCATCTGCGCATCCACGCGCAGTTCAAAGTTGGCCAAGAAACAGAAGCTGATCTCCAGTTTGGACAGCTCATGTTCACTGACTCCGCCCACTTTAGCGACTCGGCCATGTGGGTAGCTCAGATCTTCCAGAGCTTTCGTAGCCACAAGAAGGCCCGCGAGGACAAGCCGGTGCATATTCTTCGGTGTCACGCAAAGGACCTTCTCTGAAAGCGCCATTCTGGTGATGTAATGGCTTGCGGCGAGTAATACGGCTGTAGACATGGGACAATACCGATGCAGTCGCAGCACATAGTCTCGTATCGAGATGGGAGGGATTTTCTTTGAAAGGAACTTCCTGGAGAGCAGTGCCAGTTGAAAGGTTTCTTCGCGGGTCCGAACAGCCGCATCTTCCACATCTCCGCAATGTAGGCCCACTGCTCCAACACATGACCCTTCATCTCCTGGTATATCACCCTCCACGGGCGTGGAGACGAATGAGTTCGGGTCCGTACTGCCAGGATTTGTCGCGAAGTAATTATTCAACTGCTCGACATTGTCGCATAGTCGATCTAAAGCCGTCTCCGGCGTAATGTCAAAGACCATCCCGGCTCCAGTGACTGGAGATATTGTAGTCTCTGCATTGCCAGCTGGGGAGCCCATTTTGAGCATGGATCGCGGGGATGTCGCGCCTTGCGAAGCGCTTTCAGTCTGCACCATGACGGCGGTCATGCTGGAGGAATTTATTGCCCGCGGGGGTCTGCTAACGGGGTGATGCAAGAAAATAGAGCACACCCGGGCCTAGAGGTGGACGAATACTCCTTAGGTAAATATCTCATTTTATGACACCAAAAGACGCGAGAGCTCTGTACTGGCGCGGCAGTTTCTGATCACGGCGAGGGATAAGATGCGCCACGATAAGCGAGCGGAGCGCAGCAGGAGGAACCGGTCAGCGGTAATCGATCGAGAATCTGTGAAACGTCTTGGGCTTGACAGCCTGACAGTGGTTAACGTCGTATGCCCAAAAAAGCCACCGCACCATCGCTGCGGAACTCACTATCAACCAATCATCCCCGTGAGCACCCCGGTCAATGGTCAACGCTGATTTTAAAGAAAGTAAACAATGGAAATTGGAATCTGAAGATGAAACAAAAAGTACTGGGAAGAGAGCGAAGTAGAGCAGGAGAAAACGAAGACTGGAAAGCAGAAACTGGGAACAGCGAAAACTACAGGGGCGAAAGATAAGGTGATCACTTGAGACCCGCTTCGGGGCGTGAAATAACCGCGCATTCTCCATTACTTCAGACCGGCTTCCACTGAGACTTGGAACCGTTGTTGAAAGGGTGCAAATATTGAGATTACAACAAGATGAGAATTCCTAAATTGGCAAGTGAAACTCCTTATTCCAACGCCGGGTATCATGGAATCATGCGATGACGCCAGCCATTTCAATTGATGTGACCCGGTCACGACTTGTTCAAAACACGCTCCTTCATCTTGCTTCAGCAATTCGGCCCATGGGGACGCGAATTTCGCTCTCTAGTGCGCCGCGTGTTGCGGTTCCTTTCCGTCTCGACCCACAGATCATCCCGAACCTGCATGTCGTCCTGACGAGACTGGACCCGAGCGAGCACCTCAATGCCTGAATCCACGAGGCCGCCAAGTCCATATTGTACAATTCGAGGTTGCGTTCGAGGTGAACGCTCCTCAACATCAATGCGAGGGGTTCTTTCCTCAACGTTGCGATTCTCGCGGCGTTGTGGCCAAGGGGATCTCGCTCGAGGTCGCGGTGTACGGTGTACAATCGTGGTTGGTTCGAGTCCATCGTTTGGGCATGTATAGCCCCCCTGTCTCGGTAATCTGATTTCCAATCTTCGACTTCTTTCGGCCGACGTTGACGCGTTTGGCATGGGTGCTTCCACATTAGTATATCGCCTGGTTGTGATTTCTTGGAATGCACAAGCGCTTTCACGATCGACCTGCTAAGCCTAGTAAGCGTGAGTCTCCCTCGAGCATGTGATCTTGCATACCTCAAACGTGCGGTCTGGTGAAGTCCGCCGTCCTTGTCGAAGTGGCTTCCGCTCAGCCACTATGGATACTTCTCGACGAGACCGATATTCTCGTGGTTCTCGGTTCTCCGAAGTCCTCAGGCGGTCATCGTTGGACCGACGGCCTCTTCGCAGCTCCGGAATGGGCTCTGAATCCATCCTAGGTAGCCTATACCGAGTCTTACGGGTACGACTTGCGTGACAAATGTCCGCTTCGCCCAGATCTTCTGGAGGGTCGACCACAAATGCCCGTGCTGGACGTCTTCGGGGTGACTCTTCTCTTTCCCTTCTGTGGCCAGTTTCTTTTCTTGACTTGAGGACGTCGAGAAAATCCAGACCTAGGAGTAAAGACAGCCATTTTCTGGGTCGGACCATGCCCAGGCTTGAGATTAGCTCAGGAATGTATCTTTTTGACTCGCAGTACGAGTAGTTTGATGCCACGGAGTCACAGTCTCCAAGAGTATCGGATCGAGAGTATTCCGTGTCGTCAGAGTATCGATATGTCGGCCACGGTCTATAGCGGATCGGGGGCCGACGTCTGAGACGCCTTGGAAGTCTTGCAAGGAACGGATCGTCGGGTGTTTCTGAGGAATATGCGCTGTACTTGCTATATGAATCGATCTCATCAACATCTAACAACATGACGGCAAGCACCAGAGCAGATCGAAGGGTAGAATTGAGATCGGAGGTCTCAGGGCAAAGAATGCCTCGACATACAATGAGGCATTCGAGAAAGATATTCGACAACAGGACAAGGTCATGATCCACAGAACTGATAATAGATGTTTCGTCGTCCTGCAGAGAAGACATAAAAGAAACGCATGGACAGAGCTGAAAGAAAGGTGAAACGAGCAGCAAAGAAAGCGATGCCTACCTAAGGATAACCCTCAAAGGCATGTGGTGACGGTCATAGGCGTGTCGCAGGTGATTTCTTTGGTCCGTCGCAGAGCTCAACTGTCCTTGTCTGGAGCACAGTATTGCGATTTGTAGCATGGGACGAGTAACTATGCAGAGCCATGATGAACCACGACTCCGGCTTCCGGATCTCGCACTCTTATAGATCGTCGTTGTTGGGAGTCCATTGTCGAGCGTAGTCTAGCGAAGGCAGCCGTGCCCATTGTGCGGGAATTTACTCTTCCACTTTTCTGTTTTCTTTTTTGGTTTCTGGTGTGGCTGATAGTCACAGGGGCGCAGCGAGTCAGCAGGGGAGTTGCGGATGACAAAGTGACTCGAGTGGATGTCAGGTCTGGTATGTCTGGTATAATTACAGGACACCTGCTTCTCATAGCTCATAATCTCTCTCTATTCTCGCTTCTCTACACTACACGAGTCTATTGGAAACCTCCACCGTCATACAAAAAGTCCTTGTTTGGTACCAAGTGAGAGAGGTAGGATATTGGCTTTATTCCTCAACATCAGATCTGAGCGATCACATAAGAGAATCGGTACAAACTATTCCAAGTGCTTTGTCATTGTGGGATCTATGTCCGACGTGTCTCGTTCGAATCGTAGAGATATCCAGTTTCCGCAGTTCAACCTTGTCCGCCTTGCGCGGAGAAGGCGATGGACGCTCGAAGAAACCGTCAATTTTCACGGGGATCGTAGACAAACAAGATGAGGCTCTTAGTAACCCCCTCCGATGACATGGGACCCGGTCCTTTTGACATCATGAGAAGTGGGCCGAGTGGGAACCGATCGCGATCTCCCGCGCAACAATGCGTGTCACAGAGCCGATGCAGGCGGGACGGGATGGCGTCTCACCAGCCACAATGCAGGTCCAATCACGCTTGCAGATCCTTGTTGGTTGGTTGAAACCTTTCCGCATCAATGAGAATGACGGGCTGAAGTGTTACGAGGACTTATGGCTGACATTGTTATGCTTCTAAGATCAATGGCCCCCACGGACATTTTGGACGACGTATCGGGTAGACTATTAGGCAGCACCTAGCTCCATCGCTCAAGGAACCTATCCTGTGCGCTGTCTCGCTGGTGGAGTACTTCCAAATCAAGCCCTTGCATGCCCCGTTGAAGTTGGGTCAGTTGAGCCTCTAGCCCTGATAATGCTTCTTCTTGCCCGGGGTCGCGTAATGACGTTTCAAAGTGCGAATGGGTCTGCAAGGAAGACAAGAGAAGCTGATAAGCGTTGTCCATCGGAGATAGCTGTGCCACCAAAGGTGATTCTACTGCTGCCCCAAGACTCCGTAGTGTTTCCGACATGTGCATCCGCTTCTCGTGGAGTTCTCGAGCACTGCCACCCTCCGCACGTGGCCGCAGTACAGATTCGGGGGAAACGCCGATACGGCGCAGAAGACCCTCTAGAATGGGTTGTTCAGGCGGCGGAGTCGGATTGCGACCGACCGCAAGGATAGCACCGGGCTGCATTGATCGCCGCCGAAGAGACTCCCGTCGAGAAGACGCCGGAGACACAAGCATCGTGGCTGCTTCGGCCTGAAATAGTGAAGCGAGCTGCTCTAATAATTCACATGAAGATTCGCGTTCCCCGAGCTGATTCGTTAATGTCTGCCTGGACAAAGTCATGTCGATTAAGATATCGAGTGTCTGTGATACATGTTGAGTCTAAAGCCATGAAACACCAAGGCAGGAGATGAGTCTTACCTGTTCCAGCTTTTGCTGCGATGCTGCCCGACGTTGTCCATGCTCATGGTGAATCTCCCGAAGGATGGGTTCATGGTATTGTTGCTTCGTGGACAGTTCGGCCAAGACCTCAATTTCAGGATAGAGAGATTCCAGTTCTTCTTCAAGTGCTAATAACGTGTCGTCCTCTACAGCCTCTTGGCTATAGTCAGACATGCTCGATTGTATTGTTTCCAAATACAATCGGTCTAAGCGGTAGTGGATCTCTTGTGCAGTGGTCTCGGCCAGCATTGCACTCAGACCGGCGGTCCGCTTGACGGTGGATGCATCACTGCCATTTGACTTGGTGCCGGATATGAGAGATTCTAGACTCGCAAGAACCTTATCATCTTGCTTTAGTTGAGCAGACAGCGAGGAGAGAATTCGTTTGTTTGCTGCACCCGTTTTGTCCATCGCGTTTCGGAACCTCGTCTCTAGCTCGTCAGCAAGCTCGTTGGCCTGCAAAAGATCAGTGCTTTGTTTCCCATAACCATTGAACATGGTGCAATTACCGCAATCGTTGTGTTCTGACTCCCAACTTCATGTTTCTTCCGCAGCCGTCGGATGTCCCGACTTCGTTCTTGATCCAACTGTCCTTGCCGTCGCAATTGGCTTTTGAGTGTCTCGCACTGTCGTGAAAGTACTTCTGTCTGTTTTTGAATACTATTGGTCGATGACTCGAGCGATTTGATCGCCGTTCGGATGTCGTCTTCTAGAAAGGGGCGCGTCGCGTTCAGAATGGGGTCGCGAAGAATGGGCTGGAGGAAGCCGGTACTATCGAGCTTGTTATATCTTATTCATGATGTCAGCTGCAGTCTAAGTCAAGCTTTCTTGACTTTGGGGGCATACAGGTGCAGTTCCTCTCTGGAGAGGAGAGTCTCTGGTTGCAGATGCCTCGACACCCACTCCGCAATGTTGCGACCGGTAGTCGGATCCCCCAAAGCAGATTCAATCACATTCTTCTTGGCTATGAGATTTCGCTCTTTTAATATGGACAGTATACGGTCCGTCGGGATTCCGAACTCCATTCTCGGCGAGGTTGTCTTTCAAGCGCGTGGCGTGCGACACGAATGTGGAGCCTCGAAACCACGCCTTGAATCCGATAAGCGATTAGCCCAGCTCTGGCCAGAGCTTCTCCGAGCTCCGCTTCGATATAAGGGATGATGATTGCGCTCAGCGTCTCCCAGCCTCTTATTCTCCTTTGTCTACAGGAGGTTTCTTGAGTGATATGGACCGGAGAGTCACGTGGTTGTACACAAAGTTCCAAATTGGGCCCGAATTCTGATTACATTAAATTCTCTTATTTTGCAACGCTACTAACGCACAGCACAGAAGTATGCAGGTTTCACGGTCTCATGTGAGTCCAGCCACTGAGATTTCATCTCATGCCTGGTTGGTCGAAGCCTGTTCCACTCCGGGATAGTACCAGGATGTGACGGCGATGATAACATAGACGAGCACACACAAGGCTCCCTCCAAGTAATTGGACTTTCCATCTCGCAGGAAGTTGCCAACGACAAGGATTGATAAAACCAGGAGAACAACCATGAAAATCTCGAAATTGAGACTCATGTCTTTGTCCAGGCCCCAACCCACGATGACAGCGAGCGGGGCGTTCAAAAGAGCTGTTTGGATCGAAGGACCTAGGCAATGGAAAAGTGCAAAATTGATCTGGTTATCCCAGGCTTCATCCACAGCCGTTAGGTGCTCGGCAGCCTTTTCAACTAAAGGGACGAGAATCAAGCCCATGAAGTTGTCCGAGACGCCCAGGGCCACAATGTACTCTATCTCCTGCACGAGAAAGACGGCAGACATGCAGACACAGGTCAGCGAGATGACAATAGCCACGATGCACTCAAAGAACGTGAGTTTGGCCCTCAGGAGCTCCCGATCTCGGTCTTCATCTTGCGCTTCGTCCGACTCGAAGATCTCGTCGAAAATGGAGTTGTGACTATGTAGGTTGAAAACGAGATATCTAGCAACAAAAAGTCAGCTGTGGATACTTCCAACCACCCGTCTCTTCCAGACATCAGACTCACGCGAAGAAAGCAACGAGAAGGATAACCGCAGTTGCGCGGCTAATCGTCAACGCATCCTGTTCCAATTGGTGTAGAGTAAACTCGGTATTGACAGCGCCTTTTAGCGCAGTGTAGAAAGCGCTTGGGATTAACAACCCGAAACCTGCGACCAGCAACAGTCCGGTTCCAACTTCACTGACCGCCTCATGAAACACTTGCTCATTCCGCCGGAGACCTCCAACAAAGAAACAAGTCCCCAGGCAAAGAAGCAGATTGGCCAAGATAGAGCCCAGAATAGCAGCTTGAATGACGGGTATCAGGTCTTGCTCAGCGGAGGAGTTGTGCAGTAAGACCATGAATAGCACAATTTCTACCACAGCGCTTAACGTCGTTTCCAGCAAGACACCGAGGACTTTTGGTAGCTTCTTAGCCAGCTCTCCACCTGCGAACCCGAGCAAGTTCGCGGAAGGCACCATGGCGATGTAGTTGAGGGCAAAGACCCAGACGTGAAGATCAGGACGCGCAAAGTGCATCACGATCGCCACCGGGACAAAGGGCCAAAGGACATTCACCATCATTGAAGCTCTACAGACACTCCTGAAGCATACGCGAAGAAAGTGGAGGGGATGAAACCCCTTGCGGCCGCTCTCGCCGGCACTGTCGACGCGAAAAAGGCCCAGGACATAGCGATGAGAATGAGTCTTTCTCTCGTGAATAGGCAACATGGGACTTTCCTGGGGATCCTTCTCTTGCGGCGGCGCCAGAATTTCCCCACTCGTCTGCGGGCGTGGCCCCCTTGACGCGGAGGAACGAATGGAGCCCATCTCGCCAGAAGGACAGTGTTGCCGGTGAAGTGATCCGACCAGAAATGGAAGATCGAGGGCCAGATCAGAGAAAAAAATGAGGCACAAAGTCTGCACCAGGAGGTTCGACAGTGCTAAGGCTGAAAGAGGAGAGGCCAAGGCGACCGTCTATACAAGCGAAAGAAAAACACACGAGCCGTGTGTTGGCAATCTGACGTAGCCAATCAAGCTAGGCATCCAACAGGAAGATGGATCAAATGGATCCGATGGATCTGGAGGAGTCCAGGAGGTCTTGGCAGAAGCCACTGCCTTGACGCTGGAGCGATGTCGTGTAGATCTGTCTCTTTTAGCTCGATCGGGGTCTCCGGTGGTGCATTTGCTGCTCAGGAGGGACCCCAGCGCACCCTTGAAACAAATTCCTGATGAATGGACATCTCGACTGGGAACGTGCCAGATTGTATGACCGGCCCTATTGTTGCGGCTGTGGGGATCAGATGTGCACAGCCACAAGCTTGGCTCCTGCAGACGAAGCTGGCGGAGCTGAGCGGAGCTCTGGGCCCCTTGAAGATGATCTTCACCAGAAAGGTCTGAGAGTTCGACTCATTCCAGAGTTGATATAAGTACCATAGACACTAGAGGCAATTGTCATGAGTATCCGTCCAGGCACACCAAAAGAAAAGCCGAACAAAGATAAGATCGCTGGGAAGTGTATCATAACACGTCCGGCGAGACCTCCAAACCAATACCCAGACAGAGAGAATGAACTGGACGCGCACTCAAGAATTCCTCGATCAGGCAGTATCTCCTCTCAGCATCAATATTCTGCCCAGGAAAGGTGGACCTTGCTGAGGCGTAGATTAATGGGAGATAGGGCGTTGCCTGTTGCATTCTGCGCTTGGCATTTGGCCTTTGACATCGCTACGATCATTGCATAGTTGTATGATGCGCAAGGCATGAGCTTCCACAAAGCCTCAACTCAAAGACAATGGGTAACTACTGAACTTGAGACTCAACCGATAGAACAACCACGAGCGAAGGCGAAGACGAGGACCCACTGTTTGGCGGTTATCGTCGGGCGGGGCGATCATGGCAGAAAAAGGTTGCGAAATCTTCGGAACCTTCCTTCTTCACCATTTCTTGCAAATTGGGCCCGTTACAGATCATGGCTTCCACTAAACCCGCTATCCCGCCTGTGGCGCTGGACACCATCACTCAACAGATTGGAAACACCCCTCTGGTACGACTGAACCGTCTGCCCCGCAGCCTGGGAATTGATGCCACAGTCTACGCGAAGTTGGAGTACTTCAATGCTGGTGGCAGTGTCAAGGATCGCATTGCCCTGCGCATGATTGAGGAGGCAGAGCGCTCCGGTCGCATCAAGCCGGGCGACACTCTGATCGAGCCCACCAGTGGCAACACGTAAGTTTTTTTTCTTTCCCATCATTACGCAATGTGCTTACTGAGTTTGGCAGTGGTATCGGTCTGGCTCTGGTCGGTGCGGTGAAGGGTGAGTTCAGCGTGGAAATTAGAATATGAATGCTTCAGTCCAGACTAACTTGATTGCGACAGGATACAAGACCATCATCACTCTGCCCGAGAAGATGTCCGCTGAAAAGGTTTCCGTTCTGCGGGCCTTGAATGCCACCATCATCCGAACCCCCAACGAAGCCGCCTTCGATTCGCCCGAATCCCACATCGGAGTCGCCAGGCGCCTGGAGAAGGAATTGCCCAACGCTCACATCCTCGATCAATACGGCAACGAGAACAACCCCAACGCCCACGAATTCGGCACTGCTGAAGAAATCTGGACGCAGACCAACGGCGAGATCAAGGCTATTGTGGCTGGCGCTGGCACCGGTGGTACAATCACTGGTATCGCTCGGGGTCTCAAGAAGCATAACCCCGAAATCGAAGTGATCGGCGCTGATCCCCATGGTTCCCTTTTGGCTCTGCCTGAATCGTTGAACGAGCCACACATGAACGAGCCGTATAAGGTGGAGGGTATCGGTTACGACTTCATTCCTGACGTTCTGGACCGCAAAATTGTTGACCGGTGGTATAAGACCGCCGATAAGGAATCTTTCCAGTACTCGCGACGCCTGATTGCCGAGGAAGGTCTCCTGGTTGGCGGCAGCAGTGGAAGTGCTGTTGCCGCATTAGTCAAGGCCAATGAGGAGCGCAAATTCTCCAAGGACGATGTCGTCGTTGTTGTTCTCCCGGATAGCATCCGAAGCTATTTAACCAAGGTAAGTCTTCCGGATCTGATCTTTTTCTAAATTGATATTGACCGCTGTCAAGTTTGCGGATGACGACTGGCTGGCTGCCAACAACCTTTTGTCATCGTCTCCCATTGCGGACACTCCCACCCAGCAACCCCCGGTCTCCACTGATCCATTGGCCGGTGCGAAGGTCAGCGCTCTTCGTCTGAAGCCCATTACTACTGTGACTTCCAACATCCCGTGCGAGACAGCAATTGAGACCATGCGTGAGAAGGGCTTTGACCAGCTGCCTGTTCTCGCGCCCTCTGGCCGCAAGCTTGTGGGCCTGCTCACTTTGGGCAACGTTCTCAGCCGGTTAACACACGGCCGCGTGTCTGGAAAAAGCCCTGTGTCCGAGGTCATGTTCGATTTCTCCAAGATTCCGGAGGTTGTGACCGATCCTCGTGATGTGGGTGTTACCCGAGCTCCGTTGGGCGCCCAGACCAACGGAACGGATACCACCCGGGTGCACACCAAGCGTCGCCAGTTCATTGAGATCACTATGGACACTCCGCTCAGCGTGCTGAATCGATTCTTTGAGTGGAACAGTGCTGCCGTTGTCACGGAGAAGGACGACAACGGCACAATGAAGCCTCTGGCTATTGTCACTAAGGTCGATTTGCTCACGTGGCTGCTGCACCAGAGCAAGACCAACGACGCCTAGTCGGTTTGAACACCTATTACTTGACTTGCATTCCTGGAAGAACTTTGTTTCTGCTTCTCGGGTGGAGTTTCAACACTGGTTAATGGTTTGTCTTTTCTCTTTTGGGACCGGCGTTCCTCCTGCGTCAATCAGATGCCGTGTCAAGGCTCCGGTTGGATTCAACTCACTGTGGAATCTACATAGATTGTGCAGCGCGGGATTATATCGCTGCACCTTTGCATAATATTCCATAGACTCGTTAATATACTGGTGAAGAATATCAATCTGTGTCTCATGTGCTGCTTGCCCCACCTCTCGGTTCGGGGAGGTCTTCGGTACGACTCACTCACTCCAACCTGTTTGGAGTCGCTGTGATCAGCAGGTGCTCGTTACTTTACTAAAAATTTTGTAGAATATGGATGAGTAGAATTTTTAGCTAAGGGACGTGGGCCTTTCACTGTACAGCGCCCCCGTCCATCTCTATACAACCTGAGAAAGATGCTCGGTCCGCTCACACAAAGGGCAATCGGCGCTTTTGAAACAAGGTGCTTCGAGGGAGTGTGACGCATCAGATAATGCTCACAAACACATACCAATCCATTCCTCCCAGCGACGCACGCCGGATCCGTACTCCTCCTGCGGATCGCCATTGACGGCACCACCCACGACATCAACCTTGACTCCCACTTGTTCAAGCAACTTGAAGGTGAAGACACCCTGGGCATCGTCATCCCCCAGCACATCTTCTTCAGTCTCCAGTCCGGTGTCCATGCTAGCATCCATCAGGGCCTTTGTCTTTGACTTGCGAATTCGATCAATTTCAGCTTCAAGTTTTTCCCGCACAGAGCCAGGAGGCAGAGATGTGAACAGATCCTGCTTGTTTGCAGCAACAAGGACGGGGATCTCGGCCTCTCGCTTGGTAGAAGACTTGCCCTTACCCATTGACCGCTTCTGAAGAACCAGCAAAACGTCATGGAGGTACGTCGCGGCGTCCCGGAGGTTGGCTTCATCCACCAGAGCTGCAGTATCAATCATGAACAGCAATCCTCGGATCTTGGATTTCACATCCTTGGACGAGGCCATGGACTGAAGCTCCGCGATGCCCTGAGAGTTACGTAGCTTGCCGTGGCCGGGAGTATCCTTCAGACAGTACCTAATCGGATTCCGCGCGGCCTCTTTCAACGAAGGGTCGTTAACTGAGCGATACCGGTTCGATGCGGTGGGGACAGTAGGCGGCAAAGTGACGGAGACCAGCGTCGATGCCTGAGAAGTGTGCGTAAGATGCGCCTTCTTTGACGCCAGCGAGGACTTGCTTTCCAGCTGCAAGATACCAATCAGAATAATGGAAGTGCTCCCTTTGGTTGGGTAGATAGCGTACCAGAGTTGTAAAAGCTGTTTTGCCTGCTCCGCTTGGGCCTAGGAGAAGAAAGTTGCATGATGGCGGCGACGCTGCAGCGCGGTAAAAGACGAGGTGCAGGAGCACCGGAATACCAAAGGTGATGATGACCGCAATAAAGATGGCCAAGGGGCTGCCATCAAGCAGCTTGGTCGCGATCCCAGTCACGGAATCCCATCCGGCTTGACTCGACATGGTGGGCTGATGTGGAAGGCAAGTTCCACAATGTAAGTCCGAGTCAGGGAGATCATTGCGAGGGCGATAGCACGGACCACGACTTATCTTAGCGCACATCCTTTGTATCGGTTGCATCGTTTGCACCTGTCCCAGGGACAAAGGGCGTTGGAATGGACAACAGAGTCTCGCATGCCTCGCATACCATGGAGATGGCAGGGGGTATCCCCCCTTTGGTAGTGCTTCATCCGCAATTTGGACCTTGTCTGTCTTCTCTCTCCCACTCCACTCAGCATGAGGTTCGCCTGTCCTCTTCCAGCTCTCTTGTCCCTGTTGGGCACTGTATCGGCTCAGACCCTGAGTGGACTGACATTTGACGGGCGAGACTCGGTGAGTCTTGTCTGGGCTTTGGACGGGGTGACTTCCGGGCGCTATGACTTCTACCTGTGCGCGGGCGATGAGTCCACAGGCTCATATGTAAGTGAATCGCCTTTGTATACTTTGATACTTCTGAATCACGGCTAATGGGTTGAAATATGATAGGAAACGCTATTACAAGTTATCAGCGATGGTCTCTACACCCCGGGCGACCTGGTCTCCTTCCGCGTTGACCCAAGTGTCGGAGGGAACGACCTGAATGCATAGTAAGGACCACTTTTGAAGCTCGAATTGAAAGGAGCCGAGTCTGACCTTTGACCATATCTAGCTTCCTGAAGGTGGTTCCTTCAGACAACAAGGAGCAATGGTCCGGATTTACCTCACATTTTACCCTTACTAATATGGAGGGCACCTTTTCCACCAAGGTGTCCGATGCACTCAGGTCAATGCAACCCATCGAGATTACCTGGGCCACGGAGGTAGACACCAACATCCTCGAGGCCGCCGAAGGTGGTCCTGTCTACAACAGATCCACGCTCAATAGTGAGATCCATGACAAATCGACCAAGTCTGTCCTACAATTTCCAACACCAACTATTCCCAATGAATTGGATCGACATGAACTGCGGAAGCGTCTCGGAATTGACCCGCACAACATCCCCTATGGTGAGCAGACGGGCCTAACAAAATATGCCCCGATGCCCAAGAGGGCCGGAAGCACGATTGCGGACAAGTCGCCGACGCCTCAGTACCCGCCTTTTCCTTTCTCCATCGCAACCACCTACCTTCCTGCTCCTACGGTCCAATACACAGACACTGCGTATCAGACATGGACTACCCACAGCATTGAGAACACGGTACGTATTACTTCTTCATGTTCAAGAATTAATTAAGCTAATTCTGGACTAAAGGCTGCCCCTGCCGCTGCTCCCACACTGGACAAGAGGATGCAGGCGTGGCTCGAGCGTTGGAAGGATTAATTGCCATTTGCTCCTATACCGTATACATTTCCCCGGTTGATTGTAATCCTGACAGGAGGAATTTTCTTGAACTCTTCTTCCGAATAATCATTTATTCTTTAAGCTTGTCTCTGATGACTGGTATCACGTGAAAATCATGGATCTTAGTGTGCTTTTCCCACCCATTCTATATGCTGAGCTTTGCCAAAGCCGGGCTGATTTTATTGGTGTCACGGGGCTATCTTTGATGTCACCTTTTGTGTGCCATGGACACCAGCGGTCACTGGGACGACTTCGCTGCCTCCATCACGGACGTTAGCGAGGGGTCAGCAGAGTGACAGCATCAGTCCTGTGGGTGAAACGAGATGTTTTCATGCAATGCAACGTAGTCGCTCTCTGCATACCCAAGTAATGACTCAATGGAGTTGCTGCGGTGGCCCTTGATATGCGCAATCTCGATACTTCCGTAGTTCACTAGCGCACGGCCGACTTCCCGCGGCTCTTGGCCATGGTGAAGGAAGTCGCCATTCAGGGCATCTGGGTCAGGTCGTTCGACGACCACGAGCCGGACTGCTTCTTGCTGTCCGAAGTGACCTTCAACACCAAGTACTCCTGCTGGGAGAAGGCTGGCTTTGTTGAAAAGCAGTGCGTCGTACGCTCCTTGATCGATATAGATAGTACCATGTGGGGTGAGCCCGTGGAGCAACCAGAATGTCCGGGACTGAATCGGAGTATCGGATGGAAGGAATCGAGTGTGAAGGGGAGGAGCGGGGATATCCGCCAACTGGCCTGGCGAAATATCGTTTAAATCTGCAATCTCTCGTAGACTTTGCAGATATTTCACAATTTCGTGAACGTTGCCGGGCTTTGAGCTCTTGGTGATGATTGTGGTCACACCAGCACTGGTTCCCAGCTTTGCGGCGACGATCTTCGTGCTCATGCCACCTGTTCCCAAGGAAGATCCAGCAGACGAGACATCAGCTTCCAGCGCTGAAATGTCAGAAACTACCTCGATGGGCTGGGCGTCGGGGTTATTGCGCGGGTTGGCAGTATAAAGACAGTCGACATCAGTCATCAGGAACAAATAATCGGCCTTGACTGTCGCCGCAGTGATCGCGGAGAGGGTATCGTTGTCGCCAAATTTGATTTCCTGGAAGTCTCGAGTTAGATATTGAGGTCGGAAGGCCATATCCAACAAGGACGAAATGCGTACAGAAACAGCTAGGGTATCATTTTCATTGACAATGGGAATCACACCCATGTCGAACAATTGCTCGAACGTATTTTGGGCGTTGACATATTGTGCTCTCTGGTATCTGATTAATGAATGGCAGGAGCATTTCAGCGTCGAAGGTAGCCTTACATCTGCAATATCATTCCTCGTCAAAAGGATTTGAGCCACCGGAACTCGAAGATGCGAGAACAGATTATCCCACAGACTCATTAGCCGGCATTGGCCCACCGCCGCAAGCGCCTAATATCTCAATCAGCTCCTTTCTAGGAACCAGTCTGGCTCAACATTCAAACTGCAAGTTCGCACCTGTATTCGGGGAAGGTAGGTTGGTCTTTCGTCCACGTCCATTCTTCGCAAGCCAACGCCCACTGCGCCTGAAGAGACGAGCACAACTCGGTGACCATCCTTGCGTAACTTGGAGACCGTTTCGACGATCAAAGTCAAGATCGATAGAATGGGCTCATGGGTTTTCTCGTCAACAATGGAACTTGTTCCTTCAAGAAATACATTAGCTGTGTTCCGCATTGAGTCACATTTGTCTCCCCGCACCGAGTTTGATCACAATCGTCAACCCTGAGGTCGCCATATTGCCCAAGCCAGTCAATCCACGTGATTACGGCAATTGAATCGCCTTCAAGCGTTCTGAAAGGAAAACAGAGAGTTCCCCGCTCGTTGTCATGGAAGAAGGAACTGACGAATCGCGATTCCCTCGGGGAAATCTCCAGTTTCTGCCAGCCGCGTCCGCCCCCTGCGGAGGTTTCTCACTTTCCGATTGCGCGCCTCCTCAGGTTCGTGAAATCAAGATGTCAGATTCTCAGTCGCCGGGTGCGACCGCACCGTCAAATGAAAAGCCAGATACCGGGTTTATTCCCGGTGATGATACGATAACACAGTTTCGCAACATCTACTCTATCTTGACGGGGAAAATGTCACCCGAGGGAATTGAGCAGTTCCGCGTTGCGCGAGACATTCGAAACGAAGCTGCTGACTGTAAGCGATGTGATGAGCAGCGTGACTACCTACTTCAATGGAGTGAGTTTCTTGATTCGAAATTGCTTAAAGCGAATAGGCTAATAATCCGTGACAAAGGTCCGACAATCCGCTTCCTCAGTGACAACATTCGGCAACTTGGCGGCGATCTTCACAGTCACAACATTTATTGCCGCCGCTGTACCGACCGAAAGGGCGGCGGCTTTGATCCCGAATATGGAATCTTGATTTGTGCGAATGAGATGAAAGACCAGGGGCATTTAGAGGACACGATGGCTCATGAGATGGTTCACGCCTACGATCACCTGCGGTTCAAAGTCAATTGGACTGATAACTTGCGACATGCTGCGTGTACAGAGGTATGAGCTTTGTTCTTCACACTGGCGCAGCGGTTCACACCGGCTAACCTTTGCTAGATCCGAGCCAGCTCGCTCAGCGGCGAGTGTAGATGGGCCCGCGAGTTCTTCCGACGGGGCCAATGGAAGCTTACCCAGCAACACCAGGAGTGTGTCCGGAGACGGGCTGTCTTGTCTGTAAGGGCACGACCTACTTGCAGAGACGAGGCTCACGCACAGCAAGTGGTCAATGAGGTCTGGGACAGCTGCTTTAGAGACACGCGGCCATTTGATGAAATTTACCGATGATACCGACCCCGCCGCGCTCTCCCCTCTTTACGTCCATGATTCCACTTAGCCTTCCAACGGGTTACCCTCATCTGTACCATAGAGTTTTGAAATGTACCATATTTGATTGGCATCGGATGAAAACAAGATTAACAGCCAAAATGATCCCATATCTTGACCGGCCTTACTCCAGAAAAAACGAAACCCCAACTCCGAGAATGCGAAAATACCCAACGCCACAGTCAGAAGTCCTGTCATTCACACAGAAGACATCACAAGATAGACAAAAAAGACATAAAAGACACCAGAACACCATTTGGTAATGCGAAGACAATTATGCTTTAGTGTCTTTGGAAGACCCCGAGATCCGCTTTGCATCTTTCACGCAGTGCTTGACAATCCAAGGATGACGTTGGATCTCATCCAGTGGAATTCGCTTCTCAGGGTCCAGGACAAGGAGCTAGAGCCAATCAGTACTATACTTGTCAACAGAAGTCAAAATCGAAACTCACCTTCTTGATGAGGTCCCTAGCCTCCGGGCTAACGAAGGACGGCACGGACATATCAGCCCTCGTGATTCGGCGCTGGGTCATCACTGGCGTATCCTCGAAAGGAGCCTCGCCAACCAGGAACTCATACGCTAGAACACCAAGACTCCACAGATCCACCTTCTCGCTGTAGTAATTGTCTTGAGAGCCAGGTTTCAGCATCTCCGGAGGGAGGTAGTCGAGTGTTCCGCACATGGTCTGGCGTCGGTTGTTGGGGGCGTGAACACTCCAACCGAAGTCGCTGATCTTGATTTCTCCATGAATACCGACAAGAATGTTCTCGGGCTTGATATCACGGTGCATCACATGCTTCTTGTGCAGGTACTTCAGCGCCGCTGCCATCTGTGCAATGTATTGCGCAGCCTTCCATTCAGGGAACCGGTGCTCTTTGCGAAGGTGCTTGTACAATTCACCCCTTCCAGCGAACTCGAGGATCAAGAAGATTCGCTTGCTGTCGTGGAAATGGCCGTAGAGCCTCAGGACGTTTGGATGACGAAGGTTACTCTGGATCTCAATCTCACGGCGGACTTGCTTCTGGACGCCGCCCTGCTGTAGCTCGGACTTGTGAAGCACCTTGAGGGCGCAGACAAAGCCCGAAGATCGCTCCTTGGCAAGGTAAACACGACCGAATTTTCCCTTGCCGAGGGGTTTACCAATCTCAAACATCCCGAGATGCAATTCCTTTGGCACAGATGGGTCATTCAGCGACGTGGACGTACGCTGTTCTCCGTTCTCGTCCGTGTTGCGGGACACCCTTGCGCCCTGAGAACTCCTCGCAGGTGAGGGAGGAACGTTCATCGAATTCTTGTTATCATTGGTGTTCTGAAGAGCCAGTTTCAACAGATGGGCCCGGTTGGGGTTGTTCATCTGGGCCGCACCAAGTCCGGATAGAGAGACGGCCGTCGACAGAGAGCCCTAAGACAGGTTAGCAGGCTGCAGTATAGGGTTCAAGGGGTAGTGAACCACCTTTTGCTTCCCATAAGTGCGGTCACCTCCATTTTCTTTCTCTTCCTTGACAGACAGGTGCTCGAAACGAGCTTCCAATGTCTTGGTCGCCATTGGGAGGACAGATAGTAAAGGATGAGAGGTGAGGGAAAGGGAGAAGGGAATGGATGTCGATAAGCAAGCGCAATTTCAGAAGGCAGAATCAAGCCCGTGCAAGCATGATCAGACGGCGCAGTATGGTTGTCGAGTAAATTCAAGAGTCTAAAGGAGCTCGGCGAGGAATGGGGTGTTTGGGTCGATGGGTGCGTCTCCCGGGCAACCATCTTCGGTCCGCCTCTTTCTCCGCCCGCGGGGCTCTATCGCCATATCGGCATATCGCTATCAGCTCGAGCTCTGCGACATGGTCTAGCATGTATTCCACGCCATCCATTGCGCCCACGGGGCATGCGGCCGTTACTCCGGAGAGCAAGAGACCCAATGAGATCTCGACTCATGGCTTTCGTATCTCCACGCAAAAGCGGCCCATTCTGAAAGCCGATCCCATCGAGGAGATGACCAAAAAACTCGGCATCGCCCCGCCAGAGATGATCTTTGGTGATAACTATGTGATGATCGAGCATCAGAAGAGTGGTTGGGCTATCAATTTTAACTCCTTTGATGCGCTGGACCTGGTGGACAAGACCGGGCAGTCGATGCTTCAGGTTGCATACTCCAAGGAGTGGCAGAGGAGCAGGTACAATGTTCCAACCTTAAGTTATTGCTCTTATGGCAGAATTTCAAGCTGATACTGGGTCACTGATAGAGAGAACACACATGAGGGGATTAAAGAGGTCGTCAAGCCGTTCGACTGGTCCTACAGCACAGACTACAAGGGCACTCTCAGTCCTAATGCGAAGCCGTTCGAAGAGACCACCAAACCGATTCCCATCGACCTTCTGAAGCGTCCAGACCCAATCCTTTTCTTCGACGACGTTGTCCTTTATGAAGATGAACTGGCGGATAACGGTATCGCGATGCTGTCCTGCAAGATCCGTGTGATGCCAGGGAGAATGCTCCTTTTGTCCCGCTTCTTCATGAGACTGGACAATGTCTTGATTCGTCTTCGCGACACTCGCGTTTACGTCGATTTTGAGACTCGCGAAGTGATTCGCGAATACCAGTCTAAAGAATGTGAATATGAGAAAGTCAGACAGGTATTATCGTGAATCTCGAGTAATCCTGCTTCTCTCGCTAACTCTTCCCAGATGCTTGCAGGTACCCGGGACGACATCCCAGCATTGATGAGAGACCCTAATAGGCTCTCCGAGCTGCTGCCTATCGTAGCAAAGCATTCGGAACGTGTTGTCCTTGATGCTTAAAGGTCTAGATTTTGCTGAGATCTTCAAGCGACGCGCTTACCAGGTGAAAGCAGAGTCAATAAACTTATTACACAACAGACAGCAAAAACGACTTCGCCATCTGAACTCCTCCGTGTTTCATTAAGAAGCTTATCCTACGAATAGACGAATATGAAATGACCCTTTTATGAATTGACTGCTTTTGTATGGCAATATGTTAAAACCACGTCGATAATCTTGGGCGCCAATAGCATTTGATCAAATTTCTTGAACCAAGATATCTAGTTATGCAGATGGGTTGGCTAAATTGGCTACCCGCTGCTGTTGTGTAGCACTGGGTCTCGGGACAAATGGTCCCGTCATTGATCGCGGAGGCAAACGGTGCAAACGCTCCAGATCGCCGAGCGAGAAGCAGCAGCTTTCACGAAAAACTTCCAACACATCGCAAAATGTCGACCCCAAGAGCAACAACTTTTTGGACGCGGGACATTCGCAGGTCTCGGATTCAGAACCTTCAGGTACATGCTTTCATTTTTCTCACGCCACGGAAACTCAGCGCTGACCTCCCATAGCGGTCCTTCACCCAACGCCCATCCATCTCGACTACGTCGCAGAAGCCAACTAGCTGCAATGCTGCTTCAAAGCCTGCCTTGATGTCATCTACGCCATGGTCGCTAAACCATGATATGCTGTCGCGCTCAATATTGCCTGTTCGATCCTACTCTCAGGGATCTACCGTCTCTCGCCTCGCCAGGAGTGCCGTGTCCCCAGGCGCTTCCGCCGAAACCTACATTGCATACGGTATGACGCAGAAGCTTTTCGAGGCTTGCTCAATGCAGGCGGATTATAAGATTCCTCAGGCATCTCAGAAGGGTGTGGCCGTTCCGACCACCGAATCCGGCGAACATCTTGGTGTTGGCGACAGCTGGTGGTATCGAGGTTCGTGAATGCCACATGATACTAATGAAGTCTGGCCAAAACCAGGGATTAATACGTGTTTCTACAGAGCTCGGCCTTGTTCCGACGTTTTCCACCTGGTCGCAAATCACATTCCTCCATATGTATCTGTTGACGGTCCGATTGCGCGCGCTCCCAACCCGAGAGAGCGTACAGACCTACTCTCGCCACCTGATCGATCATTTCTCACACAACGCTGAACATCGCATGGATGTTCTTCATGATCTGGGCAGCCGAACCATCCGGAACAAGTACCTGAAGGATCTCTTTATTCAATGGCGTGGTATCATTGCCGCTTACGACGAGGGCCTAATCAAAGGCGACGCGGTCTTGGGGGCTGCTGTCTGGAGGAACCTATGGAAGGCGAGTCCCACGGGACCTGATGGAGAGGAAATTGACTGGACCAAGGTCGCGTGGGTGGTCGCCTATATGCGACGAGTCCTGTCGGAGATCTCTAAGATGGACGAGGCCGATTTGGTTTTCAGTCTGAGTACGGGAGACTTGAAAAGCTCCGGTATCTTTGGCTACTCTGCGCTTGATAAGAAATTGGCCGAGGGAACCAAGTAATTCCAGGTGGCCAAGTGTAAAACAATCATCCCTTCTCTTCAGCATTTTTGTCTTCCTCTATGTACATCCTATTCGAACCTTTTGCTTTACCAAATTAATCCAGCAAGGCATAAAATCGATCACATTCAGCTCTATGCATTCAGGATATCTTTTTTTGATTTCTCAGCGGAGCCTATAGTTCTGATTTTTTGAATAGCCTGGAAATTTTTCATTTCTTGCCAAAGAGGTCCTTCTCGACCATGCCACGGCAGATAGGGTGGTAGAAGTCCTTATACTTCTCAAAGGTCTCAAGAGCGACAGGGCGGTTAATCTTCTGGAGATTGCGGAAGCTGAATTATGCACATTAGCATCGTTACCAGGGCTATCGAGGCTGGGAAACTTACAGAGGGCGGACAAACTTCATCCTTCCGATGCGGCCCAGCAGTTCCGTGGTGGGCTCAATAACACTTTCATCGCCAGCCTTCATGCCAACCTGGAAGTACAGGTTGGAAACTTCAATGTTCTCACTCTTGGACAATCCGTAGACCTCCCCCATGAGCTTTGAGAGCTCAGGGCGAAGGGGCTGCTCCCACCGCAGAATCTGCTCGAGGAAAACGACGATCTGGTTGGCTGTCAGACCTTCCAGGTCGCTCCCCTGCGGCTTGAAGGAGGAGTTGGGGAGCGTCTCCCACTTTTGGGCCAAAGAGTAGACGACATCTACCAGCGAAGTATCAAAATCTGGCTTTGGTGGCAGACCAGGAGTGTAGAACCACTTGTCCCAGTCCAAGTCGTTCAATAGCTTGGATGCCTCAGAATCAGATTTGAAGAAGTCGAGAATCGTCGCCTTGAACTCGTATGAATCCAGAGACTTCATCTTGAAGACAGTGAAGTACTAAAATCAAGTTAGCAACTGTCCCAAAGATGGATGACTGGAAGAGGTGGGGGGGGGGGGGGGGGGAAGCGCAATACGTGAGGAATGAACTTGTCAAACTTTGGCTTTCCGACCAAATTTTCGAGGTGGAACAGGAAATTGAACCCCTTCTCATAAGGAATGCTGGAGAAGGCATCGTCAGGATCCTTGCCCTTGAGATCGGTCACCAGCTTCGTGAACTCATGGTCGTGGCCGAAATGCTCCACAGAATCTGTCAGCGATTTCCAACCGATGATGGCAGAGAAGTGGCGATACGCCTCTCCATGACTGTCGAGGTTAGTGACCCTGAGGAGACTTTCAGTTCATAAGAGACATACATTGCAGCCAAGATCTATGCACGAGTCAGTCAGGATGGCCAGGTCAAACATAGGAAATCACATACCCGTCGTTCAAGGTAGACTGTCCAGCCCTCGTTGAGCCAGAAGTGCTCCCACGATGCGTTGGTCACAAGATTACCACTCCAGCTGTGAGCCAGCTCGTGTGCAATGACATCAATGTTTTCCCGGTCCTGGTTCCCCATGTTAACACCCAGAAAACCTGAATCTCAGTTTGAGTTGCTAGTGAAGCGCACCTTGGAAATAATGCTCGGAGTCGCGAAGGTAAAGATGGGGTTCTCCATGCCGCCATAGGGGAAACTGGGCGGCAGAATAAGAACGTTGTACTCGCCCCAGGCATAGGGATATACGATTTTCTGCATGAATATCAGCATCAAAAGCAGGCAGCGCCAGGACTCGGTTGAAATACCTCGATGGTGTTGATGAAAGTTTCCGTGTCAGCCTCGAGTTCCCATTTACATTCTTCCAGCTTATCAGGGCTGGTGGCGACCACACTTCGGGGCCCAATGGGGGCCTCGGAAACATCTCTGTGACAAGGTCAGCTAGAAGTCTCCAAGTGCAATAGGAGCGCGGTTCTCACCCGCTTGCGATCGCAAATAGATAGCTAGGAATCGGGACCGATTGCTTGAATCGATACAGACGCTTTCCTGATTGAGGGGTCTCCAACGAATCCCGAAGGGGCAAACCACTGGTCATAACCGGGAGAGGAGAGGTAATGTTGAAATCAAAGGTGCTCTTGACATCCGGCGTGTCTTGGCAAGGGAAGATGGACCGCGCATGGATGGCCTGGCATTGCGAGACTAGCAGAGGGTGAGAAAGAGGGTTTTAGAAATGGTACAGTCTTCCTTGTCACCTACACATGTAAGGATGCTTCTTGTTGGAAGTTTGGGCGGGAGTCAACCACTGGAGCGCAGTGCACTTCTCAGTGGTCTTCACGGCGATCTACCCCTAGCATGTCAGTGACTGAGGGGCAGGGCCGCGAGGATATTATGAATCATGAAGACCTACATCAACCTCAACGGTCCCATTGAGCTCCACTGCCTTGTCCAGGCTGATCCTCAGCGGAGTTCCGAACGGTGCCAGCGGTGACATCAGCTCCCACTTGGATGGCTGGCCATTGACCTTCACCGAGCCGATGTCGAGATAGCTGGTATCCAGAATAATCTCCCGGGACTCGGCATCGGTAGTGGACTTGAAGCGGTGGACGACATTACCCACGAGCTTCTTCTGGTCGAACAGAATATCGAAATTGGCGGTGATGTGGGTGGAGCGCCAGTTGTTGTAGTTGCTCAGCGTGTTGGGATCACGCGGGTTAGTAACCACGGCCATTCTGCGTATAGGCGATGATCTCAGGGCCGAGAAAGATCGTGAGAGAGAGCGATGAAGTCCGAGCGGGGAGGGAATCATCGTTCCGCGTAACCAGCTAACCACGTAACCACTCTGGCAATATTTTTTTTTTCGGTGTTCCCGCCTCTAAGCGATACACGAATGCAACCCTCGTTGGACAAGTCAAGGAACTCCGGAGATAGGCCCAGAAAGGCAACCTGATTAGATCTTTTTTAGACTTTCGCCCCTTGATGTATATCTCGCGTTTCGAAGGATGCCTCAGATCATCGAGTTGAGGTGTATACTTCTTCATCCCCCCGAGTTGCGGCTGTCGCTCCGCTAGGGAGGAAAACAAAAACAATGTACCCCCTTTACTCTCTTTCGCTCTTCCCCCATCCCTCTATCTCTCCTCCCCGACCCCATAATCATTCCTGGACCCTTCTTTTGCTCTCCGGGGTCACCTTCGAGGAATCGAACAATCGAACAATCAAAAGTCTTGGTGTCTCCCCGCATTCGACATTCCACCGCCCGGCAAACCCACACGGGCCACCCCTGAACCCGGCGCGGGACTGCGGCCCCCCCTGAACTCTTCACTGTGTCGCCTTACGTGAGTGATTCCGCATCTTTGGACTTGTGCGGTTGCTCACTTTCGTTCAGCCATGTCTGTTTCCGTGTGATAGATCTTCCTAGCATACCGAATTTTTCCAAGCGATGCGTTGAAGCGCATACTTACCAGGATCCACTCAAGTTCTCTTGACAAGCCCACGTTGAAGAATGAGTCAAGACATCCGAACTCGATTCACGACCACCGATCAATTGCCTCGAATCGTTTCGTGCGTCTAACGGTCTTCTTTGGGGCTCTCTATCGTGAAATTTGGTCCAGGTCTCTCAATGCCTGGCTTCAATATTTAAAACAATCCGATACCGAGCTTCTTCGTCTTCAAAAATGCTACACCGCTCAGCCCTGGAAGATGAAGCCAGACCGTTCCACACCAGGCAACCCTCGGGCCCGCTCACAGAAGCGCCCTCGGCACCTCTTCCCAGCCGGCCCTCCTCTCGATCATCCAGGCCTAGCTCTCGCAATCGAATGGCCAAGTCTGGAGCCGTGACCCCCACGGGGCTAGGGGTAGTCACGGAGAAGGGCCCCGAACTTCATCCTGAGAGTCTCAAAATGTCTAGTCCTATCAAAGAAGGGTTAGGTAGCTTGAACCGTTGGTCTCAGTCAACGACCTCGAGCAAAAGCCCTTCTGAATACACAGGCCACCGCCGAGGCAGCTCCAAAATGTCTATATCAGGTCATAGTCCTCACAGGGCCCGAGGGCTAGGCGAATTGCCCGAGTTGGACCTTCCCGAATTCAAGACATCTGATATGTTTTCCACCGATTCTACCGCCTCTCAACTTGATGACTCGTACACTGCCTCTGGCCATATTTTCCAAAATTCAGCAAATGATCTGAAGGAAAACGCACGATCTTATCAACCAGACTATATGACCGCTCATGCTAGCGAAGGCGCGCCTTCTTCGGTAGACGGAGAAGGCGAGGCAGACCGACAGCATGGTCAAACCCAAAAAGCAATGCTTTCGAAGGCCCTGCAGAAGGCAAACACAGCAGTTCTTCTTGATAACGCTGCTAACTTTGAAGGCGCTATGGAAGCTTACACCGATGCATGCCAGTTACTGCAGCTGGTAATGCTTCGTAGTAACGGAGGCGATGAAGAAAAGCTCAAACTACAAGAGATTGTACGCATACCTACTCCAGCGACATGTCATATCTATCAATACTAACCGTCCCAGCGCGATACCTATATGATCAGAATCACTGAGCTTCAGCGTATGGACTTTCCACTCCCAGACAATGCCGATAAAGCTCTTCCTGAGCGCCCTATTAGTCAAGAATCATACGGTGAATTGATGCATTCATCCGCAACTGATAATTCTCATGCCGGGAGCCAACAAAGTTCTGCGCACTCCAGCCTTGGTCTCCAAATAGCGATTGAAGAAGCGAAAACTTTAACTTTCGAGACGGCACCACCTCGCCACCAGTCCCTGCGGCCATCTGCGATTTCCGGCAGATCGACTCCCCCGACAGGATC
Organism: Penicillium sp. IBT 18751x; assembly: GCA_028828935.1. NCBI lineage: Eukaryota > Fungi > Ascomycota > Eurotiomycetes > Eurotiales > Aspergillaceae > Penicillium > Penicillium sp. IBT 18751x. The sequence goes on along the minus strand of JAQJZS010000001.1, from coordinate 1,710,146 downwards.
CAACACCACGTATAATGGGCAGTACTTGGACACATCTGCTCAAGAGATCAATGAATCAACATCTTGGCTGGACACAATTGATGAGTCTGGCGCATCCTCGCCATCGTCGACGCATTCGAAGGCCTCTTCAGTGTATCTGCGCCAGCGCACAAGCCGTCGCATTAGCACTGATACGGAAGCCGAATTTGACGCGGCACTTGATGCAGCCGTGGAAGCTGCGTACGACGAGGGCCTTGAGCCCGTCTTTGAGTACCACGAAGACCACAATGATGATGTCGTGGCCAATGCTCGCCGGAATATCGAGCTGGCGAAGCAGCGGGTGCGGGAAGCAGAACTTGAAGCCGAAGTCGCAATGAATCGTGGCCGTGAAATGCGCCGCATCCAGGAACAAAACATGGAGCAGGACGCAGAGCCCCACCGTGATTCGGATTATCTCGACGAGGAGGCAGAAGAGGAAGAGCGTCTTCTCGAAGAGATGACGAAGGGCTATGTTATGGACGATTTCGAGTTTGGTATCCAATCCAAGTCAGCTCTGCCTCGGGAATCTGACTCAAGCAACATATCGGGAAGGACGTGGGAAAGTTCAGCGGCGTCTAATATCACGAGCAATGGGGCGACTCTTTCCACTCTCACTGAGGACGATGACATCCTACCATCTGGTCAAAGACCAGAAAGAATTGGTCTCCCATCATCTCCACCTTCCGTGGCATTGCCTCCAATTCCGGTCTCGTCAGATTTCCCGGCTCTGCCAGCTCAGAGGTTTTCTTTAACAAACCCCCCTCCTCCCATTATGGGTCCGCCTCCCGTCCCTGGTGTGCGAGCCCGGAGAATTTCAAAGCGGGACTCTAAGGATCTCACAATTGAGACAAGTGCACGTCCTCGTGCAGACTCGAGTGCTTCGGGTTTGTCCTTCTCAACTCCCTTGGCGAGCCGGCCGCCACCACCTCTTCCCAAAGACGATGTGTCCTCTGACGCCCCCATGACTTCTATGACCGGCACCAGATCCAGCTCCAGCTTGCATCCTTCCAAACGCAATCCGTCAGTGAGCTCATTTATTGACCAAGCCAACCTCGCCAAAGCCCGAACCCACGAGGATGACGAGCTCGGGCTTCCACCTCTGCCTTTATCCGCACGACCTATTGGCAAGGTCCCCTCGGCCCCAGATGGTTTGGACAAGATCAATTCCAACTTTAACGCTTTCAGAAACCGCAATGTGTCTGTTCCCAACCCTGAGACAGCAACAGCACCAGCACCCGGCTCTCCAACAACCCCGTGGAGTGGTTCGTTCCCAGGCCTGGATACTCAAAAGGCCAGCATGGCAGGGAGTATCCCTGTCATGCCTACCCCCACTGTTGCCTACTTCACGCAAAATGGGTTGCCTACGGGTGGTCTCGATATCCTGGACTGCAACATCCACTCCCCTACCGCTTTAGGCCGCCCTAATTCGCTAGTCGCTAATGCGCCGCTACCTTTAGAGCCGTGTCCGGAGTCTTTCCTTCTGCGCCCATTCTGGCTCATGCGATGTCTGTATCAAACACTCGCTCACCCCCATGGCGGGTATCTGTCCGCGAAGCTATTCGTTCCTCGGGACGCGTGGCGTGTGAAGAACATCAAGATCAAATGTCTCGAGGACAAAGTGTCCAACTGCGACCTTCTTACGGCGGCTCTCTTGAAACTAGCCCAAGTTGATACATACGACGCAGACGCCGTTTTGGAAGAAATGCAGTCTTTGGAGTCTGTTCTTGACCAGGTCCAAACCGCTCTATCCAAGAAGCTCGGCCATGAGGTCGGAGTTCACACATCTATGCCTCTCTTTCGGTCGAATCCTACATCGGATGATGGGGCTCACTCTGATCCTCCCCTTTCCAGGACCTCTGGGACTTCTAACAAATCATACCTACCGACTTGGAAGCGATTGCGAGCGAAGACTTCTGGTAATAGTGCCACTCCGTCTGCTACACCAAGCGCCCGTGAGAGCAACAAGGACAGTTTCCTCTCAAATTCTCTTCCTATGGCACCGAGCCCTACACCGCATGCAAAGCGTAACGTGACGCAGCTCGAGTTCTCGGGCCCGAGTGCTAATTACATGGGAGCCTTAGCACGTCTCTTCGACGCTGCTCAAGTAATAGGTATGGAAAGATTCCGTATGGTTTTAGTTTTTTCAATGGTACACCCGTACTAACTGTCGGAATAGATCAAATCGCTCAGCAAGTGGAAGATCCTGGACTCAAACATTCATCCTCCACCCACGTCGGTCTAGAGCTCAGTACGCGACACGCCGCCGAGTTCTTCGGTTTCTACGTATGCCGTTTTGCTCTGGCTGATTTGGGCATGATGCTTGACAAGTATATCAAGCGAGGCAGTGAGCATGTGTTGATTTAAGAAATTACACGAAGGGATATGACAGATTCCTCAATGTCCTCCCATTCTCTCTGTATGGTTTTACTTGGCCGCGCCTCTATTGACTTCTTTTTTTTTTTTTTTTTTTGCGCCAATCTTGCTTGACGTCTATATTGACTCTCCGCCATGTCTTTAAGATACCATGATTTGCCTCGGATATGATTTGAAGAACATACTTGTCACGAGAAGGACACTATACCTATCATTAGCTTCCTGCTTTGCAATCTACTGTAGACTATGGGTTCGCTTTCTTAGTCCTTAACTCTACTGGGCTGGCAGACGGCGTGTACTGGACAGAGTCTCGCGAGGGGGGCGAAGTAAATAAAACAGATAAGCCGAAGCGAGAATCGTGCACTATGCGGCGGTGGCAGAGTTGCGCAACATGACAGATGGCAAGAGGGCCACGAACGCAGCAAACTACGACGATTCCGGCGGCACATTGGCAATGTGCCATTGCGACTAGTCTCTAGAGCTGAAGTCAGCAACACTAGACAGCTCACGGGCTTCGTTTTTAAATGCCTGTGAAGCAGCAAAATATATTTTCCATTGAAATTATGGGCGTCCACGCAAGCATAAAGGCAAGCCCTGGATCGAAGTTGCGTAGTGTATCAGTGTATTAATGATCAAGTCAAAGACAACAGGGCGGAGTGACTATAGAGATTGGATTAAGGAGTTGGAAATACGTAGCAATGTTCCATACATGCCGGTAAAACAGTCAAATGCCTAGGAAGCTAAGCAGGGAAAAAAAAAAAAAAAAAGAATGGAAATGAATAGACAAGATATGAAACTAGGATATCGGATATACTATGGAAAATATACGGAGAAAACAGAGAAAAGAGAAAGGTTGGGGCTCCGCTTTCCACGCGGACGCGTCCCAAAACAACTAAACTCAAAAACATCGCGTTGCTCGGTCGTTGCTCCCCCCAATGCTCTGCCTTCGAGTCCTCTCTCCAACTTTTCCCTCTTTGTGTCCGGGCTTTCACCATGCCTCGACCTGCGCCTAAACGAAATAGATCCACCAGAGCCAAAGCTGATGTCAGCGCAGACATCGAAGCGCGCGATCTCGATGTGGACGCGTCAAAAGCTCCCGAACGCGGATCTACCGACCCTCGAACCCTACGCAGTCAGACACCGTTGACCAAGAATTATGAGCAAGCGATTGACTCGTCGCCGGCCGACCGACCGGGAACGGGCAGTCGACCTGGCACTGGTAGTCGACCTCCCACTAGATCTCGCGGATACTCGTCTACGCTTTCTTTGGCTGGACGCAACGGTGATATAAGCTTGCGCGTGCCCGGTACGCCTGGCTATGAGAGTTCGGTATTAAGCAACTTCCGACGCCGCCCGCGACAACAGAGTATTCTCCAGATGATGCAGGCGGAGGATGGCTCTTCTGACCTCGACGATGACGACTTCCTCGGCAGCCTCAGCCCCCAGGATGAGTCAACGCCGCTGAATACTTCCAGAGGCAGATCATTACTAGTCAGATCGGCCGGAGATTCACCGTCAGAATCGCCTCCGTCGTCGGTCGGATCGCGCAAGCGCAAGCGTGCCGAAGACATTCAAGTACCTGGATCCCCTACTGCCCAAGAGAGGGTCGAAGATACTCCAATTGCGACACCAGTTGCCCATGAGCATTTATCGCATATGTCAGAAGCCGCACCTCAGCCTTTGCAATTCCCGGAGGTCTACAGTCAGACCATGGCACCCCCGGATAGTAGCCCTATGGGCTCTGTCGCCCCTCGGTCACCAGTTGCCGTTGCCGATGTCCATGACAATTCCGGATCTAACAAGACCAGAGATCCAACTCATCTCTCGACAGCGGCACTACAAAGTAAATTCCTACCACGACGTCGGCAGCGCCAACGCAAGCGCCATCCGAGTGGCGGATCCGAAGACCCTATTGAAAGTGACGAAGAGATGCACAATGCTGCATCTGGCGATGAAGATGAGCTAAGCTACCTACCTGCAAAAGGTTCACGGCGCGGACAGTCTGAAAAACGCCAGCCTCTTGGCCAGGCGCGAGAAAAATCCAAGCTCAATACTCAGAAGCAAAAGAAGAGCAAGATCAAATCGGCCCCTGTGCCCAAACCGTCCGAGCCGCAGACGCCGGCCACATGTTCGCGTGCGCGTCAAGGTGGAGAACTCGACAAGGAAAATGAAATGCTGCTATCGTCACCCTCCTCGTCGCCCTTATCATCGCCCCCTGACTCAGACGCTCCTGATTCTGATGGAGAGACCCAGCCTATGCGACGATACGTGAGTGACGAGCTTCGTGCAGCTGCCAAAAAATTTGCCGAGGTCGATAAGTGGCAGATGGAGTTTGAAGAAGTCTCCGCATCGGAGATGCCAGGCAGTCCAACCCGTTGAAAGAATAATGTGTATTTTGATGTATAACGAAAATGGAAATTACCGGCGTTAGCCGCCTTGGCCGCATTCCAGCATCTCGGCTGTTGAGCCCCGCAGCAATGCAACAGTAAATTTACTGCGTTTGCCCCGCTACCTACTCCGCAGCTTTCTGCGCGGCTCTTTTCTTTTCCATCCTCATCTGCCCATCATGGCTTCAGTCGATTCCATTCTCGCTGCCAAGTATCCGGCCAAAGCCCACGCGCGCCGTGTCGCGGAGGCCCTAAAGGCGCACGGCGATGCTGGCGCTATTTACCTCGAGGCACAAAAGACCCGTCTGATCGAGGATAACGATGAGGCGATGCCCTTCAGGTACGTTGATGGTCCAATTGAGCCGGCGTATGCTGACTGAAGCTGTAGACAACGTCGTCCTTTTTTCTACCTCACTGGATGTCTTTTGGCCGATGCGTCGATGGCCTATGATATCAAAGCCGACCAGTTGACCTTGTTTGTTCCGCCGATCGACCCTGATTCCGTCATTTGGTCCGGTCTGCCTTTATCGGTGGAGGAAGCTGCGCAGCTATACGACGTTGACCAAGTACTGTACACCACCGACGTCAATGCCACTCTCGCCTCGATTGCCTCGGCTCAAGGTGGAACAACCGTGGCCTTTGCCATCGAGGATCAAGTTTCCAAAGACATCGAGTTTAAGGGCTTCGCCGAGGCTAAGCTGTCCGTCTTGAAGGACGTGATTGGGGATGCTCGCGTGGTCAAGGATGCCTATGAAGTAGCTCTTTTGAGAAAAGCAAATGACATTACTGCCAAGGCACACATTGCCGCCATCAGGGCTTCCAAGACGGCTACCAATGAGAGGGAGATGGAGGCAGCTTTCCTCGGCACCTGCGTCGCCAATAACTGTCGTGAGCAGTCTTATCACCCCATTTTTGCTGGTGGTGAAAATGGAGCTACCCTCCATTACGTCCGGAATGACGAGAGTCTGACGGACGCGGCAACACAGAAGCGAAAGGGCAACTTGTTGATAGATGCCGGGTGTGAATACCAGACATACTGCGCTGATGTCACGCGTGTCATTCCTCTTGCCGGAAAGTTCCCCACGGAGACCCGTCAGATCTATGAGATTGTCTTAGAGATGCAGAGAGAGTGCATTGCAGTGCTGAAAGAGGGTGTCCGGTGGGACGACGTGCACGCATTGGCGCACCGCATTGCCATCAAGGGCCTGTTGAAGCTCGGGATTCTGCGTGGCTCCGAAGACGAACTCTTTGAGAAGCGCGTCAGTGTGGCCTTTTTCCCGCATGGCCTGGGCCATTATCTGGGCATGGATACCCACGATACCGGTGGCTATCCCAACTACGATGACAAAGATAAAATGTTCCGGTATCTGCGTGTTCGGCGCAACCTGCCTGCGGGTGCCGTCATTACGGTCGAGCCCGGCGTAAGATACACACCCTGGACCCCAGACTAAATACGCAGCTAACGAGATGTTAGATTTACTTCTGCCGCTTCATCATCGATCCGGTCTTGAAGTCTTCGGAACTTGGCAAGTACATTGATGCCGATGTCCTGGAGCGGTACTGGAGCGTGGGAGGCGTGCGTATCGAGGATAACATTCATATCACCAAGGACGGTAGTGAGAACTTGACATCGGCCCCAAAGGCCATCGAGGAGGTGGAGAGCCTTGCTCAATAAGATGAGTAGATCTGTTGTACTTGTGGAGACAGAGTAAATGGATCTTGAGTTCGAACCGACCAACATAATCGGGCCGAGTCGCATTGCGCAGACTGTACAAGATGGTTTCGTCTCCTGTGATATTGGGATTCCTGAATCGAGATTAGATGCCCCTTCGGAGGCGTTTTCGAGCGCTACCTCTGCCACTCGATTCTACCTCGGACTGATCGGTCTTCTCCTTTTCCTTCCGATCCAGAACCATAGTCAATACGTCGAATGCAAACTCAGGTACCTCGAAACAGAGATTTTTCCACTCTTCCTCAACCTCATGCCGCAGATCATGACTGCGGGAGGCCCAGAATGACGCGATGGGTCTACGTATTGTGGTGTCGTTCTTAAGAGTGTGGGTGTAGACGTAGCGGGCGTAGGCCAGCTCGCCGCTGGGAGTGCCGTTGACTCGGTGGATTTTGGTGTGCGCCAGGCTTTTGAGCGCCGGCAAGCCGAATTTCTCCGCTAGTGTGTAAATACGCGCATGTTGTAGGAGCTGTTGGCCGCTTGGATCTCTTCCTTCTGACAGAGTCTCGGTTTGCGGTACGGTGTAATCGCGGGTGTACTGGAATTGCAAAAAGCATCCAAGAGCTTCAACGTTCTCATCCGGTAGTTCAATGCGCCGCTGGCCACATCTTTATTATATCTGAAAGGTTTCTCTGAGAATGCCAGAACTCACCGGGCCCGACGCGTCAAAAATTTTCACGAATGCCGCAAGGTAAGGCGATTCCATGATGAGATTTTGATGTGCCTTCAGAACGGTCTGTCCGACAACTATCTCCACCATTGGCGAAATGAGTAAATTAGGAAACTTGAGCTGGCGGTTCATCAAAGCAAGCGGTCCCATTGCAATACAATAGCTCTAGCGCCCTCGCCAAGGAGTGATGAGGAAAGCTAGTTAGGAGCGCTTACTCCATAAATTCGAAATCAGCATGCTTCTTTGCGGGAGTTGGAGGTTCGATCTCGGGTTAGAAAGGCATCTTCCGTTGTTCTACTTTGCTCTGATGGTGCCGGGCCAGAAGTCGTGTCAATCACCGCGTTCTGCATGCGCCTTATCTCGACCTCGAGGGGGAAATTGTTGATCTCTGCAATTGCATCTGGCTTGTCGGCAATCGAGACTTGGGCTTGCAGTTGATCCATGCTGGATCCATAGGGGAAGAGAATTCGGGGGAAGGGGTTGGAGGGTGAGGGGGCAAGATGCAGGTGCAGCTTTTAATTGTGGCTGATGGTCGCTTCGGAGAATGAGTCGCACAGAGTGTCTTGGTCTACTGATTACATGGTACATGGTATATCAGACTGCTTGGATGGGGATTCATAGTCAACTTTCTCTAGTCTTCCAATTCGAGTTCTAGTTCCTATTGTCACTTCCATCACAGTTTGCCCGATCCGGACCTGGTAACGTCATGTGTTTACATCCTTGCCACTGGAGGATCCGAAGCACCCGAGCTGCTAGAGCTATTCAAAGGCCGAGACATATTCTAGGACTCTAGTATTGGGACCCCCGATCTTCGATGATCGCATGTGGGCCATGGATCAGGACAAGCAGGTGGATCTACTGCAAGGGCAGCTTGCTCCGACCCCCTCCAGCTCCGAGACCGAGACAGGCGAAAGAAGAGTACCGATCAAGCTCCAGGAGACCGACCAAGTCGGACAATACCTACTCACCACCGAAGATGCCAACCTGCTGAAAGAAGTGCTCTGGCACAATGCGTACTTGGAGAGATCGGGAATGCCGGAGAAGCGTCGCTTTCGCTTTCGAGACTTGGAATTTACTCGGCAACTCAGCACCTTGGATCGCCAGAACCCCAAGTTCACGTCCTCACAGTTCCATGGCTTTTTTACCCTTTTCTGGTTGGGAGTGGCCTTGTTGTTGGTCAAGGTTGCGGCGAATAACTGGCGAATCTACGGGACCATCTGGGGCAAGACCGAGATCATCCGGCTAATGTTTAGAAAGGATGTGCTGGCCCTGGGGCTGACCGACTTGGCCCTTTGCTGGTCGACCATATTCTGTCTTGGACTCCAGCGAGTCATCCGGCGCGGAACCTTGCGCTGGAGTGGCCTTGGCTGGGTGATCCAGAATGTATAGACCCCAGCACCGTTTCCTCGGCTTTTGCGACGCCTGAGCTAACACGCGATAGATCTGGCAAACTGCATACCTTGCGGGCTTTATCTGGTGGACATATTATCGGGACTGGCCTTGGACACATACTGTGTTTATAGTCCTGCATTGCTTGACGATGTTGATGAAACAACATAGTTATTCATCTTATAATGGCTACTGTCAGTGACCACCCTCTTCGATTATCATCGTATCGCATCGCCTCGCCTCGCTAACGGAGACCCTGCCAGTATCCGAATTGTACATCAAGCGTGGTCTGTTGATGACAAGACTTCGGCAGCTAGAGAAACAACTCGACCACCATTCATCATCTACCGGGCATACCTCTGCAGTCCACACCGACCTCGATTCTGAGCTCACCCGTCTGAAACGGCAGGATGAGAATCAGCGCTCAGCGGCTATGAGAGACCTTGATGGGACTCGCGACACCGACCACCTCCTGTCGATTGCTGAAACCATCGAGCATGGCACACCTCTCGAGTTCTCACAGATGAGATCGCTCAAAGCGCTCTTGGAACGGGAAATTGAGCTGTTGTCAGAAGGACTCCGGGGTCAGTTCTCATCTTCCAACCATTACCCCTGCAATTTGACGCTGAGCAATTTCTGTGATTTCATTACCTTGCCCACACTGGTCTATGAACTTGAATATCCGCGGACAGAGAGAGTGAACTGGGCCTATGTTGCCGAAAAAACAGCTGCCACCTTCGGTACCATCGTGGTCATGATTGTCGTTTCGCAAAATTGGATATATCCGGTGGTGATGTCGACCGTGCGCATGAAAGAGGAGGGACTCACTGTACAGCAGAGGCTCCAGGAGTTTCCCTGGGTCTTAAGTGACTTGCTGTTCCCCTTCATGATGGAGTACTTACTAGCTTTTTATGTAATCTGGGAGTGCGTGGTGAGTTGCTCCCCATTCCTGCATGCTCACGACAGATGTCACTGACCGTTGGAACCCTCAGCTCAATGCTCTGGCCGAGATTACTCGATTTGCAGACCGTGGCTTCTATGCAGATTGGTGGAACTCGGTCTCCTGGGACCAGTTTGCTCGCGATTGGAATCGTCCGGTGCACAGTTTCCTGCTGCGACACGTCTACCACAGCTCTATCAGCTCCTTCAAATTGTCCCGGGTTTCTGCCAGCCTGATTACGTTCTTCCTATCGGCTTGTATTCATGAACTGATCATGCTGTGTATTTTCCGACGACTGCGAGGCTATCTGCTCTTCCTCCAAATGTCGCAGCTGCCGCTCGTCTCGTTGAGTCGAACGCGCCTTTTGCGTGGCCGTCGACTTATAGGGAACATCTGCTTTTGGCTTGGCATCTTTACGGGGCCGAGTCTACTTTGTAGTTTGTATTTGATCATATGACATCAATGGAAGGTACTCGATACTCATGTCTCGATCTTCTCACTCCTTCTGTAGATGAGAAGACACTTAGCCAGCCGCAATGCTCGTACCTTGAGAACTTCGTCGCTTATCTTGGCTATGTCGTCTTGGGGGCAGGAGCTGGGGACGGTCAATCACATTTTGCCGAGACGGGGTGACCCCACGTTGATCTCATCGTTCTTCCGTGACTACTCCCACACCCCGCGATACCCTTTTCTTTTTCTCATCTCGAATACCCACGATGGCATCCAATCCCCCGGCGGCCTGCTGCACTGTTGGTGTAAAGCATGAAGGCGAAGCCCAAGGCCAGTTTCAACAGGTTGGCGATGGTGTGGAATCGTCCCTGCTCCAATTCTGAAGTATGACGGCTAATCAGCACAGTGGAGGCATACATCTCGCTCCCGGCTGATCACTCCACTACACGCGCCATTCTGCTACTCACTGATGTGATCGGACACCGATTCATCAATGCCCAGCTGATTGCGGATCAACTGGCAGCAAATGGCTACTTCGTTGTTATGCCGGACTTGTTCCACGGTGATCCGGTACTGCTCAATCGCCCAGATGGGTTCGACTTGATGGCCTGGTTAAAAGGTCCGCCTGGACATCTGCCTGACCGTGTGGAGCCGGTGGTGCAAACTGTGTTCCAGGAAATGAAAGCTAGCCTGGGCTGTGAGCGAATCGGTGCAATTGGATATTGCTTTGGAGTAAGATCTTTCGTCTATATTACCACGTTCTTACGGGGCGGGAATCCTGTTAATTCTGTGGCTTTTTAGGCCAAGTATGCTGTCCGTATGCTCCAGCCCGGTGGTTGTGAAGTCGCCTATCTCGCCCACCCTAGCTTCGTGGAGAACGATGAGCTGGCAGCAATCAAGGGCCCTCTGTCTATTGCTGCAGCCGGTCAGTTTCCGCCCTCCTCGAACGTCTGCATCGGTCCCTAACACAGATACCCGAAAACATAGAGACTGACTCCATCTTCCCTGCCTCGAAACGCTACGAGTCCGAGGAGATTTTGGCCAAGACGGGCCAGCCGTATCAGATCAACCTGTTCAGTGGCGTGCAGCATGGGTTTGCCGTCCGAGCTGATGTCTCCAAGCCGATCAGTCGATTCGCCAAAGAGTCGGCCTTTTCCCAGGCGGTGGCGTGGTTCAACCAGTACATATAGGCTACATCGGTCTTTATGGCAATCCTTCCAGCGGGTATTCTTGGAGATATTCGCATTTTGGACTAGATACACTTCCTTCGTTTTCCATGTTCCAAAGCAGAATGCACATGCATCGACAATACAGGAGGCACGAACTAACATATTCGCAAAAGACTGCAGCCAAAGCCCTGTGGACAGTACTAGTAGCTGCATGGTCAGTAAAATACCAGTAGAATCGCAAATATATGTAAAAGCGTAGTCGAAGACGTGGGTCATTGTCACATCTTCTCGTGCGTGGCCATGAGGGAGCCTGCAAGCATGGTGAGTGGAGGGACATGTGAAAGTTGACCAGGTGAACGTACCGATGAAGGTGGTGACCAGGCGAGAGCGCACTTGGCAGATATCCTCGGGCACCAGCCAGATAGTGGCACCCATCTTTCTGGCAATACTGATGCTCAGCTTGGCGTTGGCATATGCCTCCTCGTCTGAGCGGCCAGGGGTGACCAAATCATAGTCTACGTAGCTGCTCTTCATGCCATTGAGCACATCCAGGAGGAACAGGCCAGTTCCAATGGATGGGTCCTTGAAGCTCCGGATTGTAGAGGACTGACCGCCACTCTTGGACATGTCATTCGCCCATCGAATCATCTCCGCATCAGTGATCTCGCGCTTACCCAGTCGCTGAGCGAGAGCAGACAAAGTTCTGGTGATATCCCGGCGCATCAGTTGCCACACCAGGCCGAGTGTCAGGGTCCGCTGACCGTCGGTGATATCGGCACCCTGCACTCCAACCAGAGAAAATCCGTGGTGCTTTCCAAGCTCGATGGAGTAGTTTGTGTTCTCCACTGCCTTGAATCGCATCAGCTCGGCACCCGAAGCTGGACGTTTGTTAACGTGTCTCCAGTTGACGCTGCCCGGAATAACCTTATCGTAGGCCTGTAACAAAATATTTCCATCGCGCAGGTCGTCAAACAGCGAGTTGACCGCAGGCTGCACATCCAGCGAGTTGAGCCAGAGAGTAAAGACTCTTGCCTCGCGCTCACCTTCGGCGTCAAAGTCCTCAACCTCGAGTTTCTCCTCTTCGGTGATAGGATCAAGTCCCGGGTGAGTATTGAACAAATTGGCGACAAAGGCAAGGTTGAGCTTCGGGTTTCCAGCGACCAGGGAGGTAGGGGTCAAGAATTTGCGGCAGTCCAGCTTCTCTGCGTTGGTGAGAACCTCCTCCGCGCGCTGGAGCAAGTCTGTAGTCTGGAGAGGTCCACGGGAGCAGACATCAGGTGCCAGCTGGTTCAAAAGGACTGTGTAGTTTTCACCATCCTTTACATCTGTGGAGAAGTTGGTCACCCTGAGATGGAAATATTAGCCACGAAATTCCTGGTGCAAGGCCTATGATAGTCACTGGGGTGGAGCGGGGAGGGGTTGTCGGGGGAATTTACCGTCTATCCCATTTCGCGTTCTTGAGGTGGTAGTTGAACCAACGCAGCAGAATTTGCTCCGGGGGCAAGCGCAGGAACTGCTCCAGAGTCTCGTCTTCTTCCAAGAGTCGATAAAGCTCGGGATGCAGCTTGATATCAATCTTGCCTAGCAGACCACGACGAATGATCTGCCAGATCAGGCCGAGGATGAGGTGCTCGCGAACCTCGATAATGTCACCACTTCCAATGTTGACGACGGAGCAGCCAATGCCCTTGGCCGAGTTAATGACGATGTTATTATTTTCGGTCATGTGGAAAGCATTCAGCTGTTTAATCTTCTTCCCGGGTTTGTTGAGAACACGTTCATCGATAGTATCCGGCACACTATCGTTGATCAACTTGGCGAGGACCAGACCGTCCTTGCACTTGTCGAACATCTCGAACGTGTCGGTGGGGAAGGGCAAGAGGTTTCCAATGTCCGGATCGCCGGCCAGAACGGCATTGATATGTCTCGTGAATTCGGTTCGCTCATCTTCGTTGATCGTGTGCGTAACATTCGCGGATGATCCTTGGACGTGAATCTTGCCTCCAACGCTACCCTTGGATACATGCCGAGATCCGCCAGCTTGGGCTCCGGCTCCAGCTTGGGCTCCTTGGATCACAGCTGCGGGGCTGGAGCCACCCTGGGCACCCGGAGCAGGTCCTGACCGAAGTCGCGACACCAGCTGCCACGCATTAGCGTTATTTCAAGTGGCGATGTTGGAGGAAGTGGTGGGTGGGGGGGGGATCGGGAGAGAGATGACCACCTACATCGATATAGTCCTCGAGCTCGACACGCCGGGAGCTGTCGAGGTCCACACCCTTCAAAGTCTGCCGTACGACATCATACGGCTGTCGCTCTGACTGTTGAGTCGCTTTGATCACGGATGCTTCATCGAGGTAGCCACGATCATCCACATCAAGTTTCAGGAATGCATCCTGGAGAGCAAAAATCTCGCCCTGGTCCAGCTGCGGAAATCGCCTAACAGGAATGGACAGCCATGGTCAGTTCGTGCCATTGAAGGTTTGGCGACTAGGGGGGAGGGAGCGTCTCCGTAGACCACTCACTTCTGCAGCTTGAGAGCGTTCATCTCGGGATGGAGGGGGCGGGGGATGGAGGCGCAGAGCAGATTCGAGCCTTTGCAAGGGGAGTGAAGATCGGGAAGGAGGGGGTAGGAAGTTCCCCTTTAGATACAACTGAAGAATTCGAGCAACCGTGGAATTGGGCGCAAGAGTGCTGGGCAGTGCACAGATGAAGAGGCAACCGCGTATACACAAGAGGTGGGGGGCTCCACGAGCCACAGTGTATTGCGCTCCCGTAAAGGATCTGTTTTTTACCGTCCGGGTACTTCTCGGGTACTTCTCCCAGCACGTGTGCGCGCGGGTCCATAAAGTACACAGCTGGTTCCGCCCAGGCAATTCCGTTACGAGCCGCTTACAGGCACTGTCTTTGGATGACGTCGCTACAGTCAAATCATGTCCCTCTTTCGAATCTTGGTCTATACACGAATATGGCAGCATGCTTCGTCTTTATTCTTCTATCGTGCTTCACTCATTCTTTGACCGTCCTTTTCGCTCATCTACATGATTTCCTCATACCCGGTCCCGTGACGATGTCGAACGTGTACCGGTGTTGGACACTCTTTCATTCACCTGGCAACACTGGATCCTGGGAAGACGCGCAACCGTTCTTGCACTGTCGAACTCGTACCCGTTGCTCTGGACCGTCAATTAAGACTAGGAATTTTGAATATCTGAATGGATCTCAACCTCGTGTGGGCCGTGGCAAGACGTTGCGTGGGTCAGGCGTGTGGGTATATATTGCGTTGCTGATTAGAGAAAAGGATCCAGCAAAAGCAGACTCGGGAGCTCCGAAACATGCGAATTTGATGAATGCTTGCTCACACGCCGTGGTGAATGTACCGCCATAGTATATAGTATAATAATGACACGTATCTATAACCTGACCGGACCAGAGACTTTGTCCTGTAGTATATTCACGGTAAATCGAAGCTCTAGAACGTAAGCGGGATTACATCATGCGGGACCAAAGCAATGGCACTGGACACTTGGAGTACACTTGGCCTTGGCCACGGCCCTTGCTATTCCTCTGCTCACCACGTTCACAGAACGTTGACTGAATTCACTCTGACTCAATTAATCTTTGTCCGCTCGACCAGATTTAGGGCGTGCCCCTCGTCCATGGCCGCCGCCGACCAGAAATCGTTCTTTGGGACATTTTCCCCGTGGAGTACACCGAGAAGTTCGACCCCTCAGCCCGATCGTTCACTAGGATCCGATGTCTTGCACCGTTCTCAAGGAGAAGATCACACTGTGACCCACAGGCACAGGCTGAGCCAGCGACACTACCCTTCCGACTGCCCTCCGCTGAAAGTGAGATGGTTCTACGCCGTCGATTCCCCGAAACGAAAGCCTGTCTTGATCGATCAAAAAAAGCCGGACCAGAAGCCACCTCCACCGCCGAAGAAGTTTGTTCCGTTCTCTATAAAGGATTCGCAGGCTATTGAAGCAACCTTCCTGAGATTATCGGACGTCGAAGACGCCCCGGGACATAGCCCAAGGCAGGAGTCAGCCCAACAAGTGCCAACCAAGGTTCCCGTGAACGAAGACTATCTGTTTGATGTGGATATCGAACAGCGAGAGCTCGGCCCGGCTTATTGGATAGGCCCTGTCTATGAAGTTCGTCGGGGAACCTGGTTTTTCCAGGACGGGTCTGGCTTGAGGCCATGCGAAGAGAACTTGGCGACTCAGCTAGAGGAAGGATATCTCAAGTTACGACCATGGAGGACGGGTGCGCCCGAGACTAGGCATTCCGAACTGTCTACATTTGACGAGCAAGATTGTCAACACAATCTCCAGGGACCACAAGATCCAGGCCCAGCCAAGTCGCATGCCCAGCCCCAGAGTGGGAATGGATCGGCTGCACCCCCAACGGAACCCCAGCAGTACCGACTCTTTGGGGCCTACATGAATAGAATCGTTGCTTACCAAGATGCTTCCACAGCCTGGCTCACCACCGATGACTTTATGTCGCGGGTCAGTACCACTGTATATCAGAAACTAGGCGGCGTCCCGGGCACCAAAGTAGTTCGTGGGCTGGCTGAACCTAAGCGTGCAAAGGAGACCTCCGACTCGAAAGAGCCAGAACGAAAGCTCGCTGAGACATTACCAAGCGTCATCGGCACTGAACCCCACGCTGAGACCAAAAGGTCGAACGAGTCACTTTCGGTGGATGCATCTGCAGCTGAAATCACGACTGGTTTAGAAAGTACAGAGAAACGGCCAAAGTCGACACTAGAGCGCCAAATGTCTTCGCTTGCAGGAGAACTGCAAAATCCGGCTGAGCTGGAGGAGCAAGCCCGTAGACAGGAAGAGCAGGAGATGAAAGAATTGAGAGAAGACGACAATGAAGATCGAGAGCGAGAGGTTGATCATCTGATACTGGTGACTCATGGCATCGGTCAACGGCTTGGATTGCGATTGGAGAGTATCAACTTTATCCACGACGTGAACGTGCTGCGGAAGACACTGAAGGGAGTCTACAAGGCCTCCCCAGACCTTCAAGCCCTCAATTCCGCTTTCGCGGACAGTAATGGTAACTGCCGGGTTCAGGTACTACCTGTGTAAGTGGAGACGCCAACGGGCTGTTCGAGAGAAAGAACTGACACTCCCATACAGATGTTGGCGCCATCTTCTGGATTTTCCGTACCGTGGGGTTCGGCAAAACCGTAAAGAGCTTGATTTGACTGATGCTGATGCCCTTGAGGACGATGCGTATCCCAGTCTAGCGGATATCACACTAGAAAGTGTCCCTGCCGTTCGAAATCTTATCTCTGACCTGGCGATGGACGTTCTTTTGTACCAGAGCGGCTATTGTGAACATATTTCCAATATTGTGAAGCAAGAGTGCAACCGAATTCTCCAACTCTACAAAACGCGCAATCCGTCTTTCCAGGGGACTGTTAGCCTCTGCGGCCATTCCCTCGGCAGCGCAATTTTATTTGACATTCTATGTCACCAGCCTACTGAACCCGACGCCGCGAAGCAGGGAAGCCAGCCTGCGGCTCAGGAGAGCGACGACATTGCGGAACAGCGAAATCCCGGTCGAAGTGCACTGAACTTCGAGTGTGAAGAATTTTTCTGCTTAGGATCCCCCATTGCTCTCTTTCAAATGCTGAAAGGGAAGACTATCGCTGGATATTCTGCTGTGCGTGCGAGAAATCCCAACAGCACTCTTGGGGTCGATATTGAACCTACCGTACTTGGTTCCCTAGGGGCTTCCAAAAGAGACTTGCGTAACAGCGCCAGGGGTGAGCTAGGTGACAACTCAGCCATCATATCAGCCCCAAAATGCCGCGACATTTACAACATATTTCATCCCTCGGACCCGGTAAGTTACCGACTGGAGCCTCTCATCTCTCCTGCAATGGCAAGCCTGAAGCCCCAACCCTTGCCTTCAGTCAAGAGAAGCCTGTGGGCGGCTTCAGGACAGAGCCTCTCCATCCTCGGTACTCGCATGGGCCAGAGTGTGGGTTCTTTGTGGAGTAATTTTACATCCGGTGTGGCGAGCAGTTTGCTCAACCGCAGCTTGGGCTTGAATGCTGAAGATGTCCCATCAGTCCCTGGCTCCGGGGGGAGATCAACAGATGCATTCCATGGGCATAGTCGCGCTCAGTCCGGCTCACCTCAAGATGCACAGCGGGACTCCGAGGATCAATTCCCTATCCTCATTGACCCCGATATCGAGACACTTTACGATGGGTTCCAAAGGAGCAGAAGTGTCCACCGGAAAGATCGTGCTCGGTCCTCGGAGGCTGAGCCAGATATGGAGGCCGAAGACCAGGAGCGGAAATTGAAATTTGAAGACGCCAAGGTGCGTTCCCTCAACTCCAACGGTCGTGTTGACTACAGCATACAGGAGTAAGTAATTTTTAGACCTCTCGATATTTGTCAATTACTGATGCAGTGGAACTCGCAGAGGAGCCTTCGATATCTCGCTGATAGCCAGTATCGCCAGTCACCTTACTTACTGGGGGGACGAAGACGTCAATCATTTCATGCTCTCTCAGATGCTCTCGAGGAAGTCAAGGCATCGAAATAAGCGAATGCCTAGAAGCCCCAAATAGACAGTATTGATTGCTGGAGAACTAAGCCCCCAGAGAAAAGGAAACGATTTTCTCTGCGGATGTTGATAGAGTCTGAGTAGGCGACTAGACAGTCCATTAATCGTTGCCCTTTACGTCAAATTAAGGAGGCATCCCTAGACCTGGTCATTTATTCAATATTTCTGGAAACCTCTTTTAATCTTTACCGCAAAATTTGGGCCTGAAGCTTCACCTGGCTCTGCTTTAGTCAGCGGCAGTCTTTGCCTCTTGCGGACTAGCTCTCGGCTATGAAAACGACCACTTTTCCCCTCCCGCAAAGTTCATTCCTTTTTCCTTGCCTCCCACTTCGGTTCTCCAATCTTCTCCCTTTCAAAATGAATGATGAACTCCGACAGGTGTTGACAGTGTGGGAACGCACTCGCCCCAACAGCCCTATCTATGAGTTTCTTCTGAGTGAGGTAGAGATTTATGATGCCGAAAAGGGCGTCGTCCGGGCTCGACTACGAGTAGGCCCTCGCCAACTCAACTCCAAGGGCAGCTTACACGGTGCTTTTTCTGCTTCCGTGACGGATTGGGCTGGAGGAATGGCCATTGCCTCTCACGGATTGGACTCCACGGGAGTTAGCACGGATATTCACGTCAACTTCCTGTCTGGGGCCAAAGATGGCGACTGGATTGAGATCGAAGGTCGGGCCAACAAGGTCGGCAAGTCACTCGCATTTACCACAGTGACGATCTCTAAAAGGACAGACTCTGGGTTGACCCTTGTCGCCCAGGGATCTCACACCAAATACGTACGGACACGATGAGTACGGCCCTCGATGTGATGTTCGCGAGGTTCCTGCAGCATTGATTCCGTGCCAGTAGACATAGACCACGATCCCGCAATCTTCTTTGCATCTGGCATGACTTGCATTCCTCTTTGAATGACCGGATTCACTCGGATAGCGGAGAGCAACTCCATTCTGTTTAGCTTTAGATGCCTGGCCGCCCTATGGCAGCGGGGCAATTATGAATGGCTACATATATACAATTTTCTCATCAATACTATTTCACATCGGATCATTTGAACAGGTCAAGCCACATAGAGACGATCCAAGTAAGTAAATTGGTTCACATACTCCGCCAAAATCATGTGAAGAGCTCTATGCGGAAAAGTTCCCGCACTGACCACCTCCATTCGACGATCTCCTGGCCTCTCCTTCTCTTTGAATAAAGTCATGGATCTGAGAACTACCACCTCGATCTTCTCTAATGAGCTCTTGTAATGGATACACCCAGCGATGACGTGGACGCGCTCACCGAGGCCAAGATCGCGCCTTTGGGCTGGACGACCCCTTCGAATCAAATGCGAGCCGATTCGATGACCGAACAACCTCTCTCGACAGGGGGACTACTGCAAGAAGCGATAGAATTTGCCCTCGAGTTTCTCTCGACCTCGAGCAACGACAAGCTAGCGGCCGTGTTCGCCCTCCTCACCTTCGTGACCTACATCGTACTCGGACGAGTCGGCCTTCTGTTGATTGGTGTTGCCCTTGGAATCATGTTACATGCATCGTGGGAAGGGACCCACAGCCATGGGAAAGAAGGATCACATATGCCCAGAAAAAGAAAAGAATTGGCCCTCGAGGTTTGCAAAAGGCTCTTAGATTGGCCCAGCCGCGTCAGTTCCGCCGAGCTTGAGACTCAGAACAAGGACAATAGCAACCCTGTCACCTCACCGGAAGACTTGTCTGCGGTGGACCTCGACTTTGAGACCTTTCGGCCAGCAACTGCTGCGGCGTTGAGGTTGCTCACAGACGCTGTCATTAGGGACTACGTAAAGTAAAGACACACTTATCCCCTCCTTTACATGTCCGGACCCAGCTGACGAAAGTCTCAAGGTATTGGTACGAGCCAATTTTACCCAAGGAATCAGTTTTTCCAGGTTCCTGTCGGAGGACTCTAACCTACTTCATGACCACTCTCTCATCTCATCTTTCACGGAAACGAACAGAGGATACCTTCTTGCAGTTCCTCACCAATTCTTCATCCATTATAATTGTGTTTTTGAACGAACTCGCTGCTGCATTTGCCGCCGGATCTCCCGCCACTGAAGCCCAGGAAATTGTTGATCAATACCTCAAGAATGCCCCAGACAGCAGCCTCGCGAACGTTTTGTCAGAGGAACAGCAACGCAAAAAGCTCAATATGATCGCAGATGATATTTTGTCCAGCTTCCTCGATGCAAAAGCCTATGGCTGTTCCCCTGTGAGGGATTTCCTCCGCGAGATCTTCTCAGGAGTCATCTTGGAGTCGACTGTGATGAGCCTTTCCCGCCCCGAATTCATCAATGAGTGGATCATCTTTCTCCTACAGGATGGCGAATCTGAAATCATGCACGCAATCGATGCTGGCGTCGAGGGGGCACGTAGACAGGGCGTTTCTACCCCAAAGGTCTCAGAGGAGATGAAGAGTGGGCTACCAGACCCGAAGAATGACGAAATCGCTCCTCAAAATATCGATCAACACTCCAACCACACTGATAAGGCAACAGAAGAGGCCCTCCTAGAAGCAAAACGGCTGAGCGCTATGATTGCATCTCAGGACGTACAGGGATCTTGTCAACAATTCGCCGAAATTTCTCAATCCCCAGAGGCGCGTCAATTGACTGATGAGACAAAGAGGTCATCGACGCAGCCTACGAAATCCACCAAACAACCGGAAATCTCAGCCCCGGCGGGCATGATGGAGAATCAACTGCTAAACACCGACTCGAAAAGCCCATCATCAAGTCCAACGTCAGAAGACGCGGCCCCCTCTTTGGCCCTTCACGGTGCTTTAGTCATGGTGGATGACGATGGTGCCCAGAATGAGAAAGGAACCATTAAATCACGACCTACGTGGGATTATCTCTTGCAGGTCGAACCACCGTCTACTCGCTCCACCGGGTGGATGCTCTTTCGAAAGTACTCGGACTTCCAATCTCTCCATGAAATGCTAGAGACGGTGTCACGTTTGAACCAAATAACGAGCTTCTCTGGACAATTTCCAACCTTGCCCGCCTGGAAAGGCCAAACCCGAAAGGCGCTTGCGCGAGACCTGGAGCAATATCTACAGCATGCCTTGAAGCATGAACTCCTTGCGGAAACAGACCGAATGCGGCGATTTTTAGAGAAGGACGCGGGAACCAGTGAGGTGCCCTCTGTCAAACCGGGATTCTCTTTCCCGAGCCAGAGCGCATTCGAAAACATGGGCAAAGGGGTCCTAGGAGCACTCACAAATGCCCCTAAAGGTGTGGCCGGAGGTAGCAAGGCGGTCTTCGACGGTGTGACCGGGGTCTTTGGAGGTGTTGGACATAGCAGAAAGCCAACAAATAGCGACCGACTGTCCCATCATCAAAAAACGCTGTCACAATCAGAACGGGAACTTCCAAGCAACTCTAGCTCCACGGGCGACTCGAGTCGCATCGATTCTTCTCCAGCGGAACACAGGCTGGAAGATCACTCAATCTCGTCTCGGACTAGCGAAGAAGAGCGCTCGGCCCGGGTCTCATCGCCAACGATTTCCTCACAAGGCATGACAACGGAGGAAAGTTCGAAGGCACTATCTGCGAGTGGTCCTGGCAATAGTAAGAATCAGATTGTGAGTGAGCAGGATGCATGGACCTCAGAGTCGACACCAGCGCAGCCTGAGGACCAGAAATCGTTTGAGTCGATCGGCCACGTTGAAGCAGTTGAGGTCAAAGATGACTCGGCCTTGGCATTATTGAAGCCAGCGGACGAGACCAAGTTGACAAAGGGAACAGGCTCTGGCTCACAAGGCGTGCGCCGACAACGGCAACCTATCACCGCGGATGAGACTCAAATCGCAGTCGAGCTGATTTTTGCCGTGATCAACGAACTCTATACTCTTTCATCTGCATGGAATATTCGTCGGACCTTACTAAATGCCGCCAAAACGTATATTCTTCGTCCTGGAAGTCCCACTCTCGAGACCATCCGGGAGTTGCTGCAAAATTCTATGATCGAAAGCCACACCTCGGATGATGCAGTTGGAGAATATCTAAGGAAGCTGCGAGAGAATGCTCTGCCAACAGAGGATGAGTTAAGGGCCTGGCCTCCCGCGCCAAGCGAACAGGAAAAGGCGCAGCTGCGCGACAAAGCACGACGGCTGTTCATTCAGAGAGGAATTCCCCAGGCGCTGACAAGTGTCATGGGTGCAGCGGCCAGCCGGGAGGCGCTCGAGAAGATCTTTGACAGCCTACAGGTGCAAAAGGTTGCACGAGGATTCATATTTTCCGTGCTTCTTCAGGGTTTACGGGTTTTGTCACTGTGATCATTCGAAAATGAACATGTCGCTTGAGTTGGTTTGCGATGAAATGTGAGAAAGCAATGACGTAGTAGACGAGACCTCTCTAATCACCACGTGACACAACGCGTCTCTCTCTCCCCGCGTCTCGCGTCTTCCTCACCTGTTAATCTACTCTACCAATAGAGAATTCCCTCAATCCGGTATGACATCCCGAAAACGCTCTTCGGAATCTCAGGTGCTTGGTGAAGATGTTGGCGTTCATTTGAAGAGATCCAAGGTCGGCACCGGCGAGACGACGAGCAAAGTGGATACCAATGGAGATCGTTACTGGGAAATCTCCAAAATGCGCCGCGTGACCATTTCATCTTTCTGCGGCAAGAAGATGGTCAATGTGCGGGAATATTATGAAAAGGACGGTCAGGAACTTCCCGGCAAAAAGGTGAGCGGGAATTTGTTTCGTTCACCCAAGTTTTGGCGTGATTGTAATTGCCATGGCATTCTACTAATTCGACATCTCCTTTAGGGAATATCCATGCCGATAGATCAGTTCTCTGCTTTGATCAAGCTCCTCCCGGACATTGAACAGGCCCTGAATCAACAGGGCGAGTCTTTACCTCGGCCAATATACTACGATAGCGCAGACCAGCCGGGTAACGGTAACGACGAGCCGGAAAGGACGGCCAGTCCGTCGAAACAAAATATTGAGGCCACGAGTGATGAGGAGAGTGAAGCATGAATTTGATGTATTTGGCAACTGGCGGAGCGGGATGCTTTGTATAGCATGTCATATCCTCACAACCCGTTCTGAGGCTAATGTCCACACCACAATTTAGTTCTTGAGCGTGATCCGAAGTAGCCCTAGTAACATGAGTTCTTATTCACAATTACATCAAAAGCTGAGCCATATTTTGATAGTAATGATAAAGCTGGCCTTGCTTGCGGTCAAGGCTGTTGGTTTGGATACATTGAAAGAGCAGCCCAACAAGATCATTCGCGAAGGGTAGCAGAGGGTGTCTCCAACGATCATCCCTTGGAGAACATGGAGAAGGGGTTGAGAAAGACTATCAGAATCAAGTGGTGGGGATGGCGCGCTCATAATGCCGCCTTGGTCCAGCTATAGAAAAGCTGCCTATCTACATGCTTGCTTCTTGAGTCGCTGCGTGAGTGGCAATAGAGCCACCGCGCCAACTGTGACACGCGTCCTGCACGCGCGAAAACTGTGGGTGATCCCCAACTCGCCCCCATCCCCCGCCACCAGGTGTTCGAATGATGATCCTCTCACCCGATCTCATTTGGGCAGAATTTTTTCCCCCTAGACTGATACATCTTTCCACCCAGACCCCATGGGCATCCTGCGCGCGGCGGATCCAAAGGTTCTGGCCGCATTGAGCGTCCTCGCCCCCATTCAAGCCATAGGGATGATAGATACGACGTTCGGAAAGAATCGAAACCTGCACTGGAGTGCGGAATTCTATATCCCGGACAACCCCGTCTCCACCGCGGTGCCGTCCAGCACCGCCGGAGTTAGTTCGAATGCTGAATTCCCGAAGCAAGACCGGGTATCGTCTCTCAAACACCTCGGCGTCGGTGATACGGGTGTTAGTCATGTGAGTGTGCACCCCCGAGGTGCCTTCCCAGTCCGGTCCTGCACCGCTTCCGCCCGCGATCGTCTCGTAGTATCCAAAGCCTTTCTTCTCGACCTCACCTTGCATGTTACCACCAAACCCGAATGTCAAATTGTTCGTATCGCCCTGGGAGGCAGCGCAGGCCTGGAAGCATTTCAATATCACATCGGTAAGGCGTTGACTCTGCCAATTTGGGGAGTCAATATCAGTGATCTAGGTGAGGGAAACGGTCGAAGGAGATCATCTCACCGTCAAAACATTGCCTCCAACCACCGCTGCGGATTCGGAAGGAGAAAGAAGACTTCCAGACGGGATTTTGACCTTGATGGGCTTCAGGCAACCTTGGTTCAGCGGGATGTCTGCAGAGATGAGACACCGTAGACAGTATATGATCGCAGAGTACGTGACAGCCTCGGGAGCATTGATGTTGCCTAGGATTCACCGTTAGAATAGATCCGACCCAGTACTCGATCCCCGTCTGGAACCCAACCGTAGACCTCCGGGCCCGTCCCGTCAAAGTCGAAGACTGCCTCACCCTTCTCGGCGTCAATGGAAATCTTCAGTTGGATGGGGGTCCCATCATCCATATAATCCACGGCGGCCAAGTTACGACCCGCAAATTTTGCGCTGATCTCTTTCAGCAAACTACGCACACTGAGCTCGGCATTGATTTGAATTTGCCGCATGTAGAACAGAACCACCTGCTCACCGTATTCCTCGATCAAGGAGCTAATTAACTTGATACCTTTCTTATTGGCGGCAATCTGGGCTTTGAGATCGTTCAGATTATCAGCGAGACAGCGACTTCCACTGCAATCGGGATATTGGGCCGGCTCGGTGTAGAGCAGCTCCGTGATACGTTGCTCGTTGAATTTGCCTTCCGATACCAATTTCTCGCTCTTGATCGCGGCCCCCTCCTGGTAGAGCTCCTTTGAATGAGGAGGCATGGAGCCGGGTAAAATACCGCCAATATCGGCTGGGGAATCGTCAGAGCAAATGGCTATCTCCAAAACCGAGTAACCTACCGTGATGTGCCCGAGAGGCCACATAAAAGATGATCTTTCCCTGGCTGAAGGCAGGCTCAAGGACTGTGATGTCGGGCAAATGAGTACCTCCGAATTCGGGGTGATTGGAGACGATGACATCGCCAGGCTGCAATTTGCCTTGCCAGATCTGGGCCTGCATTCGGACACACGTCGACATACTGCCCAAGTGGACTGGCAAATGAGGGGCGTTGGCGACAAGGCCACCTTGCGCATCGAAAAGTGCACACGAGTAGTCAAGACGCTCCTTGACATTGGTGCTTACACTGGTTTTCTGGAGTGCACGCCCCATCTGTTCGGCAATGGCCATGAATCGATGGGCAAAAACACTCAAGAGAATAGGGTCTACCACGTCCGTGCTGATCCGAGGAAGTTTGGCATCCGAATCGCCGACCTTGATCGCGACATGAGTCTTCGTGAGAAGAGCCGAGGCTCCCGGAGTTATCACAATGGTTTGGGTGGCATCGGCAATGATGGCTGGTCCCTTCACTCGATCGTTAACCTGCAGATCATCGAGTTTGTAGATAGGTGTGTTCTGCCGGCCTCCTTCAAAGTACGCCTGAGCAATTCGATACTCGCGACCTATGACATCCTTTGGTTTCGATTCTTGCAGCTGTTGGTCAATGGTCTTCTCGAATGTCTTGAAGCTCTTTCCGATCCCCCTGACGCGCACATCATCCACAATGATGTCGCGGTCTGGAAGAGTAAAGCCGAACTCCTGCTGATGCTGTCGAATAAATGCTTTGCCAAAGGCCCATTCGTCCCCTTCAAAGGAGCATTCAGCTTCTTCCTTGCTGGGCTTCAGAATCATGAGAGCAGATTCCGTGCCGCGGTATCGCATGTTCAAGTACTCCTCGAAGAGGATCGACTCATCGTCGAAGTCTTGCTCATGCAATCGTCTCGTCGATTTTTGCTTCAGTTGGTCCATCTTCTTCGCGAGCTCCTGGCGCACTTTTTGACCATCACCCCATGTCTTTGATTCTGGCTCCTGGTTTTCATCAACCACGTCGGCCAGAGCCATTCCATAGGCAGAAAGCACCGATGAATATCGATGAATCAGAATTTGTCGAATACCCAGATTCTCTGCGATGGCTACGGCATGCTGCCCACCTGCACCTCCAAACGTAGCCAGCCTATGCTTTGAAGTGTCATGGCCCTTCGCTTCGGTTAAAGACCGAATTGGTCGAGTCATTGTCTCGTTGGCGACCTTGATGAAGCCGAAAGCCACCTCATCTGGGGTCATCTGCTTATTTTGTCCACCTTTAGCTAGATCTTCATTGACCTCATGTGTCAATTGCTCGAATAGCCTTCGGCTCATCCGTTCATCCAATCCCTGATCCTCATTCGGACCGAAGATATGAGGAAAGAAATCGGGAATCAGTCTACCGAGAAAGAGATTAGCGTCTGTCACGGTGAGAGGGCCACTTTTTCGATAGCAAGCAGGTCCGGGGTGTGCACCAGCGGAGTCTGGACCCACAACGAAAAGGCCTTTGCGGTAGAAGAGTTGGGAACCACCGCCAGCTGCTACGGTGTTGATATCTAGCTGCGGTGACTGGATCGTGACTCCGGCCGTGGTGGTCTCGAAAACATGTTCGTAACGGCCGGAGCCGTATCTGCTGACATCTGTGCTTGTTCCACCCATGTCAAATCCAATAATGGGGATTTGGAACACAGGATCGTATGAAGTCAGGGCATAGCCAACTACCCCGCCAGCAGGACCGGATAGGATTGCTCGCAGACCCGAGAATGAGTCTACATCAACCAGGCCTCCATCCGATTGCATAAATTCACAGCGGGCGCCCTGGGCACCTTCCTGTTGCTTGACACTCGCGCTTCCAAGGCCGCCCTTAAACCCTGCTTGGAAGCCAGAGATGTATTTTTTGATCGTGGGGGTCAAATACGCATCAGCACAGGCCGAAGTTGCTCGAGGTACAAGCTTGATCATTGGCATTAGCTGGTGACTTAGGCTGATGTGGTGGAAGCCGATTTCAGTTGCAACTCGTCCAATCAACGCCTCATGGTCTGGAAAGGTATAGCTGTGCATGAGGCATACGGCGATGCTTCGAATCCCCCTTTGAAAGACTTCCTGTAGCTGCGATCTCACCAGACTCTCGGATGGCCGTTTCAAAATACGTACCGCCTCTGAAGAAAGACCTCGGACAATTTCAGCATCCGGGGTCTGCACATCCATGACCTCCGTAAGGTGGCATTGCGGATCCTCCGCATAATCCTCCAACGTAACTCGTTCATCTACCTCTACTATTTCCTCATACAGTACGTCGGGACGCTTGATGGCCAGATCGAAGATCCGGGGTCGCGATTGATTCCCAATTTGAAGGCAGTCACGGAAGCCCTTGCTGACCACGAGCACAGTCTTCTCTCCTTTACGCTCAAGCAGGGCGTTTGTGGCAATCGTAGTGCCCATGCGGATGCTCTGGATCAACGATGTATCGATAGTGTCACCCCTTGGAATTTCGCGTCCTGTGAATCTTGAGAGAATTCTCCGAATGCCTTCAAGAGGGGCATCATCGTAGTGAGAAGGGTCTTCAGAAAGCAGCTTGATAACAATGTCTTCTTCTAGTCGGCCGGTTCCGGGGTTTCCTACACAATCGGTGAAGGTGCCGCCCCTCTAGAGTTACCTGTCAGCGCAACAAAACGGTTGGATAGGGAATTGGATTTTTTTCTCCTACATCGATGGCGATTCTGATTCCCCTCTCGTTAGATGGCCCCATCGTGCTTTGGTGGCCATTCCGAGTCTGAACAAAGGGAATGGGTCGATAGAACGGGCGTCAGTTCCCCACAGGGTTCCTCTACGTCATCTGGGCCGAGAGAGAACATTATTGAAGCATGGGCAAAACTAATCATATTCGAATCAAAACATACGCTAGGGGCGTCCGAGAATTGAGGGCGGTGCCTGTGTTAGCCTACGAACATCCCATAGTCAAATGTCCGTTGCATCGTCAATGCTAATACCTCTGGGCCGGCTTGTCAACCTTCAGCCCTTGAGGCTGTGGCGCTCCAATGTCGGCAAATGAACCAAGGGGCATACGACTCTACGAAATCATTCGATAAAGGACTCAGAATCCTCGGAGTTCCGACCGGTCGTACAGGGCGAAGGTGGAGGATGGAGGGTGGAGGTGCAGGGTGCAGGATGCAGGGCATGGGAAAGTGGAATCGCTCTCATATTAAATCTGCGAATAAGACGGTAGGCGGGCGGTATTCACGGTGGAAACGCAAGGACGAAAGGAGACGATAGACGGGCGAGGACTAAAAGAAAGAGGATCGCTCGACGTTCGTTTCGATGGTATCCGAGCTGCTGACCATGATAAATACCAACGGATAAGAAATATTTGTCAAACAGGGGAGTTAACAGAGTCACTCAAGCACCAGCTAGAAGCAGCTGGGACATCAAGCCTCGAAAGCTCGAAATCAATGAAGCGCATGAGGGAAATTCACGATTAGTACGTGGGCTTGTGAAGCAGGAAAGGCTCGGAGCGGGCGCCAATTTGAAGAGCCTCGGACAATGTGCCTCATGGGGCAAGCGGATCGATCGACGAGGGTTCCCGGAATGGAAAAGGACACAGCTCGACTGGACGTGGCATTGAGTTGATCTACTCAGCAGTATCAAGCTCGTCATGAGCAGAGGGAACGGGATCCAGAGGTACTGTTCGCTGTGAGTACGACTTCTCGTTAGGTAACCGGATTATTGACATACCTTTCCTGTCTTCGCCATTGGGGACATTCTCTCCGTCATCCCGGCGCTCTCGGTCATCCTCACGTCTTTCACGGTCGTCATCGCGTCTCTCCCGGTCGTCATCGCGTCTCTCCCGGTCGTCCTTGACATCACGATCACGGTCGTCAGGGGTGCGGGAGCGGTCACGGGAGCGTTCGCGATCACGGTCTCGGCGGTCATGGTCCCGGTCACGGGTACGATCATAATCACGGTCCCGACGATCGTAGTCTCGGTCTTCGCGACGTTCGTAGTCTCTTTCGTATCGGTCCTCACGCCGGGGAGAGTAGTCACGAGGGCGACGCGGCGAGACAGAGCGACCGCGGCGAGGTGAGCGTCGACGTTCACGGCCAGACTCCCTACCAGAGTCACGGCCGGATTCGCGACCTGATTCAAATCTCCATGATGCAGAAGGCGGAGTGCGAGCCCACTAGGAACGAGAATGAGATAAATTCTCTTTGAGAATGGATTTCATGAGAACATACCTCGATTTTTAGGAGGTCGTCACGCCCAATGCGCTTGTTGTGCATCTCGTGGTATGCATCGTCCGCGTCGCGGCGGCTTTCGTACTCGACAAACGCGAAGCTAGAAGATGGTCAGAGATAGAGGCCGGAGATGTCGTGAAGGAGGTCATACAGGCGGCTCGATTGAGTACGCGGCGCTGGAATATCACAACGGACCAAGCGGCCGTAGCTATGAAGAGTATTAGTAAGGGCGTGGTCGATCATGGAGATGATTGAGGTTGTAATTGACATGTATCCAGTGTACAATGACCAATGACCGGTATTTTGTCTCTTGGCCCAAGGCGTTTGCGGTCAAGATAACGAAAATCTATCACCAGCACAGACCCAATTGAATGATTGACAGAAGGGATCTCATCGTCGGTGCTCGGAGGAATGGAGGGGGAAGGATCGAGAACCGTGGATTCAGTAGGGCGAATGTGAAGGCGGCACGTACCGTTCGAATTCGTAGGCAAGGTCGCGAGCACGGGTGCCATGGCCGAAACCAGTGACATAGAGGGTGGTACCCGATCGAGACATGGCTGAGTTGCAATCTATAATGGAGGGGAGGTTGGAAAAGTACAGGAAACTGTTCGCTACAAGCGGGCAAAAGAGAGAAGAAAAGAACGAAGGGGGAAAGAGGTGAGGAGGTGGTTACGGTGGAGTAGGAAGACCAAAGACGCCAATGATGAAAGCGACGAGCTCACATCATCACGCCCGTATGCGGTGTGTGACTAAATCAAGAGCCAGGCCGGTAAAGAAGAGGGTTGATTATGCCTGGTTTGAACCTAATGTATTTCAGATTTAGATTCAAAAATACTCTAGAGATCATATCATCGGAGGGCACTGTCCCCCTCGGGAGGTGCCGCGTAGATACTAGTCGGTAGTCGGGATGGCGATTTCCACCTCTTTTACCCACTGCATCTCAACACACTCCTGTGACTTCTTTTTGAATTCGCTGTTACTTATTGATGTGTTTTTCTTCCCTTGCTGGATTTCAGTTCTTGCAAGTGTCCTCGAGAAAGGTCCGACAAGTTTGTGCGCCAACTAGATATTGTCCCCCCTTCGTCGTTCCCTTCCGAACCGGGCCTTGTCGATCCGACCTTGCGGAGACGTCAACATCTACACCAAAACGGCTGAGTCTGTGATACCAATTATGGGTCTGTAGAAAGCCCGCAAAAGACCACATACAATTTTCATGGCCGGCGCGTTGCAGCTGTTGATTCTCCGTCCTTTTGTCATCTTGTCGCGTCGCTGTTCCCATCTGTCTGCCCACTTATTCAACTTTGGTCCTTCCCTCCTGAGATAAGCCGCCCCTTCCACAGGGAGACGTGTGAAGTGTATCGTCACCGATTCATATCATATCCTATACTCAAGCAGACTCGGATGCGCCTACCGTCACAATGAGTCTCGATCGCCAAGATGGGTCTCAGAAGAGTGAGCTGGAAAGTACCACGAAACCGCCATTGCAGGGTCTACAGCTGCCGTCCACTTCCAGCGTGGTCGAGGTCAGTGAAATAGAAGGCTCCTGTCAAGTCTGATCGCTGACCGTCCAAATTCAGGACTCCGTCCGCGAACCGCCGTCGTTACTGTACCGGACGAGGAACAAGCTTGCTGAACCCGTCGTGGCCGCCTTTATGGCTGGTGGAGTAGCAGGGGCTGTTTCTAGGACTATTGTGTCACCCCTGGAACGATTAAAAATCCTGCTTCAGATTCAGAGTGTCGGTCGAGAAGCATACAAGTCGTCGATCTGGAAAGCCCTAGTAAAAATGGGACGTGAGGAAGGCTGGCGAGGTTTCATGCGGGGTAACGGCACCAACTGTATTCGCATCATTCCCTACTCCGCTGTACAGTTTGGAAGTTATAACTTCTACAAGAAAGTAAGTGGTTCTTCCCTCTTCTGTCCTTAGAGGTTGAGGCTCGGCGCTGATTAGTCTGGTGCAAGTTTGCCGAAACACCTGAAGGTGAAATGACTCCCGTAAGCCGCCTGATTTGCGGTGGGTTTGCCGGAATTACATCGGTTACTGTCACGTATCCGTTGGACATTGTTCGCACGCGACTTTCGATTCAGTCCGCTTCGTTTGCCGAGCTCGGGCAGCGAGATCACAATCAAAAATTGCCTGGAATGTTCTCAACAATGGTCAGGATATACAAGACGGAGGGCGGCATGATTGCCCTCTATCGCGGAATTGTTCCCACCGTCGCCGGGGTTGCTCCATACGTGAGTCTTGAGTATCCCGTGTCCAATTGGTATAACAGAGCTGACAGAACGTGCAGGTCGGTCTGAATTTTATGACTTACGAGTCGGTGCGCAAGTATTTTACCCCGGACGGAGAGAAGAGCCCTAGTCCAACCCGACGATTGTTGGCAGGGGCGATCTCCGGCGCTGTGGCTCAAACTTGCACATATCCCTTGTGAGCTTGCCTCACCTGTCCTTTTCAGGCTCCTACGTAAGGCTGACATTTTCCTAGTGATGTGCTGCGGCGACGCTTCCAAATCAACACCATGTCCGGAATGGGATACAAATATACCTCAATCTGGGACGCTGTGCGAGTAATTGTGGCCGAGGAAGGTCTACGAGGGCTGTTTAAAGGAATTGGGCCCAATCTCCTCAAGGTTGCTCCCAGTATGGCCAGCAGCTGGTTCAGCTTCGAGATGACAAGGGATTTCCTCGTGAGCATGGGGGATAAAGATTAGTTTACAATATATCTAGACTTGTTGCCCTTAGTTCCTTACGCTTTTCGTTCAAGTATTTGTATATAGTCAAGAAAATGGGAAAGTCTCATGAATTGAAATGCGATGTTAGACTAGACGGTTGCATTCCGTAATCATGCTGAGTCCAAGTCTCCGAACGCTCGGGGCGAGGCAGCTTCGCCTCCACATTTGCCACCCCGTGATGGGCCCTAAGGTGGATTATGTAATATGAGCCATACATCATGTGATTGCAATGCCCGATTGGGATTAGTGTAGGGCTCAACCCACACACACCCGCGCAGCCGAAAGTCCTAGACCAAAAACCTCCTACACTTTCGCGACAGCAAGCTAACTCCCAGGTGTTCAATCCATATCAGCAGCCATGGGTATGTTCATCCCTACAGATCTCATGCTCTTCGTCAGATCATACAAACCTCGAGTTCTGTTCCCGTCCTACCTTGCTCAAGGCTGACCACGTCGAATTTTCAGGTATCGACTTGGACCGTCACCATGTGCGCAGCACACACCGCAAGGCTCCTAAGAGCGACAACGTCTACTTGCAGGTGCTTGTGAAGCTTTACCGCTTCTTGGCTCGTATGAAACCCTTTCCCCTCGATCACCGTTTGCAATGTCAAAAAATACGGCGAATCTATCCGGAAGCGAAGGGAAAAAAAAAGAAGCTGATTAGGGATTTTCGATAGGCCGCACGGAGTCTAACTTCAACAAGGCTGTCCTCCGCCGTCTCTTCATGTCGCGCATCAACCGCCCCCCGGTTTCGATCTCGCGCATCGCTTCCAACATCAACGAGGCGCACAAGGGCAAGACCGTCGTTGTCATTGGTACCGTCACCGATGACAACCGCCTTCTGGTTGTCCCCAAGCTGTCCGTCGCCGCTCTGCGTGTTACCGCCACTGCTCGCGCTCGTATTGAGAAGGCTGGTGGTGAGATTCTCACCATGGATCAGCTTGCTCTCCGTGCCCCCACCGGTGCCAACACCCTGCTTCTCCGTGGTCCCAAGAACGCCCGTGAGGCTGTGAAGCACTTCGGCTTCGGCCCTCACTCTCACAAGGTACGTTCACTAGCTTGGACGACAGTTTATGAAAGTTTGAACAGAACATGCTGACGTTTATGCCACGAAATAGAAGCCCTACGTCGCCAGCAAGGGCCGGAAGTTCGAGCGTGCTCGTGGTCGCAGACGCTCCAAGGGTTTCAAGGTCTAGATGACCTTGTGAGGAAAGTGGTACAGGCGTCACAAAATGCGTCGTGGGCCCTTCGCTTGAATTTGTCCGGATGTCTAACTCGCCGAGTCTGGCCAGAGCAGTTGATTTGATGTACCTAAAGTGACAGTATATCTTTGGTTGGGCTAGGCGATGCAGATTTTATGAATGAAGGGAGGCGCGCAAAAGAAAAATGCATCCGGGCTTAGTCCTCATCTTTCTTACGACTGCGAAATGTTTCAAAAGAAAATAATCTTGTTTGGATTCTAGACTCGTTTCTGTTTTCCCTTTTGCCATTCCACCGGCCTGGCCGCTACTCGGCAATAGACAGGCTGGTATGAAGATATTGTCTTCCCCCTGGACCGTCATGGTAATCTCCTGCACTGTGGCCATTCCCTCGGATCAAGTATTTGTAGATCGTCAAGCCCTCCAGTCCAACTGGACCCCGAGAATGGATTTTGTTGGTACTGATGCCCACTTCGGTGCCGAACCCGTATCTCATCCCATCAGCAAACCTGCTCGATGCATTCCAGAATACTCCTGCGCTGTCGATACCGTTCATGAATGTGGTTGCCATTTCCCTTGATTCAGTCAAGATAATGTCCGTGTGTTTGGATGAGTGCACGTTGATATGAGCCATGGCTGCCTCTACCGCCGATGCAGGATCACCTGTTGACGAAATGGTCTTCACTGCTAACAGGAGGTCCAAAAACTCCGTGTCATAGTCGATGTCGGTCGATGGCTGTATTTTTGACAGCTGATCGCTGGATAGTACGCTGGCCAACGCTGCCATCGATGCCTCGTCACAGCGCAGCGATACCCCCTTCTCAATGAGTGCCACAGCAACTTTGGGGAGAATGGATTCAAGAATATCCTGGTGGACCAGCAAAGACTCGAGTGAGTTACACGCGGCGGGATAATCTGTCTTCGAATCCACGATAACTTTCACGGCCATTTCGGCATTTGCATCTGAATGGATGTAGGCAGAGCATAGGCCATCGGCGTGTCCGAGCACGGGAATCTTTGTGTTTTCCTTCACATAGCGAACAAGTTCATTAGATCCTCGGGGGATTACTAAATCAATAAAGGAATCCTGGGCGAGCAGGGAAGAGACAACATCTCTCGTTTTGACAAGCTGGATCGATGAGACTGGCACTTGGCTGCCAGCAATGGCTTCAGAAACGACATTGGCAATAGCCACGAAGGATTCCATCGACTCCTTTCCCCCTGTTTTCGTCAACTGACGTTGCCCTCACAATATATTGTGGTGGGATGCAAAAGATCATACCTTTTAAGATAGCAGCATTGCCAGACTTGATGGCCAGAGCAGCAATATTCGCGATTACCTCGGGGCGGGCCTCGAATATGATCAACAAGACTCCAATCGGGCAACTGACTCTCTCAAGACTCAGTCCCTCGTCCAAGAGGGTGCGTAACGTCACTTTGCCGACTTATCACCCGTCGAGAATCAGCATGGCTCACAATGAAAGGGGACGTATTGCTTACTGGGATCATCCAGGTCCCGCACGCTCAAGATCCCGTCAAGCATATCGTCATACTTGCCAGGCCGAGATAGATCGAGTCTTTTGAGTACGCTTTGATTCAGATTGCCATTATTGACATCGCGTGTAGCAGCCTCCACATCCTTGGCATTAGCAGCAAGTATAGTGGCTCGGTTCTTATCCAGAGCTTTGTGGAGAGCCGTCAAAGCGTCGTTTCGGGCGGAATTCGGAAGCGTTGCGAGGCGGCGAGAAGCAACCGATGCGCTACGAGCAACGTCAATTGCGGCCGACTCTGTCAATGACATTGTTTGCGTCAAATGGGGCAGTGCAGAGGGTGAAGTGGGCAGGCGAGGCACGGCAAAGACACCTTAAAAGGGAAACCTCCTACATCGGGGAGGATTTCGGATGACTCAGGCGGAGGGGCATATGGCAGTGGGGCTTTTTCCCTTCTCCGCCTTGCAGTTGGAGCTTCACTTACGATCTACACTCGCAGTGATCTCCCTACTTTCCTCTTATCTACTTTCACTCCTTCAACCGACTTCATCTCGCATCATCTTCACATCTTGTAGCTTGGTGACATTTCGACTTGAACACCGCCCCTCAGCAATTCGTCGGTACTGTCGTTGTTGCCATCGTCAACATGGCTGCAATCGAGGCACTTGCTTCCGCCTCATCGAAGTTGCAAAAATTCACCAGGTCGTCCGATACAGGATCCGACGGCCAAATAAGTGATATCGTTGCGCACTGCAGACATCTGCTCTCAGCCAATGCTCTTGACTCTGTATGTCGTGATGAGTCTACGCTGGATGTAAGCCCTTGTCTATGCTTCCTGGAATACGTCTCAGATTGACTCTAATTCCGTGGACAGCACTTCGATCCAGGGCGGGATTCTATCATCTATCTCCTTCTTCTCCGTCTACAAATCCAAACGTTACAAGGGGAAGCCCGCGGGACGTTGCCATACGATCTACTACCCTCGGGAAGGCTATGGAAGAGATCTGTGCGCTACTTGGAAATCTTCGATCCGATTCAAGTCCGATATACTGGTCAGGACTTCCGGCAGATTATTGAATATATTGGACAAGCCTCGGAGGCTGCGTCAAAGGCATGGCTCTACCTTCTCAGTTATCGTTCCTCGACTAACACGTGATAGCCCTTGCTGGGTACTCGCCCAATAAGAGAAGCGATTCTTCGACTTGATCCATCATGTGCTGTCTTGACGTCCAATCATCTTCTTTTCATTCGGCTTTGTTTGCGGGCTAGGGCATATGCTTGCGCATTGCCCGTCTTGGACAAATATGTCTGCCATTTACCAGCTCTGTCGAGCCGTGCCCATTCAAAAGTTTCTTCCGATTTTTTGATCACTGAATCCTCTGGGTTGTCTTCTAAACTGACATACAGGGACTATCTGCGATATTTCCTTTACGGCGGAATGGTTTACATGGCATTGAAAGACTGGCGCAAGGCATTGCATTTACTGAGCGTTGTGATCTCTATGCCTACAATGGGTTCTGTCAGTATGGTCATGGTAGAGGCCTACAAAAAATGGATATTGGTGGGACTGCTTGCCAATGGCAAGGTGGGCGAGACTGACGCATCTTTTGATCCGCTTTGACTAATGATAAATCTCTATCAGCTATCTCTACCTCCAAATGTGACTTCTCCGAGTGTGGTCAAGCTATATCAGTCGCTTGCCAAGCCCTACATCAGACTTGCTGAGACCTTTGAGCGAGGTGACATGAAGAAGCTGGTGACAGAGGTTGAAAATGCTCGGGAAATTTGGTCCATGGTCTGTCCCAAATCTCCCCTGCATCTTGTTAATATTGTTGCTGAAACTGCCTTAGGATCGCAATATGGGCCTGGTTTCCCAGGTTGTGAATACGTTCTCAGGTCATGCCCTCATCGGACTACGCAAAACGTTCGCTGCTTTGACTGTCACCGAAATTCTAGAGCAGGCCCCATATTTGCCCGCTGATGCGATGGCTACTGAGACATTGATCGCTTCTCTCATAATGTCTGGTGCGATGAATGCCGCTTTGGTGCATTCTTCGTCTCAAACGAGTGATACAATGCTGCGGCTTTCAGGTGATTTATATTCCTCTCGATTTTCGCATGAAAGCCGTATGCAGGCATACTTGGGAAAAGAGAGTCAGTTGATGACTGCACTCATGGGCAGTCTCGATAAAATCAATCATGCTCTGGGATTAAGTGATGAATTCATGGACAGCTCCAAGGGTCAAACGTGGATGACTTCCTCTGATACAAATCGAGGCCTGGCTGAAGATTATGGGCTCGACATGGATGAGGACATAATGGGTGGCTAATAGCCCCAGTATCACTCCTGATGATGATTTTGGTCATTTTCTACTCTAGCCTGGCACCAAATCTCAATTCATTTCATGTGTTCAGCCGTGTTTCTCTTGATGTTCATATAAATAATGTTCGGTACGAACAATATCCATAATTTAGGAAAATTAAAAGATGCAAAGAAGAGTAGTATCAAAGTATGAGAGCACAGAAAGGAAGAAAAATACCGAACATGTTAAGAGGACGTAACAATCATGAAGGCTTTGCCTGAGAGGTTATTAAAATAATATTCTATTTATATCTATCAAAATAGAATTGGTAATTAACACCTACAAATAAAATTCAGAAGTTTTATTTTTGCTGCTTGTAACATTAAATAATTAATCTGGTAGTTAATTTTAGATGCCAGCGAAAAATATTATAATATAAATTATAAAATCAAAATTAAATAATACTTAAAAAAAATCATTAAATAACAGATTTTGATGCTTTATCAAAAGCAAATTTTAATTATGTAATAATAATATATGAATATTACTTTTTATTAAATGAGAAGGGGGTGGGAAAATTGAAGAGAGCAGTGATATATCCGCGAACCCCTGTAGAAGGCATTCGAAGCCTCCAAGTAGCGTGCCTTGCAGTCCCTGTTCTTGTTCTTTGCTATTACTTACTAATAAAGAAGACTTAAATACAATAGATATTTCATTGACTAGAGTGTAAAAGAAGAACGTGGGGTAGTGCTGAACATACCTTTTAGAATTAATGAGACCCTCGCACTATTACGTTAAAGAATCTATATATCTAGGGTAAAAGGCATTAGACCACTAGTTAGGCAAAGAAAGATATCTAGACCAAAGATTAGGATTCAAATTTGATATACATGGTAATCATATGGCAATATTTTTCTTTCTAATTCCTACTTTACTTAATAGATTTAATTATTTCCTGATCAGTTACCCAATATGTAAACGAATACCAAGGGCTAGCGGTGAAGGTTTACCCCGCAGTGTAATACGCAAGTCTCGGACCCGATTCATACTTAATCCGAGAGAGTTTCCAGATACCTTAAATTTGGCAAGAATCAGTCTTGCTTCAGATGTTCTTCCTTGCCCGAACACGTGTACTCTTTACACAATACTTCTATCTCTCGTCATTATATTACTACACTAGGTTATAGTATATTTATATAACATAAGGCTATTATTAAATTCTGGTATGGAGATATTGCTAATTCAATATTTGAACAAATTCATATCTAAGTCTTTCTTAATCTGCTCTATAATAATATATCCCTTAAGAGATAAACATAGATACTGATTGATTGATTAATGATTAATTATTTACTCTCGGATCCATTAGCCGTAAGGCAGATTTACCGATAGAAGCCATGAAAGGCCGTCGGGATAACTATATTACATAATTACGCTAAAATAAGCTAATTTCTAACGTTCTTCTCTCGCTTATAATTACTCCTATAACTCTATTTTCCCTTTTAATATATTCATATTACTCTATCCATATCATTACCTAAATTTATCATATTAATATTGCCGGATATTATATAGTAATATCAAAGCTATTTTGGAAAAGTTAGACATGTTAATGTCTTGTTTGTTGTTTGGTTATGAGGTATTGATTTAGCCCATTTTAAGGTAGCTAATTAACCATAATTATTAATTGATTAACCAAATAGTTTCAAAGATATTATGGTATTTTTAATATGTTTATATATTAAGATAATATAAATAATATTTTTGATAGTAATTTTAGCTTACAAATTCAAATTAAATGAATATAGATGAATTTAATTATGAATCTTTCTTATAAAAGAGGCTTGAAGAGTCTAAAGATGTTAAGAATTCATTAAATAAATTAGTTTTAAAGGTAGCTACATTCATCATAAAAATCAAGTTTATCACTCCAGATGCGCGGCTTACAATAAACAGCAAATTCAACTGAAAACCGGCCTCTGTAAGAGACCGGCACAGAAAAGTGTGTTAAAATATCTATATCCAAAAAGGAAAAGTCTCACGAAACTGCGAAGTCGTTAACTAGTACCCTAGATATTTTCTAGTATCTAGTATTCTATTTATCTTATCAAGAGCTCATATTTAATTTTATTTTTATCCAATAATAACTATTATTATTTCTATGATAATAGATAAGAAAAGAGGGATTCTATTAATATTACTTAGCTTCAATTACCTATTAATTAGGATAACTATAAACTTCGAATATATATATGGAACCTTTAAAGACTGTAAAATAATAAAAGAAATATATTAGAAAAAAAAGTAACTTACTATCTCTTAACTACTTTATTTAACTTTTGGAGATAATAATCTCTTTAGCTACTAAAATAAATAAAGAAATAAGTTACTCGTACAATTATAATATATTTACAATTTTTTTTAAATATAAATAATAAGAAATATACGAATATAATTACTAAACTATAATATACTATTAATATATATTTTATAAAATTTACTATAATTATAATATTTGGCTATTACTTTTTATTTTATTATAAAGCTTATATTGATTATATATTTTTATGATAAATTTCTTTAGTATCTAAAAGAATTATTAAAGTAGAAATAATTAGTATTATTCTAAATAATAGTTTAAATAAAAAATAATAGTAGACTTACTTCATTATTATTCTTTTTAATTTATAGAGATCTATAATTTTTTATTCATTTTGTCATATAGGAATTAGTTAACTCTTTTTAATATAATAAAGAGAAATTAATATATCAAATTAACAAAGCTACTCAAGCTAATCTAAAGCTTTTAATAATAAAGAAATATAAATCTTTTTTTTAGTTGAGTCTTTTTTAGCGAAAACCAATGACCTTAAAATAAATAGCTTTAATTGAATTTAGTTGTTTATCTAAATTATAGTATAAAGAAATAGGAATTAATATAATGTCTTTATTAACTGAGCTATAATAAACTAATAATTATATATTACATTTATTTAACATAGAAAAACTTTTTAAATATTAGCAAAATTATCTATATTATTTAGCTAATAAGAAAATCATAAATAAAGAAATAAAGCTAGAATGCGCTAAATTAAAAACTCAGACCTAAGCTATAAAATACTTATAACTCTATTATATTAATAGTATATCTTAAAGTTGTTCTAGATTGATATATAAAAATAAAAGGGCTATATTATTTTTACTAATAAAAATATAAATATTGTAAAAAGAAAATCTCTATATCTCAATTAGTATTAGAATATATTAAGAGTATTAGTAATTTCTAAATATAGATTAACTTAATAAATAAATTATAAATATTATATATATATATATATATTTTAATAAATAGACATATAATAATATTTAGCTATAGTAGTCACTTTATAGTGAAAGATCTAATCATAAATTAATGATAAATTATAACTTATCTAATAATATCTAATATTAAATATAAAATACAATAATACTCTAATTATCAAAGACTACTTATTAGAAATTAAAGAATAAGGTAATAATATATTTTTTTGGTAAAAAGAAAATATAGAATATAAAGATTCTGATAATCTAAGAACTCAAGATATATATCTTTAATAACAGTATTACTATAATTAATATTAAGGCTACAACGTAATCTATACCAAACTAGCTACCATACTAAACCCGCTGCCGTTAAACTCGATAGTAATTATGATAAATCATACCTCTGTATCTTAATAAAGATTGATTATCAAGACTTAAATAATTGTTTATAGCTATATTCTTATATTCTGAGTAAGATTTATTAGCCTTATAGTAAGTTACTAAATATTAAATCACTTTACTAAAGATTATAGAAATCCTATAGTATCCTATCTATAACTTATATCTAAACAATTTATATATTTAGTGTAGAAAGCCTATGAGTTAGGCAAGGAAGGATATCTATACTAAAGTATAATATTATAAGAAGACTAATTCTTACCAAGTCTAAGTTATCTAGAAATCCTGTTAATACAAATATGAGTTGGGTATAGGACGTACTTAATATATTATAGGGTAAACCTTTACCGCTAGTCCTTAGTATTCCTTTATATCATATCTACGGTAATATGTTTAATCTAAGAGCCTAAATTATTATTTAGTTAACCTAGTAAAGATTATGTTTAGATGAAGGCTTCTAAATAAAATTTT
This sequence comes from Penicillium sp. IBT 18751x, assembly GCA_028828935.1. Classification (NCBI taxonomy): domain Eukaryota; kingdom Fungi; phylum Ascomycota; class Eurotiomycetes; order Eurotiales; family Aspergillaceae; genus Penicillium; species Penicillium sp. IBT 18751x. The sequence continues at coordinate 1,669,367 of JAQJZS010000001.1, read as the reverse complement.
ATTTATACGATACAAAGCTATAATCTAATATAATTATTATAGTGTTTCAGGGTAGCGGGTTTGGTATAGATTACGTTATTAAAAATTAAAGCTAAAATACTTTATAGACTTTATATTATCATAATAATAAATAAATTAGAGATACTAAATTATAGATCCTTATAACCCGATAGATATAGATAATTTTTCCTAGTTATACTATAAACTAAGATTTAATAATAAAAAAGTGATATATACTATATATTAAAATTATATTAGGATAGTAATGTAAATTATTAATAGCTTTTAGAGAATCTAATAAAATAAAAATATAAAAGATATATACAAGAATTATACTTTTTGTATTAATATTCTATATATATATAATAATTATAAGAAAAAGCTAAGATCCTAGAAGAGACCCCTTTTTTATTTCTTTCATAAATATAAATGATATTAATATATCTAACAAAGATCTATTTAGTAGTATATTAAAGTCTTTTAATTATCATAAAGAAGCTTAAAAATATATTAGTACTAAATAAGGCCCTAAGCTAAATAGTATTCTAAATATTATAAAAAAATAAGCTAGTTAGATACTCAATATATATATTTTTATAATTACCCTTTTTAATACATATTTATATTATAAATATTATCTAGAATTCTCCTGGAAATTATTAATAATAGTTATTTACAAGGTAAATAAACTAAATTATATAAAACTAAAAATATATAAGCTAATTATATATTATGTATATTTAAAAAAGTACTTATATTAATAATTATGATAAAGCTTCGCTTTTTAGCTAAAGATAATTGATTATTATTAAAATATATTGATAGCTAAGGTAGATAATTAGATAATTATGTATTATATTTATTCTTTAAATAGATATATATGTTATAGTAATAATATAAACTATATCTCTATTTATCTTGAATATATTTTGTTTATTTTATAATATCGGATATAAATATTTTATTTATTGTCTATTAAAATATACAATAATCCTATTAAAGATAGTTTAATGAATTAATAGCTTCTTGATGAATAGACATATAATATAATTTCTAGAAAAATTAATGTATTATAGATTAATAGCTACTAAGATATTATAGAGATTATTATAATTAATAATTTTTTATCTTTTCCAAAAACTAGCTTTATTGATAGTATTTATATGATAAGATCTAAATATATATTACTAATTTATAAAAATATATTTTAATATCTATATCTATAAAATATAGTTTACTATACATAGAAGAAAATGATTAGTGTAAAGGATCTATGTGTTCAGGATAGAAAGCCTGTCGGTCAGGTAAGGAAGGATGTCTGGACTAGGTGTGGTATTGTAAGAAGCAAGACTGATTCTTGCTAAGTCTAACTTATCTGGAAACCCCCTCGATTTAAGTACGAATCAGGCCCGAGTCTAGTATACTTGTTATACTGCGGGGTAGACCTTCACCGCTAGTCCTTAGTATTCCTTTACAATTAGAGTATAATAAATATTCAATAATATTAAAGTTAAACTAACTATATATTACTATAGTTTGTAAATATTTAATTAGATAAAACTTTAACTAATAATATAATTTGATTAATACTATAATAGAACTATAATATTTATTACTATATTATATTTAATTACTAATATAATTTAAAAAATAAATATATCAAATCTCTAATAGATATAGTTTACAGTATTATCATTATAGGTAAGATCAATATACTGATTGATTAAATGATTAATTATTTATTCTTAGATCTATTAGCTATAAGGCTAATTTATTAGTAAAAACTATAAGGTAATTAGGATAACTATATTATATAATTACGCTAATATAGATAATTTCTTTTATTTGTTTTATTTCTAATTACTCTTAAAGTTCTATCCTACCCTTTAATAAACTCATTACGCTCTTTTTATAATATATTATATTTACCTAAACTTACTATGTTAGTAACGCTAATAAACATAATTCAGTAATATTAAAGCTAATTAACGCTCTCTCTAAGAAAACTAAAAGTACTAATATCTTACTTTTTTTATTATTTATTTATTATATTAATTTAGTATAATATAAAGTAACTCCTTTAGCTATAATTATTAATTTATAGATTAGCTTAGTATGAAATATAATATAGTATATTTTACCTTTTTTTTAATATATTTTATATTATTTAAATTATATAAATATTAAATTTTTATAATAATTATAGCTTCAAAGATATAAATAAAGTAAATGTAATACTTTTAGTTATAGATTATCTTATGTTGGAATATAGACCAATGCTACATAGAAAGATCTATTCTTATATTCAACATATAAGACCGAAAAACATCGATCACATGACTTGACCCTTTCTGCACCAAAATGAGGTTTTGACCACTTTTGATTATGGCCCACAACCGACTGGGCAACGGCCCATCGACCCCTAAATAATAGGCGGGACCATTTCTCTTTAGAGGTAAATGGTCCGTCTCTAGGCATTAATGGTCCGTTCCTTCGGGGGTGTCTTCGGGCATGCCTTGCTCGCAGACTTTGACTATGGTCTTCGGACTTCAGTGAACAGACTTCGGCCCTTAATCCCCTAAGGATAGGCAGACCACTTTTCCTTAAGGGGAAAATGGTCTACCTTTAGGCATACATAGCCTAATCCTTTCGGGGTGGCCTAGACCATTAAGTATTGACATCATTCTTTTCACTTTTCCCCTCTTTTGCCACCTTAATTATTCTGTTGCCTAGTGTCTATATGTCATTCAGACATTATTCTAGACGTCGTTTCTAGGCTATTCTAGCCTATAAATATGTCCTTCATTCCTAGCAGACAGAATCAAGCCTTTCCACTCTTCTATTCTTTGATCCCTTAGAACTGTGGTTCTGTCTTCGTTTAGGCTATATTTGCTTATAGTCTATCCTATGACCTTCTAACCTTTGTCTGGCATTGACTGATCCCGTCAGACTAAGGTTAATCCCACGGACTTAAGGGGCCACGAAGTGTTTCGTGGTAGTTCTGCCCTTCTAGTTCCCAACATCTTATAATTCAGAAGTTATTTTATAATACTAAGAATTAATTAAATAAGGTTATTTTGAGTATAAATATAGTTACCTTAATTATTAAAGCTAACTTAGTCTTTTATATTATTTTTGTTTTATTTATATATTAAGCCAAGCTTATATATCTAGAGATCTATAAAGTATAAATCAATCAAAAAGGTATATTTAATATTTATATTTCTAATATTATAATTATATTGTATAAGATTTTATAAGAGATTTATTTTGGATTATTTTTTATATTGTTATTAAATAATATTAAAGTAATCTAGAAAGCTAATTTCATTAATTTAGATTTAGATTTAAATAAAGCTTAATAATTATGTAAGTCATTTATATAGGTTAAAAATATTTTCTTTAAATGCTAAAAGTAGTTTATATATATATATATATATTATATTTATTATTTATTTATTATTATACTTATTATTTGAAAGTAATTTTTTAAAGTTTTATTTTATAGCTTATAAATAGAATTATAAGTAAGGATATTACAGATAATATATCCATAATATTATTAGCTATTTTATTTATTTATTTCTTAATATATTTTAGTATTTTAGTATTTATTAAATATAAATATAATATTTAGTCTCCTGGAGCGCTGTTATTAAATATAAGATTTTCTATATAATTTATTAAATAAAACTATATTTTAAATAAAAATAAACTAAGATAATTATTTAATTATTAGTAAAAATTATTATTATATGTAAGAAAATAATATTTTATTAAATATTACATTATATAGATATAATATAAAATAAATACCTTTAAGCTTTACTATATATATAATGTAGATTTTAAGTATACTAAATATCATAATAATATTATTAAAGATTACTATAGCTATATTACTTTTATTTATTATATTATTTTTATCTATATAGCTTATAGCTATATTTAGTCTATAAGTTAAATTATTTAATTATATTTTATAATAGCTTAATCTTTTATAAATATAGTATAAGTCTTAAATAGCTTTTACTATAATATTATAGTAAAGGGGTAAATATATTTAATTTTTATAATATTAATTTTTTTCTTTTAGAGATATTATTTGAACTATTATAATAAAAATTTAAAAATTTAATAAGCTATTATACTTCTTCATATTATAGTTATTTTTAGTATATATTAGACTAATATTATATATAGCTATAAATAGATCTCTAAGGTATCATATAATATTATATAAAATATACTTACTATCTTATAGAGTACTTAGTATTACATAGATTCAAAGGCTCTATATATTATATTCTTAATATCTTTTATTTCATATATCTCTTTAGTTCGCTAGGTAAAATGAGCGAATACTATTTACAATAATAATATTATTATCTATATCTATTGGAGGTTTAGTGCATTTACTCCTTATAGTATATCTTTAATAGATTATAGCATAGCAATTAAGGTTACGGCCTTCTTCTAGTATCGGTCGATCTATGCGCGGCCCGTAAGGTTTTCGTCTAGCTCGACGCCTATATATCGTAGCGATGATATGGGCTCGACCACCACGCAAAGGTGAATCAGGCCGTACTTCGCTAGCGCAAAGGCCGATATATGGCGCCTAGCCTATACCTCCGCTTTCTAGTATAGTCTCTATAGTAGCTAGTAATTTTCTATAGTAAAGGGGCTTTAGACAAAGATATAAATATTATTAATATAGCTAGTACTTAATATATAGCTTAGTATAGCTATATAGATATTATTAATAAAGTTTATATCATAAAAAAGATAGAGAATTAACAATAGAGATAAGTCTTATAGAATATTAATAGCTATTAAATTATAGCTTACATGTTTTTTATAATAGTAATATTATATACTTATTACTAAGGAAGCTAATAATCTATTAGACTATATTTAATAAGATTTAATAGATTTAGAGATAATAAATAAACTATTTATAAAAGATAGTATTTAATACCCTAAAGATATTAAAGATAAATAAAGATATCATATAATTATTCTATTATCATACTTTACAAACTTATTTAAAAAGTAAATATAATATATAATTATAGAAATATTCTATATAGTCCTTAATATATATATTGAATAATAATTAGTATTTTTTTATAAAAAAGCTAAGTTTTATGATAATAGCTAATTCTAAGATCTTACTTAATATATAGAATAGTATAATTAGATAATGTATTTTTAGTATTAAATAATTTAGCATTATTATTTTATAGATGACTATAATTTATTGACATAAAAAAGAAATATATAATAACCTATATCAAAGTATACATTAAAAGGATTTATTAAAAAATAAAAAGACCCTTGATATTTAGATATTATATTTAAATATAAGAGTTAGGATACTATTTAGTCTTACAGTCATTTAATATAGCTTTATTAATAATTTTTTTAATTTTTTTATAATAATTAAAACAGTTTAGTATAAAGTTAATAATTATTTTATATATTAATATTACTAATATTTATTTATAATATAGATAAAAATAATATTCTTTTCAGTGGATGAGTCTTATTTTTAATTAATATAGATCTAATACTATTAGCTTACAAAATAAAAAAATATATTAAATATAATATTTTATATAGCTTCTTTTACTCTCTCTTTATAAACACTACATATTACTTCTTTATTTATATAACTAAGTATATATTAAAGCTGTTAAAACTATTTCATAGTAATCAAGTTACTAAAATATACCTAATATTATATTTAATTTATTTATTATTATAATATTTTAAGATTTTAATAAAACTAAGATATCAGAATTATATTTTTAAAGACTTTAGTGTATTTCAGAAATATTACATTATATTATTAATATTGTCATTTTTATTAATATTATCTTTTATATTAATACTCTTAGGCTAAGAAATGTAAATAAAGAATTTATTTTATGTATTTTAGTTTATCTCTTTCTATTTTCTTATCTTCTGAGTTAAGGTCTTATTTTATAAGAAATTTAGTTCTATTAATATAAAGATATAATCTATTATAAAGAGTTACTAATATTATATCTTATAGTATATTATTCATTTCGCTAATATCATTAATATCTATATAAAGTTAATAGTTAATTTAATATTATATCTAAAGATATTATTATTATTATATATTACTATATCTTACTGAAGTAGTAATCCAAGTCTATAATAATTAATAATTTGTATTAGCTTATCTATATGTTTATTTTATAGTTTAAATAACATATTAATTATAGAAGATAATAGAGATTAAAGTCCCTAATAATAATCTATCATTTTGTATATTTATAATATAATGTCTTATAAAGTACTATAAAAGATCAATAAATAATTTTATCTATCTAAGCTTTTTTTATGGAGGCTTTACTTATCTTGTTTAATATATAAATATTTATTGGATATAGACCAATGCCACATAGAAAGATCTATCCTTATATTCAACATATAAGACTAGTCCGGTGAAACCCTTGAAGCCCTAAACCCTAAGCAAATATCTATTATATATCCTGACACCTAAGGACCGAAAAACATCGATTATATAACCCGACCTTTTCTGTACCAAAATAAGGTTCTGACCACTTTTAATTTCGGCCAGCGGCCGACTAGGCAATAGCCTTTCCCCCCACCCCCCGCCCCGGAAGGATAGGCGGGACTATTTTCCTTTAGGGGTAAAATAGTCTACCTTCGGGTATATGTAGCCTAAGCCTTTAGGGGTGCCTTTAGGGTGGCTTGGACCGTCTATCCTTAACCTTATTCTTTTCGCTTCTCTTCTGTTCCTTTCTTTGCTACGTTGATTATATTACTGCCTGGCGTTTATACGTTATTTAGATATTATTCTAGAAGTCGTTTTTAGGCTATACTAGCCTATAAAGATATCCTTTATTCCTAGCAGATAGAACTAAGTCAATTCCACTTTTCTATAGCCTCTTCTATCCTTCTTCCTTAGAACTGTGGTTCTGCCTTCGTTTAGGCTATATCTGCTTATAGCCTATCCTAAGACCTTTGACCTTCTAAACTTTGTCTGGCACTGACTGACCCCGTTAGACTAAGATTATCCCACGGACTTAAGGGGCCACGAAGTGTTTCGTGGTAGTTCTGCCCTTATAGCTCGACAGATATAGAAAAATGTCTAAGGAGTTTTAGGTTTAATTAATTAATCTGGGATATCATTTAGAGAAGTAAAAAAAATAAAAATGCAATGGTAATTTAGAGATCTCAAAAGCCTATATAAATAAATGATATAATCTACGGTAATCCCGCTACCCCTAAATACTATAGTAACTATAATAAATCATAACTTTATATTATACTAAGACTATACTTTTTTAAGAGATTTCATATAACCTTATACTCTACTACGCTCTAATAGGCTTGCTATTTAATTTTCTAGGCTCTTATAGTAGGTTACCATTATAGATACTATACTAAGCAATAGAATACGTAGAATTTTTGGTCAAGCGGCTTAGTGTTAAGTAACTCCGTGTAAGGTTAATAATAAATATTACTTGAAATAGATAATGATAGCTAAAAGTAATAGCTAAAGGTGAAATAATCAGTCGTCACTAATATATAAAGTTCTAATTTTTCGTATTAACTACGGTATTTAGGGGCTAGCGAGTTTACCGCAGAATACGATAATCTATCTTTTTAAGAAAAAAGAATTAATATATTTATTTAGTTTTAGGGTAGTTTAATAAGGTCTCTACCTTATTATATTATTAATATAATTTCTAATGTTTTTAGTTCGTTTAAGGAGAGAAAAAAGAGCCATTAATAAAGGGGGTAAGTATTGTATAAAGCTCAATAATATTTTCAGAATACGTAGGCTGAGAAACTCTTTTCTTATATTCTTTACTAGATTACTAAAGACGCTTATAAATTAATATAATCATCTTTTAGCAATTTGATAATCAACTCTTATAAAGTAATAAAAAGGAAGTTTATCCCTCTGATATAAATAGGATATAACATTTCAAACGGCGTTATTTTTACTTCAATATATAGGCTATAGCTTTGACTATTACTACACATATACCTCTTATTTCTATTATCCTATTATCCTACTAGATTTTTTGATTTAATCGTAAGTTTATTCAAAGTAGTTTAAATTATCCTAAGACTAGATTCTACCTTGAGATCTCTACCATTCTATATATTATAGTATCTTCTCTGATTGTCTCTATGTCCGTAGTTATATTTATAGCCTGAATAATTAAATAAATGGTTTCTGGGTAGCCTATTTTTCTGTTATATAGGTCTATTATTGAAGATATACTATTTAGCTTCTTACAGCTTATATAATCTATTATCTCTTCATCATTCAGGAAGGTAGACTTCAAGTAGGAACCTCATATCTTAACTCAACTAATCATCTATTACTCTATAAGATACTCTCCTAACCTATTTTATATTTGTCAAAATCAACATAAGTAACTTGACTGTTATTATATATTATGAAACAAGTTTACTTTAGTAAAAGTTATTATATTTAATGGAAGCTCTATCTTACCTAATAATCTCTTACTAAAGCTTTATCTTTACTTAAAAATAAATCTCTTATTCTTAATAAAATTCTATCCATAAACAAATAGCTAAATATAGAGTAAGAACTAGACCCTTAAGTATTGCTTATATGATTTTAGAAATACTATATAATAAATATAGGTAATAAATTATAAGTTATAAGAGAAATCATATATAGAAGGATAGTCCATTGATCTTAATAGTCTACTAAATTATATAATATATTTTCGTATCTCTGTAAGGAGTAAATTTAAATGAAAGTTATAAAACCTCATCATAATAATTCCCTAATGGAATACTTTTAAAATTATAGAATAATAGAGCTCCTAGAATAGAAATATTATTAGATAAATATATAACCTAAGATTATAAAATATAGGATATACTCTATATATTAAGAAAATATAGGACCCTAATATAGGGTAAATAGTAAGTAGCATTAGGTTTTTACTATATTTTATATGGCCATTAACTAAAAATTTAATAGACTTAATTATAAGTCTACCCTTGGTAATTTATACTAAGGGCCTATAATATAATTTTGGTTATTATTTATTATTTTATAAAGTAGATTCATCCCTATCTTAATAGTTATTGCTCTTACTATTATAATATATGATATTATTTGGTATGGTTTTGCCTAAAAAAATTATTATATTTCACAGAGGCCTTAGCTTTATCAATAAATTCTAGTTAGAATTTCCTTTTTATTTGAGAACAAAAATCTAAATTTTAATAATTTTTCATTTATATATAGATAGCTAAACAAAAAAGATAAAATAAACCAAATTTTATTTACAATATTTAATGGATACAAAATAATAAAAGATAAATTGAATATAAATTGTAGAGTTTAAATATTATGATATTATTATTATTAGTATTTTTTTCAGCCTTCATAGAATATTATTTACAATTTTAATTATACTCTAAAAATACTAATTATAATAAATTAAACATGAGTATACAACCTCTACCAATGAATGAAAATATATAATAAAAAGCTATTAAAACTAAAGTATTATGATAAATACTATTATTTTACTAAATTTAATAAAGAAGATCTTATAGCTTTTGTAGTATATATTTCAAAGCTAAAAATATCTATAATAAAAGCCTTATTATGTTTTATTAGACTTGTCTATATATTTATCATAATGCAAATATGAATAATGATCTAAGTTTATCTAATTAATATTTTTAGTTAAATGATATTCATTTTGACGTTTTTTCTTAAGGACTAATACTAATATGAATGAAGTATAAATATAGATTTAATATTATAGCTTATAAATTAGAATAAATAAAAGATTGAAGAGACTAAAATAGAAATCCTTTTATAATAAACTATATTTCTTAGTTAAATTTAATTCGTATCTAAATATTGGAAGAAAATACAGAAAATCTTTTAAAAATGTTATAAGACTATAGAAGAAAAAAAAATTAGTAAAAAAGTTTATTAAACATTGAAAGAGCATCTTAATTAGCTAGTCTAAAAATTTAAAGAATTAAAGAGGTATGTTAAGATTGCAAATATATAACCTCTGTAAAAGAATTCATGAATATATTAATGGAATAAGACTACAAGATTAAAATATAGAAAAGAAAATAGTTCATAATTCTATTAATAATTATTATATAAATAAATTTCATATTCTTGTACTAAAAAATAAATACAATATTTATATTTAGTCTAGATATTCTCTCTTACCTAAGTAATAGACCTTCTATCCTTAATACGTAGATACTTTATATAAAATAGTATAAAGTATTTCTAATGTATTATTAGCTAATAATATTACATACTTCTATTTTAGTTTATATATATCTTATCAGGTTAAAGATCTAATAAGTGAGGTTTACTCAAGTAGAATTTAGCTACTAGAATACTATCTTTAGATTATTATTTAGATCTTAACTAAAGTCTTACTGCTAGGCTGTGTGCTAGTCACTAGCTATATTAATAATATCTGTATATTAATCTGGAGCCCCTCTGCTACGGAGAATTACTATCTACTATAGAAACTATATTAGAAGGCAGAATTCTAGGCGAAACGTTATATCTTAGTCTTTACGCTAGTAACATATAGTCTAATATATATCTAAAGAAAAGGTATTAGAGTATATAAGCTAATAACGCCTACTAACGTCTGGCTTATCCTAAATAATAAAGTTTAGGTATAACTCCATACTCTCACTATAATACCTTCGCGTTAAGCTTAATAAGAATTTAATAGAATATATATATTTAGATTACTATTAGAGAAGGGTAATAGCCCTAATTATAGTATTGTATTCTATTATAAGTATAACCTAAGGAGTACATACTTTTAACCTTCGCTATATATAGATAGTAATATTATTATTATTAAAAATATTTGTTTACTTTATATAGTATATGTAGGGTATATATAATATAAAAGATAATGAAATGTAATTAAAAGGACTATTGAATTATTATAATTCCAGGCGCTATATAAGATTACTAATATATTTTATATAATTTGATAAGTAATTCTTAAGGTTGACTTATTTATATAATTAGTCTTATTTATAATAGAATAATTATCTAAGAAAATATAATTATAATTATATTTAGCATTTTTATTAGATTAATATAGTTTAGATTAATATAGTAAATATTAGCAATGTAAAATATAAAGATATTTATCTATATATTTGTATCTTTATTATAGTATCGTAAAGAATATTTCTAAATAAAAGGTATTAATTATAATTAGGATTAAGTATATTAAATTATTTATTGTTATTCTATAATAAAAGCCTTTTAAGACCTATATTATAGTAACTAAGAAATAATTAATTAATAAATATCATCAAGTCCTTTATATAATATATAAATTTACCCTAAATCTTATAATTGGATACATAAATAGTAATAATATAAATAATAGTATTAGAGTAGCTATAGTAATATTATAAAATAATATAATTATCATCTTGGACATATTTAAAATATATATTATATATATTATAGAGCTAAAAGATATTTATTTTATATTAAAGTAATTTTTTCATTATAACTAGTAAAAAAGTATTTGAGGCCTTTATATAATAATTATTTTTATTAACAATTAAATTATAATCTAAATATATAGATAACTAAGTTGTAACTTTATTTAATAAAGAACCTATAAAATATTAGATATTAAATATTATATATATGTATATTTATTAGATTCTTAAGTATATTAATATCCTTAAAAATAAATTAAAAGTCTATAAAATTACTCTTAAAAGCTAAATATAATAATAGGTGTCGGAGCTATAAGGGCAGAACTACCACGAAACACTTCGTGGCCCCTTAAGTCCGTGGGATCAACCTTAGTCTGACGGCATCAGTCAATGCCAGACAAAGCTCAGAAGGTCAAAGGTCATAGGATAGACTATAAGCAAATATAGCCTAAACGAAGACAGAACCACAGTTCTAAGGGATCAAAGGAAGAAGAATAGAAGAGTGGAAAGGCTTAATTCTGTCTGCTAGGAATGAAGGACATATTTATAGGCTAGAATAGCCTAGTAACGACTTCTAGAATAATGTCTGAATTACGTACAAACGCTAGGCAGCAATATAATCAAGGTGGCAAAGAAGGGAACAGAAGAGAAGCGAAAAGAATGAAGTCAAAGATCGACGGTTTAAGCCACCCCGAAGGCACCCCCGAAGGCTTAGGCTATGCATGCCCGAAGGTAGACCATTTTACCACTAAGGGAAAGTGGTATGCCTATCCTTAGGGGGCCGAGGACCATAGCCGAAGTCTGCGGGCAAGGCATGCCCGAAGGCACCCCCGAAGGAACGGACCATTTACCCCTAAAGGAAAATGGTCCCGCCTGTTCTTCGGGGAGGTCGATGGGCCATTGCCCAGTCGGCCGTGGGCCAAAATCAAAGGTGGTCAGAATATCATTTTGGTGTAAAAAAGTCAGGTCATGTGATCGATGCGGGCTAGTCTTATATGTTGAATATAAGGATAGATCTTTCTATGTAGCATTGGTCTATATTCCAATACTTTACTTTATTCTATAGACTCAAATTATATTTTGTATCCCCTTTTTTTTAGGGTTAGCCTTAATTCTTATTCTAATAATATTAATATATATATTTTTATCTTAGCTAAAATATACTATCATGATGACATGTCTCCTACGAAGCCTACTTATTATTATGTTAGCTAGTATATCTAGTTTATAAATACTACGTTTCTTTTAGTAAGATATTATTTCTTGCTAATATTTTTCCCTCAAAGTAAATTGTAAGTTATCATAAAGGTCTGAAAATGATAGTCTTATGGTATACCTATATTACTTTAGATATTAGTCCGCTACATATTAATATCATTCTATATTTAACATAAGTTTTTAAGCTATTTAGTACTTTCCATTACTATGGAGAATTCATATTAAGATAACATATAGAATTTCGTAGCAATGTGTTTAGTATCCCTATAATTTTAGCCTGATTTTGGCTTATTTAGGTATCAAACTAAGCTTAGTAATTTTATTTTTCAGCTTTGCTATATATTATTTAGTTTATTTTTAATTTTGAAAGAAGTCTAGTATCTCATATACTTTACATTTATAGCGTTAAATCTATACTATATTTTCTTTATTTTATAAATCTTTAAAAATATGTACAGGAATCAATATAAATCGTAGATTTTAGGTTAATTTTCTCGACTACTTAGATACTTAAGTAAAAAGGCTAACTAATCTATTAGTTAATATTTTAATCAAAATCTTTATATGTACATATTTTCAACATATTTTTATATTTTTACTATATTTAGGCTAAAGATTTAAGAGAGGAAATAAATCAAATAATTAAGGTAATTGAAAAGTATTCTTAGCAGATTAATCAACTTTCAATAGAATTTTATAGTATCAAGAATTGAAAAACATAGTGCCAAATTATATAAATTAATATTCCTTAAATTATTTAACATTATTTTAGTTCATTATGAAACCTTAGAAATTTATAAGCAAAGGTAGTCATAATTTCAGTACTTTTACCTTGATGAATAATTATATTAAATTAAATGTAGAATTTTTCTCTGGAAATATATAAGAGAGGTTTATATTCAAAAGCTAATTAACATATTCTATAGAGAGAAAATGAAATAATACTACTCTACTATTTATAGAGATGGAATATTTAAAAACATAAACTATAATTATTATAGAAAAACAATTCTAGACTATAATAAATGTAATAATAAATACATTATCAGTAAGAATAAGGCTAATTATTAAAATATTAATTGAATACCTCTATAATCAAAATAATATACTAATTCAAATAAGAGATAATAAAATATTCCCCTTTTATATATAACATTAGATTTCTATCTCTCCATATTAGTTAATATGATCTTCCTTATTAAGATATTCTTTGATGAGTAACTCTTTTTTCAATTTCTTTAAGCTATTAAATACAATATTCAGCCTACAAATCTTACAGTAAAAAGAATTAATGACTAATTAATCATATTAATTGTAAGCCCTTACTCATCTCATGAAACTATTTTACGTATAATCATTATTATTATAATTTCTTGATAAAATAGATTTTAAAAATAAATATCGTTTAATTACTGTCATTTTATTAAGAACACTTTAGTAGAACTTTGTTGTACTTAAGCTAGCTAAGATTATATTTTATCGTCTTATTTATTTGATGTACTGTATTTATACTACAATCTCAGTTGATTTCATTATGTTTCTTTTTTTCCTGTTACTTTTAGGGAGAGCTTCTAAAGAGTCTTTACTTCATAAAGGTCTTTAGTATTCCTTTACAAAACGCCTATTATTAGTTTTATTACTTAAAGGTATATTCCCGGAAGATAGTACGGTAGCTAAATATGTAGACTGTTATCGCTAATATGTTCAAAAATATGAGTAACATATAGTTTACTCTAGTGTTAGTAAGCTTATTAATCTATTCATTTCTTAAGATACCTTTATACCTTAGAATTTAGTCTATCTAGGCATACTCCGAAGAAATTATAGATCTAAAGCGGCGTATATCCTAAGTAAGACGGTAGGGAAAGGCGTCTAATAATAAAAATATATACCGAACTATTTAATTAGCTAAGATATAAACTTTAAGGTAGTAGCTAAAGTGGCTTATATTACTTACTAATACTAAATTAAAAGGGTGAACGAGGATATTAATAGGTTTTAGCATCTTACGAAGTAGGTAAAGAGTAGGTATACCTTATTCTATATATACGCTAATCTTTTTTATAAAAGGTTAAAGATATACCTTAACTAAGGATAAAGTAACCACCCTTAAAGACGCCCTCTTCCCTTCAATTTTAGAGATAAGAGATATTAATAATATTTACGAATATAAATATTTATAGCGACTTTAGCTACTAGTAGTTATAATCTATAAAATGGCGAATATAATTGATAGAGTAATACCCTTTAAGGCTTTGACTAAATAATTTTTTAAGTATTATATTTAAATATATTATTAGAGTTCTATAAGTACTAATAATTATTATTAATCTATTTAATAAAGCCTACATTATAGATAATTTCTATAAATCTATTATTATAGTAATTTCTGTTGTTAAGTAAGCCTAATTTTATAACATTCAAAATATATTGCTTTATTATATTATTAAGTTTACTTAGTTAAGTACTAAAATTAATTATAATAATTTACTTGAGTGATTTTTTTAAAGAACATTAGTTACTTTTAGAGATATATATTAAAGGCTATATAATAAAATTAAAGAATCAATACTATATTATATCTATTATGAGAATAAATATACACAATATAAAATTAAAATTAAAGAGTACCTATATTATTTAGTAAATAAATAGCTCACTTAATAATATGTTTATTGCTTTATCATTATAAAAAAAATTTATAACCCTCCAACTTAATTTATACTAAAATCTTTTAATACTTTTTAATGTTTTCAATTTTTTATTTATTCTATAATATAGATTGAATTAAAGATATTTAATAAATAGCTAATAATTAAAATTATATTTTAGTTATTAAATATATTAATAATATTTATATATTTGTTTAATGTTATTTAGTAATAGATGATTATTTTAAGTTATATTAGCTATATTAATTTCTGGGAAAATAAGCTATAAAATATATCTCTAATTTTATATTAGCCAAGTATAATTTAATTTATCTATAAATAAAAAACTATTTTTAAATGAAAGGCTTTAAATATACTAACATAATATGATAATTGGATATAGAATAAAAGCTAAAATGCATTGATATTAAATTAATGTTAAATTAATATTATTATTCTAGTCTTTTAGTGGTAAGCTTAATAAGAACTTAATATAAATAAAATATTTAGTACTATAAAAAAGTAATAAAATTTATAATTGTACTGTAATCTATTATTAATATAATATAACATAATTTTAAATACTATAGAAAATTGTAAAAACTTTTCAAACTATAATAAAGTTTACTTTCAAGGTCTATTTACATATATCATTAGAATTCATTTAAACAATATCTTACTAAGGAAATAAATTTATAAGTTTATATGTTATTAATATTATTAATACTATCAGAAAAATGTAAAGATCATTTAATGTAATATATTTAATATTTAGTAAGATTTATCTTAATGTAAATATAAATAAATAACATTGCACTATGTCTATTTTAATATTATTAAAATAATATAAAAAATAATTTTAAAGCTAACTCTTCATAATGCTTTATAAAATGTAATATTTATAATCTTAGGAATCAAAATATGTGATATATAGTTTAATTTATTCTATTTTATATTAATATAACTTTAATTCTTTAGCTAATTATAAAAAAATAAATTAAGAATATTAATTTATATAGCTACATATAATATCTGAAATAACTATATTTAAATTAAAAATAAACTTCGTTAATTCTAAAAATATTTAAATTTTATAACTATAAATATTCATATGTTTTATTTATAATTTAAGGCCATAAGTATTATAAAAAGTTTAATATTTATATTTTGTAGGAGATAGAAATAAAAGATACCTATATAGTAATAAGTAGCTAATAATCTAAATAAAATAAAAAGGTATTAAAGTACTTAATTATCTTAGAGTAAGTATTAAATTTTTATAGCTTTAATATTATTAGATTTTATTTACTACTATTAGCGAAATAATAAATTAAGATATATTATATAGTACTATAGATATATTAAAGGGTAAATTAAGAATATAAAAGTAATTAGAAGTAAGAGAGGAAGCGCTAAGGATTATTTATCTTAGTATAATATTTTAATATAGCTTACTTAGCTACCTTATAAAGGTTTATCGCTAGATTAGCCTTATATCTAATAGATATATAAATAAGATTATAATTATAATTCTAATACCTTAGAACTTAATAACTATAGATATAATAGCTAATATCCTATTACTATTAAATAAGATTAATAATAGTATAAATTATATATTATTTTATATTATACCTTAACTAGAAATAGATAGATAGTAGCCTAATATTAGTAAAGAGTAAAGTGATATAATTAGTATTAATCCTATTCTATTTATTATAGTTAAAAAGTATTTAGAATATTAATCTAATATTTTTAACCTTTACTATATAGATGGTATATACCTTTACAGTACTCAGAATAACTATAAAATTACTCTATAATATTATTATAGCTATAGTACTACTATTTTTAGTACTATTTCTAACCTATAAAAATAATAGCCTTATTATAATTTTTAACAGTAATTTCTTTATTTAGGATAATATCTATTTTTGTTAATATTTACTATAGTACTATTATAAAGAGTTTAATATACTTTAAGCTATTAATATTAATTTCTCTATCTATAAGATAATCCTTTAGATATTATAAGAGATAATGTCTAATACTTCTAAATAAATATATTATATAGCCTCTATATATCTTATTAATAATATTTATTAAATAGATTTATAGATATATTTCTTTAGTAAGATATTATATTACGATAGGTACTAATAATATATATAAATAGACTTTAAGAGTAAATATTATTATAGTTTAGAAAGCTCCTATAATTTTTTATAGTATTTAAAACTATATTAATTTAATAATCTTATTAATATATTTTTCAGAGTATACGCGATAGACTCTTAATATCCTAAGCTAAGTAAATTAATATTATCTATAAAAATAAAACTATTATCTATATTTACTACAGATTCGAGATATTTATCCTTTATCTTATATTTATAATAGATTATAATAATAGGCTTTACTACTTTTTTCTAGAATCAGGCTACCTATATTAATTTAGTTAAGTTCTTATTAAGCTTAACGCTAAGGTATTATAATAATAATATTAGCTTAATTTTAATTTATATTAGTCTTTATTTTATTCTTAACTATAAGCTTATATTAATATATTTAGGGCTCTTTAGCTAATTAATACTCTTAATTTTACTCTATAAATAAAGAAGACTATATTTAGTGAATACAAATTAAGATATATTTTATAGCCTATCTTTTTATAAAATAATATAGCTAATATAACTTATACTAGTTATTTATCGCTAGGTAGCTTTATATAAAGATATATATATAATTAATATATTTAGTAATTAGGATTTAATTTTAGTTATTAGCTACCTATTAAATATTTTAAATAAAATTTATATTATAGGAAGCCTTAAAAACTTTTAGTATAGATTTAATTATAGCCTATTTATCTTTTTTAAAATAATAAAATAGTGAATCTATTAACGAAACTATGTACTTATTAAATAATATCTATTAATATATATTATTTCTTTGAAATCTTCTAATCAAAAATATATTATTAAATACCATAAATATATTAGAGTAAAAATTATAGCAACTCTCTAATTTTATCTCTATATTTTATACATCTATTTTAGGGAAAATAAAGGTACATAATTTTACTATATAGTACTTAATGCATATCTGTAAAAATAATCAACATTCTTTAATCAAGGTAGCTACGTTACATTACAATAATTTATTTAAATATTTTTTCAAAATATTAAATAATATAGCACAAAATATATTTTTGAAAATTATATAATTAGCTTTATTTGATCTGAAAATTATTATAGTAATAGATTTATAGGAATATTAAAAACAATATCTATAGTAGAACTTTTCATTACATAGATTATGGATACTTACGAGTACTTATAGAATTTTGATAATATATGTAAATATACCATTTAGGATATTGAATAGTTTTAGGGCTTCGAAAATAGTATTCAAAAAATTACATCAACTGTTTATGAATAGTAATTTCAGTAGCTAAAGTCATTATATGTATTCATATCTATAAATGTTATTAATATCCTTTATTCTTAAAATTAATAGAAAGTATATACTCAAATATAGTTACTTTATTATTAGTTAGAATATATTCATAAAGAGCGTTAATGTACATAAAGAATAGGATATATCTTTATCTTTTATTTATTTTATATGACATTATAATTTGTTAATATTCTTATTCCTTTTCAATTTATCACTAAATTATAAAGACTACTTTAGCTATTACTTTTTTAAATTTACATCTTATTGAATTGAATAGTGTTGTATTCGATTTGTTATTAGATATCTCCATTTGATATTTTATTTTCATTTTCGATCCATAAGTTCTCTAAAATATACATAAATGACATATCAAAAAATATAGAAAATTAAGATATTCTAAACTATTATCATAAAGGTGTTAATTAATTAGATAATTATTCTACCAATATCACTAGTATTAATCATAAATAAAGTAAACTATATTTTAGAGATAGCCTTAGCAAATATAGTTTTTCATATCTGTTTGTTAATTTCTTTATATTTAACATTTTTTTATATTGATATATTTTCTTTATTCAAAATTTATTATGGTAAATATTAATATATTATTTAAAGTAGATAGTTCTTAAGACTAATTTTAACATTGAATATAATGATAGTGAAAGATAGAAATATTTATATTAAATTTTATTGTTATAGATAGTACTATAAAATATAATTAATTCTATTTTGTCTTTTATCGATAGTTTCAGACTATAATTCTCTATAAGATTAGCTAATATATTAGTCTTATTATTCTATATCAATATTTAGTAAGATGCAAATTAAAATAGATAGTAGAGATTAAAGTCCTTTATAACTATCTAATAATTATTAGCTGTATATTATATAGCTCTACAAAATTCTATAAAGATTACCTATACAATCTTTATTACACAATATCTTTCTATATAGCTATTGCTTTATTTTCGATATATATCTTTCACATATAAATAAATCTAAGTACTATTTTAATTAATAATGTATTAATATTTTACAAATAAAATTTATTATATACATGTTTAGATTAATCATCTTATTGATAAGTTAAATCCCTAGTCTATTATTATTCCCTTCATTTTCTTAGATAATAGTTAAGTAAAATACAATATAGAACCAATTTATTAAAGTATATAAATAAATTACCATTATTACTTGAATCTCTTTAAATATACACATTCTTAATTCTTAGGCTACTAAAATCTCTATTGTTTTTATCGCTTTTTTTTTATAAAGAAATATATTATTATTCTATTTTTTAATCTTTAAACATTTGAAATATTTATAATGTAATTTTGATATAATAGTTACTTCTAGATTTACTTTTAATATAATAATTTATCATCGAGATTTAATGAAATTTATCTGATAATTCTAGCTAAAGCTTATTTATCTTTTATAAACATATATATTTTTCTAAAGTTAGTCTAGACAGATATTATTAGATATATTAATAAGTTGATTTTTAGTATTTATCTAAATACAAAATTCTTTCTCTATTATATTAATATCATTTATAATAGTTTAATATTTTTAATAGCTTAATTATAATAAATAGACTTAGATCTATAATTATCTAATATTTATTATATTGGAATATAGACCAAATGCTACATGAAAAGATCTATTCTTATATTCAACATATAAGACCGAAAAAACATCGATCACATGACTTGACCCTTTCTGCACCAAAATGAGGTTTTGACCACTTTTGATCATGGCCCACAACCGACTGGGTAACGGCCCATCGACCCCTAAATAATAGGCGGGACCATTTCTCTTGAGGGGTAAATGGTCCGTCTTTAGGCATCAATGGTCCGTTCCTTCGGGGGTGTCTTCGGGCATGCCTTGCTCGCGGACTTTGACTATGGTCTTCGGACCTCAGTGAACAGACTTCGGCCCTTAATCCCTTAAGGATAGGCAGACCACTTTTTCTTAAGGGGAAAATGGTCTACCTTCGGGCATGCATAGCCTGATCCTTTCGGGGTGGCCTAGACTATTGATTATTGACATCATTTTTTTCACTTTTCCCCTCTTTTGCTACCTTAATTATTCTGTTGCCTAGTGTCTATACGTCATTCAGACATTATTCTAGACGTCGTTTCTAGGCTATTCTAGCCTATAAAAATGTCCTTCATTCCTAGCAGACAGAATTAAACCTTTCCACTCTTCTATTCTTCTTCCTTTGATTTCTTAGAATTATGGTTCTGTCTTCGTTTAGGCTATATTTGCTTATAGTCTATCCTATAACCTTTGACCTTCTAACCTTTGTCTGGCATTGACTGATCCCATCAGACTAAGGTTGATCCCACGGACTTGCCCTTATAATCCTAACACATTGTAAATATATTCTTTAGCCTAGGCTTCCAATTTAGCTGAGTCTAATAATAATAAATAATCTTTTTAGATGAAGAAAATTAAATATTCGTTATTCTTAGCTAATAAAATTAAAGTCTATTAAATTAATTTACTTTAATGAAGATAATCTAATTCTTTTAATAGAGTAATCTCTCTTAAAAATACTCTTTCGTTTAATATATTCTATTCTAATATTTACTATTAATTTAGCTCCTTAGTAGTTTGAGAGATATATATATAATCATATATTATTCAAGTTAATACAGTAACTATTTTAAATTTAATACTCATAAATATCATAAACAAAATATTATCAAAGGTACGAACAGTTATTAGATAAATAATAATTATAGCTATAGAAGTCTTGTAATCTAATCAAGGGTTTATATAGCTAAAAGAAACTTAGCTAATAATAATAACTTTCATAATTTATAAATCAATTAAAGATTATACTTTAGTAAATTATTTCTACATATTTACCAATTAATCATAATTTAGCTAATAAATCACTATCTTTTATCTTAATAATTAGAAAAATTATAGCCTCTGAAAATGAAATAAAATATTTAAAAAATAATAATCTATCTTTAGGTACTATCTTCTATTAATTTATAGTCTTTCAGTAACATAATATATATATAGCTTTCTTAGTTAATTAGTGATTCCAGCAAAGACTTATCTATAGAAATTCTTGCCTTTATTTCTTTCTCACTATGATCACAGCGATAATAAGAGAGGTTAGTTAAGGGTAGGGTTAATCGATTCCTCTCAATATTATATATAATACAAAGTACTAAATTATACTTAAGACGTTAGATAGCGTTTTTGCGTTTTCGCTATGGTTTTTTCGAGGTTAATTATATTATTTCAGTAATAGTATATTTATATTAAAGGGATATCATTAGCTCACTTAGTTTAGCCTTGATTAAGATAGGATTATGAATAGTATTCTAAAGTTTGTTCCTTTTTTTTTATTCATTTATTTATAAATAATATAGAATAGTTAATCGTTCATCTATAATAAATTGTACATAAGGTAAGGATTAACGATTTTTTAAAATAGCTTTCTTTATTATTATCCAAGTTCTTGAATAAATTTAAAGATCAAGAACACTATAGAGAACTATAATTAAATTGAATATATAAACATACTCTCCATATAAAGGGTTATGATATATATAACTACCCGTTTGCTCCCTTTATAGCTCTTATAGCTAATGGATCAAGTAGCTAATTTATTAACTCAACTATTCCTATAATATTATATTCATTTTCATTTCCTAAAGCAATTAAGTTTAAATAAAGTAATCTGTAACTAAAATTTGTACAGACTTAGAATATTATTGATTATTATAGGATCTTTGAGATATATTAAAAACAAATTTATTATTTTCAGAGAGAATTAGGATATTATGATTATGATTTTATGATGATGATGATGATGATGATGATGATGATGATGATTAATCTTTTTGAAATCGTTAAGTACATAATGAATATACAATTGGAATAAAACTAGAGTATTTACTAAAATCGAAGGTATAATAACATTTTATAAAGTAGCTAAAATATAGAAGTATTTTTTATTTCTCCCCTTATGAACTTGGACCTTTATGAAAATTTCTTAAAGACCTAATTATATAGTAAACTTAGAACTTAATAATTAGTCTATGTTTTTAGTTCTAAAGTTCTAAATAGAAATAAATAGTGATTTTTAGTAATATTATTCTTAAAGCCTATTTATATCTATTTCTTTCAGAGGTGAATATTATTAGAGTACTTACTAAATTTTAGGATACTATAATTTAGTCTTTGGCTAATATCCTATTAATATAATTTTTAAATTTTGGTTTAATTTTAAGATAGTAAATTAATTAATTCTATTATAAAGCTTTTATTAGCTACATTATTTTATCTTAGTCATTCTTAGTATTTAGATAGCTAATTAAAGCTAAAATCAATAATATTATTTTAAGTAGGAGCCTTAATAATAATAATAATAATAATAATAATAATGTAGCTATATTACCAAAAACACACTTATCTATAAAGATTTATAGTTTCTTATCTATAAATATAGTATAAATATCTATTAATCATTTTTAATGAAATAAATAAGAGTTTGTATACTAAACAAGAAAGCTATCTAAAATAATATTAAGAACCTACTAAATAACTAAGGCCTAATTTATTTAAAGTAAGTTCTCTTAAGTAAAGATATCTTATTATAAATAAATACTCTAAAATAAATTGAGTAACTCATTAATATTATTACTTTAAATAATAATTAATATATTACCCTAAATAAGAAAATAGCCTTAAAGTATTAGGCTTATACTACATTTATATATAATATATCTTATTACTTTAACTTATATAGCCTAAGTACTAGATTAGTAGTTAAAAGAGAGAATATTACCTATATACTAAATATTATAAAAATTAAATTTATAGAATAACTAAAAAAATAGAGTAAATAAAGCTAAAATTTAGTAAGTTCATTATTAAAATTATAAATATAATTAATATAGCTATTTATCTTAGTCTAATAATATATAGTTATAACTATAATTATTAGCTATTTTACAACAATTAGTATTTTTAATAATACTTTTAATGGTAAATTTAGAAATATATTATTTGATTTTATAAATATAAGATATAATATAACTATTATATTAGCTCTTATAATATATAAAATTATATATATTTATATAAATGTTAAAGGGCTAGGTATATAATATATATTAAAGTAAGATATATTAAGCTAAATTACTTTTTGTTTTAATAAGAATTATTTTATTTATAAAGATAAAGATATCTTTATTAAAATAACCTAATTAAATAACCTTTAACTATATTAGCTAAGGATTACTAATTTTTAGTTTTCTTTGTCTATCTAAAAAGATTATTTATTATTATTAAGATTAGCTAAAGTAAAAGCTTACGGTAAAGAATCTATTTATAATAAAAATTAATTAATAATGAATATAAGTCTACTAAGTATACTTAATTAAGCTATAAGAAATATTAAATTATTATAAATAATATTAATATAATAAAAAAACTTTTATATTTAAGTAAATATCAGAAATTAACCTATTAATATGTTCAATAATATCTAAGTCTAGATTAATCATACTAAATAATATATTTTTATAAAAAGCTAATAAATCTTAGCTATAATTATTATAAATAAACTTTAGTAAGCCCTTAAATAATACTATAATAAAAATTACTATATTAAAATTAAGTCGAAAAATAAACTTGATGTAAAACCTAATCTCTATAAAAATTAATTTTAGAAATAAATTATTAGAGATTAAAGAATAAAATAATAATATATCTTATTATAAAAAAATTACATAGAAATTAAAGATTTTAGTAGTCTAAGAACTAAAAGTATATATTTAGAGAGATTAAGATAATAATAATAGCTTACTTATAGATTTTTATAGATAAGTTCTATATCTTATTTTATTTGTTTTTTATTTAAGAGAATAAAAAAAAATAAACTAAGAGTTTACTTTTATATTAATAAGAAAATTAACCTGAAAATATAAACAATATAATATTAATTATAAGATATTGATATATTATTAGTTAAAATACTTAGAGTTTTCTATATATAATATATATATTTAGCGTAAAGTAAATAGCTATATAAAAAAGGATTATATCATAAAAACCATATAAATAACTCTTATAATTTTTTACAAAGCTATATAATATAAAGAAAGTAATTATTACATGATTATTAAAGACTTTAATCTTTATTATTTACTTTGATTAAAATCCTACTAAATGTAAATATATAAAAAAAATATACATGTAAATAAGTTAATTAACCTAATAAATAACTGTAGCCTAAAGCTATTAATAAAGTAAAATGTAATTATACTAAATATTATTATCTATAATAATAAAGTATAATCTATACTAAATTTAATATAAATATTTGCTTTTTTATCAATTACTATATTTAACATTAAGATTAGTCTTCATAATTATTCATTATAAATTATATATCAATGTTTACTAAACTATATTTTTAGTAAGAGAAGATATATGAAAATGTATAAAGTAAAAAGAAAATAAATAAGAGATATAAAAGACTATATTAGCTAAGCCTATCTCTATAATATAATTGGTTATATTTATTACTAATATCTTTATAATAATAATATAAGATATTATTTTAGTTTATTATATCTTTTAAATAACTTATAGATCTATAATATACATCTTAAATAAATTAGTAAATAAAAGTATTTAATAATAAAATAAATCCTAAATTATTTAATAAGCTAAAATATAAACTTAATAAAATAATAGCTAAAGTAACTTGTATTATTTATTAATACTAAGTTCAAAAAATAAAGAAAGGTATTAATAAGCTTTAGTATCTTATAAAATAAATTAAAAATATGAATATATCTTATTCTATATATATTAATTCTCCTTATAAAAGACTAAGAAATATATTTTAACTAAAGACCAAATAACTATATTTAAAGATACCCTTTTTTTTAATCTTGAAGATAAACAATACTAATAATATTTATAAATATAAATACCTATAGTTACTTTAGCTATTAATAATTATTCTTTTTAAAATAGCTAATATAATATATAAAAAAGTATTCTTTAACCCCTAAAACTAAATAGTATTCTAAATATTATATTTAAACATATTATTAAAGTTCTATAAATACTAACAATTATTACTAATATATTTAATAAAACCTTATACTACAAATACCATTTATAATACTTTTATAAATTTATTATTGTAATAATTTATAAGCTAAATGAGCCTAATTATATAATGTTGAAAATATATTATTTTATTATATTATTTAATATACTTAGTAAAGTACTTAAATTAGTTATTATAATATACTTTAATTACTTTATTAAAGAATATTAATTACTCTTAAAGATATATATTAAAAACTATACAGTAAGATTATATAATTACATGTTATACTTACTACTAAAATAAATATATAAAATATAAAAATAGAATTAAAGAGATATTATACTATTCATTTTAAATATATCTAAGGTATTTAATAATATCTTATATTATTAATTAAAATGTTATGTAAAAAAACCATATATTAATAAATATTATTTAATAAATATATAGGTTTCTTAGTAATACATTTACTACTCTGTTATTATAAGAAGAATTAATAAGCTATAATTTGATTTATATTAAAATTCTTTAAAGCTCTTTATTATCTTTAATTCATTATTTATTTTATAATATAAATCTTATTCAAAATATCTAATAAGTAATTAATAGTTAGAGCTAAGTATTAGTTACTAAATATATTAATAATATTTATATCTTTATCTAAAGCTACTTAATAATGAATAATTATTATAAGCTACACTAATTATATTAATTTATGAAAAAAATAGGCTATAAAACATATTTTTAAATTTATGTTAGCTAAATATAATTTTATTTATTCATAAAGTAAGATAAAGAGTATCCGTTAGCTAAAGAACCTTAACTATATTAATATGGTTTTATAGCTAAATATAAAATTAAAATTAAAGTAAGTTAAGATTAAGCTAGTATTATTATTATAGTATCTCAGCGTTAAACTTAATAAAAACTATATAAAATATATATAAATAGCCTAATATTATAAGAGAATAGCGAAGCTTATTTTAGCGTTATAATCTATTATTAATATAATATAAAGATAACTACCTTTAATTTATAGTAAATATAGATAATAATTTTATTACTATAAATAATATTTATATACTTAGCTTAATATATCAAAGGTATATTTTATATAATTCAGAAAGAGATTAATAGAATAATTAAATTAATATAATTATAAATATTATTAACGTAATTGATATTATTAAAGAAAGATATAAAGGATATTTAGTGTAATATATTTATTTCGAAATATTTTATATTATCCCTATAATACTTAAAAAATTAAACATTTATAGACTTAAGTATATTAAACCCTTTATAATAATATTATGATAAATACCTACTAAGATATATATTATATTAAATAAAGAGACTACTATTAAGAAATATAATAACGCTATAAAAATACTATATAAACTAAATAAGGCTATTATTTATATAAATAGAAATGATACTAAGATTAGCGTTATAAATATTCTTATGTTATAATAATTAAAATAAGATTAATATCTATTATATAATTTTAATTTTTAATAATAACTAAATTATTATTTAGGCTTACTCTTAGCTAAAATATAGCTTAGGATAACACATAGTCTATGTTATGATTAATTTTGTTTAATAGCTTAGGGATATTAGCTATTATATTTATATTCGCTAAATTCTAAGATATAAAAGTATACTAAGAAATAAAAGGACCAATAAGCTTATTAATGTTATAATAAATTCTATAAATATTATATAATCTAAGATACTAATAATAATCTTTATATTTAATTATTATATTATCTTTAATAAATATATCTTTAGATAATGAAAATAATAATAAGCTGTCGGAACTATAAGGGCAGAACTACCACAAAACACTTCATGGCCCCTTAAGTCCGTGGGATCAACCTTAGTCTGACGGCATCAGTCAATGCCAGACAAAGGTTAGAAGGTCAAAGGTCATAGGATAGACTATAAGCAAATATAGCCTAAACGAAGACAGAGCCACAGTTCTAAGGAATTAAAGGAAGAAGAATAGAAGAGTGGAAAAGGCTTAATTCTGTCTGCTAGGAATAAAGGATATATTTATAGCCTAGAAACGACGTCTAGAATAATGTCTGAATAACGTATAGACACTAGGTAACAGAATAATTAAGGTGGTAAAAGAGGGGAGGAGAAGAAAAGTGAAAAGAATGATATTAATGATTAATGATCTAGACCACCCCGAAAGGATCAGGCTATATATGCCCGAAGGTAGACCATTTTCCTCTTAAGGAAAAGTGGTCTGCCTATCCTTAAGGGATTGAGGGCCGAAGTCTGTTCACTGAGGTCCGAAGACTATAGTCAAAGTCCGCGAGCAAGACATGCCCGAAGACACCCCCGAAGGAACGGACCATTGATACCTAGAGACGGACCATTTACCCCTAAAGAGAAATGGTCCCGCCTATTATTTAGGGGTCGATGAGCCGTTACCTAGTCGGTTGTGGGCTATAATAAAAAGTGGTTAAAACCTCATTTTGGTGCAGAAAGGGTCAAGTCATGTGATCGATGTTTTTCGGTCTTATATGTTGAATATAAGAATAGATCTTTTCTATGTAGCATTTGGTCTATATTTCAATATTATTTTTAAATATACTTATTGTATAATTATCTTTAACTAATCCCTATTATTTATTATTTTAGTAAGTTATTTTAGTAATAATTACTTAAGTATACGAGTTTTTATATTCCTATATAGTGACTAAAATAATTATAAAGGACTTAGTTACCTTTTAATATTGTATATCAGCGATCTTAATTAGTTATTTAAGTCCTAGCTAACTATAGGAGATTAGCTAAGTAAGACTACTATAGAATATTTTAGAGGTAAAAGAATATATTATATTTGATAGGTATATAAAGGGATAGATATATAATACCTATATAGGTCTATATGGGCCTATACAATAGGAAAGGTAGGGTAACGTAATTATTCGCCCTATGTAAGGAAGCCCGTTATAATAATAATAATATATTTAGCTAAGACTACTACTCCTCTTAGAGAAGGTCCTAATATATAGTCTTAATAAGGATCTTCCCTTTCTTTTTTCTATATATATATTATACTTACTCTATTACGCTAGGTGCATGATACTGTAATATAGCTAGAAATAATAGATAAAATAAGTATGAATACTTAAAAGTAGCTACTAGTTAGGCCTAATCTACTATTTATTTTATATACCGTTATAAAGGGAGTAAACAAACTTAATGTTATACTGCCGCTCTCTATAAAACGAATAGCTAAATATGCCTACACCTTTTAAAGATGTATATATATATTTATGTATATATGTATAATAATTATCGAAAAGCTAGACTGATTCTTGCTAAGTCTAAATCTCTCTCGATTCCTATCCGATTTAAATACAGATTAAGTGCGAGACTCGCCTCCACAGTAGTGGGATAGTCCTGACCGCTAGTTCCTAGTATCTGTTGGGACCCCTGTCAGGACAGACAACAGTCGTAGCCTAAGGCATCCTTGTATGCCTTAGGGAATACGGCAGAAGGAAACCGTCACCGCCTTCAGTAGGGACAGTCCATGTGTTTAATCAACCCGCGCTGGTCCAGGAAGGACTAGCGTTTAGTCTCTATCTCACAATAGTGTTATATTATACACACGCACGTGAAGTCTTCTACCTCGCCTACCCACCTAGCCCAGAGACTACTGCGTGGTCTCACATGTAAGTTATATCAACTCTATAACCTTAATATATCAGTATAACGAAAGAATATAGAGAATATCCCTTCTTTAAGCTTTTTGTATAACGTATTCCACTTCCCGCTCACACCGTCTTCCCGCCCAACCTTAAACCTCATAGTAATTGCGATAACTTACAACTCTATATCTCACTAATAATGGATCTCACAAAGGCGTTTATATAATTTTGTAATCAAGTATACTTCACTATATAATATTAAAAGCTCTAAACTTAATTACAATAACTCAAATACTCGTTAGAAGAGGATAATTATATTGAGCGATATTACTAGTGTAACTTCTAGTAAAGAAGGGTAATTTTTAATTAGTTCTTATATAGTTCATAAAAATTAGTTAGTATAGCTATAGGCGAAGATCGGACTTTAAACAACCGAAAGTTATTAAGATATAGCTTTATAATCCATCGCAATAACTATGGGGTTTGGGGGTAGGCGGGAAGGTGGTGGGCGGGGAAGGTGGTGGAATACATTATAGGCTGAATCTAAATCTTACTTTAGCCCTTCACAGTATTTCAAGTATTCATCTTACAATTTACATTCATTTCTCTTCGTTCTTTGATATCTAATATATTCTTAATCTTAGTTTTGACCGATATTACGATTAAGAGAAAAAAATCGGTTAACTAGAGTTACATTACGGTATTTGATTTAGGTAAGTCAGTAGCTTTATTACTACTGAGACCTTAATTTCATATGCAGTTAGGCTTTCGTGGCCCCTAAATAGGGGCCGACAGTGGGCAAAGGCCTTGGCTCGGGCCCAGAGGGTTATGCCCAAAGCCTACGTTTGGGCCCGGGGTCCGGGCCCATGGCCTAAGCTAATTTGGCTTTGGCGTGCAGTCTAGTGAGTCAGTCGATCTAATATAGGTACACGACTCTGATAAGAGTGAGACGACAATACTCAATTATAACATATCTACTACGTAGCCTTACAAAGGTCCTAGAGATTTCATAAGACGTAGAGTTAGATATGAGAAGGAATGAACTCGATAGCTAGCTCGACCAGAAAGAATAATCGCACGGGGCTCCCTCTCCCGTTCTATCCTCCCCACCGTGTGATATACGTGGACCAGCGAGCGCGATCGGGTATGGATTTATGTAGCGATTCCGACCATGTCTACAAAAACCAGTGGTCGCAGGAGGGGGCCAAGAGCGGCCGACATCCTCCTGCAATTACAGCGAGATGTTCAAATACATTCACGGGTATTTCATTGGACTTATAGCTTATACGAGGCTGAACTATGTGTGGTCCCGAGGAGAAGACAGTGTCGTCAAGGCGAACAGAAGTCAGGCTTGACCAAACATGACAGGCACCCCAAAGTGTCCAAAGCAGGTCCGCAGATGAGCTTCGTGAGGAAAAATGCATGGACGACCGAAAACGAAGTTTCCAGAGCTATGGACTGTTGACAGAACGGGATCCGGTGGTCGCTCCCCTGATTCCGACACCTGTGAAGGTAGCACGTGAAATGAAGAAATGATCATGCCACAGGCGAAGCAAACGTGCCTGGCCATGCATGTATCGCTTCAGGCGGCTGGTTCGGCCTTCTTCTCAGCCTTGGGGGGCTTGCTGACCCTCTGCGGGTTGCGGCCACCCATCATCCAATTAGCAAACCCTCCAGTTATGGGAGCGGGACCTTTCGCTTTAGGTTTTTTGCTGCCTGCATATCAGTCAGCAGGCGTCACTGCTCCAAGGGAAGGATCGAAACGTACCTTCTTTCTTCTTCTCCGGTGCAGCTGGAGGAGCATCCGGCTTTGCCGGAGGCGGCGGATCAGCCGCAGGAGGGGGATCGGGCTCCTTAGGCTTCTCTGGAATCGGCCACATGTGCATGGTGATTGTCCAATCGGGCTCGACTACCGTCTCCCAAACTTGGGGTAGAATAATATCGCCGTTGGGCCCAACAAGATCATAGTGCCCCTCCGCGACATGAGGTCCAATGACCTCAATATGAAGGAAGGCTTGTTTGATTAAGTCTTCCATCCCCTAAAGAAAGTCAAACGTTAGATACTGTACTCGTACAAGAAAACCAGAGAGGAGAGACCACGCGCTTCTCACCTGCCAAGTGCTGCACAGCTCAAAGGGAAAGCTGAACTTTCGGCCGACCGCATCTTTGAACTTGATTGGCTTTTTCTTCTCCGGGGCAGGCTTGCTCGAAGCATCTGCTGCAGCTGCAGCGGCTGTTGCCGACGCCGTTGCCGCCGCTTCCGCTGCCGCAGCCGTGGCCGCAGCAGCGGCTTCTGCGGCGGCAGCGGCAGCAGCTTTCTCTGCTTCTTCTTTAGCCTTGGCTGCATCCTCGGCAGCCTTTTTCTCCGCATCCGCGCGAGCAAGCATAGCAGCCTCCTCGGCAATCTTGCGGTCGTGTGCAAGCTGCTGCGCTTTAGCCGCGGCCTCGGCGGCCTCACGCTCAATCGCAGCTAGACGGGCTGCTTCCTTATTCTCGCGTTCCGTGCGGTCGTCCAAGATCAATTTCTCCAGACGCGCGATCGCTTCATCCTTTGCAGCATCCGCGGGCGGAGGTGCAGGTGCAGGAGCAGGAGTGGGAGCAGGAGCTGGGGTCGGTGCTGGTGGGGAGGTGGCCTCTGGTTGAGGCGGAGAAGGTACTTGAGGATATGAAGGGAAATAAGACGGTGGTATCATGCCTTGAACGAGGGAATAGGGATCGCGATAATTATAAAAGCCATTGGGGGCATAAGATATCATCTCGTGGTGGAAAGGGGAAGCCGCATAGGGCGAAGGGCCATGACCGCCCATGGGATGCATAGGAGGTTGAGGGGGGTTGTGCGGATCAATTCGTGGCTGGGGCGGTGGGCGAGGATGTCGGTGTGCTTGGTCTTGCGCAAAATATGGAGGGTACATAGGAGCGCCGGATGCCGTTAGCTGAGCGCCGTAGGGGTAGGGGCCATGACCCGGGCCATATGGCTGACCGGCTGGGTTGGCATGACCGAAGCGAATAAGTTGATCGCCCGGCAAATGCCCGTTAGCATGTGGGTAGGGAGCATGTCCAGGTGCCGGTGGATAGGCGTTGAAGGATGGACCCGAAGAAGCGCTCTGGGCGTAGCCGGCAGGCGGGGCGGGAGGAGGAGGAGGCCACCGTCGGTCATGAGTGTTTCGCGCATAAGGTTCTGGATATTCTTCTGACTCGGCACTGCCGGGCGATTCGGGGGAACGGTGTCGTTGTCGGGCTCGGGAGCCCATAGACTCGCGTTCGATCATCTGGCGGCGCGATGGTTGGCGGCGGCCCGAAGCCGAGCGCGAACCGTGGAGCGAGCGGGTATGGTGCGAGGTCCTTGGTCGAGAGGCTGAATCAGACGGTTTCAATTCATCTGGATATGACAGATGCGCCCACTCATCATAGTCCTGGTTTTCATGGCTCCCGTCTGAAGGCAGGGATACTTGGACGACCGAGGAATCCTCCTCGTCCGTGAGAGAGCTGTCCGAGCCGTACGGGTCTGTGGGATCAATCGAAATACTGAGCCTGGAAGGGGGCGGGGAAGGGTTAGTGCGAAGGATGAGAAGACGGGAAGGGGGCAAAGTGTCGAGCAAAGGGAGTGAAGGAGTTGGAACATCACAGAGAGAAAGCAGAGGGAAAACACAGGGAATAGAGCGAACCGAGGGAACAGAGGGGAAGGGCAAGGGGAATAGGGCCCAAACATACGTCATAGAGTCAATCCAGAGCTTCTTATTTCACGTCCCGTGTGAAGAATAGACACAAGGTCACTCACTCTCACTCGCATATACGAAAAGCGAGGAGACGGGAATTGGTGGGGGAAAGGGGAGAAAAAAAAAACAAAGCGGACGCGGGGGGCAAAGAGAAAGCGCATTGACTCCTTTGCCCCGCTAGATTGGACTCTAGATTGGACTTCTAGATTGGACTCCCTTGCGGTTAGGAGTATGGAATGTCGCGAATCTGTGAGCCTAGGAGTTTGGGAGTCCGGGAGTCAAGCCAAGTCTGCGTTGCGGTATATGGAAAAGAAGAAGATGGCGAGCGCCATTTTTTGAGGTGCGGATCTTGCCTGCCTAATTCTACTTTTCGACTTTCTATTGGGCTGGATTGGGCATACTTCGGCATTCGTGTAACTACTTTCTGGCCATCACATCCATCTGCTGCCCAATGCCCAATCATCACCAAGAAAGTCGGGTCGTGAGACGAGTCATACTTCTAGACCTCCAAAGATCGGATCGTCATGCATTAGATCTCTTTACACTTTGAGAGGAAATGACAGGGGTATCCTTCAGTGTCCCGGCTCTAGACACCTGGGACGCCTATCGTCCCGACTTCTCGAAGCGATTCAACAATTCTTTCGCCGCAATGAGTTCACTGCGACTGGATGCCCAGTGTTGATCATCAACAGAGCGTGATCGCACAATATCTCCCAATTTCTGAAGTCCAAGCTTTTGCAATTGGGTCAATGTGTTCTCGGAGGCTGTGACTGCCTCGGGGGATTTCTCATGCGCATATGCCTTTTCCAACATGAGCGACGAGGCCTGTCAGGTCAGAAGTTCAAATAAGTATCCGAGTAGCGTGCATTGTTTCCTCGTGTCGGACGTACCAGAGTCAATCCATAGTACCCCCGCAAGTAATCGTCACAGAGCTCAATACTGCGACAGAAGTGTTGGACCGACTTACCTGCAAGCCGGGGTGCATCGCTATCGGCAGACGAAGCGCAGACATAAAGGAGCTCCCCAAGGCGGGCGTGGACCTAATCGATATTAGTTCGCATCCGGAACTTGACTTTTGGTCAGAACAGAGGCCCAAGTCATACATTCCAAGCATTCGGGGCTATCAGCAGAGCCTCCTCGAGGCTGAAAATTGCTTGGGCACCGAGGCCCTGGGCC
Source organism: Penicillium sp. IBT 18751x (assembly GCA_028828935.1). Taxonomy (NCBI): domain Eukaryota; kingdom Fungi; phylum Ascomycota; class Eurotiomycetes; order Eurotiales; family Aspergillaceae; genus Penicillium; species Penicillium sp. IBT 18751x. The sequence goes on along the minus strand of JAQJZS010000001.1, from coordinate 1,634,860 downwards.
TGATACAGGTCTGCCAATTCGCACCAAGCTTCCGCGTCGGTAGGTACCGCGTCGAGGAGCTGGAGAAGAGCCGCTATGGCATCGGGGGTTCGGGCTAGTGAGCGCAGCAAAGCTACCCGACGCTTCATAATAGGCTATACCACATTGGCCGTTAGATATTTCCATGTTGAGCCGTGGGTTAGTTTGATTCGGACGTACCACATTGACGGGATGCTCAGAAAGAATCTTCTCGTATTCTTCCAAGCACTTTTCCAGCGCTGAGTTGTTCTTTGCGGTCGCCTCTTCGTACAGGCCACGGAGGCCCATCACTCGCTCATTAGAGGGGCCAAATCGATGGCTTAACCGATCGAGACACGCGTGCGCGGATTGATCATCACCGGTACGGAGACAGGCAAGGAAGAGCTGTTCGATTCGCCCATACTCCTCTGCTGTGTCTGCAGATGAAGTAGATGAAGCCACTCCTGCATGCGCAGGGTTGTGGCCAAGGATCGCCGGCGCCTGTCGGGAAAGATGAAGGGCAGAGATCAGGTCGGACCCGTTAGCATCGCGGGCTTCAACAATGGCCATTGTGGCTTTCCAAAGCGTCTCGAATGTCTGGAGAGGGAAGGCGAAGTGTTGGAATGCATAGAGTGGAGACCTCCCCGTAGATTGCACCAGACACACGGTCCCGTGATCCTTATCGAATTCCCCACGTCAACTCCGAGTTCGTTTGCGAAGGCTAAAAGCTTACAGCTAACAGCGAACAACGGCTTTCCTTCGGCTGAGCTCCCGGTGATCTCGGACCTGAAGAGAGCATGATTCTTATTGCCAGTGGCTGATATCCACCCTCTGAGACCCCTCGCCGCGCGAGTCCATACAAGATGTGTGTCACCCGTGGTGGGATCTGCGAGTTCCCTGACTGACCGCATCATCTAGGTTCGAGAAGTCTCTTTACGACCTGATCAAGGGTCTTCGAAACCACAAGGGCGGAGAAGATGAATATGTCCAGGACTGTCTGCGGGAATGCAAGGCTGAGATCAAATCGCAAGATATGGGTAAACAGGTTGCTTCTCAACCGCCATCTTCGCATGCTAAGATCGAGCAGATAAAAAGGCTACCGCGCTCCTGAAGCTCATATATTTGGAAATGTTTGGGTACGACATGTCATGGGCGGCCTTTAATGTCCTGGAAGTCATGTCATCTTCCAAATATCTCCAGAAACGAGTGGGGTATCTTGGAGCGGTGCAAAGCTTCCGGCCTGACACCGAGGTCCTGATGTTGGCAACGAATATGCTGAAAAAGGTCGGCCCCGTTCACTCACCGCGTACAATGTATTTCCGAGCTGACCGGCGAGCAGGATATCGTGTCTGCCAATATTCCCTCCTTGTCCCTGCCGCTCATCACTCTCCCACACATCATCACTCCTTCGTTGGCTATGTCTCTGCTCCCAGATATAATATCTCGTCTTTCACACTCAAGCCCCGTCGTACGCAAGAAGACGATCGTGTGTCTTTACCGGCTTGCATTGGTATACCCGGAAGCCCTCAAGCTGTCATGGCCAAAAATAAAGGAGCACCTGATGGACGAACAGGAAGATATTAGCGTGACCACAGCGGCCATCAATGTTGTCTGTGAGCTTGGTTGGCGCCGACCCCACGATTTTCTACCCTTGGCGCCACGACTTTTTGAGCTGCTCGTGGACAGCGGTAATAATTGGATGGCCATCAAGATCATCAAGCTGGTTCGTCCCATACTTCTTACATGTCATTCCCTTTCTAATAAATACAGTTTGCAACGTTGACTCCGCTAGAGCCTCGACTGACACGCAAGCTTCTGCGACCATTGACAAATATCATCCAGACGACCACGGCCATGTCACTCTTGTACGAGTGTATCAATGGCATCATTCAGGGTGGGATCCTCGATGGCGAGGAGAATCTCCAGGAGAGAGACGAGGTTGCGACGTTGTGCGTGGGTAAACTGCGGGGGATGATAGTGATAGACTCGGACCCCAACCGTAAGAACATTTGACAAATGCTCAACGCCGATGACACTTTCTAATCTGCGAAACGAACAGTCAAATACGTTGCTCTTCTTGCATTGAATCGCATCGTCACAACACACCCAATGCTCGTGTCTGTGCAGCAAGATGTGATCATGGACTGCCTGGACGATCCAGATGTCTCTATTCGCTTGCAGGCTTTAGAACTTGCTGCTGGCATCGTCACTAGTGACACCCTGCAAGCAGTCGTGAGCCGGTTAGTGAACCAACTTCAGCTGGCCTCGCTGTCAACATCAAGGGACGCTCCAGATTCTGAAGCCGACCCTTATGCGAGAGACGGAACTGAAAGCCCCGAGGGGCGAAAGGCATCCGATGTGGGGCTTGATTCCACAATTAATCTACCCAGTGAATACCGAATTGAGGTCGTGAATCGCGTATTAGACATCTGCTCGCAAGGCAACTACGCTGAGATGTCCGACTTTGAGTGGTACGTGGGCATTCTGGTTAAACTTGTCAGTCTGCTCCCACCCTCGGGGCTAGAAGAGTACTGGCACCAGCCTCAAACAGGTCAATGGTCCAGCCACGGTTCGAAATCGACTGTGGCTTATCGGATTGGATCAGAGATCCGCAACGTTGCTGTACGCGTGAGAGGAGTACGTCCAGAGGCCACCCGGGCAGCCGAGTCACTGCTGCTTGTAGAAAATCGGTCTCTTCTGTTCCCAACAGGCTCCAATGTGGGGATCGACGTGCTGGGCCCCGTGGCTTGGGTGGTTGGTGAGTATGCAGAATGTCTTGTGTCGCCTGACCGAACACTGCAGTCACTGATTGACCCATCTAATACACATTTGGCACCGGAGACGTTACAACTGTTCTTGCAGGCGATACCGAAAGTGTTTGTTCAATTGAACCGCAATTGGGGCGCCAGAGATACATGGAAGAGTGAATTGTCTCTTTTGCTGGCTCGGGTTTTGGATTTCCTCGAGCTGCTAGCCGCCCATCCGGACCTGGATGTTCAGGAGCGGGCCATAGAATTTCTGGAAGTTCTTCGCTTGGGTGCCGAGGCGATGCACTCAGATGCGCAAGAAGTGCCGTTTCTTCTCGCCTCCATTATTCCCAGCTTGTTTGAGGGCCTAGAACTGAATCCTGTGGCACTAAATGCTCAGAAAAAGGTCATCTTGCCTCCAAGTCTACGCCTGAATGAGGCGTTCAATGATGATTTACCGGGACTTTTCCGCGACGTGGACCGGTCGACGCTGGATGTGGACACCCGGAGTACCTTGCAGAACTTTTACCATGTCCCGGATCTTTCTCCGCCTGTCAATAAGCCGTTGTACGAACCGGCTCCGATTGAAACGCACCTTGGCCCATCATATCAAAACACTCTCGGCGGCATGATGGAACATCCCTCCGCCTTGGAAAAGAAAAAGTCTGAGCGCAGGGAACGTTTCAGAGATGACCCATTCTACATTGCCCCCCATAGTTCATCAGGCACGTCCACGCCGGTTCATGACGTATTCAAGTCTATCAATGGCGATGTTCTGGACATTGATTCCATTCCGATTGTCGATTTGAAACTGGATGAAGGACAGCAGGGCCGGTTTGATCGGGGCCCTCCTACGAACCGTCGGATCTCTCCAAGGAAAATGAAGGTTGCCACTGATGAAACATTCGGGTCTGATGACACACCTTTACAAGATAGTTTGGCCGCTATCACCGGCAGGTCTATGAGTTCAAAGCGTTCTCTACTTCAGGTGGACTCTAGCGGTCTTGGTCAGCTTTCACTGGCAAGAGATGGGGACAGAGACACCGTTCTGGCCGGAGAAGAAGGTGACGCCGAAATGAAGAAGGCGATGCAGACCGTGGAACAGATGCGATTGCACATGCAGCGAGCATCCGAGCGTATCCAATTAGAGGGTACTCCGGCCGAGGGCACTCTCGTAAAGAAGAAGAAAAAGAGCAAGAAGAAGCCCGAAGATGTTGATGTTGACCAAACAGAGCGCTCTCAGGTTCGGGGAAAGAAGAAGAAAAAGCAGGCTGCGTGATTGCCAGACCTCTTGAGGTAGCTTAGACAACGTGGTGAAATAAATTTATACATAATTGTTCCCCTGCCCCGAGCGTATTTGCGTCCTGTGCCACCCATCAGGCCTAGTGCCCGTGTAGCAGTATCTGTGCTCTGTTCTTTTCCGGTCCGCGTCCGCGTCTCTCAGGGGGAACATTCGGGTATAGGTGTAGCAAGAGAGGAGGATGGTTGTATTTGGCACTTCCGACACGGCTCCATCTTCTTTCCGCCGGTAACAATGTGGGGGTATCATCGAAGGGAGGTGAGTGGTTTATCCGGTGAGTCGGGAAAGCATTGAAGCCACGGTAGACCAGATTTCAGGGACAATTTTCAGGAGCTCCAAGAAGAGACCGCCGCAAACCACGAAGGCCAGCACGACTATGGTGGTCTGTTAGACTGACACATTAAGAGCGAGGACCTTCAGCACTTACCAACCCAGCTCGCAGAGATAGGTGACTTGGAAGCCTGCTTGGGCTTGGTTGAAGATGGCCCCTTCCCTCTCTTTGCTGCCTCGTTCTTGGCAAAGCGCTCATTTGCGCGTCTTTGTTGGGGTGTCTGTGCCTGTAAATGAATAAGTATGTTTTCATCGCAGTCAAGGGTGGGATGTTACCATGGTGGTTGATACTGGGTGCGATGCGCGTTGAAGGGGGAAGGTCCATCGAGGAGGTCACTTTATCGGGGAGCTTTTATCGCCGTCCGGGGAAAAAGGCCACGTTGTTGCCAAACTACGGATCACGATTAGAACCAGATATCTGTCACCATGTTTCAACTCTCCAATGACTGCATGTGACAAGTTTCAATGTTCTTATGCGCACTGTTCTGGATCTCCTAGGCCAAGTGGGTGACATACGAAAGGACAGATAGCCAGTTAGTCTTGTGTTATACAACATGATGCGTGCACGTCGGTGCCACAGAGTATTTTGAACCCCATCTTGCCTGTGTGCTATGGGTCTGATTAGGCCAATCATAGACCTTGACGTATATATCATGTTTCATATCGCCCAAGAGAGTTTACACTGTGTAGCAAATACCCACCCGATTGTTCGTGTAGTCTACTGCGAAGAGAAGAGAACCAAATATAGGGCAAGATGAGTGTCCGAAAGGACATAAAATCGCGTAGGAATCTGCCTGGTATCGTTTGATGAAAGGTCAATCCTTGATGTGCCGGAGCCAGATCATCGCTGAGGTAGAAGAGGCTTCCACTCAATCTGTTCCTCTGCACCATCACCCAGTAGATCCGTAGCCCAGATGTGGCTCTGAGATGCTGCCCATGTACCCTGGGAAGAGCCTGAGACCGGATTTGGAGGCATCCCTCGAGAGGTTAGTGCGAGTGGCTTCCGAGGTACGATAGGGGGCGATTTGCTCATGGTCGATCTTGCACTCGGAGGCCTAGTAGACTCTGATCTGTCAACCGTTTTTTGCCTCGGAAGAGGCACCGGCTTCCTGTCCTTGCGAGGATCTGTTTCATGTTCCATCAAACTCGACTTTGGTATCCAGTCAGGTTGGGCGTCCAAGGAGAATGGATTGGACTTCCGCTTGGGATTCGGGACAAACTCCTCTGAGGGCGGCCGCACTAAAGCCTTCGAGGGGGCACCTGGTATGGATTAGGCCTGTCGGTCACATTTTTGGCACTGTTGGACCACATACCTTGATCCAACCACCATCTCGTTCGATCCGAACTAGCTGGCGGCAATCCTGGTGCAATGGAAAGTTGCGCCATGCTATCATCCTCGTCCAAGTCCAGTAGGTGGACTGAATTAGAGAGAGCATCATGCTGTTTCTCTCTGTAGAGCAGACGTCTCAGTCTATCTCTATGTACAAGATCGACAACATCAATCACGCAGTCAAATATTGACCAGACGGGGCGATGGTCCGAAACTCGCAATTGGGCAGTCTGATATTGGGCTTGGCGAACATTCGCTCCTCTCCATAGAATCCGATCACACCATGCAGGAATACGGCTCTTGTCACTGAAGCAAGGTTAGCATACTTAATGGATGGATAGCGGGGTCCTCGTACGAAGTGTCATAATTATCTGTGCCGACGTCGTATTTGTAGGTCGGGGCGAATCTTATAGGGCCCTCTGAATAGAACTGGAAAGCCCTTCCAGCAATCATTTGTAGATTTAACTATTCACGTTCACGTTAGCAAGGAACAAGATGGAACATACGAGTTCCGAACAGACCTGGTCATTGTCATAAAGTTTTTGATAATCACGTTGCATGACAAGATCTCTCACGATTTGATTTCCTAGTCCAATCCGGTAGTTAAAATCCCCGAGCCAGATCACAGTGTCGTGATCTGCGATAGACCGATTCTTCTGGAAGCGTAACCCTCGGTCAATAGTCTCGTAATCTCTGTTCCGTTCGTCGTAGTTTGCAAACCCGGCAGCCAGATGGGCGGTGACAAAGCAGATGCTCGTGTTGGAGAAATCGAATCGAATGGCACAGCCACCCTTGTTGCCAGCTATTCCGGAAAGACCTGTCTATATGACAGTCAGTACCATTGGAAATAATTGGAACCCACTTGAGCTAGCGATCAGATGTCAGCTTGCCTTTTTCACCGTGCCCTCCACATTCTTTATCTCCTTCAATGAATCTAACTTCACGAAGATGATGAGAGCAGCACCCACGAGCTGCCCACTTCTCAGCAGCACGTATTTACTTGTTCCCTTCATTCTGGCACGCTGATTCAAGCATTGCTGAACGGCTTTCTCCCAAACCTTTCGCGTGCTTGGATCCGTTGACATGATTTGCTGTGGGCTTAAATCGACAATCTCTTGGAAACCGACAGCAAAGATTGTGGGATCCTCGTCAGCTTCACCGGACTCGGGAAACAGCCATGGTGAAAGATCAGTACCAGGTCCTTCATTACGGCCGTTGACGTTGAAGGTACCAACCCAGAGCCGCACATGTCTGGTCGATGAATATTCTGAAGCACGTCGACTTAGTTCCTCGGTGACCAGGTCATTCATTGGATCATAGAGATAGACTGGGGTTTGGTTTGCCAATCTCCCCAAGAGAAGATCAATTGTTTTCTGACGTGCCTTGTCGGTGAAGTTGTTGACATAAAGTCGAGTTGCACTTTTACGGGCATCCGCAAGTGCACCCGCAAGGGACATCTTCCCATGTCGCGTAAAAGAAGATTTTAGGGCGCCTGTTCCTGCATAGATTTTGGAAAGTGCATCGCCATTATCGGCCCAGAGGGTTGAATGGCGCATCTGCATGTCCGGGCTCAACCTTCCGCCCTGCTGCGATAGAAATGATTCCAATGCCATTGAACTGATGATGGTCTGCACGAGGTTTGTTCGGTCCAGGCAATCCAGGCAGTTGGTACGAAAGACTCCTTCCTGCTGCAAAATGACCGAAGAATTGTTTACTACATCCTCTTTGTCTGGGGTAGATGTAGCGGAGCGAGCCACGTCTTCCGACAGAAAGTATGCAAAGCCATCCAGAGAGTCGGCTAGCTCATGCTTGATCTGGTTACTCGCTTCATATCCAGCCGGTCCTCGGGTTTCAGCAAGAAAATCATACTCAGTCACACGCAGCAGGCTACGGCGTCCGGAAATTGAGGAACCTTCTTTCTGCCTCAGTGAGCTTCGAGAAATATGCTCACGGAACTTGGCCGTAAGATCAGCTTCCCCGCTTCTGAGCTGACTGAGAAGGTTGACCACATGTACCGCGCCGTATTGCAATTCAAGAGTCTCAAAGTGTTGATTGAACGCGTGCTGGGTAGCCTCGCCTGACCGCGTTACCTCGATCTTCTGCTGTCCCGGTATGAGACCAGGGGCTTGCTCCCAGAAGATCGGTACAGAGCCTCGAACTTGGGCATATGAGAATGCGATTCCCGGTGCAATCCAAAGGATCAGTTCAGTTTCTACAAAGTTGGCCACGTTGCCATCGTCATCGATACCACGGGAGTTGAATCTTGTGCCAGCACGCCGAGAAGATTGTCGCGAGATGATGGTTAACAGCGAGGGGAAATTGGTCCGCACCTGAGGAAGAATGGAAATGGTTGCAGGAACCTTAAGTGTACCGGAGTATCCCCGAATGACACATGTGAGCAGTTGCGACGCATCTAACTTGGCCTTGTCCGAAGGTGGTAGATGACTTCGGAACAGTAGAAGAGGGTTGATCATGTATGAGTTCCATAGCATGTCTTCATCCAAAGTGTCGATATCGAACGCCGCTGATTTGTCTGCTCTAATAGACTGTCAGCTGAAGGATTCAAATGGAGAGGTCGACTTACCGGTTTTGCAAGCGATCTGTGAGGTTGAAGTCCAGACTGTAGTAGAAGCTCCCATCACCGAGTAACTTTTTCAGGGCGAGGAAAGGATGGTCGGTTACTACTTCCTTCCCTTCCCCAACGGCGCGCTCCTCGGCAGCGAATTGAGAACCAGTCTCATAGTCCAGACCATATTCATACTCGGGGCGATTGAGGCAATCTGTCGCAGTCGTGTCGTCAGAGAAGGGATACTATCGTTCAAGAGAGATGAGACGCACAGAAACCAACATTATCGATTCTGGACACGGTTTCTCCGGGTCTCACAGTCGCAGCCTGAGAGGCACCGGTGACCACGCACACGAAGACATCTTCGTTCAGTGTGATCAGACCCAGGGTGCCATACCCAGCGCCCAGAGGTCGGTAGCTGCCAAGATCCACGGATGATATGTCCGAAAATTCGACCTGGCAGCGGGGGGTGGTCTTTGCCCCGGTGTCGGTTGCGTTGTAGTGGAAGATCAGGACATGGTCGGTAGTCACTAACGCAATGGTCCGTTGGGGTTGATCTTGGCAGAGGACCCGGAGATTAAACATGATCTGAGGAGCAAATTGAGCGCCTCTTTGGCTCGACTACCTATCAAGGGTATCTTCCTCACTACTGGAGGCTAAGCTCCGATTTCCCGTCCCGACACAAGGAATACACAGCCGCAGCTACGTTCCCGCTGGTCCAAGATACAGGGGATTATACAGGGCCCGCAAATACTGGGGGACAAGTCGACATGCAATTGCCCACCGGCTTGAATGGAAAGGGGTATGGTTCATATGTGGTTGCGGTTGTCTTTATTCGCTATAACCCGTCCCGGAGATACTCGCGGGGGCTCCTTATCGGATGCTGACTCAGCATTGATTTTTTTGTCTTTTGGATCTTTCTTGGGAGTGCGGTTGTTCTCCCCCCTACCATCATCTCTTTCGCCATGGGTCTCGCTGCGCCTAAGAAGTATGGTAGTTTCCTGCGCTAAATTTGTTGACCGACTAACTTTCTTTAGAAAATTCAAGATCTCCAATGATCCCAATAATACGAAATGGGCCCGCGCCACGTCCGGCTTTGGGCACCGCATCATGAGTGCCCAGGGATGGACACCAGGCAATCGTCTTGGTGCTGAGAATGCCGCCCATGCCGATTTTCTGACCTCGGCCAGTACATCTCATATCAAGGTGACCCTCAAAGATGATAATCTGGGTCTTGGTGCCCGCGCCGGACGGGAGGGTGAGCCGACTGGGCTTGATGCCTTCAAGGGTTTGCTGGGTCGGCTGAATGGGAAAAGCGAGGGAGAATTAAAGCAGGATGAGCGGAAGCGGGAGGACGTGAAGCTTGCCCGATACGTCGCTATGAAATTCCCAGAGGTGCGATTCGTCCGCGGTGGTCTGTTAGCCCAAGAAAAACTTGAAGCCTTGCCCAAGAAGGCTGAAGCCAAGTCTGGTGGAAATGCGACCAGTGAGGAAGCCGATTCTTCATCAAGCGATTCGAGCGCCTTGACAAGCAAGTCCTCCATCTCCACATCCAAGTCCAAGTCCAAGTCCAAGTCCAAGTCCAAGTCCAAGTCCAAATCCAAATCCAAATCCTCGAAGACATACCACTCCGAAGAGGAAGCAGACGACTCATCCGAGTCCAAGAAGAAAAGAAAATCCAAAAAGAGGAAGGCGGAAGCCGACGACGAAACCATGGGTGAACAACAGTTGCAGGCTCCGATCGAGTCTTCAAGTCCCAAAGCCAAGGTGGCCAAGATCTCGACGGTGCGAGAACGCCTTCCTATCGGAAGGCAGGTTTTCCGAGGACGGCATATTGCGCAGAAGAAGAAAGCTCTATTGGATGACAAGTCTCTCAACGAGGTGAGCTATCAGTCTTGGAGCAATGCGGCGAACCATGCTAACGGGAAATAGATCTTCATGATCAGAGCGAAGGCGTAGAATAGAGACTTTGATCTGCATTGCATTGTATAGAGACATTCCACATTCACATGGGTCAAGGTGTTGGGCGCAAAGGGTTCTACCATTTATTTTCGACATCAGTCACATAACATGAATTTTACTAGCTATTCCAGCATGTGTTTTTTTATCTCTTCCATCTCTCATGAGTACTCGAGTTGGGCCTGGACCTAAAGACTGTTCTCATTCAAATCAGCGTATTACCTAATCCGCAAATACCATGTGTGGATTCGGACCGACGTCATTCTATTGACTCCCATCTTGACCGGGATTTGTCTTCGTCTCTTCACCTAAGTAATTGATAGGACCTCATGATGAATGGGCATCTTCAGTCCAAGGGTCCTGGCACTTCGGCGCACCCTCACTCACGTGTTGAGAATGCTGACAAGAAACGGTATGCTCCTGGCGTGTCTCGTTCCTCCACTGCAAACTGACGACTCTTGCAGCATTCATTGGGCTCCGCTGAACATCGGTCTTGAGCGGCGTCTGCAGACATTCGTCGTTCTGTGCCATACTCTGACTATCGCTATTTTCTTGACTGGTTTCTTCTTCACGTGTGCTATTCCCCTTTTTTGGCCTCTTCTCTTGCCATACTTGGTCTATATTACTCTGTTCTCGTCGGCACCCACGTCCGGAGAGCTCAAGGGCCGAAGCCACCTCTTACGTTCGCTTCCTGTGTGGTCTGTCTATGCATCATATTTTCCTGCCCGTCTACATCGTGAAGAGTCGCTTCCTCCGACCAAGAAGTATATATTCGGCTATCACCCCCATGGTATTATTTCACATGGCGCATTCGCCGCATTCGGGACTGAAGCCTTGGGTTTTTCAAAGCTCTTTCCGGGCATCACAAATACCCTCCTGACACTTGATTCAAACTTCCGAATCCCGTTCTATCGAGAGTATGCTCTTGCCATGGGACTTGCGAGCGTGTCTCGGGAGTCATGCGAGAATATTTTGACCAAGGGCGGCATGAATGGCGAAGGAATGGGACGAGCCATTACAATCGTCATTGGTGGGGCTCGCGAATCTCTCAATGCCCAGCCGCACTCTCTGCGACTTGTACTGAAGCGGCGCAAAGGATTCGTCAAACTTGCCATTCGAACAGGTGCCGACCTGGTGCCTGTTTTAGCTTTCGGCGAGAATGATCTGTACGAACAAGTGCATTCAGACGAGCACCCGATCATCCACAAGGTCCAAATGCTAGTCAAGCAAACGATGGGATTCACCGTTCCTCTATTTCACGCCCGTGGAGTATTTAACTATGATGTTGGACTAATGCCTTACCGGCGTCCCTTGAACATCGTGGTAGGGCGGCCTATCCCAGTGATGCAACAGCAAAACCGTGACAAAATCGACGACAGCTACATCGACGAGCTTCATTCTAAGTATGTTCAGGAGCTGCAGCGACTATGGGATCAATGGAAGGACGTGTATGCCAAAGACAGGGCAGGTGACCTTGAAATCATTTCATGACCTACCAGAGACAAACACCTGAGTCCAGTATTATCTTCCTAGGCGCGACTGACCTTGCGGAGGTATCCCATCGTCTTTACTGATAGTTTACTCAATAAGTCACAATTGTGCATTTCTTGAAGATGTTGATTAGGTATATGGGTAAAATAAACAATATATTCGCCATTGAGAATGAATGGACTTGCAGTAAAGTGTCATTGCACCAAGCACCAACAAAATTAAAACTCCAAGATCTAGAATCACATCGGGCTGAGCAAAAACATATGGCTAGGGTATCAAATCCACACGAAGTGGTACGCGTGAACGTAAGCACAAAAACAAGGGAGAAAAAAAAAAGGCGCATCGTGTATCAGGTTGACGGAGAGGCAGCGACGTCCACAGGAAAAGACGTAGGATTCAGTCCCGCCACTTCCGCAGACGACGATACGCGCCGACTGTCGTTGGATGCAATTCGGACATTCCCAATAGCACTCTTGTCGAAGTGGCCACTTCCCACCCGACCTTGGATCATTTCATCCAGCATTCTGGACACCTCGTCCATGTTCTTTCTTCGGTCTTCTTCTTTCTCGCCTAGTCTCATTGGCGGTACAAGCTCTGGGCTTGCAGTTCTCTCAGCTAGGCCATTAGTTTGCGGGGGACTGTTCCGACCGGAATCTGTTGCCTCTGCTTGAGAGTTCAGCTCCGGTGATTGTGATTCATTGGTCACGGCGGCCAAGTCTCGATGGCGTGCAGCGGACCGAAGAGCAGCCAGCATACGGTCCTTGTCGTCAAGCTGAATTCGGAGTTCATTGATCTCCATATCCTTCTCGCGAACTAGGGCCATCACGTCAGGGTGCTCAGAAATTGTCGTATTACCAGATTTGACCCCAATCGACATGCGAGAGTGGCTAGAACGTCTGGCTTGGAGCAAGCGACGCTCGAGAGTGGAGATGTATCGATTTTTATCGCCCAAATCAGCCTGCAATGCAGCGACTTGCCGTTGCAGGCTAGCTTTGCCGTCACCAAATTCTCCAAGATCATCGTCTTCGTCGTTGCCGAAAGATCCGCCGGGGAAGGGCAACGACCCCGAGGGTTCGTTACTGTTCACTGACATGAACGAGATAGGTCGTATAGACGTATGGGCGACCCCCAGCGTAGATTGACTAGCCGAAGAACGCAGCGAGCGGGTTCCTGATTCGGTGGCTGACATTCTTGAAAGCCGACCAAACGCAGCGGACAAACTGCCATGACTGTTCACACCAGTGGACTTGGAACTGAGAATCAACCGATTCAGATGCTCAATGCGTTCTTTCAGGGCCGTTCGAGCCAGCTGCATCTCCAGTACCTGCTCCTCGTGTCGAGCCTGGGCTTCTTTTTCGAATTGCTGCTCATCCCACTTCATTTCTTTTTCGGCCTGGGCCTTGGCTTGCGTGTCGAGCTGGCCCCGAAGGGCTTGAATCTCCATACGATAACGTTCGAGCAACACGCGACTTCCAGAGTCTCCACCACCACTGCCATAGGTTTCTTCAGCCTTCTTCGCGTGACTGACGATACTGTTCTTTGCTCGGGCAGCAAACTTCAACGTATTGAGTGTTTCGCCGGAGTTTGCATTGACGCTAGAAACCATTTGGACCGTACAAAGAATGCTCACAAGGGAGCCACCAGACAAAGCGGACTGCAAAAGTCTCGTCAACTTGCTGTCACGATAAGGCAGGTGCCGACCATCTTTGTCCGCCGGGTTGCCTTGTCTATCCTTGCTCTCCGAAAGCTTGGAGATAATGTTGCCCAAGGTGAGCAGACTCTTGTTGATATGGGCACCTTCGGTTCGGCGCTCTTTGTCGTCGGCTGCCCGCTCTGAGCCAGCAAGATCGATCAAGCTTAATGTGGATACGCGGACACCACCAGGAGCGATTCCGGATCGCTTGTCCTGCGAAAGCCCGGCGGGAACTCGCTCTCGGCTCTCGACGACGATTTGGACGACTGCGTGACTTCGAGAACTGCGGGAGTTGAATTGAGTACTGCTCGTTCGCCGGGCGTGATCTCCTCTCGCGATTACCCGAAGGAGCTGGGTCGGACTCTGTACGATCTCCTCTTTGAGCGGCGTCGCATAAACGCCCCGTTTGCTGTCCTCGCGGAGTTTGATTTCTTCTTGCTGCGGCACTACGGCACTGGTTCCATTGGCAGAGGCCGAGAGCAGGTCGTGAATCTTCTCATTGTAAATTTCGAGGTAGCTGACTCGAAGGAGGAACTCCCGATGGGGCGTTTCGCGAATAAACGAGAAGATGTCGGTGATGGCTAGCGGGATGACTCCAGGGGAGGTTGCAGTTCCCTGCATCGAGAAGGTCTTACCAGTTCCCGTCATACCGTATGCAAATACGGTGCCATGATAACCTTCCATGACCCGTCGGACAAGTCGCTTTGCGGCCGAGTCATAAACTTTGGCATTGTTCTCGTGTGTTGTGAAGACATTATCTTATGAGGTCAGTCCTCCGAAACTCCCACGACAGCCCCGGAGCGGCGGCACTCACCGAAATAATAATCCCCTCCTTCTTTGCCTCGGTAGGAAATCAGACCCTGGCGCCCATCGACCGACCATTCGCCTTGACTTCTCGATGTGTCTCCTCCACTAGCATCAGGTCGGACACGGACACTGACGAGGACGTTGCCCTTGGCCTCCTTGTGCTTGGTATTGCTTTTGCTCATGCCTGTTGTGTCATCTGCATCCTCGAAAGTCGTTGCGCTGGTTGAAACCGATCCTTGAGCGGACGAGCTTCTGCTATGTGACGGAGAGCCTTCGAGGTGCGCGAGATCTCGCGGATCGGCTAAAATGGAATTGCCATCGGCGCTTCCATTGAGGAGTGAGGGTGCCTTGGAGCTTCGGTAGCTGCTAGTGGTGCCGGTACTGAGTCGCGAACTCCTTTTGGGTTTTACACTCGCCGAGATGACGGTGCCCGGAATACCAGAGACAGAGGATGCTGTCGAAGACCGACTTGCGGCCTTTGGAGGTTGCGGGAAGGATGCGATGCTGATAGTGCGACGTAAGGATTTATCGGGGCTACCGGGGGTACGTCCACTGGATGCTGATCGGATCGCGCTGAGATTGGAGGTTGAGTTGGAGCTGGAGAGAGGAGAGCGTGCGAGTGATGGTTTCGGGCTTGAGGGTGTTCGCAGCTTAGACAGTTGGTACGGGGAGGCGGCCCGAGGGGTATCGGGAGCCGTGGTGCTCTTTCGTGCTTTAGAGATGGGGATGGGTGGTAATGAGCCGGTAGATGAGTTTGCAGATGACCGTGACGGTTGAGGTAACGCTGACATGGAGGCCATGTTCGTAAACAATCAGGACAGGGGCGTCTTCTCCCCAGGACGTCAGTTGGGTTGGCAGGCTAGGCAAAACAACGGCCATGCGGGGATGTTTGACGATAGTCCGGTTTGCGCGTTGGACTTAGTTTTTATCGCTTTCCAGACTGCATTTCACGCGATTAGCTCAATACCGAACCAGCTCAAAGATCCTGACAGAGAGTGGACCTCGATGTGAGAACAAAAGGGCCGTGCATTGGAGGGGAGTGGTTTTATGAACATCAAGATTCAGGTTTCGGTAGCTCACAGATTCAAAGATTGCGATCACAGCGAAGACCACGTAGCGCCACTGCCGCTGTTGGTAGCCGTACAAGAACGGAAGAGCGTAGAATTGAGGTAGAAAATGAGGAGAGGATTGGAAGAGTTGGCCGCCCGCAGCGGGAAAACAGCCCATGTGTTTCGGTCTTTTCTATAAGTACAAGTACAAGTCCGATCGAGTCCCCCTCTGTGCCTATGCCCCTTGTATTGACACGGCACTTGCATACATTCCCCCCTGAGAGTACATGAAGGAGAGGTTCCTGAAGGGTCCTTCGTACCTCCAAGAAGTGCCGCCGAAGTGCTATCGAATAGTACAGCGAAAAGGGGAAGGCCAAGACCGACGGCCTACGACTCGAAGGAGACAAGGCGCGTTCCTGACCCAAGGCCGTAAAGAGTGGCAAAAGTGGATGTTCGGCCTCTGAACTGTGGGAAAAGGGGGACAAATCATTGCCCTTCTAGCGTGGTGGATCCCGCCACCTATACTCTACTGTACTGTAGTGTTTGGGGGATCCCTGGGGGTCTTTTAAGGTCTCTGGGTCTTCAGGTGCCTTGAAGATCTACAATCTCCTTTCGTCCTCTGCTTGTTTCATCTCAAATAACCCTGGTTCAAACACGTCCATGTGCAATGGCCACGGAGTTGATCCTTGTTTCCAGGGTGACTCCGACGTGAGGGCCTTCAAATAGATCGAATGTAAGGAGATCCAGTTCAGTCCATGACAGCGGACAGTGTCGGATGTCAGTGTCCTAAATCAACCCTGGTTCGCAAAGCTGTCACCCTGTAGGAAGGAGTCCCCGCGCCTGCGTACAGAAGTCCGATATAGAACGTACGAGAGATCCACGAGAAGCGGCTACTTTGCGAAGAGAGCAACGAAACAAACACATGGTCATTACTTCATAGCGCCAAAGTCCAATTGTCGCGCCGCATTCTTAAACATGCTGTCGTCGATCTCGCCCCCTCGTCGGCCGAGGTCCTCGCCCATTTTTGTAGTTCCGGGCTTCTGCGGGAGATCTTCATTCCTGGTTGGCCGGGGGTCGACCGTCCACCAGGAGTGTCGTAGGGCTTGCACCGCAGTGGTGCGCTTGCGAGGATCCAGTGTACACATGGACATCAGTAAGTCGCATCCCACCGGACCTGCCGTAGGGAACATGCGGAGGAAGAAGTCTCGACCCTGCAATGGATGGTGGGTATCTGGTGGAAGATAGTTGGGTAGCTCTGACACGCCCGGCCAATTTTCCTCCGTTGGTGTCCCAAGTGCTTCACAAATCTTGGTCACTTGATCTACATCGGTGTTGCCGGCCAGGAAGGGTACGCGGAGGAGTAACTCTGCAAAGACCATTCCCATCGACCAGACATCCACCGCCCCCGAGTACTGCCGCGCTCCGTAGAGCAATTCGGGAGGACGGTACCAGCGAGTGATGACCTGATGGGTCATGTTGAGATACGGATCAGCAAAGGACCGGGCAAGACCAAAATCCGCCAGCTTGACCTCGCCGTTCGACGCGATCAGCAAGTTGTTGGGCTTGATATCCCGGTGGAGTACGAAATTCTCATGACAGAACCATACGCCTCGAGCCAGCATGGCCATCCAGGCCTTGACCTCGGCCACGCCGTAGTGGATGTCCGCCTCTTTGATAAGCATTTCCAGATCTCCTCGGGGGAGAAACTCCAGTACCAGATTGAGGTTTTGATCTTTGGAAGAAAACACATCGTGTAGGGCAATGACATTCGGATGCGACAGCTCTTGAAGATATTTGACTTCCCGAATCGCGTCCATCGTGAGTCCATCTTTGTATTCTGCATTAACCTTGATCTTCTTAATTGCGACGTAGGACGAGGGCTGGTCGCGGAGGTACCCGAGATAGACTATGGCGTATGTACCTTCACCCAATCTTTTATCTGATTTTCTCGTGAGCTTCACGCTCGCGTCATTGGCGACATGGAAATTTGAGCTCACCTTTGACATATTTCCGTCGAACATCATCGTTCAGCTGTTCGGTAAGTTCACGATCTTGGTTGTGCGCGGATTTTGCCGCAGCCAACGGTCCAGAAGTATTTTGAGCAGCGGCCGCTCTCAGCCTGAGAGCAGCATTGGGCGATGATACTGTCACCGAAGGGGAGCGCGATGCAAATGGAGAGACCGCCATATCGGCGACAAGTAGATTGAGCAGGGACCCTTTTGCCTCAAAAATGAGGAGCTGTATGAAAGAAAGGAAGATCTAGATACCAAGACAGGCCATATAAAGAGCTAACGAGTAGTCATGGTGCTAATGAGAGAAGATGAGGATGATGTTTCCTCAGCAGTTGAATACCTGAGCTCGGAGTATCGTTGATCCCGAGTCGAGTGTCTCCGAAATTTCCAGCGCGAGTACCCGCAAGCACCGGCAATTCAACTCTCACTGGCTCTGAACCTCTCTTTTGTTCAATTGAAACCTACTCGCGCCTAACAAGTGACCAACGCGAGCTTTATCTCACTAATTGCGTCTACTTGATCTAAATAGACACCGTGTGCTTGCTAGATCGTGCCTACAACAAGCACCAGAACCGTCATGGCTATGCGCAACTCGCAGGTACGGGGCCTGCCGTTTCGAATCATGCATTCTGTCGGCCTTTCGCGGCAAATAATTCGCCCTTTCCATCGAAATGTGACACCCTCGGTGCCTTCTCCGACCCCCTTCGTCCCCGATGTCCAGACCTTTCTCACGTTGATCGGCCGAGAAATGTCCAAGCACGCGAGCAAAATCTCCTCGTGGGACCAACTTTTCACTCTCAACTCGGCCCAGCTCCGAGAAGCCGGCATTGAAAATACTCGCCAGCGACGTTATCTTATTCGGAAGCGGGAGAAGTTCAGGAACGGACTGTACGGTCCTGGAGGAGACCTGGAACGAGTTGTGGACGGCGTCGCCCAATTGCGAGTAGTGGAAGTCCCCAGCGAATTCACACCTCAGGATAAGGACCAGGCTGCTAGATCCACCATCGCCTCCTCGGCCACATCGACGCCGGGCATGAAAAAGGTCATCGTCAACCTTGCTCCCGGTGCCACAGAATACAAGCACTCGGCGTCTGCACAGCTGAAGAAGTTTGCGCATATGAAGATTCACCGCGGCTCGAAAATTATGGGCCCATTCCTGCAGCCGGTCAAGGGTAGTCATGGCTCCGCTGCAACAATCACCGTGCAGGAGGGTATGTGGGAAGACAAGCGAGGACAGAAAGTTGACGGCGGTGAACGACGACGGGTGGAAGTGAGGGCGAAGAAGAGACTGGAGGAGCGGAGAAAACAAGTGTAAGGTGATGGAGGAGTAAAGTTTCTTGCATATCACTTGAACCCCTTAGGACTGGACTTGTGTTCTGATTTAATCCACAATGTACTATATATACAACTCCCACACGAAAGAGCTTCGATCGAACCGTTTTACATTGAACTCAAGCATGTTTAAACTCGGATTGTTCGTCTTGAATCGCATTCAATTAGAGATAGATAGTGTAATTGTATCAACACAAATGGCGGGAATGAACTCGATCACAGGGTCCGAGAAAGGAGTTAAAAAAATACAAATCTTAATGTACAAACGGGTACAATCGTTCTAAGGCGTCGAGACTAGAAGCGAGGAAGGTCATTAAGTAAGATCAAGGCCACTTGCGTAGTGTAATAGAGTTTTCTTGAGTCTTGTGTGGAGTTACCGATTCATTGGAGTCTATGCCTTGGCTCCACGCTTCTCGTAGCACACGAAAGACTTGCCCATAGGCTTGGAGAACAGAGACTGCGACCTTTGTTAGTACTTGAACGAAAATTGGAGGCACTGTATGAAGAGTGACTTACCGAGTAATCTGTCTCAGGAATGTTGTTGGCACCAGGAGGGTTGGAGAACTTGAATTGCCTCACTAGAGCGGCTAGGATAGTACCCAGTTGCACGTAGGCAAATTGCTCACCGATACAACGATGACGACCGGCACCGAAGGGAAGATAAGGACTGTTGGTGCCCTTGCTGACCAGACCGTAACCGTAATCGATTTGCTCGCCGTCTTCATCCTTGGCGTCCTCCTTGGCCGTTGTATCCTCGTCCCAGCGGTGGGGGTCCCACTTCAGAGGGTTCGGGAAGAACTCCTCGGAACGGGCAGTCACACCTGGGGAAGAGAGAACATTGTGGCTAGTGGGAATAACGTAGGGAGTACCTTCCACAGGCATGGGGTTCTTGACGGCGCGGATGATAGAGTGGATCGGGGCGTGAATGCGAAGGGTCTCCTTAATGACTTTGGCGTGCAAATCCAATTTCTGGAGACTCTCATAGGTAAGAGCAGGGAGATCAGAGCCAAGTACTCGGATCTGCTCTTCGTAGAGCTCCTCCACGATCTCGGGGCAGGTAGCCAAGCGCAGAATGATCCAGGCGGCGGTAGAAGACGAGGAGTGTTGGCCCGCCATTAGCAAAGCAATCATCATATGGGCAACTTCTTCATCGGGAATCGGGGTGCCATTCTTGTAGACACACGACATCAGGTTCCAGACCATGTCCTCGGAATCCTTCTTGCCACCGGACTCGCGACGCTGGCGGATAATGTCCATATAGGTCTCTGTCAGCTTCTGTTGCGCCGCATCGCGCTTGCGGTTGTGGGGAAGCGGTGCCCAGGGCAACATGAAATTAATTGGAGCGAAGCCCTTGTCGAGATCGTGGTACATTTCCGCAAAGGTGGAGTCAAATCGATCCCGAACTTCCTTGCCCTGGAGTGAGCGCGAAGCAGTGTAGATAGTGATTTCAGAAATATTCTTGGTGACATCAAAAGTTCCTTTGGGCTCCTTGAATGCAGGAGCTGTTCTGATGAAGTCATCTACCTCGTTTGTGATCAAGGTAACGTACGATCGAAGCGCTTCGGAGGTGAGGCCAAATTTGACGAACTATATCCGATTAATCAGCGAAATATTCCAAGAGAGTTGCTCCTAGCCCGAATTGGTGGATTCACCTTCTTCTGCTCCATGAGCTTTGAGTTGGGGCAATCGTAAACGACGTGGCGACCAAACACCGGGGTGGTCAGTGGCGAGTAGACTTCCTCGGCGCAAACGTCGCGAAGCTTGCCATTAAGGATAAATTCATTACCCTTGGTGCCGAGATAGACCGTAGTCTTCTTGCCAAGAAGAACGAAGGTAAAAATGTCGCCATACTGCGAGCGTTGTTGTCAGAGATGGCCCCGAGAGATTTTCCAGGGGGATGGAGGGGGATGGAGATGCACACCTTTTCCCGAGCGTTGAAGAAGAATTTGTAGGGGTCAATGCCATAGCTGATAGTGCTGCCAACGAAAGGGAACCAGTGGAAGACCATAGGAGGTTCGTGGGGGCTCTTGAACAGTAACTGGCGTAGAACGTTGACGACGACAGACAAGGAGATAAAGGACAACGCGCCGACCAGTGCGAGAGTCCAGATGGACTCGGTCGAGCAGCGCTCGCAGAACAAGTCAATGAAACTAGAGAAGAGACCCATGACGAAAAGGAGAGCGCCCTTCAAGGAGACAAGAAAGGATGAAGAAGAGAAGAAAGGGTGGGTTGTAAAAGAATAATCTCCACTATCATTCGCGGTCAGAATCGCAAGGCAAGATGGAAGGACCCGCCCCCTGTTCCTTAACCATGCCACTCTTTTTTTCTTTTCCTTCTTTTGCCTTCTTCCTTTCGTTTTCTGAGTGAAGTAGATACTATTCTTTGATGGCCATCTTCTCGTGAACATTTCCCTGAGACTGCTACAAGTAATTACAATTATCCGTGTGGGAGGAATGCAATGGCATGTAAAAAGAATCTCGTCACGCCACCCCGGTGGAGGCGACTTCCGCCGGTGCCTGGCGATCGCACGATGAGAATACTGCCACGATAACACGAACCCGAACACTATACATGAGTCTCCTTCCCTTATTGTCTTTTCCTTATTCCTGCGTCCCTTTATTCCAAAGAGACCCCAAAAGCAATGTAGATATTACCGCCGTTCACCCTATTTGTATCGACTCGTAGGTTCATCGTACAACGCAGCATCGCCGCCCGCACCAAGGTTCATGAACTCCTTTGGGTCCTTGTTGCCGGGCGATTGCTCACGCTCAGACGTTTTTGCCGGTCGATTGTGAACCCGCTTGCCCGCCTCGTTCTTGTGGAAAACCTTGACCGGGGCCTCATTGCCCTCGGCATGCTCGCTGAAATGAACATCGTTGACGCTACTGAGCATGGTCCGCTCACGTCCAACCTTGCGCCGGGCAAAGTCCAAGTTACCCAGGGCACCAGTCAGCCCATCAGTGCTGTCATTGACGCTAGGGTATTTCTCGGTCATCCATGGGTGTTCAAGACATTCCTCCACGCTGATCCTCTTTTCCACATCAACCGTGAGCATCCGGTCAATCAGGTCTAGGACTGGATCGCCCACGGAGTCCCAGTAAGGCGATGGATAATCGAAACGACCCATTTTGATCTGCTGAGCCAGCGTATAGGGATTCTGAGGGGTGCATAGTTCGTCGGAGAAGGGTGGGAAACCACACAGGCAAATGTAGAGAACAACTCCCAAGGACCAAACATCTACAGCCTTGGTATATCGTCGCCGCCGAGTCTCTTGTAAGATCTCAGGAGCCACGTCTGTCATTGTTAGTCTCGAGTCCGGAGCTACCATGACTCTCATTTACTTACAACTTGGTGTTCCGCATCTGTTTGGAGATGTGAGCGGCTGGCACATATTTGAAAGACAAGAAGAGGTTGAACTCACAAGGTCGTCGTAAAAGAATCTTCTCCAATAATCTTAGCAAGTCCGAAGTCTCCCAATTTGACCGTCAGTTTTTTGTCTGCAACGAGAATGTTCTCGGGTTTGATGTCACGATGCACAATTCCTCGGTCGTGCTGAGAAGGGGCGTCAGCCTCGAAGTTGATCCACTTTGGAAAGCTCTTACCAGATATTTCAGTCCCTCGAAAAGTTGTCGGAACACATGACGGGTTTCGGCTTCACTGAGCTTTTGCTTGCTCACAATCAAATTGAACAGCTCACCTTCGGGGGCTAGTTCAAGAACTAAATAAGCTCCATCATTCTCATCAAAAATATCCCTCAGACAGAGGAGATTGGGATGATTGACTCCCATCAAAAGGGCAATCTCTTGCTGCAAGGTGTCGGTCTGTGTTTTCTGCGAATCGCCTGATCGTTTTTCAAAGACCTTGACAGCAAATTGCTTCCCAGTGGCTCGCTCAACACAGAGGTAAACAGTAGCAAAATGACCTTTCCCTAGCTGCTGGAGAATCCGGTATTGTTGACTGAAACCATTGGTGTCTCGTGTCCGAGGATAACGAAAGACAAAACGCGCTTCATTCAAGATGGACACTTCGTCTCCATCCTCGAGCTCGCGATGCTTGTTGCGACCCACAATCGCATCATTTACGAATGTTCCATTGCTGGAAAGATCCTCCAGCACAGCCACTATATCGCCCTTTTTCTTCTCTGAAAACAGAAGAAAATGTCGATTAGAGATTGTAGGGATATCAATCATCAAATCTGCCATACGGTCAGTGCCTGTATTTCAAGGGATTTGATGGGAAGTTTCCTGACCACATTCCGGGTGACGACCGAACAGGTAGCCTCCAGGTGTTCGATTGTCCCCTTGTTTGCGAGCCAAATTTCTCTTATTGGCTTTATCTTTTGGGTGCTCGTCACGGCCAGAACAGCCATCGCGTTTCTTCAAGACAAATGCACCGCTCACTTTGTCGTCCAGGGGGATCAAATATCCCCAGACGCCTTCCCCACTTTCATCTTCCACTTCGTCCGCAAATGCCCTCGGAGGATAGACAAACTGGGAGAGTGCTTGTGTGTCACCTGGCGGAGAGGAAAGGCCCTGTGAGAAGTTGATATGAGTCGGAGACTGTTGGCGATGATGACTCGGGCTGTCCGGAGGAGTGGCCGTGACCTCGTTGCGGATGTCTGTGGCGGTCGAACGAGCATCAGTCAACGGGGTTGGGAGGTAATCTCGGTCGACTGGCGTTTCCAAGATTTCTTGCTGGCTGGAGATTCTCTGCGAGCGTCGCGGTTTCTTGAGATCCGAGGAGTCGGCGTCGATACTGGCCTGAGAGAAAATGAACAGTAAGCCGACATGTCACTTCAAATACGACTTGAGTTAGCACCGACCCTGCCTCGCTTTAGAGAGCTTTTCTCACGAGACGCCATGGCTCTCGTTCGTATCACACAAATCGTCGATTTGCCTGGCAATATCCACAGGCCAATTAGCGATAGGACCTGGGGCTTCTTGCGGCATTGACAGCCCTCGGACACAAATTAAACCTCAGCGTCTGAGTTGCAATTCCGATCTAGACGATCGTGGGATCAAATCAAGCTTTGTAGGAGTTGAGGTTGAGCGGGTAAGGTCAGGTGAAGGGAAACTTGTGAGGCTCAAGAGAAAGCTACTCGTGCGGTTTCGCGACCACGCCGCCACCCACCTCCACAGGAACAAACCCAGGAGAATTCATCTTCCATTCTACGTGGGAAGTTGTCTACGTGGGAAAAGTCTATAGCTACAGAATAACATGACATAATCACAAGACGCTCTTGTTTACCACTCTCATTCCAGAGGACGCGATGATTTGGTTCGGCAGGACCTAGGTTCGCGCACCGACACGTGCATCTCTCCACTTTCCCCCTTCCCAATCTTTCCAAGTGTGCACTCCTCCAGTATCACACAGAATGGATGGGTATGGTGGTCGATTGCTCTGATCTACCGGGCGCTAACATTCTTTGCAGTCTCTCAGGTGGGATAAGACGCTCTGCGTTTGAGAAACTTGCGGCATTGGCCGTCAAGTCGCCCGCTCATGACGATGGCTCCGAATTAGCTCGTCTCGCCCAGCAGTCTCGCTCACGCCAATCTGATGTAGCTTTGAACGGAGTGTTCAAAGACCAGGCTCCGACCTCTCGAGTTCCAATGGTGCGTTGCTAGTGCATGTGTTTTGTCATCCTACGTCATGCTAATGAACCTCGCAAAGGGAATCCGCGAACTCGATGTTCTTTTAGCCCTGTGTAAAGCGGCCTCGTCTGTGGATAACCTCGAACATGCCTCAAGGTTGGCTCCACAGCTGGCTCGATACCTGCCCGAGTCCCCCAGTCAATTGTTTCGGCCATCGCCCTTCCTACAAACCGTCAAACCGTCGCCTTGGGAGGCTCTCACACATAATCTCACCGCTGCTCTCCTGGCTTTGGGTACCCAGTATCCGCCCCTGCGTAAGACCGCTCTTGGTGCGGTTAATGGTTTTCTGAAAAATTGC
Organism: Penicillium sp. IBT 18751x; assembly: GCA_028828935.1. Taxonomy (NCBI): domain Eukaryota; kingdom Fungi; phylum Ascomycota; class Eurotiomycetes; order Eurotiales; family Aspergillaceae; genus Penicillium; species Penicillium sp. IBT 18751x. Next base: position 1,610,298 of record JAQJZS010000001.1, on the reverse strand, counting down.
GCCGAGGCAATCAAGGCTGTAACGCCGTTTCAGTATTCCAAGTCAGAAGCTGGGGGCCGAGGAGTCGCGCATGAATCCGTAGCAATTCTATCAATTGCTGTGTCTCTGGTCGGCTTCCTGGAAGCATCAGCCAAGTACACGGTGATTTGGTCTGCTAGTGAGAAGCTGCAGATCATTGAGCATTTGCGTTCCATGCTGTCTGAGCCATTCATGATTGCGGTGGAGACAGCATCATCCACTATTCGTAACGCTGCCGGTGCTGAGAATTTCTTCAAAGATTGGAGAAAATACGCCAGGCGCTATGCATACAACGGTCGCCCACTAGGGGCAATGCTGGTGCAGGAGGGCTTCATGCGCTTTGCCAAATCCTCTGCTGCCTCTCTGATAGGATCGCAAAATTTGTCCGACGATCAGCTTTTGGACGAATATATGGCAGGGGTTGGAATTGCCAAGAGCTACGAGGACGCAGATATCGCTCTCATCGAGCGAATCACCGATCTGATTAGTGAAGAAATTCAGCAGCTTGAAGATGGCTCTGACTATTTACAGGTGGGCTCGCCTTCTCAACAGCAGCTAGCTTTTTCTGTGAAAGGCAATGCTTTGATTGGTTTCTTGAATTGCGTCGTTCTTGGCGAGGACGCAACCAACAATGAAGTTCTTCTTTCTTGGCTTGAGGATACCTTGACCAACCCCCAACAAATGTCATGCACAGCCTTGGCCTTGACAACTTTGAAGTGTACAGCGATTCTCGCAAGAATGTCTGCGAATGGTGCATCTCTCGGACGGCGAAGCCTCTTGAAATTCCTGACTCAGGGGGGTGCAGCATCTGGTTCCATTGTCGCTGTGGCTGCTCGTTGCCTGGCTCAAATCCTGAGCATTCTCTCCGAGGATTCGATTATCACAACTTTGTACTCCCTCGGGAACGCTCTGAGCCCGAGTCCCAATGCTGACCAGTCCTCTCAAAACCAAGCCATCGGGGACCCAGCTGCCCCCGAAAACAATCTACCAGCCTATCCCAGGAGCGGAGATGGAAGCCAAGCTTCCTTCCCTGCCATTGGAGAAGAGGAGAGTCTGACATACAGGAACGTCGTTCACGCTATTGTAATTGTCGCGACCGGTTGTAACGACGACAAAATCAGTGCCCTGGCTCAGTCCATGCTTCTCCAGAAAGTTGGGAAGATCAATGTTGCAGTAGACGCCTACATCATTCAAGAAACGGCAGTTCTTGCTTTGAGTGGTGGGCAAGCTGAGTTCCAGCTCCTGTTGAAATTCTACGCCCGCGTTTACCTCGACGGATACCACAAGGGCTTGGACATGATCTCCGACGCAGTTCAGTGCGCCATGGTTTATCTTTCTGTGACGCTGCAGGAAGAATCTCCACTACACCGAGTCTACCTAATGCATCTGCTCGAGAGTCTCGTCAACAAAGGTGATGTTCCCGATCTTGACAGTGAACGCCACAAGGAGCTTGTCTTCGCGCCCCGAGACATCACCCCTCTCTTGAAGCCGTTGGCGCTACTTGTGTCTTCCAAGAAGACAATCAAAGGCTCACACTTAATGGTACACTATGACGACGCTATCATGTCTCTTTTCCGTGATGCTTGGTTCAATATCGCAATCCATGGAATTTCGCTCAATTCAAGCATTACTCAAAAGCACCTAACGGAGCTCTGTTTGCTTGCAAGCCACTCCCCACCTCTCGTGTCTGAAGAACGCATGGAGTCTTTGGAGAGCGACGTGGAGCTAAACACGGTTCTTCGCAGGGGTTCAGGACCGCAGCGAATGTTGGAGCAAAAGCGCATTCTCATTTCAGAGCTTTCTGGCAGGGAATCGGACATCAAGAAGCTCGATTATCCGCGGGCAGTCTTCCTTAACGCCGTGCTGCTGGTCGAACATCTACGTGCCTCGGCTGGGGATTGCACCAAGATCCTTGGGTATTTCCGTGACCCTGCACTTACCACACCAGAGATGGTCGCCTGCATGACCGCTGTCGCTGAAAAGACAGTTACCTGCTATCTTTCGAACACTCTCGCAGGAGAACATGACGACTTCTCAGCTCCGTACTTGTCGAAACAGTTGGCCGTATTCCTGGTGGCTTGCTGCCATCGCATCGAAAGGGTGCAAACTATAGCGATACTTTGTGCAGACAAGATCATCAGGGAATGTCCCTCTGCCTTGTGTGAGAAGCATTCTCTCTTCGCCCTGCTGGAAATCCTAACTGTGATGTGGTCATCCTGCCTTCAAGGAGAACTTGATGAGTTTGAGTGGAAAGCATCCCTAGTGTCTCCGATGGGCATCGTCAAAGTGGATCTCCCGGATAACTATGCACTGAGGAAGATGACCCTGAACCGATTTCTTGAGCGAGCCAGGGCATGGGTCACAGCAGTGCTGAACATTGCCCCCCTGGACATCAAAGGCCTTCTTCAGACATATCTCTCTGAGTTCGACGATGATGGCGCCTACGGTCATATTGAATTGGGTCGTTCCTTCGCTTTAGAGATGGGCTCGCTCATACCGCAGAGTGATCCACGGCTAGGATCTATCGACGGCCATAATGCCAGTGACATCAATGTTGCTTCAGACTTCATGGCTCTATACACAACTCGACAGATGTACCGCCGGCCCGAGGCTACTCTGCTTGACGGATCAGGTGAGGACATCTTTGGTACCATTGGTGGAAAGACTTTGACAGACATTCCACCTGAGTCTGCCGCAGACTTGGAATATTCTCTGGCCCGTCTATACGAACGGAGTATGCAAGGAGGACGAATTCCTCTTGTTGAGGTGAGGGACATTTTGCGGCGGGCCGCGAGTCTGATTTGCAGCAGCAGCAAGCCACGGCTTTCTGTTGTTCATTATTTGGTTGCGTTACCTTTCCAGATCTTCACGAAGGAGACCATCAAGCTGGGAGTCTCTCTATGGCTTGGTGTCATTCATGAAAACCCAAGCATCGAGCCGCGTATTTTGGCTGAAGTGGTCGAGGCATGGGAGAGAAGCATCCAGCGCCGTCAGGGTCTGTTCGATCCCACATTCGGATACCTTGATCCGCTACACACCAAGATCGAATTACTTCCGACAGATAAGGCATTGATGCTCAAGAAGCAGCAACAGGCTCAAGATACGCTTTCGCCGCACTCTCGCGTCCTCCAGTTTTTTGAGAGTCATTTCAACGCCATTCGCCTAGGCAACCTGCAGGATCAGCAACTTTTCTGCCGTTTGATTAGTAGCACGGTTGTGGCTCTTTGTCAGACCCAAGCTCATCCTCTGGCTCGAGAAGTTCATTTCCGTATCGTTCTCTTCGGCTTAAGGGTTCTCAAACATCTGAGCCCGCAGAATGTCTCTGTGTCTTGGAAACTCAAAGATCAAATTCTTTCGGCCGCCCTCAGCTGGTTCAAGCATCCTCCGAGGTATGTCTAATTAAAAACTTAACCTGAAATCAACACTAACACATGCTCTCTTAGATGGTCGTTTGGAGGCAACCGCCTTCAAATTAAAGCAGAAGATAAGATTCTCGGTGATGTGCTGTCTCTATTACGAAGCACCGCTCATATCGCGTCTCAGAATCAGGGACCACGCAAATCTTTACAAACCAAACAAGAGCTAGTTCAAATTCTCGTTGAGAACGAAAGATTGCGCCTCAGGGTTTGGTTGAATCCGTTGGAACCGGAGCGAAAACACCACTTGCCCTCACTGGGAAGCAAGAGTTCGACGGAGGCTGTTGTGTCCTTCCTCAGGCTTGCTTGGACGGAGAGTCCCGGCCTGGCAATTCAGCTTGCCTCTCGATTTCCGTCGACCAAGATGCAAAGTGATCTTCGGTGGCTAATCCTCAACTTCCCCGAAAAGGTCGTCACGGAAGCAAGCGCACTAGAAATCATGTTTGAAGCGTCTCTGCCAGCAGACGTCAATTACCAGTTGAAGTACCTCTTGTTCTGGGCACCCGTGAACCCAACTGAAGCTCTTACATTCTTCCTGCCCGCTTATGGCAATCATCCATTCATTTTGCAGTATGCCATGCGCGCTTTGGAAAGTCACCCCATTGATGTTCGCTTTTACTTTGTGCCGCAGTTGGTCCAGGCTCTGCGATACGATGCTTTGGGCTACGTGGAACGTTACATTCTCGAAACAGCGAAGCAATCTCAGCTGTTTGCTCATCAAGTGATTTGGAATATGAAAGCAAATTCTTACAAGGACGAGGAATCCCAGGTGGTAAGTTAAGCCCCATGACGCGATACTCTCTCTAACTACTAACGTCATACCTCATTCAGCCCGACCCTCTTAAGCCGACGATCGATCGCTTCGTCGACAAGTTAATCGCAAGTTTCTCTCATGAGGAGTGCAACTTCTATGAACGAGAGTTCTCGTTCTTCAATGAGGTCACTGGCGTCTCCGGCAAGCTGCGTCCCTACATCAAAAGGAGCAAACCCGAGAAGAAGGAGAAGATCGAGGAAGAGCTTCGCAAGATCAAAGTCGAAGTTGGGGTGTACCTTCCCAGTAACCCCGACGGCGTGGTCGTTGGAATTGATCGCAAATCCGGAAAGCCCTTGCAGAGCCACGCAAAGGCCCCATACATGGCAACTTTCCGGATTCAGAAAACCAGACCACGTGTTGATGCAGATGCGAAAGCCGAGTACAACAACTCTGGGGCTCACGGGCCTGAGCAGCGTCATCTTGTCGGTCCCACATCAGAGGCCGGCCTGGAGAAGTATGAAGTCTGGCAGTCAGCGATCTTCAAAGTCGGTGATGACTGCAGGCAGGACATGCTTGCCTTGCAGATGATTGCGGCTTTCCGAAGCATCTTCTCCAGCGTGGGATTAGATGTCTGGGTCTTCCCATATCGGGTCACTTCTACCGCACCGGGCTGTGGTGTTATTGATGTGCTGCCCAATTCTATTTCCCGTGATATGCTTGGCCGTGAAGCAGTGAACGGATTATATGATTACTTTGTCTCCAAGTACGGAGGCGAGGATTCGATTCGATTCCAGGAAGCACGTACCAACTTTGTCAAGAGTATGGCGGCCTATTCCGTTATTTCTTACCTCTTGCAGTTCAAGGATCGGCACAATGGAAATATCATGATTGATGACGCTGGACATATCATCCATATTGATTTCGGATTCTGTTTCGATATCGCACCCGGTGGCGTCCGCTTCGAACGTGCACCATTCAAGCTCACCTCTGAGATGGTGGCCGTGATGAGCGGCACTCACAACCCGGCTCACCACAGCCTCCCGGGAACCAATTCGCACAGCCCCACCAACACCCAGCCCTATCGCTGGTTTGAGTCCTTGGTCGTCAAGTCATTCCTGGCTTCGCGTCCGTATTGCGCCAAGCTGTCCCATATCGTATCTTTGATGCTGGATAGCGGTCTCCCGTGCTTCAAGCCCGAGACCCTCAAGAACTTCCGCGACCGATTTGTCTTGGACAAGACCGAGCGAGAGGCCGCCGATTTCATGCGAGACCTCACCCGCAAGTCGTATATGAGCGTTTCCACCAAGGGATACGACCAGTTCCAGCTGATGACCAACGGAATTCCCTACTGATGGCCCTACTGTCTCATTCTGAATCATCTTCTCGTTTATGTTATGTAGTCTCCCATTTTTGAGTCTATCACATTAATCAATCAGAATTTTCTGCCTTATGTATAGTTACGGATGTGCGTAGATCTCGGCAATAATTCGATGCGAGCGGCGGTCTGCGGTCTGCTGTGAGCTAACAACTCATCATTTTTCCCAAGCTGCATCAGTTTGGCAAGCTCAATGATGATGCTCGATACTAAGGACCAGATGTACTTCCGCCGCCGCCGGGGTATCCGTTTGTTGACAGTTGCGGTTCTTGACGTCACGACTTCGTCTCCGCCACATCTACCAATGTACCACAGTTTTCTCTGCGGGATGACGAAATTGGCGTTCGAAGAACCCAAAGCTCACTAAAAAGTAGACCATATTTGATCTATAGCTGGGAAACCATCCATATAGTAGATCTTCCAATCTCTGGAAGCGTGGATGGAATGTAGCCCTGAGATACATCACCCCCAAGCCATTCACAACACCAAATAGCATCTAGCCATCGTCTGCATGGTGGCACATGTGTGGCCTAGGCCTGGATCCTTTCAACCAAGAAAAGGCCGTCAGTGGCAAGCATATGACCAATGCCATTCGCCCCGCATAGAGCTTTAAGAATGCCCCATTGCCTAAAGGTCTCATCCTAGTGTTCCTCTCCCCTCCAAATCTTTTTTGCATGTCATCCAATTTCGTCTCAGGCGCTTGCAATTGGCATTTTTCCACAATATTCTCCGATTTCCACTACCATGAGGTCTCCATTCACTCGTCAGCCGAAAGATGAAGACCAGTCTGGGTCCCCTCCATCGATGGAGATGTCGGGAGGATCTGACCAAGAGAAGAGACGCAGCAGTTCTTTCGACGAAAGGCCTGTGCCCTGGGTGACATGGCGCTCGCTGGTGCTAGGTGCATTTGTCTCGATTGGTGGCATTATCTTTGGCTATGATACTGGTCAAATCTCTGGGTTCTTGGAAATGAACAACTATAAGCAGCGATATGGCCAGCTGGAGAATGGGAAGTACACGTTTAGTAACGTGCGTTCGGGTTTGATCGTGTCATTGGTATGTGACTGACATTCAGTTCGATTGAACTGATCCGGTGCTAATTGCGTCTAGCTGTCCATTGGAACATTGATCGGTGCTCTGTTGGCTGGTCCATTGGCCGACCGCATTGGCCGCAAGTGGTCGATCTTCGCCTGGTGTATCATTTTGCACGTTGGTCTGATCATTCAGATCACGTCCCCGTCGGGGAAATGGTATCAGATGATGATGGGCCGCTTTGTGACTGGATTTGGCGTGGGAGCCTGTTCGCTGCTAGTGCCCATGTATCAGGGTGAGATTGCGCCGCGACACATTCGCGGCGCCATGGTTTGGTAAGTCCAGTCAACAGGAACTTTATGCGAGACAAAGGGGGGGAAATGCTCACAAAGGGATATCATTCCAGCTCATACCAATTGTTCGTGACGCTCGGCATATTTGTTGCATACTGCATCAACTTCGGCACTGAAAGCATGGATAACACAGCTTCGTGGAGAATTCCACTGGGCATCACCTTCCTCTGGGGTTTATTGCTCGGCTTCGGCATCCTCCTGTTCCCTGAAAGTCCCCGATATGACTATCGACATGGACGCGTAGACCAGGCTAAGAGAACCATGTCCAGACTCTACGGAATCCCCGAGAACCATCGGGTAATTGTCCACGAGGTTCTCGAAATCCAGGACCAACTTGACGCAGAGAAGGGAGCCCGGGGTGGATGGCATGGTTGGGTCGAGATGTTCCAGGCTCCTCGCATGCCCTATCGCATTCTGTTGGGCATGGTTCTCCAGATGTTCCAGCAGCTCACCGGTGCCAACTACTTCTTCTACTATGTTCGTATCATTGTGGCCCCGTCCGCATTGTATACCATTGAACTAACCGTGTGCAACAGGGTACCACTGTCTTCAACGGGGCTGGAATCAGCAACGTGTTTGTCACCCAGATGATCCTGGGGGGCGTCAACTTCGGCACGACGTTCGGAGGCCTATATGTGATCGAGCACTATGGTCGACGTAAGTCTCTGATTGCAGGTGGGATCTGGATGTTCGTCTGCTTCATGATCTTTGCCTCGGTGGGCCATTTCTCTCTGGACATCCAGACCCCGGCCAATACCCCCGGAGCCGGGACAGCTATGGTCGTCTTTGCCTGTCTATTCATTACCGGATTCGCGATGACCTGGGGTCCGATGGTATGGGCCATTGTGGCCGAGCTTTACCCATCGCGCTACCGAGCCAGGGCAATGGCGATGGCGACGGCCTCGAACTGGCTGTGGAATTTCTTGCTGGGATTCTTCACACCTTTCATCACGCATGACATTGACTTTGCGTACGGATATGTCTTTGCGGGATGCCTTGCTGTGGCCGTGGTAGTGGTGTACTTGTTTGTCATTGAGGGCAAAGACCGAACCCTGGAGGAGATGGACATGATGTACGTGATGCGAGTCAAGCCGTGGAAGAGCAGCAAGTGGGAGGCACCGGCGCCGGAGCATCGGCTCACGACGGCGCAGCTCATGGACCGCCAGGTGGCGGAGGGTGTCAACCGGGATGAAGAGACATCTGGGGGTAACAAGCAAGCAGAAGGTCCGGGCCACATGCATACAGAGAAACTGGAAGAGGTTCCAGCCGCAGCAGGTCCGTCCACAGCCTGAGGGGGTTGTCACAATTCACATGTGATGGTGTGAGAAGAGGGGGAAGGGGGCAAAGGACAAGCCGAGAAGAACCTGAGACGAACGGGAATGCAAGATGAATGGGGGAAAGGGACGGGGAAATGAGGCAGCAGGGTACTACAAGCAGTCTACCAGACAGTACATACCGATGGAATACAATTACACATATCATCAGTCGATAGAAATTTCATGTCAATTTGTTATCGTGCGTCAGATGATCCTCTCTTAAACATTCCAGAAGGAGAACACAAAGATGAAAAAGATAAAAAAAAAAGAAATAGAAGAAAGGGAAGAGGCGTAGTGTAAAACACGTTCATGCCCGGAGAAACACCATGTAGGAGAAAAGTAGGAACACCAGATGAGTTGGAGGACCAGGATACCCAGTATCAATTTTGATCCTCCTCGTGAAGTTAAAATGTCGGTCGCTTTGAAACACTCCAGATGAGCATAAGAAGGCTCAAAAACAAAAAAAAAAACAGTGGGCATGTCTTCCGCTTGGAAAATAGACCGCAATATCCGCTTAGTCCATGAAATCACCTCGCAAGATCTTCTCCTGGAAGAAATCGGGCTTGTTCTGCTTAGGCTGCTTAGGGATTTCCCGCACAGGCTGCTCCATTGACGCGATCGACGCGGCACGCTGGTGGCCGTTCTGGCGAACAGCGGGATTCTGAGGGGAGACGGGGCCCCCAACGGAAGGGGCGCGCTCGGCTCGAGAACGGAGGGCCTCAGACCAGTTGAAGCCTTCGCCTAGTCGCCGCGGGTTAGATCTCTCATCTTGGATAGACGTTGAAATACTTGCGGGAGATCGGGGTTTGGAACTGGAGGCGGTCGGGGTCGGGATGGGACGCGCTCCAGGAGAGGAAGCGGGGGGATATCTACCGTTTCCAATACTACCAGTGCGAGCCTCACGCAACGCCTGAGCTCCGAAAGAAACCCGTCGAGCAAATGGCGAATTGGGCGTTGCACCGGGAGGGGAGCCTTCAAGATCTTCGGCCACGGCATCTTCATTCGGGGCACTTCCCCACGAACTGGAGAAGCTCCCGCGGCGGATTCCTCGGGCTCCAAAGGTAGAAGCCTGGGTGGGTGAGCCAGACAACCCAAGAGTAGTTATAGATAGGCGCCGCCCCTGGTTGGCTTGGTTGGCGGCGGCTTGGTTGGCAGACGAATCTCTCTTGGAGAAGAGATCGGCGATGGAACTGCGCCGGGGACGGGCACCAGACTCGGGCACGGAGATGGGATCGGAGGGACGGCCGTTTGCCATGATGGGTGGTGACTAGCAGAAAATGGAGGGAAAAGTGCCAGAGGTGTCGGACGGACTGGCCGCCCTTCTCATGTGAATTTCGAATGAAGGTAGAAGTAACACCAGGGAGGGAATAGAAACCCGGGTGACAGTCGAGAGGAGGACCGTGGTAGTAATGATGATGATGATGATGATTTTGGTATAGTGAGGGTGTGGAAGAAGAGAGAGAAGGTCAATCAAGGGGGGGAGTTGATGAAAGAGGATGGGATTGTATGGTGCCACCGAGGGGGGAAGAGAGAAAGAGCGAAAGGGTAGCTAGGCCAAGCTGGAATATCTGGGGTAAGCCAAAGTGGCGCGATTGTCGTATCCGGTGGAGGAAAGTGGAGGCAAGTGGAGTGATGATGAAGTCGGCCTGATTGAGGCCTGAGGATTGGCTGAGGGCTGACCGTGAATCCGCATCGGGTAATTAGTGGGGTTCCATCCTGGATCTAAGGCTGGCGATAGGCTTCTGCAGTCACTGATCAGTCACCTATCGACTCTCGTCTCTCGACTCTTGACCGGGTCAAGGATCGAGATTAATAGTTCATCTACTGCATCCGGATAGACAATCTTAACGATCCGCAAGAGAGACAAGAAAAAAAAAATAAACGAATGAAAACCCGCGGGTCAAAGTCAGATAGGTATGCATGGAAATTTGAATGAAGAAAATGTTGATTGTATGGGAAAACGGGAATCTAGCGCCTACAGTAAAAAAAAAAAGAAAAGAATAGAAAAAGAAGGCTGAATTGGACGTACATCATGTATTGCTCGTTTCCCGTTAGTATTACTTTTCAAGTCCGTTGACTCTCCAATCCTCTCAGTCTAGCCATGGGAATCTGGCCAGGAGGAATTCGTTCCCCTCTCTTCCCTTCTCCCATTGAGAAACACAAAGGCTCGGAGAATCACGTCAGGTGAAACAACTGGACGAGTTTTCGACCGACCGTCGGCTCGATTTCGGTTCCGTCGCGGGCGATCTTCACCTCCCGGTTGGCATTCCATGGATTGCGTAGGCCACGGGTACGGTGGAAGGGCACTCGTTCGGTGGACAGCCATTGGATCCGGAACGGTTTGCCAAATGACTGCGCCTCCACCTCGGCCTCTTCCTCCACACTTTTTTCGCTGCGTGCGTCATCCTCCTCGGACGATTCGACTTCCCAAAAGATCGTACCACGGGCCGAGTCGTCAATGATCCGACCTCTCGGGGCGGTCGACGTCGCCTCTGTGGTAGTCACATCCAATTCATCCGGGGCCCCTGTCAATGGCTCGGGCCTAGGCGGCATCTCTAGCGCAAGTTCCTCGTCGTCGTTGATCGGTGACAGCATACGGGCATATCCAAAGTACTCGCCAGATTTATTCGCGGAAAAGATCAGGTAAACGTGCTCGGTGGTCTAGGAAACAAGGCATCATCGGTCAGAGGAGAAGGAATAAAAAAAGAATCAAATGGCTACTCACCTCAAAGGCTTGATTCAGATTCGTCTCATTGTGTGTTTGAGTCGCCCAAATCCCACTCTGCTTGCTTAATTCCAGATCATCAACGGTCAAACTCTTGACGACAAAGTACCGATCCAGAGACCGGGATCCGTCATGATGAGGGCCGGTGATAGCCTCTTGCATCTCAGGTCTCTCGTCCAAGCCATTCGCCCTCTCATCCCTTGACTGTGAGCGAGAAGTAACAGCCCCAGTCCCAGTCCCCGGCGCTGTGAAACCCTTGCGTAGTCGACATACGAGACGCACACCCTGGAATCTCGAATCGTGAAATCTGACCAGCGCCGCAGCGCAAGCCACTGCGGACTGATAATTCACAAATGCACAATTACTTTTTGAAATCAAAAACACGCTCTCAATGTCTTCTGTAGCATCCTGCGAGAAATGATCCTTCAAATCCAGCACATTCGCCCCTGGTGGGAGATTTCCAACCCAGAGTGCGTGGCCTGATTGTTTGGGCTTCCGTGGTGGTCCGCGGGGGGTGCTAGAACTGGCCGGCGTCGATGGGGCTAAGATAGATGACTCTGTGACGGACAAAATGGATAAGCAATTGCTCACTGCCAATTTTTTCTGTACGTTTTTTTTTTTTTTTTCAGTTTCAAGGACGAATTCACTTACCATGTCCCAGCCTCATAGGCCTCGAGCCATCAACGATGGTCTTGGAAACATCGTATTCTCCAGCAGCCTGCTTGTCGGTGTCACTCTGTGTAGAATCCGCGCTTTTCGGTGGTGCACGAGCACGAGAGGTCGGACGAGAATGAGGACCCGACGGTCGTGGATGACCGGTCAAGGGATGCGACCCAGGTCCATAAGGAGCTGTATATGGTGCGTGGTAGTATAGAGGCGCCTGCCCCGATCCCATGGTCTGCATCGACGGACTTGTGACAAAGGGCGGGTAATGGGCCCCAACAGGTCCGCCCGCCCCCGAGTGTTGAGGCATGGCATACGGTGAATAAGGTGTAGTGAAACGAACTCCGTACGGCATGCCACCAGGATTCTGGCCGGGATAAGGGCCCATGGACTGCATAGGATAGATGAGGCCCTGAGCGTGAGATGGCGATGGATATTGGACGAGATGCTGCTGATCATAGGGCGACGGTGACTGCAGAGCTGGCAGCGAATAGGCCATGTTACCCATGTCTAAGGAAGATGGGGGCCCATAAAGCCCGGGGCCAGGATAGCCCGTCGAGCTCGGTTGTCCATGCCCATGGACTGGTCGGGCGGGCTGAACGGTGCCTGTAGCATCGAACCGTCGAGTCAGTGATTCCGTTCGTTCAGTGACTGGCGAAATCATCCATGGAGGGACTGACCGGAGGTTGACAAGGCATTGGGCACTGGCGCCGGGGGGTTACTCTCTCTTCCTGCCCGGGTTGAGTTGATCGTTTCTGGAGGAACATCGCCCATGGGGTCCGATGTGAGTTGGCGAGAACGGGAAAACTGGAACGGATATCAGGCCCTACATGATTGATTGAGTGATCTTGCCGGGGTCGAGCATCGAGGGTCCGGGTTGAATTGAACCTACCTCGTGATATTACCCAAGTTTTCTGATGCGTTGGAAAAACCCTCTGGGTCGACCTCCTCCACAGAAATTGCCAGACACAACGCCTCACACTTTGGACAAGAGTAGTACTAGACCAATACTGTATACTGGAAATGAGACAGTCGTTAATGAGAGCTGCTCATCAAAGAACGAAAAACAAACCCAAGAACGAGAGACGAGTCAATGGCACCAACACCCACGATGCAAGTTAGAGACCTAAGACGGGGAAAGGTATGGAGAGGGTGGAGGGGAAGAGGACAGAAGTGAAATTGCCGATAGTGCGCGTTTCACGCGCTTAGGCAGGGCAATGACATCGGCAAAAGCCAAAGTGGCTTCTCCATTGTTCCACAATGGAGAGTCATCAGGAAGGCGAGTGAACAGGGCGGAGAGGCATCATGAATAATATAGAGAGGATTGGAGGGAGTGGAGACAGCTCGGGTGTCAATCAGTTTGGGGCAATTGGGTTTTAAAGCCCCTTTCACACCAAGCTACTTATAAGTCCCAGGGCCCCCTCCCCCCAGTCTCCGGCCTCCCAAGAAGGGAAGAGGAAGGAGGCACGGGGGGAAAAGAACAAATGACAGTCAACGGAGAAAAACGTAAACTCCTCGCCGCCAATGGAGGAATTTGGTGTGGAGGGCTTTGCTTTCGCACAGAATTGGGAAGAATTGAAGAAATGGAAAGTCATGCCGAACGTAAACGAGCAAGGCTTACCTAGGAAATCTCTTTCTGGAACCAGACGGGGAGCTATGACTTGGAAAACCTGGGTTAGAAAGAGTCCCAGACAGGGCAAGTCGAGAAGGCACTCTGAGCTTTGCGGGAACCAGCACGGCTTCACCTAGAGAGTGAAATTGTCTAGATTCGGTGGCAGACAAGCCGATACGATCTCGACTAGAGCCAGATGTACCTACCTTGCGCCAGAACAGGGAATGGAAAACAAGAAACGGAGAGAGCGCCAACCCGGACTAGGCGGGGCCTCGAACAATTCCAGATATGCCTCTTTTGGCTGCCGACTGTTGGCCCACGGACTTAAGAGGAGAGCTGCAGAGTGGCGATTTCACAACAACGCTTGGCAAAACTGTGGCTAAAGAGCGAGAACGAAGAGGAAAACGTAAGCTGCAGGAGAATTTCTCCAGTGCGGATGGAACCGATTGGGGATGATCGGAGCCAGGGACAATGAACCGTACAGTACGATTGTATACCTATGGCTCGGTGGGTCGCACGCTTTGTTGTGCGTGAGGAATATTCTGCGGACGGGCCCCGTTGAACATACCAGCCCCGAAAGAGGAGGATGGCCTTGGGGCTGGAATCTACTCTGCCCTGCCGGGCGCCACCGGACGATCGGGGTCCTCCTGACAAATCCCAACGTGGAGCCGTTGCGAAATGCCTCGGGAAGCTTGTTCTAGTGCATAGAGAGGCGGTTGAGGCTTGACTGGTAAGCTCCCAGGCCAATCACGGAGACCGAGCTTGACTCTGTGGCAAGATGTATTACAATGGCAACGGGGAGGTGGAACATTGGAACATTGGAAGTGGGAAATCTCCAGTCTCCAAGATCCACCCTCCACTCTCCAATCACCCGGGAACCAGGGTGCCAGGGTAAGAGGCGGAAGAGGGTATTTGGACTGGGAAAATTGCCTGTCAGAAATGGCCAATGCATAGCTGGTTCGCCACAGTCCGGGATGTGGGTCCACGTTTGGAGCTCGAGAAGATAGAGAATGTGAGTGAGAGAGAGAGAGAGAGAGAGAGAGAGAGAGAGAGAGAGAGAGAAGAGAGGAAGAAAGAGTGACCGATAATACGGAGGCGTTACTCGGAAGAAGGCCATTGTTGGCGTTGAGGTATAGACCAGGGCAATAGTTTCACCCGAACTCTTAACCTTGACCCCGAATACAGTACAGTATCCCCGAGGACCCAGTGTCTCCATACCTTGGACAGCAGGGATTTGACTTTGCATGGACAAAAGCAAGGGGACGGTGGGAACGCAGGACTACACTCCCACTAGGCCCGATCATGGGTCACTGAGGGCCTGGTGGGTCTGGGCCAACCTCGATTCACCTCCTGGTGGCGGTGTCTGCGGAGACCCAAACGGATACATTGGCTGTCGACGCGGCCAGCTCCATCATGGTAGAGGCGGCTCAGCCAATCTGACCGCCTCCCGAGATCGGGAATTTCCGCGGGATCAACGTGATGAGATAGGGCTTTTCGGGGAGGACCCAAGGCACCAGGTCGATCAGACCAGACTGTCGGGTACGGGATACGGGAACCCGCTGCAGGAGAGAGACACTGTATCTGGACCTCGCCAGGACGGTCATGGCCCGTGTTCCGTCTCCGGGGCACACAAGTTCTAAGTTGGATGTCAGATGCCAGATTCGAGGACTTTTGCTGAGCCACTGCACACCGTGGCAGGTAAAGTTGGCAGTTGCCAGGTTCCACTTTGGGACCTTCCAGCCCCGGCAGGTCATACCGACCAATTACTGCTGCCTCCCTTGGGACTATACAGTACACGTCGCTTGTCCTAACTCGTTTTTGATCTTTGGATCGAAATTTTTTTTTTTTTAATTTTCAATTTTCCTTTTTTTTTTTTTTTTTTTTTTTTTTTTTCCTTAATTTCGCCTTATGATTCTAAAAGGAAGGAGCTACCATTCCAACATCCCGTCGGGGGTTTGAAAGGCCTGTCAATCAACCCACATCATGAGCCGTTTCGGTCACATAGAGCTCGGATGCAGGGACACGTGGGAACCTCGTGTCATACTGTACAGTTCCCCTCCAGGCCCCCGCCAACCCAGCGCAATTGGGTTTACAGACTTTATTTACTGATTGCCTCCCCGGTGATGCCGTGAACGTTGCCTATTGCTACCTACTACCGAGGTCTCGTAGTAGTCACTCTTATCCATGGTCTGTCCGAGGTCATCTTCCCATGACATGTTCCATTCACTCGGTCTGCAGCACTGCTACACGCATTGCTTTATCTTGGCCAACCGTGTCATCCGTACAGTATGGGAAGTGGTGCCAGACCCGCGTGCAGCAAGGGACAGCTTCAAAGAGGGTTCTGACCGCTCAACCACGGATGCCAACGTGAAATGGACACCCGCGAACCATTATTCGGCCCCTGATCCCCTGGAGCATGTCGGGCTCGGTCGAGGGAGCGCCGGCATGGATATTTCCATACTTCGTACTACACACTGTACAGGTACCCACGGGCATGGACACTGCAAAGCGGAGGGTCAACAAGGCCCACAATGAGGGCCCTGCACCCAGGTCGGATGAGCCGATCCTGATCAATGGAATGACAGCCGATATTTTCTCAAAGCCCCCGTAACGGCGAATACTTGAGGGCTTGGGATGATCCTTTTGGCAGGAGGAAAGATCGACGCCACCGACACCATTGACACCTGAGGCGCGTCACAACGTGGATCGAATGACGTCACGGCTTACCACATCCGTTCCTGACAGAAAAATCAACCGAAGCCACTAACCACACGCCGTCATTCTTCGTCTACCTTCGTTGATCCGGTGGACTCCAAATTTGTGATACTCAAATGACACTGCCTCTTCAGCGTCCTGTGGCTCATGCCGACGCCGCTGATGCATGTTCCTGAAACTCGCCCTTTTCCCGCCCCCCTCCCCCCCCTCCCTCCTTCCTGAGCAGGATTGAGAGGAGTCTGATCCATTCGGAGCTCCTACCTCCGAACTCAGGGCAACGGACTCAAGACGCATCGAGTGACTCATACGCTCATTCCTTCACACGCTCCTGCAGCCCCCGCTCAGCGAATATCGAGACGAAAGGGACTCCAATCGATATTCATGATCTGATCCGATCCGATCGGGGACGCGACGTGGAACGATACAATACCATATTTGCCCAGGGACGAAACATGCACAGCCACCACATTTTACCAGTGTATCACAGACAGTAGTAATGAATCCATGAAGATCATCGGAGATCATGCGGAGTCGGACGGCTCACTGGCCGATCTCTCGCCATGGCATGGTCGCAGCGAGCCTCGGAGGGACTAGCTGGAAGCTCAATCGGGCAAGAGTGACTGCATAGATCAGCAAGGCTACATACAGGAATGGGGAAAGAGCCCCTCGCCCCCAGTGTCGGCCCATATCCCATGTTCCACCGCACAACCACTGATTGTCGCCTGACCATGCCACTGTCGCCCGCGGAGATGCCGCTATTCTTGTAGACTGCAAGCCTCGGCTGATGATAAACGCCACGGACCCATGCTCCTCTCCTTCTTCGGTAAGTGGGTATATTGACTTACCTGTCAGCTGCCGGTGATCGGTGAGGCATCGGATGGAAGAAATTGCCACTACCAGGCAACGAGATAGCAGGCCCTCGTAGGCTAGATCCCTAGCCAACGCCTTGCTTGCGGACGCTGTGCCACTGTCGAACGTTGTTGGAACAGCATGACCAGAGCGCATAGAAAGATGGCAAAAGAACACTTTGTTATCTTGCATGATTAGTAAAGACTATGGAGAAACTCGAAACTCGAAACTCGAAACTCGAAACTCGAAACTCGAAACTCGAAACTATTGAATTGAAGTCGAGCTAATCGGCAAACTGTATCCCAAAACCCGTTCAAGAACAAAGACGATGGAGAAAGACAAGAGGTGGGTATCGCGATATAAGATGCGGTCCCGCCCATGTTTAGAATTCTTTAGAGCAAGTGAAGTGGTAGAATGTAAAAAGACCCCAAGGCCGACGCTTCCCTGTTCGGCATCACAAAGCCATACCAAAAAGAAGCCAAAAGCTGTCGTCAAAGGCACAAGAGAAAGGAACATTCAAGGGGGTTTGTTCCCACCCATATCAAGAAAAAAAAAAAAAAAAAAAGACAAAGTGTGAAAGCAAAGAAAGCCCGACTGCCTTTAAAGTAAGAGCTCAAGCCGTACGCAAAGTAATCATCAGAGGGTTATGTTCATGCAAGTATCATTAAGACAGATATAATTAGGGTGGTGGACGTTCCACGAGGTACAACTTATCGGTCAATTCCAAGGGACGCCACCTTTCCTGCGAATCGAGCACCGGCGCTTCCTCGCTTGGAAAGCTTCTCCTTTTCTCTCTCCTTGCTGTCCAAAGAGCTGGATTGTTGGGACGAAGGCGAAGAATTACTGTCTTTGCCGGAGGCACGGATGGTAGGTAAAGAACCTAAGCTGTCTGCAGCGCTGACCCTGCCAGCGAGAGGACCCGGTGTAGGAGGCGTAAAGGCAGATGCTCGCGAAGTACGCTGACTGAGATAGAGCTGGGCTGCCGAGGAGAGGGGAATGGAGGGCGGCTGCGGGGGGATGTCCGCGCCGTTCTGAACCAGCAGCTCGGCGATGGGGAAAGGGATCGCCTTGGGAGCTGGGCGAGAGGAAATAGGCGTAGTAGGGGTGGATCCGGGAGAGGCCGGGTCAGCGGCAGCGAGGGCCAGGAACACGGCATGAGTGTTGCGGGAGCGATCAGCCACGTTCGTGTTGGCGCGCAGAGCAATACCATAGAGCACGCCCTGGATATCATTCCGTTTGATCGAGGCAAGAAGAGTCTCATCAGGGGTCGCAAAGCGGGATCGCGGAGAAGGCAAGTGTTCAACATAGGACCGGTCGACATACTTAGCAGAGATGAACTTCAATCGTTGCTCCCGCGTGGAGCTTGCGCTCGGTTTGACCGCCAGGTCCAACGTCGCCTCCCAGATCATATTGCTGACTCGGTTGCCAATTTGCACGAGAATTTCAACAATGTCATTTGAGAAGGAATGTACGTCTAGAGTGAGTGACCGAATCTTGGAAATGTGGGTTCCCAAGGATCTGTGGATGCCGCTGCACTCGATGCACAGGATGATTCCAAGGTTGATGGAGACCCATTCGACTTTCGAGGAAGAGCCACAATCGGCACACCATTTGTTCCCCTCGTCGGCATCACGAACAAGCTGAAGGAGTCGTGACGGGTTTTCTTCGTAGCTGTTACTGTCGTGACGTACATAAGTGGGTCGCGCACCGACTGTAGTCCGGCGATTGACACCCACACTGTTGCTGGAGCTGTTTGAATATCCGTGGTGACCCGACACTGATGAGCTTTTTCCTGTGAGAACGGACCCGATATCACGACCACTAGATTCGTCTTTAGACGGCACAGGAGGAGGGGGCAGGCCGCGTCCTTCTACAGCACTCTGTAGCGCGTTGTTGATAGACCGGATCCAGTTGGCCATATCCTCCTCCGAAGTTGCCTGGTAGATACGCTTGAATTGAGGCGTAATCACTTCAAAGCAGAATCGTCGCTCTGCATTCCGAGCTTCGCGAACGGATGCCATGCGGAGATCGATAGGTTCCATGTGAAGATCTAGCTTTTGTTTCCAATTGCTATATTCCGAGAGTTTTCCTTGATCTAGCACAATCCAAAATCTTGCGGTTTGAAGATCGTTAGCCTGCACTAAATGAGAGTTCGGGTGTAATGACTTACTTGTGCCATGCCTGCTTGTTGATTCCTTTGGGATCCATGTGCGAACCCGGGCGGGACAGAGCCCACAGAAGACCCTCTTTCCGTTGCTGTCCCGCAGCTTGATCGGATTCAAAAGTGTCTCTTTCCTCAAGATCTCGAAAGCCTTTGAAGCGGTTTTGGCTTGAGGCGCCGGCAGAGCCTGCGCTGGTTGTGGGGGCAGAAACACCGGTAGAAGAGCCAACGGATCCAGCGTTGGCTTGAGACGAAATGGACGAGGTGTTGCTGATGACTCCGCGCAGCTGGGATCCAGTGCTATCTGCTCGGCCCAGTTCTGTATCAGCGGAGGCACCTCCATTAGCCGTAACGGTAGATGTTGCAGTCAAGGGCATCGGACCGGCCACGACATCAGGCTCCAGGTACGGATTACTGTTTTTTTCTAAAGCCCGGCGTTTTTCCTCACGCTCGGTGCGTTTGAACTGGAACTCCTTATCTGCCTGAGTCACCTCATGAATGAGAGCGTCAAGCTGGGGAACCATCTCATCAACCTTCTTAGCAGCCGCCAGGAAATTCTTGGCCTGGAAATCGGCATACTTGGTCAGATGAGAGAGGACCTCTTGCTCTTTACGGCCTCCATGAAGGTCCTGCATAAAGGAAGAGTAATC
This sequence comes from Penicillium sp. IBT 18751x, assembly GCA_028828935.1. Taxonomy (NCBI): domain Eukaryota; kingdom Fungi; phylum Ascomycota; class Eurotiomycetes; order Eurotiales; family Aspergillaceae; genus Penicillium; species Penicillium sp. IBT 18751x. The sequence continues at coordinate 1,590,659 of JAQJZS010000001.1, read as the reverse complement.
GAAGCGCTTCAGCTCAAAGTTCCGCCGCTTAACCTGATACTTTGAATCACTCTCGGCGCGCTTCTTTTCTTTGAGTGAGTCCTGTCTCTGACCCAAATAGCGACTGACGTACGCATAGTAGTCACGACTTTCCTCATCAAATTCTTTCTTCTTCGATTCAGCTTGTTTGATATCGTTGTTGTATAGCTTGACAAGGGGCTCGATCACGAGCTTCTGCAGCTGGACTGTGTTGAGCTGCTCATAGTTTTGGATTTGACGAGCAATCTTCTCGAAATAATGGTCCAACGCAGGCTGAATGGCATTGGCGTTGGATGTAGAAGCATCGTTCAAGGAGCCCAAAAAGGCCTCCATGGCATCGTTGCATGTCGCCTGCGCTTGCTGGGCAGCTTCAGCTTTCTTGAGGACCTTTTTTATTTTTGCGCGCATGTTTCCAGTCTTTTGCTCCAGTGCTTTCATTGTTGCACGGAATAGTGGTCCATCTTCCACTCCACCCATGTCATCTCCAGGGCGTGAATGTGGTAGGTCGACTTTGACAGGAGGTGGGGGCGGAGGTGCGGTTGGGGGAGGGGGAGTATGCCATCTGCGCTTTCAGGCGGGGTAATCGATCGCACATGTTGATTCGAAACGATTTCCGTATCGCTGAGATGGGAAATGGTGGACTGGGTGGAAGGAACACGGCTGCGCGGTTGAGGAACAGGCAATTCTAGGTTCGGAGATGATAGCTGGGGGCTGGGTAACAGGCGGATGGAGTTATGTACCCAAAAAGAGAAGTGCGCCAGAGTGTTCAGGCGGTTAGTTCTTTGATCATAGTCCAAGAAGCTGCAGCTGTTTCGCCAGCCGCCACCTTTGTCCTCCATTATCTTGGGAGGCTTCCACCTCCAGGACCATTCAAATGAAACCGACGGGCTACCATCGGTCGAAAAGTCTCCGATGAGCTGGACATTGGAGTTATTTTGCAAATTAGGGTTCGCGTGGAACTCTCGCGTGATCAAATTATCGAGTTCCTTCGAGTTGGATGCATGGGCGAACGTGAGTCCCGTGAGATTTGTGTCGGCGACTTCTGGGAGCGAGGTCGATACGCCATTGACAGTTGATCCTGCGACGTTGCCGGTTTTTGTCTGACGGAGGATGAAGGTGAAGTTGAAAATGAGTTCGTCTTCGTTGGAAAGTCGTAGCAAGAACGTAGGGGCTGAGGTTGACGAGGCGACGTCTGGGTCCTGCGGTGTTGATCAAAAGATTAGTCTGGTACCACCACAGCCCCGCTTGGAGTATCTGTACCTGGATATATTCAATCGGACATTCGTCGCCCGCGTCTCGCTTTGCTATATATCGCACCGCAGGGAACGCGTTCGGGGACACGGTCAGCAGGCGGCGGCGGGAGTTGCTTATTGTGACCGATGCGATCGAGACTGCAAGAACGAGTTCGTCAACCCGGGGCTCCTCGAAGGAATCAGCTTTGACATAATCAGCTTTGACATACAGCGATTTTGGTCTTTGGAGAACAAGCTCCCGGCATCATCCAGGCGGCTGGCGACATTGCCCATGATGGCGCCGGCAGAGAGATCAGGTCACGGCGCGACAAGGAGGTTGATATAGCACCGAGCCAATCGGCCATCGACAGGGTGCGCAGCAGTCAGATGGCCAAGGAGAGGAAGCAGAAGGAGAACAAACCGTCATTCAGTAAAAATGAGGCTGGTGTTGTGGAGGGGGAGGGGGTGGAGTCGAAGCTTGGGATCGATCGCGTTTGATTTGAAGGAGGGGGGGGGCGGATTTCCGGGGTCTGCTGCCTCCCTTTGCTCATGAGACTCTCGCTAGGCGCAAGATTCTGTTTCAGATGTTCTATGGAACTAAAATAGCATTTTCCTAATGCTCATTACATCTGAATTCTTTGCCAGCGCAAAACAAGCGGCTGGTGCAGCCGTCTTTGTTTCAGCCTCAGCGCTTTGCTCGGGTACTCGACTAGACGGATATTGATTGTCTGTGGGTCTAGTTAGATAGGCGGCCTTGGCCATTTTACTGAGGTATAGCTCAATATATTTGCTATTACTGTATAGCGTTATAACATCTTTTTCTCAGGGAAAAAAAATGTTTACTTTCGAAAATTCTGAAGGAAGAAGAGGACCGACGCTCAAGTGTCAATAGTAATCGGCCACGATTTGACCGAGCCTGAATAAGAGGCGACGAATTGTCTTCGATCGTAGTGTGAGTTCCCCCCCCCCCCTTAGCTAGATATTGAAAGAAAGAAATAGAAGAAAGACACCTTAAGTAGAGGTTCAGGAGATTATTTTTGAAGAAACCCAGAATGAGCGAGCAAAGTACTAACGTCTTGGCCAGATACTGATAGGAGTTGAGCTGATTTGAAATAAATTATCAATAGGGCGCATCTCATTAGAGCTGTAAGAAAGATATTATGTACACGAAAGTCACCTCTCCTCGACTCGCCATTGTATCGCATTAAGCCCAATCGTTAACGTCGTGATGCTCGGTTCCAGTCCGAGAAAGTCAAGGTTGCAACGTGAAGGACGGACATGTTGTGAGAGAAGAACTGCGCAAGCTAAGCCGCTGAGCCAGCAGCTGGGTTCGAGGGAGCATCGCGAATTTGTCCCATCGAGATCGCCCGTTCACGTCCAGAGACATAGCGGTGCTTTGAGCGATCAGGATGCCCATCAGCTTCAACCCATTTCATCATTTGTCCTTTCAGATCACGCATCTCGTGGATTCTTTGACTCATGTCCCCTCGTTTCTTGGTCTCGCCGCTACGCTCATTGAGTTCTTCCTCGTCCGAGCTGGAGATTGAGAGAGAGGAAGCACTGCTCTGCTGGAGGTACGTGACGAGGTGCCCCTGCTCTTTCTTGATGTTCCGCTGCTCCTCCTTCATCTGGCCCATTCGCTCAGCATCCGCCTGGCAGTCCAAAGTGGTGATATGAAGACCTGGAAAGTTCAAAGCGAGGAACTCCCTCAAAAGCGGCAATTTCTCAGCGTTGGGGCGGTAGGTCCCGCTGTCGTTGTCGATGAACAGCTCATAATCAGACGGTTCTGGTGAAACCTCCTGAATTTCTTCTTCGGCCTCATCACCTTCTTCCACGGGGAAATCATTCTTTGCGTGTTCGGTATTGGACGGTGGACGCGATGACAGAGACCGGCGCGAGCGACGATGCTTGCGCTGCCGCAAGAAGAATTCACCCGAATAGGCAATATAGATTGATACATCACTATGCATCGTGTGTTTGCTCAGCATGTCAACGCCAAATTCCTTGCCCGTTTCAGTAAAACGAAGCTGGCCATCCAGCGTCAGCACGTAGGTGAAAATTCGACCGCCCTGCCCATAGTGGGCAAACTCGAGGAACTTCTTCGAAAATTCCCGGCAAGGATGCGGGAAAGACCCATTGAGAGTACTGCGGTCGAAATTATAGATCCGTTGGTGTTGGTGGTGTAGCGCCTTGTGCAGGATTCGACCCCTGAGGCTCTGCGCTTGAAACATGCCTGCCACAAATGGCTTGAACTCGACATATCGATGATAGAGCTCACTAGGGACGGGCCCCATGAGCTGGATTTGAATGGCTTGGAAGCTGATCAACGAGTATTAGCATGGATCAGCTCACATGTTTTTGACGCGACGCAACATACTTGTATCGGCTGAGAGCCTTGCCGCTCCCATCCTCACTTTGAACTTGATCTTTCGTACCCGTGAGTCGCCCGATAAGAGGCGAGAAATGCTTGAACCAGTGAAGCGGACCGACGGTATACATCTGGCCCCCGTTGTCTCCGGCTGTCTTACCGAGGACCTCAATGCTCATGATCAAGAAAGACTCCTTGTGATGACCCGTGGCAAATGCGGAGACATTGGTGAAGACATAGACGCGCTTACTACCAAAACGCTTCTTGATCTTGAACGACTTCTCCTTAATTCCCGGCCAATCCTCCGACAGATGTGGAACCTCGATGAATGCGATTCCCAGCTTATCGTCATGGTCGGCAGGGTCCTCGTCGTACACGTATGCTTTGAGCGTGAAGCCCGAGGCCGGCACATTTGCAACGACCCAGTCGCTGTTCCACACCGGATTCATTTCCTTGCGCACAGTAGGAGTGCGAAAGCTTACGAGAGGATCCTGCTTGTGTCGACGAGGCAAGTCAACTAGGAGCTGCGCATAGACGTACGGGTCTGAAGAGAAGCTTGCAAAGTCCGCCATAGGCAGGCCATCGCCGCGGTGAAAGGTGAACTTGACAGTGTATCCTGACGGAGCCTGCGGAAGCGGAGTTGAATCGTAACCTCCGGCGGGATTCGAGGGGTCAGGTCCAAGGCTCATTCGGTTTTGCAGCTTGTCGGCCTTTTCGACAAGTTTGGGGCCATATCGGTCAACCGGATGGGATGCCATGGCTGAATGAGACACTGGAAGTTAAAGAACGAAGGAGCCCGGGATCATGATCTGGGATGAGTATAGACCAGCGTAGAAAAATAATAATAATCAGAAACGATGTGGACGGGTCAGGGGAGGAGAAGTGGTGGGGGAAAGTGAAAGTTGCCGAGACTAAGCCAAGCTTCAGCCTTACCATCGACCCCGCCAGGCAACACAATTCAAATATAGAACGATCGTCGGGGTAGGGCATGATCTCATTTCGCATCCTTGGTTTGCTATGGACTTGAAAAGCTCGGTCCTATGGTTCTACGCTAAATGTAATAAGATCGACATTGGCACAGAGAGATTCTCGCGAGCCGTTCATGCACGAGGTGAGAATTTCGCATTGTAGCTATGTGAGATAAGGATACTGCAGTACATTGAAGATATTCGTGAGGTCATGTCGCAGGGTGGAGACACAAGGCGCGCGCAACCGTTTCGCGTGCTCGGTGACGTCGAAACGGTGGGGCAAAATCTCGGATCAGAGGCTTGACGACTGTGGCGTACCATATCTGAGAACTTTCGAAAAAGACCCTTAGGACCCACGGAAAAGGAACTGCATGTCTTCAGGGGTCAGTTTCTCAAGAGCCTCGCCCTGATCCTTGTTGATCGTGCCTCGGATCAAATTGGCCTTCTTTTCCTGGAGTTGAACGATTCGGGATTCAACCGAGTCTTCGATGGTCAAGCGGGTGATCACACAGGGCCGCTGCTGGCCAATACGGTGACTGCGATCCGCACTTTGCCATTCTGCGGCCGGGTTCCACCACCTGCATAAGAGTGTTAGCCGATATCTTTCCCCCTACTCGATAGTAATACACTTACGGGTCCACGATGAACACTCGTGATGCTTCTGTCAAGTTCAAAGCCACACCGCCTGCCTTTAATGACACCAGGAATACCTCAACGTCCGCGTTGGTCATGAAGTGCTCGATGGACTTTTGTCGCTGAGCAGGCGTCATCGTCCCGTCCAGCATGACTGTGTTGAACCCGGCATGGCGCAGACGCCACTCCACAAGCTGCAGCATCGAGGTGAATTGCGAGAAAATAATCGACTTTGGTGTATGGCTCTTGCTTCTCTGGAGATAGAGCTCGTAGAGAAGCGTTTCAATCTTGGTCGACGACGTCCAATCCTCCATGAAGATTCGGTTGATAATCGAGTTCTTCTTGACGAATTCTCCGGACTGTTCGATCGTAGGCTGCTCCAGATCAATAGACAGAGGGATATGGCACTGCGGACAATCCACAGTGGAGCCATCTTGGAAAGACTGAATGTAGTCCTTGGCACATTTGCGGCAGAACTCGTGATGGCAGCGAGACCGAATTGCATCTTCCGCCGGTTCGTCACATACGCGACAGACGAGAACATTAAAACCCGGCTGCACGTGCTTTTTCAGAATAAGATCTGGGTGGTTCGCTACTTGTCGCATTTGCATGATGAGACCGAAAATATTGGCATAGTTGTTCAACATGACACCACGACTGACGTAAGTATCAAATTGCCGACTGGAGTTAGTCATGATGCTCCGAGAGAAGTCATGTTCGATCTCGCCAAAAAATTCGTTATGGATAGTAATTCTGGGACTGGAGTCAGCTTCAATTGTGAGTGGTGTATGAAAGTGACCACACTCACCGCTTGGGTGGAAGCTCCATGGACGAGGTATGCTCTTGCTTCAATCGTCGAAGCATGATGTGGTCTGTGATGAGACGAAGCTTTGACAATCCCAACTTTCGCTCCTCTTGGGTTCTTCCCTCCGTGACTTGAAATAAGTATTAGCTACCGCGTGGACCTCAATCTCGTCAGACTGCACTCACTTGGATTAAGAATTTCCTTGTTGAATATCGAGATATGATTAAAGCCTCTGGTGTGGATTTTAGTGCAAGAAAAGAATTTCGGTTGAAGAAGCAGCTTACGTGTGAGAGCACTCAGTGCAACGACCCTGCTTGTTTGCGGTCCACTGGAGCTGTGAACATGGGCACTGTTTGCAAAAATAGCTGGCAAAAGGGCGAACCTGCAAGAAGCGCAGTAGCGAAAAGAATTCACCAATACGGTTCTGTACAGGAGTGCCAGAGAGACACCATTTGAAAGAAGCCTTCAAAGCGAAACAGGCCTTGGCAACTCCGGTGGTACGTTGCTAATAAAAATCAGCGCCGTGGTAACAATGATTATTCGGAAAGGTAACTTACCTTAATGCTGTGCGCTTCGTCTAGGATAAGTCGGTGATAATAGATGGAATGGATGATACCTTTACAAGTCAACAAATGCCGTAGGAGCTGAATTGTCTCGAGACTTACTGTCTTCCTTCACAGTCCCATTACCGCGAGTCCATCCTTTTTCTTGTTTGCGATGTATTGACTCCAAGCTCGAATCTACATACCCGTTTAGTACCATAGTTCAGGCCGAATTGCAGATGGATCCAACATACATGATATCATGATAACATCGTATTTTCGAATATCAGCCTGCGTAAGCTTTTTGACTTTGGAATCTGAATTATGATAAACAAGAACTTTCAGCTTGCCATCCGTGTATTCCTGAGTTCGTAGTTAGTTAGAATTGATGAAGATGCCGGGGGTATCCAACCTTAATCTCAGAAACCCACTGCATCAGAGCGACTGGAGGTACGAGGACTAGAGTTGGGTTTGGCTGAGGGAAATCAGACATGATAAGAGAAACGGCCTGAATCGTTTTTCCCATGCCCATTTCATCACCTAGCAAACCGCCGCGGTAGTCCGTTTTCTCTTGTTCCATCATCCAATTCAGACCCTCCAATTGGAAAGGCTTCAACTTGCGTGTGATGGATTCGGGCTGCTTAGCTTGCTTGGCGGGGATGAGAGGTCTGGCCTTGAGATCATCCCACATCGTGAGAATAATCGGATGCTTTTTCTCCAGTTTTTTCCGATCTGCTTGCATCTGAGGAGGAATTTAGTGAGTGTATAGATAATATCCAAATTGGAAACTGACTCGGCGAGTTTTGCGCTGTTCTTCCCAGGTTGGCAATTCGTCATCGTCGGCATCGAATTCAGGTGGGACGGGAAGTCGATGTCGTCGATTCTCTCGTTCTCCGCTGGCGGATAAGAATTCATTCTCTGAATCTGAGCCTGAGGGTTGATACACGACCTCCTCTTCGGTATCCGCCGGTGTAATCCGATCCGATAGTTCACTCTCTGACAATTCTGTGTCGGGAGGCATCGCGTCCAGCCTCTCTGCAAGACTTCGAGCAGAGTCCTCGAAATCGTCGAGGCTAGTTCGCTGCTTTTTGATACGTGACTCACCATACTCATCCATTTGGAGTGCACGCGCTAGTGCCTCATCGGTGGCTTCTTGGTCTGTTTCCATAGCTGCCGCAGATCTTTTAGTGCCTCTGAGAGAAGTTCTTCTGGTGACAGTGTTTGATTGGAGACGTGCAACACGTTCCGATGCATTAACGCGCTTCCGGGGCTTTTTGATATCTGATTCTGCGGCACCACCAACACTGGTTGCTGGCGTGCTCAGCCCGGTGGCTCCGTCGACAGACGTAATCCCCAGAGAGCTCCGAGACGAATCGGTGGAAGCGTCATCTTGCTTCGCGGGTATCACGACCTCGAAGTTTCCTGAGGCACGAGTTCTTGTCCTTCTCGATACTGGGCTCGGTCCATCGAAGCCATCGTCGGCGTCATCTTCGGAATCAGGGATGACGCGAGTTGTTCGAGATCGGGAAAGGGATGACCCACCCCGTCGCAGGGATACCGCTTGACGGAGGGGTGAAGAATGCTTCAATGACGCTGAACTTGACTGCACGTCATCCTCGGAGTCGGGAATTATGGTGGCGCTAGGCCTCCTCATGCTGGAGATCTTTGAGGCTTGTATGAAGTCCCAGAAACTTCACGGGATTCAGGGAGACGAGAGGGAAAATCAGAAAACTGCCAAAGTCAATCTAGTCAAGTTAGATAAGATGTTCCAAATCAAAATCAATCAAATCGATTATGTGAACGGAGTGAGGGCTGTACAATACTGGAAAGGTCGCTTGGGATGAGTCCTCGGAGTGGCGACACACGAATATGAAGGGTACCGAGGTTGGAGTGAGAAAGATCGAAGCAACGAATGTGATGCCCGACAATATGAGCAATAAGAGGTCGACAATTTGAGACTGAACGATAGTGAAAGAGATTAGGGAAAGACCGGAGGTGAAAGGGGGAAATCCAAGGAGTTGTCTGGAGGTCGGAAAAAGTGATTGATCCAGGTGCCTGAACCAAGAAAATTCTTCATTCGGACCCGATATTTGCCATCCCCAAGGGCATTATCTCATTCTTCCCCTTGTCTCTACTGTGGTGCGCGATCGTCATCGTCATCGAGATCGAGATCGCGAATCGAGTGCATCGTCACTTATCTCACCTGATAAGAGCCTCGCGTTAAGTGAAACGCGAAACTGCCACGAGACTTGTGAAGGCCGGGCACATCACATCTCCCCTCTCACCACCATTTCGAATTGTCTCTGGTCAAAATGTACGTTCTCGATTGACGGGGCTTCGAATCATTGTTAACATTCTTCAGGGCTGAGCGCAGGCAGGGAAGGAACATCCGGGGCCCGTATGACTTCATCTGAATACTGATATCGGCGGTACTAACAATGCTTCAACAGACACTCGGCTTTGACGGATTTCCTTGCTGTATGTAATCTACTGAATCATTAGTTGGACCAAACTGACAATGCATAAATAGTCCAATAATATCTCTGCGGCACAAATTCGCGATGATTACGACCGCCGGCTGGCGGATGCGACGCGCCAGGCTGCAGAGGAGGAGGGAGCCGCTGCAATGGAGGAAGAAGAACCCGAATACGAGCCTACATCAGAAGCAGAGTCCCCCGAAGCGAAGACTAAGAAGCGCAAGCGACAGCAAGCCATCGAAAAGATCAAGAAGAGCAAGGAGTTCGCCCGCCGCAAGGCCCGCCGAACTGGGGAGCCGGACGACGATGACGATGATTTGGCGAATACTATAATGAATGAGAAGCAGCGGCCTGTCCCAGGTCAGCTGGACAATTGTGAACTCTGTGGCAAGCGCTTCACGGTCACTGCGTACAGCAAGACTGGCCCTGCTGGGGGGCTTCTCTGCGCAGACTGCTCTAAGAAGCATGTCGATGGCGGTAAAAAGGCACCGGCCAAGAAGCGCAGCTCGGGCATCGGGCGTCGTCAAAATCAGAGCAACTTGCTAGATGGCATGTCCCCTCATGGCACCCAGAGCTTGCTAGAGACATGTATCAAGGTTTGTTCTCCATCTTCTGCGTCGTGGCTGATGTGACTAATTATTGTGTAGAAAGTTGCCGAACATATCGACGACGTGGAAGAGTTCGGCGACCTTCCTCCTCCGGTGATGCATCGTCTCAGCCAAATTTTATCCCGAAAACGCGCAGTGACCTCAAAGACCCTAGATCTGTTCTTACGACCCAATCACAGGGAGATCAACATCTACGACTGTGCAAGTATGTACCTCCTTCAATTCCACTACAACAGGATGGTATATTGATCAGTTGTAGGGCTCGACACCGATGATTATCATAAAATCCTTGCGTCCATGCCGGCTTTGACTCGCCTGAACCTACGGTTCGTCACGCCAATGAAGGATCGTATTTTCCAGTATATGGTGGATCGCGACATGAATATCCAAGACCTCCATCTGGATTCGCCGAATCTTGTGACCGACGAATGCTGGCGCCAATTCTTCACCAAGCTGGGCCCCCGCTTGCGAAGTCTGAAGTTGTGGAATCTTGACTCTGCATTTGACGACGAAACTATGGAGATCATGTGCAAGAGTTGTTCCGGTCTTCAACGTCTGAAACTGAAATATCTCTGGAAAATTGGCGATAAAGCGCTTGAATCGATAGCAACGCTGAAGAACCTAGAGCACTTGTCACTTCATTTCAGCCAGGAGACTAGCCCGGAGCCCCTGCTACGGGTTATCACTGAGATCGGTCCCAAGCTACGCTCTCTATCTCTGGATGAATTCCCACTCGCAGATGACAGGCTTTTGCAACACGTCCACGAGCATTGCCATAATCTGAGCAAGCTTCGATTCACCAAAAACGAGCTGTGTACTGACAAAGAGTTGGCAGCGCTCTTCCGGGGTTGGTCTAATCCACCCTTGCGATTTGTGGATTTCCACGGCCTTCGTGATGTAGACATGTCCAACCCCGCTGGACCCGTTGAGCCTGTGGGTCTGGCATCGGATGGTTTTATTGCTCTGATGGAACACTCAGGCTCCAGACTCGAGACTTTGAACATTGCCTCTTGTCGTCACATTTCATACGCGGCATACGAGGAAGTTTTCTCTGAGCACAAACGATATCCCGAACTCAAGTATCTCGATATCGCATTCCAGGGAGTCGTGGACGACTTTTTGGCACAGAGCATCTTCCGATGCTGCCCAAATCTAGCCAGACTCGTGGTCTTTGGTTGCTTCAAGATCCGCGACTTGCGAGTTCCTCGAGGTGTAAACGTAATTGGCACTATGGGCGCCAAATTGAATGTTGACGGAATTGCTCAGAAAGAGATTGTTTGAAGATTTGCGAGAATTTCGGGGGCTGACTATTGCCTACCTTTCGATAAAGAGGACTGATCTTAATATGCATTCTCTACAAAGTGCTGGGGTCTGAGGGAATGATATCTAACGGGCTCAATGCCCACTCTTCATTTCAAAATATTCGTAGAAATCCATCATTCGTTTAAAGCACAAAACAGCTCAACTCCAATTTCCCATGCTGTACAATCGATTCAAACCACGTTGAAGAAAATCCTTCTCTAATTTCCCATGCGTTTGCCAATTTCACTCTCCCAACCACGAGTTCTCTCGAACCCATTGGACGCGGTCTGGTAGTCGAGCATGGCCTGGTAGACCTCTTCTTGGCTGTTCAGTACAAAGGGGCCGTACTGGACGACCTTCTGGTCCAGGGGCTGGCCAGCAATGATCATGAAACGGGTCTCGGATTCTGCATTGTCGGGAACTGATGCCTCGACAAAATCACCATTTTGCTCGAAGACAACATTATGGAATTCTTTGACAATGCGAGTGGAATCGTTCGAGCCAAAAATGGTGTCACCCGCGAGGGTGTAGGCGAATGCATTCCAGCCCTGCGGCAAGGCCTGAGATAGACGACCACGAGGCTGGATGGTGACATCCAAGATCCACACAGGAGTGTAGGCCAAGTCACGGACAGAGTCGACACCGTGCGACTGTCCGGAGATGACTTTGATGGTCACACGGCCCTCATCAGCCTTTGCAATAGGGATTTCGGTCGCGCGCAAGTCACGGTAGCGCGGCTCGCACATCTTCAACTTCTGGGGCAGATCCACCCACAGCTGCATGCCCACGTTGGGGCTGCCGTCTTCGTTTTCGTGGGGCATCTCGGCATGCATGATACCACGACCAGCTGTCATGAACTGTAAGTCACCAGGGCCAATGGTGCCCTTATTGCCTGCGAAATCTTCATGGTCCACACCGCCGGAGAGCAGATAAGTGATGGTCTCCTGGCCACGGTGAGGGTGATCAGGGAAACCAGCACCCTTGCCAATGGTGAAATGGTCAAGCATTAGGAAAGGACTAAAGTTGCGCAGCTTGGCAGTGCCGATTGAGCGTCGGACGCGGGCACCTGCACCCTCGGCCTGCTCAACGGCAAGGAAGACTTGACGAATTGCTCGAGCTGTAGACATCTTAGACACGGGAAGAACGTCGGGAATCGGATGATCCAAGTCGAATGGAAGAGCTATAGAAGCACCTGTATTAATGGTCGAACCTGTCAAGGCGCGCGACAGGCTTTCTGGAGCTCGCTGTTGTATAAAAGCGACGAAAAAGTCGGGAATCGAGGGACGATATACCCACAAGATTGCAGTGATGCAGATTGTAACAGGCAGAAGCAGCCTCATGGGTAGGTCAACGTTTATTTATACCCCAGTGAGGAGATATGGAAGATTCGGGCTGCTTGCGAACAAGATATAAGAAGATCAGCGTTAGTCAACCCTCACAAAGGCTTCCTTAGCAACTGCTTTGCAAGACATCAGTCAGCGACTGTTCACATAGTCTGGGGCAACGGTAGCCAATCATGTGGTAAGTTCTAGATTGCCGCTCTGACCAAGAATCACGTCAGCATCATTGATGCCTTCGTCATCAGGTGTCAATGATGTCCGATCCTCTTCAGTGATCGCAGTGTTTGTGGTCACGTGTGGTTCTTCGGAAAGGAAACGACAGCCGGAGCAGCAATGCAAAACCAACAGGCTGAAAAGGGCCACGACTTATCCTCTCAGATTAAAAGTTAATTCCCTGTAGATAAATCACATAGCAAGATGTTCACAAAACGTGCTCAAAAGAGACCCTACCGGCCAGACATGTTTCAAGAAAGGATTGAAGAATCAACCCTTTCCCGAGAGCTCTAAAGTGAATGTTCCAAGTGTGTGTAGGTGTGTGTGACTAACACCAGGCTTTCAAACAATCTGTGGAGATTTTTTTATTTTATTTATGGTTCAATCAAATGGTCATTTGTGCTTCACACTAGATATGCATTCAGCTACCGCGGTCATTTCAATTAAGAAATGGTTGGAAACAACAAGAATAGAAAACAAGACTCAAAGAAAATGGGCAATGCCAATGAAGAGTGACCACCGCTGGTGTCCACTTGATCGATATAGCCTACATATGTAAGAGCCCTTAGAGTGGTAACTCCAGGGGTCACCACAATGTCCGATGGTTGTCATAGCTCGGATCGCTATCAGACAAGATAAGGCCACGGAGCAGCTGCCGCTCTCCGCCCAATTTCAACAGGATCGCATTAGCGTCCACTGCTCCTCTTGGTCTTTATTGTTTCAACTGAGATACCCCTCCTTGTTCCAGATTTCACGCGGAACTCTCTACTCATTGCCGTCAGTGCCCTGGCGGGGGACTGCACAAAGCTTCTTTCCCATACCCAAACGTCATCCGTCTCTTGCGATCACTTCAAAATAGTCGTGAATATGGGCCAGACTAGGTGGACTTTTGCGCCATGGCTCATGCTAGCCTGTGTCGCAGCCACCGCGTCAGCAGATAAGCGGCCCTTCAATATCCACGATGATCTTCTGGCCTATCCACAGGTATGTCGTGAGACCCAGCGCGAAGCTTGTGGAGTAACCTCTCGCTCTAACTGTTATGATCGCACAAAGTACCAAGTAACCTTTCCAGAAGAATACATCCTTGAGTCTCAAGCCGAAGAGTTGCTTCGCACACAAGCCAGCTCCGAGAGCCCATCGAGCAACCCTCAAGTGTACACACCCAAGGATTCCACCGATGGCTCGACGCGGAGCGGGCAGGAGGCCACCCAACCAGACTATACCTTTGAAGAGATGATTCTGGATGACCGGCGACTCCTTTGCCAAATTCCGCACGTGACGGATGATTCGAACAAGACGAACAGTCAAGCGGAGGAAGTAGACGAACAGAAGGAGCTGGCTCGCGCGACAGATCGCGGTCTTGAACTTTTACGCGAAATGGAGGACAAGTGCATGTACTACTTCTCCGGCTGGTGGTCTTACTCGTTTTGCTACCGAAAGCAGATCAAGCAATTCCACGCACTCGCCGCAGGTCGTGGCGTTCCAAATTATCCACCCATGGAAGACCCGAACACTCATTCCTTTGTCTTGGGACAATTTCCGGCCGATGCCAGTGACAAGGAAGAGGGTAAGCAGGAGCACAGACAGACATACCCGACCGATGTGGCCGAACTACACACCAAGGGAGGCTCGCGCTATCTTGTGCAACATCTACGGGGTGGCACCAAATGTGACCTGACTGGACGCGACCGCAGAGTCGAAGTGCAGTTTCACTGCCATCCGCAGTCCACGGACCAGATTGGATGGATCAAAGAATTGACTACCTGTTCATACCTCATGGTTATCTACACCCCTCGACTCTGTGACGATGTTGCCTTCATGCCGCCTCAGCAGGATGAAGTTCATGATATCGAATGTCGCGAGATCCTGACGCCCGAGGACGTCCCCGAGTGGGAGGCCGTGAAAGAGTGGTTTAAGTCTCATCAATTAGAGGATTCAGCCACCGCTCAGCCCCAACCTGAGATTCAAATCGTCGGAGGGATCGTGGTGGGTGGGCAAAAGCTGGTGGGCATGGAGGGTAAGCAGATCGAGAAGGGCCGAGTGGCATCTGTAGGAGAGGAGCGGGTCGTGGACGTGGTTGCAAAACGTGAGAATGGGAAGATGAAACCTGTATCCTCGCAGATGCTGAAGAAATACGACCTCAGCCCCGAAAGAGTCGAAGAAATGGGGAAAAGACTAGAGGAGTTGGCCAAGGGCAAAGACTGGAGTCTGGAAGTGGTCGAGAGCGATGGAGTGATCAAGTTCCAAGGCGTTGTCCCCGACGATGATGAAGCACCGGCGCAGCAGAACGAAGAGAAGGCTGCACCCCAAGCTAAAGACACCAAAGCAACAGAAGCCGTGGCACCTGAACACAGGGCCAGCGGTGATTCGAAATCACAGCCGGTAACCCTAGGTACGGAGGCTGACGACCGAGAAGGAAGTGAAGAAACCTTCAAAGATGAACTATGAGGAATGGAACTTTGTACATGTAGATATTGGACTTTGGCGTTTTCATTCTCACAAAAGGCATATATACTCGGATCTGCAAATTATATCACAATTTCCATGATGTAGATGTAGAGTAGAAGGCCAAGCGCCAGGAACGGCCGGCTAGCTTCATGCCCAAAGACGTCAGATGCCCCAGTTGCCGGTAGCCGAGTGGAGACAGGTAGGAGACCAAGTAAGGACATGCTTCGGGTTGATCTCGCAGCAATTGAATGAGATAAGCAGAAATCCGAAGAATGATTTCAAACGGGAGGTGCAAGTTCAAGTGAAGCAAATCAGAAAGTCGGGGGAAGGCAACGCAACTACGTAAGGAACGTGACCGTGAACCTCCTAGCGATCGTCCGGCCCACCTTCCCACCTCCCTGATCCCAACCCTCACTTCTCTCCCAACTCTCCTTTGCCCGCGCTTGGCTCGGTCCTTTCTGCGCGCGGCCTCTCTTTCTTTGATCTCTCCTTGCCCGCCTGAAAACTCTCCGCTAGGGTTGAGGCAACGCCGCCATTCTCCCCAAAGACCAACCCCCTCCGGTCGACAATCCGAGTTGGACTTCCCCTCTCATCCCCTCCCCGGCCCCTC
This sequence comes from Penicillium sp. IBT 18751x, assembly GCA_028828935.1. NCBI lineage: Eukaryota > Fungi > Ascomycota > Eurotiomycetes > Eurotiales > Aspergillaceae > Penicillium > Penicillium sp. IBT 18751x. The sequence continues at coordinate 1,575,095 of JAQJZS010000001.1, read as the reverse complement.
CTCCTGCAGACGCCGCCAACAGTAGCGCTAGGAGATCTTGGTCATTTGGCATTGAGGTTCGATTAGTCTGGGTTGCCGTTGAAAGATGGGTTTCCTGGGCGTCTACACGGCTGTGTATGATTACCAGCCTCAAGGTGAAGGCGAACTGGAAATTCACGAGGGTGATCTGCTTTACATCATAGAGAAGAATGCCGAGGATGATTGGTGGAGGGCCAAGAAAAAGGCAGAGCCAGACGACGAAGACGAGCCTGAAGGTCTAGTTCCGAACAACTACGTCGAAAAGGTAAGCACTCCCGATCACTCGTGCGCTACAGGGTACAACTTTTCCAGTGTCCTATGTCCGGAATTGCGCGGACCTGAAAGCGGATTTCGCGCATTGAGTACATGGTCGTATCTGAATCCGAGCAATTGAGTGATGCTTACGATGACCCATTACATAGGCGCAACCGATCCACAACGCCAAGGCTCTCTTCGACTATACCCGGCAAACAGACGAGGAGGTTTCTTTCTCGGAAGATGCTGACGTGCTCGTTTACGATACTTCGGATCCGGACTGGACCCTGGTTGGTACTGACGGGGACTGTGGATTTGCACCTTCAAATTACATTGAAATCCTCGAAGATATCGCGCCCACTGCTCAGGCCGCGGCTCCCTCTCCTGCCCCAGTCGCAGAGCCCGAATACGAACCCGAAGCTCCATCTCTCCCGAAGCGGCCGACGCAGGCTTCCCCGGAAGAGTATGACGCGTCGCCCACGGCGTCCCCTATCGATACGGTGCAGAACCCCGCCGCAGCCGCCATTGCGGATATCATTCACAAGCAGCATGCACCCGCGAGCGCACAAGTAGAGTCCGCCAGAGATGAACCTCCGCCTCCTCAGCTCCCAACGCGACCTTCGTACGATGAAGACGAAGAAGAACCCCCTGCGCCTGCTCTGCCGCGCCGACCCCCGTCCGAACAGTTAGAAAATTGGGCTACCCCCCTCTGCAATCGCGCTCGGCTGGTGGCTCCCCGCCCCCGCGTCCCCAGGTGGCAGCTCTTTCAATGGGTCGCGATGGAACCCATGTGAAAGCGTCCCCTCCCTACAACAGGGCTGGTGAAATGACACCGCGATCTCCCTCGGGCTACCACATGTACAACGTCAATGAAATGGTCGAGGTGATGGGCAAGCGAAAGAAGATGCCAACAACCTTGGGTATCAATATGGTCACCGGAATCATCTTCATCTCTCCCGAGGGCGATGATCGCCAGCAAGAATGGACTGCGGACAAACTCACTCATTACTCAATTGAAGGTAAGCATGTCTTTGTCGACCTTGTTCGACCTAGCAAGAGCGTGGACTTCCATGCTGGAGCAAAGGATACTGCCCAGGAAATTGTGGCCGCACTTGGCGAGATCGCCGGAGCCTATCGGGCCGAAGGTTTACGAGAGGTTCTTGCCGCTGGAAAGGGAGGCGGTGGCCAGAAGAAAGGCACCATATTGTATGACTTCACGGCACAGGGCGATGATGAGGTGACGGTGGACGTGGGTGATGAAGTTGTTGTTATCGATGATACGAAGTCCGAAGAGTGGTGGATGGTGCGGCGGATTAAGAACGGCAAAGAAGGAGTGGTCCCCAGCAGCTACGTTGAAGTGACTGGATTTGTAAGTCTGGAGCCGTCCGGGGTGGAATCTGGTCTATCAACAGTGGAAAAAAACCGGTTGGAGGAGGCCCGACTGGCTAAAGCAGCCCTTGGGAAGCCCAGGACGGACTCTATGGATTCTACCGACCGCCACTCAAAGCGCGAGAGCAAGTCAAAGTCCAAACCTGACCCGAGTAAGGTGAGGAAATGGACCGACCGGTCAAAGGCTTTCACGGTTGAGGCACAATTCATTGGTCTTCAAGATGGCAAGATCCATTTGCATAAAGTCAACGGAATCAAGATTGCGGTCCCCGTGGCGAAGATGTCTGTTGACGATCTGGAGTATGTGGAGAAGGTTGCAGGTGTGTCTCTGGACGAGGACAAGCCTCTGTCGAGCATTCGTGCCCGGGCTACCTCCGACGGCAACCGCGGCTCTGCAGGCGCATCTGTGCAGCGCCCCGAGTACGACTGGTTCGATTTCTTCCTCAAGGCTGGCGTCGGACCGCACCAGTGCGAGCGCTACGCCCAGAACTTCCTGAAGGATTCCATGGATGAATCCGTCTTGCCTGACATTTCCCCCGAGACTCTTCGCACTTTGGGCTTGAAGGAGGGCGATATTCTCCGAGTAATGCGACACCTGGACACTACTCTTGGCCGCACCGGTGCCAAATCTAAACTTCGGAATGTAAGCTTTGGTGGAGAGGAGGTTATTGAGGACGGCCAAGGTGGACTTTTCGCTGGACCTGGTGGTACACTGCGCAACAATACTCGAAAGGGTAGACCGGCTCCAGCCGTCCAGGCGGGTGACGTTGTTGATCCCAAAGCCTTTGAACAGGCCGATGAGTCTCAGACAAAGGAAGAGCGAGCCGCTAGTCCTGCGGCAGCAGTTGCACCTGAGAAGCCTGTCGCGCGTGGATTTGACGATGATGCATGGGAAGTGAAGCAACCTAAGACCACGGCTGCTGCGCCGATCAATTCCACTCCCTCTGGGACTGCCTCCTCGCCGCCTGTCATCCAGAAGCAGGTCACGGGTGCAATGGCTGACTTGTCCTTGCTCCAAGCTCCGCTCCAGCCTATACCTGCACAGCAAACTGCCACACAGCCAGTCTCTACGATTCCCGCCCTTCAGCCACAGCAAACTGCCGCGCAGACTCCGCCGGTTCAGCCCCAGCCGACTGGTGCTACCCCTAGCTTCTTCAATCAGATAGCACAGCAACAACCTCAGGGCTTTAGTCCTCAACAGACTGGATTTCAACAGTCACAGGCCCGACAGCGCCCTCAGGCGCCACCGAATATTAACCAGAATTCGCTTCTTCCCCCACCTCCGCAGCGCCCACTGTCTGCGCCACAGAATTTTTCACAGCAACAGAATTCGTTTGGACCTCCTCCATTGCAGCCACAATTGACAGGACTTCCTCAGGCAGGGCCGCCAATCGCTGCCCCGGGGCAGAGCTTGACCGAATTGGTTCAGCAGCGTATGCAGCCCCAAATGACAGGCTTCATGGGTCAGCCTCAGCTACAGAACGGGTTGATGCCCCAGCCGACTGGCTTTATTCCCCAATCGCAGTTCGGGATTCAGCAGCAGCAGCAGCAGCCGCTTCCCTTTGCTACTGGCCAGCCAGGACCGTACGCAGGGTTCCAAGGAATGGCTCCGCAGCAAACTGGCTTTGGCGGGTATTCTCAGCCCCAGCAGCCGATGCAGATAGGTATCAACTCTATGCTTCCCCCCGCTTTGCAGCCTCAGCCGACCGGCGCCAACGGGTTCGGAGCTGGACACTACAATGCATCATCGCCACCCCCGGTTCCACCAATCCCACAGCAACCCACGGCCACGCCTCTGTCGCCTCAGAAGACAGGTCCTCCTCCGCCTGTCAGATTTGGTGTCAAGTCAGATGCGCCAAAAAAGCTTGCTCCACAGCCCACAGGAATGAGGGCCAATCTGTCACAAGCTAGTAAGTGTTTTTGAATCTAAATTGATAGTCTAGGAGCTAACCAGCAAAACACGAATAGCGCCCACAAACCCCTTTGGTTTCTAATCGCGGTGGCAACTTTGGGAACCATTTCGTTCCCTCGGCTGGCGCATAAATTATTCTGACTTTCGGGCAATGCCAATTGCCCCTTCCCTTTCCCCTTGTTTGCCCTGTAATTTCCTCCCCGCAGTGAATGGCAGTTCTACATATCCCACCTTGTGTTTTCAATCTCGAGCTTTGAATTGAAATGAGTACATATCATGGCCCGCATCCTAACGCAGCGCGTACCAATGCCATGAGTCTGGCTTTCTTGCACAACTCCACTTAGCGAGTCGTTGTCATCGTTTCTCCCCCCACGCGCCTTGAACCATTCGCTGACGCCCTGCATCCCGTTCCGTCATATTTTCATGCTCAAGGCAATGCTACCGTTGAATGCGTTCGTTTCCTTCAAATCCTTTCCTATGTCACTGGCCGGTTTAGCTTTTTTGTTGATTTCCTTTTTCCTCTTCCCCTGTTGCTATCTGTCGAATAATATGTGAGCAGCATATCTGATGTCTTCTCCTTGTGGTCAAGACGTGATGCCCTGGACAACTCATGTAACTTAGGTTGTTTTGCAAGCTGCATTGTGATGCGTAACGTGCTTTCTTTCGGAGGAACGCTGCCACTTAGATAGCAATCGATTGTGATAAGACATTTCACACATGTACTTTAAGGCCAAGTCGAGCCAGAGGTAACAGTCGAGTCACGCTATATGTGAGAGGGGCTGAATTGCTTTTACAAATTTAAGATCCATGAAAGCTGTGTAGCAGGGTTATAGACAAAAGGCACGTAGAGATAGAGCATGGTAAATTATTTCAGATGTCATAGGAGTATCATTAAATCGTGCATCGAGCCGCTTGGAAATGTCAAAAACAGGCACCAAATCGCCAATGATGTTTGCGCCGAGACACCCTGCTATCAATCACAAGTCTAAATAAGATAAATAAGAAAGCTCCCACAGAGCTGACCCCCTTAGAAATGCTTTGAGCTCAGATGGAAGGCCCAGCATCATCCCAGATGCCGAAAACCGGGAGATCTTCGGCCATATACAGCAGTCCGTTCTCGGGAAACATCACATCAGAAAGCGGAGAAGGACCGCCGGAGAGCGGTGGCTGCCCGGAAGGAATAGTACCGCCAGGGGAGCAGCCGACTGGAATACCAGAGGTGGTCAACGCCGAGATAGCAGCATCATAGGACATGGCCCCTCCATCTGGCCCACCACAGAGTGCATCCCAGACATCATTGCCTGGTGGTTGAGGCCCGGCGGAAGGCTGTGATTGGGCGGCAAGAAAAGATGACGAAGTTATCCCGCCGAGTTTGCCGGGGGATGTAGGAGATGGGACTGCGGGGGAATCGTGATGCACTTGGCTCTGCGGACTGGACTGGACAGTGTCTTGAACTGAGCTCGATGGGAGAGATCCAGGTTCACTGCCACCGCTAACCTGGCCGAACAGTTGATCCACCTGCCTGCTTCGACGTTCCATCCATTGGCGGTTACGGCGGTGGATGTATTCGGTCACAGCGCCACGAAGATACTTGACGATTTGGAAGAATCGGCAGGCGTGAGGATCGTGCGGAACGAATAGTCCGAGGAATCGCTCGGCTTTGTTCATGCCCTCTTCGAGGGGGAGCAGATTATCATAATCGGCAAAGAAAGCAGCGCCAAGAACGACGGCAGAATTGAAGACTGAGTTGATCAGAAAGGGTAGACGTCGTGGGAGAGATTCGAAGCGGCTGAGATCATCCACAATATCAAGGCCTCGGAGGGCAGAGTAGACACATGCATCAGCGAAAAGAGAAATACGGGAGCTGCCATTCCTTTGATCAGATGAAACATTTAGGTCAGCTTTGCTCTTGACATATTGTGCCACACTGTAAACGAGGAATGGCCTTGTGAGGAGAATGATGGACCAATAATAAGATCCAAAAACATGGGCTGCGGCGAGACTGTCTTCCATGGTTTTAGTATCAATTGGCTCCGTTCGTAATTTGAGTACTGATGGTAGAGTGCGCACCCAAGCGCGGTGTTGGTTTGAGATGGCTTCAGCAACATTGATCGAGATGACTTGCTTCATATAGACGTCGGTGAGAATGCGTTCGAAAATCCTGCATAAGGAGATGACCGCGGCTGAAAGCTGTTGATCGGGAGTGGAAATTCTTTGCTCGTCACCATATGCGGCTAGATCTTCGCGCAGATCATGGTCGTAGTCTGACGTTGCTGGTGGACGGCCTAGAGAGGCACTAAGGAACAGGTCCATCATGCGGAGACTCTTCCATACTCGCTCTCTTGCACGCCGTTCTCGACCGCAGAAGAGTGCATTTGCGTCTTTCCGATGGATTCCGACAGCGTAGGCAGCGCGGAGAGCAATTCCCAGGTTCATAAAAGCGCCATTTCGCCTGCATGCGCCGAGCATGTACATCGATACTAGGATGTAAGACTGGATAGTGTGAATACTCGGCGTCTCTTGGAATGCGGCAAAAGCCAATTGACGTCCACTGCTAAAGTACTGCTCAGCCTGGATTTGGCTGATGTCGGAGACTTGGGCACCAATGGCAAGAACGAGGTAGAAGATGGAGCTGACGGTGTCTTCGTCTCCAGTAGGATTGCCGACCCAGCTGGCCAATCTTGGGTGAAATTCTTCTAGATCAAACAGGTCCAGCAAAGGGTTAGTCGCAAGAACATATTGTTGCGCCAGTCGCTGTGCTTCTTCATTGCTAGGCGGTGGGACGAGAGATCCGGGCTGAGTGCTTGGGTTACTTTGGAATGCCTCGAGCATAGAGTGTCTCGAATTGTCTTCAGTGAATTCGCAACGACCGATAGCGGAAGACACCACACGGCGAACACTTTGCAAGAATGAGAGACTCGCAGAATCTCCGATATACATGAACTTGCCCTGCCCATCTCGGAGAAGTCGCGCCACTTTCGGCACCGGCGCCGCACCCTCCTTTTCATCTCTGGCCTGTTGATCCAGATCTGTTCCACGGTCCTCTAGGGAGTTCAACAGGCGATCCATCGCCGTTTCCCGCTGCGGAGAAGGCATTATCCGCTCACTGAGCAGCATCGTCGAGTCTTTAGGATCGGGTTTGAGCAAACGCGCGGGGCGGTCCGAAAAATGACATTCGGATTCTTTGTGTCTCTGGACACAGATTGTGCAGGGTTGCTCTCCGTTGCATTTTTGCTTCCGACGCTTACAACTATCACAAGCTCGGCGACATCGGAGCCGCGCCCCAGGCGCCGTACTTGCACGAGGCATCGTGCGCGTGCGCCACTCTTCCGGTCACTAGGTCGCTTGGCGAACTCGGGCGCAAGAGGGGCATCGAAGCGCGGAGATCGTTCTCTCGAGGATCGACTTGCGTAAATGAGGAAGCTTGAGGGGGATCTATCGCATGGTGGCACCATGCTAGATCAGAAGAAACGCGGAATGCTTTGCTTTCCCCGGACTCTACGGACTGACTAAGCGCATTCGCCTCGCGATAACGTATTCCACGGCAAACCCGCCACCACGGCAAACCCGCCACCCCATCAACATTCGCGTCCCCATGCACCACCCACCACTTTGAATCCCCCATTATGCCACCAATACGGTCTGAAAAGAAGCAGGATTCTATCCAACGAGAAGGTAGGATTGAGCTTGCAATTCAGGCTATTCAGAATAAAGATCTTCCCTCTATTGCTGCCGCTGCGCGCGTCTACAATGTGCCGCGGTCGACCGTACGCGACCGGATCAATGGCTGCAGTTCAAAGGCTACCACACGCGCCCATACCTATAAGATGACCCATTTAGACGAGGATACGCTTACCCAGTGGATTCTGTCTATGGACGACCGCGGTGCAGCCCCGAGGCATGCTATGGTACGCAGAATGGCTAATATTCTCCTCGCGGCAACCGGATCTGATACGGTCGGCGTGAATTAGGTTGGAAGCTATATTAAGCGCACACCGGATATTCAAACACGTTTCTCGCGTCGATATAACTATTCACGCGCAGAGCAGGAGGATCCAAGGGTATTAAATAAGTGGTTCAAGCTTATTGGGGACACTATTACGCGCTATGGTATTCCGCCTGATGATATCTACAATTTCGATGAAACAGGCTTCGCAATGGGCCTCGTTTCTACCGCAAAGGTAGTTACTAGGGCTGAATACTATGGCCGTAGATCTATCTTACAGCTAGGCAATCGTGAATGGGTGACCGCAGTGGAAGCAGTCAATGCTTTAGGCTGGGCTTTACCGCCATTGATTATATTTAAAGGCAAGCGCTATATTGAATCATGGTTCCACGATACCCCAAGGGACTGGCGCTTTGAGGTTTCTCCGAATGGATAGATATCTGATGATATTGGGCTTCGATGGCTTCAAAAGCTTTTTATTCCCTTAACCGCAAGCCGGATACGTGGTCGGTATAGGCTATTAATTCTTGATGGTCATGGAAGCCACCTTACGCCTGAATTCGACCGCGTATGCACTGAGCATGACGTTATCCCGATATATATGCCACCGCATAGCTCGCATCTATTATAACCGCTAGATGTGGGCTGTTTCGCAGTTCTCAAGCGGTCATACGGTCGCCTAGTAGACCAACAGACGCGTATGGGTATAAACCATATCGATAAGCTTGATTTCCTTGCAGCCTACCCACGCGCACGCGAAGACGCATTTCAGGCTAGAAGCATTCAAAATGCATTCAAAGCGACCGGTTTAATTCCTCTAAATGCGGCAGAAGTTATTAATAGGCTCAATATTCAGCTTCGTCCGCCTACACCACCAGACCGACCATCAAGCCGATCAAGCATCTATTGCCCTGAAACACCAAGCAATATCAAACAGCTTTCGAAGCATAAAGCATCAGCAAAGCGCCTTATTAAGTACCGGTCTGATAGCCCACCTACACCTACGAAAGAGGTATTTGACCAGGCTTATAAGGCTTGCGAAAAGGTCATGAAGCGTATCCTTCTACTAGAGCAAGAAGTGGTTAATCTACGCGCTGAAAACTATAAAAAGAAGAGACGAAAGGCCTTATCTAAAAGGCAAATACAGCGCGATGAGGGCTTATTTGTTCATGAAGCCCATGAGCAAGGCATTGGTCTACCAGGTGGTTTAGAAGGTAGTGGGCAGTCCACCGCACCACCCACACAGACGGCTTCGGTGCCCGGTGCCAGCACCAACAGACGGCAATATAAATGCAGTGTATGCGGAAAGCCTGGCCATAGGGCTAATGGATGTCCAGATAGGGTTTAAATTGAATATAAGGGCGTTGGGGTTATCTAAATGCTTCATGGATATAGAATTAAGTGGGTGGGGTGGCGGGTTTGCCGTGGTGGCGGGTTTGCCGTGGAATACGTTACGTATTTCCCAACGTTTTAGTCTCTATCTTTGGAACTGGGTTCGATCTGCCTTGATGAACTTATCTCCAACATTCTTTTCTTAAAATTTGTGTTGCAGAAAGGTGCCTAGATCACGTTTTCACCCAGGTTACCATCCATACTGGGGCGCGCCTTCAAGCAGGCCCGCTTAGGGAAGTGTATAAATGACTTCTCCCCACTTGCAAACAGCCCGACCCCTCCTGTATATAAAACCCGATATAAAACCCGAAGCCTAGGGTCGGAAAGAGACAATCTTTCCCCAAGTATCAGCAGTTCCCCATATACCCGAGCGCAGACATTCCAGCTGCACGATCTGACTATGATCCACAAATAGGTTGACATCAATACCAAACTCTCGAACGTACCAATTGAAAACCTTTGGATCAGCAGCCTCAAACATCACTCCCTCGGAAGGAAGGTCTTTCATGATCTTCGACACGACGTCGGTCCGCCAGGAGTTCACGTTCTCTGTGATACCTTCGGACTCGATCATCAGGCGCTCAACGCCAACATCGAGGAATTTACGACCTAGGTTAACTAATTTGGCTGGATCTGAGGTACCGATAGCTTCCAGGCCAGATGCAGGAGTATCTCCACCTGCTCCAAACTGAATACCTAGTTCAGGCTTGGCTTTTAGCTTGTATGAGTGCACTTTGTCGACCAGTCGAAGCCAGTCGTCTTCTGGGAACGACAAAAAGCCAGAGGATAATTCGACGACATCAAAGCTTGATAGTAAAACGTCAGCCAGAGGTTTAAGATTATGATCTTCTCGAAATGGGACGCACATACCCCAGATCCTTGCACTTGGTGAGGTAGCGGTCGAACATGGCGTTGGGGTCAGGGTGGGTGAGGAGGTGCTCAGCCCATCCGCCCTATACATAATAAGCACATGGTATCCGTAGTCACTGCTCTCTCATTCTTACCGTGGAGACATAAACGCTATACTCATGAGCTAGGTCTGTGATCTCACGCAGTGATCTCTCCTCGAATAGAGAGAATGAGCCTAGATGCTGTATTAATTTCACGATTCTGCTTGGGCCGCAGGATTATATGGCTAACCGCCCGCAAACTTCAATCCGTCAACGTGGTTGCCCATCCTATTGACCAGGGTCAGTCACGACTTGAACCAATAAGCCATATGAAGGGATGATCTATACGTCTCAAGTACATCTGCTAGGTACCGTTTCCCCATGACCTAGGCCGGCATGAGCTGGATCAAGCACCCTGTGACAATTCCTTGATGGTTCATACCGAGTAATACGGCCCTCTTATTTCAGTGACTCCTTTGCCCCTCGGCTTTGCTGGCCTGGGGTTGGATCTTGCAAAGCCGAAGCCATTCTCCTTGTCTTGTAAAAGCGTCACGCCCTGTGCCGATCGGGCGGGGGCCGAGGTGGACAAGCCTCTGAGCTGTAAGGAAGCGGCAGCTTTGGCTAGGTTCAGAGTGCCAAAACTTGCTATCTGCTTGGGCGCGGTCGCTGCAAGAGGTGTCCGACCGAACATTGTGGTCATTATGATAGACAATGGAGTCGGTTAAGTGGATGATGTTCAAAGTCGTTTGCTGATTTCTCAAAATATTTTTGCTCAATTATGAATGACCATTGAAGTAGCGAAGAAATGAGGCGTTGTGAACCCCCTTTTTTGCACGCATCTCCTATAGTGAGTTGACGGCTTGACGTCAAATACACTTCAGTCTGAGGTAACTAATTCTCAGTTACCCTCGAATTTACTCTCGGCTTGCGCTAGATGACATCAGATAATCGACTTTCACTGCAGTACAAATTATTTAAAAGAAAAAAATAAAAAATTAAAAATTAAGACAGATGGCCCTGGGAATGTTCTTGAAATGTAAGGATGCTGGTTTCACGCACGAAAAATATGAGTTCAAGTAGGGGAGCGGTGACTATGCATAATCAAGAAAAACCGCGGCCCACAGCTACGAAATGCATAGAGAGACCCACAAGCATAAAATTAGTCAGTGATTGACCAAGGCAAACAAGATGTATCGGAAGTGCACCGAAGGAAAATTCCCCGCTCCGGGATCAGAAAGGAGATTGACAGGAACTCCGGTTGTTGCACCTCTCCGATCCGAGCAATCGGCCTCATAGAAGCCCGGTCCGCTGAGTAACGTCCGCGTTGGCTTGGGATAGGGCAATTAATCCGGAAATTCCCAATCGATCCTGGTCAGTGAATCCTGGTTTTGTCCAACTCATACCCACATCAAGCCTTGGCGCCGGTCTTGGCTCCACTCTTGGCTAGAACCGCGCTAACACTCCACCGATCTGAAGTCAAGGCTGAACAGGGCTGACTTGTGTGGATTTGAGAATTTAATGATCCGACAAGCGTAGAATATGATCGGCCTGGTGCTTGTCCTTGTCCAGCTCATGATGGCGAAAGGTGGTTGGGCTGTGTGTTTTCCGCCGCATACGACTACGAAGTACGAGAACGAATGGGGGCACGCGACTCCATGCCATAGGGAGAATTCGGGCGCCAATCGTGCCAGCCCCTGGATATGGGCACCTTGACTAGTTCAAACCTGTCGGAACCTCGTTGATTCAGAATCCAATTCGGCATCCGGTGGCTCCGAACATCCGTTCCTGCCCTGTTTGTGTGGCCGATAGTCACAACTGGAAATAACCCTGGTTTTTGGGTCCTGATTGGCAATGATGCTGGACCTAATTTGCATTCTTCCAGGGTGGTCCTATATGAGCGGCGGTCACCCCTCAGTCCTCTTTTCCTGCCATATGACTGCTAGCCCATCTTGATCATGGGGGTTGGTGCCATCTTAGAACCATTGGTCGTGATTGTCCTTCTTTTTGGAGGAACATGGATCAATCGCGTCACTACACCTGCCGTTGCTCACAGCCATAGCCGTCGACGGTCATTTAATGACCCCCGAGCCGACTCCCCCGATCATCTAGAGTCTGGTCACACGAGCCCGACCCCGAAAGATGGGCTGTTGAGCCCTAGGTGTCGTTCACCACCGGCTGAAATCTCCGACGATGGCTGGCTCAAGCGACAGGTCGGATTCTTTGGCCTGTCATTTGCCGTGTCAACTCCAGACACCGTTGTTTTCCAGGATCGTTTGCTCAGCCGCCTGCTTCGAAAATTGCCTTTCTTGGTGGAATGCTGGTACTGGGCTCTCGTGTATTGGGTACGTTCGTTGATTCTTTTCATCATCTGACACCTCATCATATTCATCCTCAAGGACATCCACTCACTCTCCATACAGACATATCAGCTCGGACGTGCCTTTACCGCCGTGACCCTCCAGGAAGGTACCGTTGATGTCGCCCGACGACATGCTCTACAGTTGATTCGGGCGGAGGAGGCATTAGGAATCTTTTGGGAGCTTCGGATTCAGCGCTGGTTTCTCCGGCATCCTTTGGCCATGACATGTATCAACTGGATATACTCATTCATCCATATTCCTGGCACCATCGCGTTCCTTGTTTGGCTGTATTACTATACCATCACCCGGAATCGTGTCGATGAACCACAGCCGGGGAAACCGCGTGGCTCAGTGAGCGGGTCACCGGCAGGACCGCGGTTATATCAAGCTCGGAGAAGGACTCTCGCCGTGTGCAATCTCCTCGCATTCGTCGTATTCACCGTCTGGCCATGTATGCCACCTCGACTACTCAGTGACCCGACTGTCGAAGGCCCTGAGGGAGAGCTGGCACGCAGCTATGGATTTATTGACACTGTCCATGGAGTCGACGGAGCGGGAAGCGTGTGGACTGAGAACCGCTTCTGCAATCAGTATGGTAAGTGAATTCCATCCCCTGTGCCTTGGGAAAACTCCCGGTCTGACTCTGACAGCCGCAATGCCTTCCTTACATTTCGGATACTCACTCCTGATCGGCCTCACCATATTGACTATTCCTCTCCCACCGCATCACCGTCGCGTCGTCCGGACTCGATTAGGTCCTATTGGGCTCCGGTTGCCTTCTTGGCGCCGTGCCCTTTGTCTCGTGCTAGGTTTCCTTTATCCATTCACGATCCTGGTAGCCATCGTGGCCACGGCAAATCATTTCATACTGGATGCCATGGCGGGGGCCTTGGTTTGTGGCCTCGGTTGGCGATTTAATGACGTGCTTCTGAACCTGCTACCAGTTGAGGACTGCTTCCTTTGGATTGTGCGGATTCACAAGCCGGAACCCTCATCAGTCAAGATCATCAATACATCCGACGGGTGGGAGTCAGACGATGTGATTCCCAGTCAAGCTGTTTTAACCTAACAATTACATCGCATCGAGATGGAAGAAGCGGGGACCTTGTTGCGAGGAGGTCGTCACGCCATGAGACAATGACGCTAATGGGATGCGGTTGGAGTCGATGCAATTCATGTGTATATAATCTGGGTGCTATCTTTACCTCACACTTGGTCAGTGTGTCGGGGCTCTCCGAAGCTTCTCTTGACAGACCTGTACAAATGTTTATTCATTTTGCGTTAGTCCAAATAGAATTAATGTCTTCTTGGTATCAGGTCCGTGGTCGGTATCATGTATTTTCACACGGTGAAGCCGATGGGGTCCAACGAATTGTGAAGGATGCTGAAGTGAAGACTTCAATTGGCGCTATCTGGGCTGAGCGAGCATGCGAGTGTGGAATGCTCGGTGACCACCCCCCGAGAATCAATGGAGCGAGCTCAACTTGTAAAAGTAATCACCTTTCCACATTCCACGGCCTTCTCTCGTCTAAACCCTTGTCTGGAACCCGGATCTGCAGACCCTGGTGCAATTTGCCTGCCGGGCGTTTCCACGTTCGGTCAGTCTACCCTTGGAGCTATAGAGGTAGAGCTTCACCTCACAGAGCAAAGAGGGTCCAGAAGTGGGACCAAATACTCCTTCCGAGATCAAAGTATTGATCGAATATGTCCTAGAAGCCTCGTTCTAGTGATTTGTTGCAACACGTTACCTTCTTTTACACAAAGCCCCATCCCCAGTGAAGCTTTTCTCGATACCTACAAGGGAGCACCTAGAAATATGCCCATGAGAATACTCGAGGATCTGGGACCTGTCCGTCATAGGGAGCCGCGAAATCTTCTTTTTGAGGTGAATCCCCCCACGCAAGCAGGGACCTTCGAAACGGTGTAATTCATTCCGTGTGATCAATTCATCGTCGATCATCGCAGTTTGAGCTGTCCTTTTAAATCTGCGACTCTCGTCGAGGTCTGGAAAACCAGACAGTTGAAGAGTTCTAGAACATTTGGTTCGGCAAAAGGTTGTGGCGTCATTGGGTTGCCGTTCTCAGACCCCAACGCGTCCTTCCCGCGAGCTGCGCGACTCTGCCTTCTCCACATCCTCCACCTCCCCTTCCTTCATTCCCTCCCCCTCCCCTCGCTTTTACTAGAATTCCGTACAACACCTCTGATACTTGCCATCATGGCTGATGACAACCCCGTCACTGCGCCTGCCGAGGCTGAGAAGCCCGAGCCCACCTCGGCCGACAAGCAGGAGGTCTCCGAGACTGTCGCTGCCTCTGACGAGATCACTACTGGTAAGAAAGACCCAATCTGCATACTTCACTCACCCATGGAGCTTCCGCTTGGAACATCCGCCTCATATTAGGCCATGGTGCCTTTGTGCGACCAACGTGCGCTGACTGGCTCATCTGCAGAACCGGCAGACACCACCAATGACAAGAAAGAGGCCGAAGCTGATGGCGAGGAGCCCACTGCATCCGGCGACGCGACGGAGCCCAAGGCCGACGATGACAGCGGCGCGGCGCCTGCCGACGTTGAAGATGCGACTCGGGAGACGAACGGGACTCCTGCTTCCGCCAAGAAGTCTTCAAAGGACCGTCGCCGCTCCAGCGGTGTCGGCGAGAAGTCCAAGTCACTGAGCCGCAAGAAATCACAAGCTCGCCTGACCCAGCTGAACGCTAAGCCGGGTGAGTACTATCTGGCGCGTTTGCGCAGCTATGCGCCTTGGCCCTCCATCATCTGCGATGAGGAAATTATGCCCAAAACACTGCTTGACAACCGGCCTGTGACCGCGATGCAAGCGGATGGAACTTATCGCGCCGATTACGCTGATGACGGCAAGAGGGCACATGAGCGAACTTTCCCCGTGATGTTCTTTGGGACTAACGAATTGTAAGCGGACTCTTCTGGATTCTCTATGGAGGAACTATGCCTATTCTCGCCCGAATCTGACTAATTTTCGCTTCAGTGCTTGGGTTCCAAACACTCAATTGACTCCTCTCGACCCTGCTGACTGCAAAGATGTCTCCGATAAAAACAAGGCCAAGGGACTAATCGCCGCCTACAAGGTTGCCGCAGAGGGTCACGACCTGCAATATTTCAAGAATCTATTGGCAGACCACCAAGCTGCTCTGCAGCAGGAGATTGAGGAAGCCGAGGCAGAGGAGAACGCAAAGGCCACAGCCAAGGCCGAAAAGGCAAAGAAGAACAAGCGCAAGAGCAAGGGTGCTGAAACCGACGTCGACATGGAGGATGCGGACGAGAAGAAGCCCAAGAGCTCGAAGAAACGAAAGAACGAGGCTGAAACTGAGGCTGAAAAGGTGTGTATCTTGAAATTGGGTGAATGTGACATGTACACAGCGACTAACTCATCCATATCTAAAGCCCGCGAAGACCCCCAAGACCTCTACCAAGCTGAAGTTGACTACTCCGAAAGCGCCCGCCGAGGAAAAGAAAACACCTGCCAGCAAAACCAAGAAGGCGCCAGCCAAGAAGGGCAAGGCTGCTGCCAAGGATGAAGAAGAAGAGACTGTTGAGGCCAAGGAGCCGGAGAAGCAGATCGACCCCGAGGAGTTGAAGAAGAAGAAAGAGAAGGAGGGTAAGTGCTGCAGACTTTCTTACCATTAATCGGAGAATGTATCAGGCTAAGTTTCAGCAGTTCTCTTCCTTCGTCACAAGCTCCAGAAAGGATTCATCTCGCGTGATGCGCCGCCCAATGAAGACGAGATGGCTACCTATTTCGCCAAGCTGGAGAAACACACCGATTTGGAAGTCTCGATTATTCGCTCGACCAAGATCAACAAGGTTCTGAAGATGATTGTGAAGCTCAACACCATTCCCCGTGATGAGGAGTTCAACTTCCGTCAACGTGCCATGAATATCCTGTCGAGCTGGAAGCCCGTTCTGGACTCGGGTACCCCTGCAGGTGACAAGGAGGCCAAGCCCACTACCAACGGAAGCTCCAAAGAAGACGAGGGCGCAGACACTCCCAAGCTTGAGCCCAAAGAGGAGAAAGAGCCTGAGACCAAGGCTGCCAGCGAAGATACCCCCATGCCCGATGTTGACGCGGACAAGCCCGAAGAGACCGAGGCCGAGAAGGAGACCACCGAGGTTGAGAAACCCGAGGAGAAGGCCGAAGAGAAGATCCTGGAGGCTAGCGCCTAAATCTTGTCTAGCATCTGCTATTTCTATGTGACTGTTTCCACCTCTCATGAACAGGTTTGGATGCTCTACTTTGTCGCCTTTCTTTCCTGTCTCTGTCCCACCTGATCTGAGGTTTCTGTGATAATCCACTCGTCTTTCCACCTTTGTATTCGCAATTGGGGCTGGATCTATCTAGCAAATTGTTTTGTTTGAATGAAAAATGCGCTAATTACTACTTTTCCCTCTTGTCTGTCTCCTGATTCTGTACGTGGGGGTCGCTTAACGGCACATGGGAGAGCGTCTTTGTTTTCTCGAGAGTCGAGGAAAATTGCGTTGCGTTAAATGTTCGATTATGAAATTAACGAAATTGAACATGTCAGTGATCAAGGCTAGGATTTCGAAAAATGGAACCTGGAAAGACCCAGGGGCTGTAGAACTTGGCAGAAAGCTACCCCTTAGTGACCGGATAGAAGAGACTAGCACCATGGTATAGGGAAGGGGGGAAGTACGCGAAGGAAAGATGCAGGATCTCTATTTTTCCAAGACTCATTTTGCAATGGTTGAAAGTCTAACAAATTAAGGTATCAGGCCCGGCAAAACCGAGGTCTTAGGTGAGTATGCATGCCAACCAGCCCTCACAACCCAATATCAAACAACCGGCGCCCCATAATGCAGAGAAATGATAGGATATAAATCAAGCCCGATCCAAAATCTATTCAGAACCAGGAACGAGGCTTTCGTCTACTGCGACAAGTATCAAGGCGCAGATGTCATCAACCTTGCCCCCGCGGTAATAGTCGCCTGGGTAGTAGCGCTGAGCTTCCTTGGCAAAGGGCCCATCACGACGGAAATCGACACTGGCGATTTTGGCTTCGCCAGCGATCGAGGCTGCGAGGAGGGATTGGAGTGTCAAGGTGGATTCTAAGCGTTTTGACAAGTCGTCGTGATCGTCTCTTATGAATTCAGAGGATGAGGGAGGGTGGAAAGCCTCAGCAAGACCACCGGGCACAGTCAATGCAGCCAAATTATCGGACACATTTACCGCGACATCGGGAGCAGCAGTCCAAGCACCCGTAAGAATCATTCGGCTGGTTACCAATTTGAGAATGTCCTGATTGTTGAGATTATCGAAGACGCCATCCGTAGCAAGCATCAGCACATCACCGTGCTGCATTTGAACATTGGTGACGGACGCGTCACGGGGAAAGTCCTCAAGATACGCTCCACCAAATGTAGAGGCCTGAGCACGCATTCGGGGAGGAATAATGCTGAGCTGGTATGGCGTATTGAAGCCATGTGTCTGCGGGATCGAATAGTGGTGAACAGCAGCACGACGAAGCAGAACAGAGCCCGAATCACCCAAATTAGCCAGCTCAACGTGTCCATCTGGCAATGCCACACCAACAGAGGCTGTGCTGCCTCCGGCCTTGATGGTCGGGTCCGCAACGATCTTGTCGTAGCCTGTCTGTAAAAGCTGCTTAGGCCTCAGCTTCTGGGCGGACTTATCCCAGGCTAACGCGGTCTCTGCCATGTAACCACATAAGCCGTGCGAGAAGTCCGCCGGATCAACGCGGGACTCAGTCCATCCTCCGACGCCGTCTGCTACCGCGAAGGCGACTGCGTTCGATTCCGAGCCAATCTGACTCACAAAGAAAGCGTCCTCGCCACTATCCGGCCGTCCAAGGCGGCGAGCATTTGGGTTCTTGTCCTTCGTAACACCGATCACGTTAGACGTGCTGGGGTCGAAGTTATATGCATTCTTGAGGGGGTGGAATCGGCGACCTTTGCCGGAGGACGAGACGGCAACGCGATAGGATATACGGGAGGGTGGTGAAGATCTCGAAAGGCGCGCAGGGTCTGCGTGGAAAGCCCTGGCGTGCAAGGCGTAAGAAGTCGCGACGGAGGGCCGGAGTCGGGGAAAGAAGGCGGCTTGTAGGCTGCAGGTGGTACTGCAGGCTCTACAGGAAAGACTTGGCGGGAGCATCGGGAGTATGGCGACTCTCCCTGAAGCTGCGCGCTTAGTAGAGCATCGGAGTCAAGAAGAAGAATCGATATATAGGAGAGTTATGAAATGATTAAAAATCAACGAAGCAGCGGCGGATAAGAAGGAACCGGCTGTGATCTTATCGCGATTGACCGCCTGGCGTCATACTTCTGGAGTGTAAGCATGCATGTCTATGGTTTATTTATGGATAGGAATTAAGCAGAACATGGCTTATTTATCTAGAACACACGTATAGCTTTTGAATAGGCAGGGAAACGATCCACATAGTTGCAATGGCTTGTCATCAGCCATGCTGTAAAAAATATTCTGCTGGTATCTCATTTCTGCCGCCCGCGCAACCTCACCACCTCCATCTCAAAACCCGCGCTTCGACCTCGGTCAGGACTCTATTGGCCCTGCGTACCTTGCCTCTGTCGCTACTTGAACGATCACAGAACAAGGAAGCATTTGCTTCTAAGCTCCCAAGATGATGCACCCTGCGCGACAGGCCTACGTCGAAGAGGCCGAGGACGCCGACATGGGGATCAGTCTCGCCGACCTCCCCACTGACCAGGACTACGAGCTGCCTGGTGGTGCAGGGGCCCCTAGTGAGCGCGTTTCTGCGCTGCAGGCTCAATTCGACCGAAAACGACGCGCCGCGGCAACGGTAGTACCCACAGATGACACTCGAGTGCGCATGCGGTTACGAGAGCTTGGAGAACCCATTACACTATTCGGCGAAGGTCCGGCAGATCGACGAGACCGTCTGCGAGAGCTCTTGACGGACTTGGCGGAAAGACAGGGGGAGGGCGATGTGGAGATGGAAGAAGCGGAGGAAGAAGAGGGAAGAGAACAGCAAGAGGAGTTTTACACCGAGGGCACGGATGAGCTACTGGAGGCTCGGAAGGCCATTGCACGCTTTTCTTTGCCGCGGGCGAAAGCTCGTGTCGCGCGGCTTAAGGAGGAGTCAACAATCCCGCTCCGCACCCATGTCAAGCACCGCAAAGCCATCAAAGAGAAGCTCCAGCACTTCGATCTGTACGGTTCTCAGATTGCTGGGGACCGTCCCGTCAGTATCTGTCGTTTTTCTCCGGATGGAAAGACCATTGCTGCTGGAAACTGGTCTGGTGGTATCAAGCTTCTCTCTGTACCAAATTTGGAGGAAAAAGCCAACCTCAAGGCACACACCGATCGGATCGGTGGTTTGTCATGGCTTCCGGGGGCTACACTTCCCTCGTCTAATATTTCACCATCGACTGTCAACCTGATGTCTGGAGGAGGTGAAGGAAACATCAACCTGTGGGCGCTCGATTCTGATAAGCCGCTCGCGACCCTATCCGGCCACTCAGGGCGTGTGTGCCGTACAGAATTCCACCCATCTGGACGGTATGCGGCATCTGCATCTTTCGATACCACTTGGCGCTTGTGGGATGTGGAAACAACGTCGGAACTTCAATTACAGGAGGGACATTCACGAGAGGTCTACGCAGTGTCATTCAACAACGATGGTTCACTGCTTGCTAGTGGCGGATTGGACAGTATTGGACGTATTTGGGATCTTCGGACAGGACGTACGGTGATGATCCTCGAGGGTCACATCCGAGAGATCTACGGTATGGACTGGGGCGCGGATGGGTACCGTGTGCTTTCAGGCTCTGGCGACGGATGGGTCAAATGTTGGGACCTGCGACAGGTCCGGAATCTGGGCGGCATCGGTGCCCACAAGAGCGTCGTGTCTGATCTCCGTTGGTATAAGGGCGCCGAAGCGGATTCCTATTTGCCTTCCGCCGATACCCAGATGGACATTGACGGTGCCACATCGACGCCTGCTCAAGCCTCTGGCTCACAGGTTCAGCCCAAAAAATCAGGCACATTCTTTGTGTCTAGTGGCTTTGACAAGAACGTGAACATCTTCAGTGCCGATGACTGGTCATTGGTCAAGACGTTGAGCGGGCACGCGGGCAACGTGCTGAGTACAGATGTGAGCAATGATGCGCAATGGATTGCGAGCTGTGGTCATGATCGGACTGTCAAGCTCTGGGGCATTGAATAATTGGCAGCTTGTCTATAAGGCCATCAACTTTCTTCCGCAGGTCTATGGTTTGCATTGCCCTCTAGCGAGGAGCTAAAACATAATGTACTCCCACACAACACTGGGAGCAGCTTGCTTGAAACGAAACACGCTTCAAGCTGATCAACTCAACCTATCTCAAAATAGTGAAATCACTGGGATAATCATGTCCATAGCTTCCATGTAAACAGTCACGTGTGTAATGCGGGGATGACGTAACGGGATTTGCTTTTTCCCGCGATGGATTCTTCGATACTGCGAGCCCAACTTTAGACATTACACGATGGCATCCCGTTCACCGAGCCTGGCCCGCAACCTATGCCGCCAGACGATCTCTCATTCACGAAGCACGCTCACACGGCCCATTTCTACAATCAAAACCCGACGGGATGCCTGTAAGTGCTGCCAAATTCGCGCCCAAGCTTCGACCCAGACACTCGCCTCACTATCCCGGGGTATCTTCACGGCTTCATCAGTCTCAGGCCGGCGGTATGCGTCGACCAAGTCTTCTGCAGACCCTACGAAAGAGTCTGGAATAGTGGGAGTACCGGATATCACCAATTACTATACCATTTTCCCCCAGACTATTCCCGCGGGCCCTCCCCCAGCATCACCCTTTTCCATTTCCGTTTCGGACCTCCGTCGCGAGTTTCTACAACTGCAGAACAAGATACACCCTGACAAATATCCCCCTGGCGAAATGAAACAACACGCCGAGGCGTTATCGGCCCGCATCAATGAGGCCTACCGCACGCTCGCCGATCCACTCCAACGCGCTCAGTACCTCCTCCGAGAATGGCACGGCATTGATGTTACAGCCGAAGATGCCGCGACAAAGCACGCTCTCGATCCCGAGACACTGATGGAGGTGATGGAGGTGCAGGAGACTATTGAGGAGGTGGGCGCGACGCCGGACGGCGCAGCCGAGATTAACGCGCTGAAAGTTGAGAACGACGGGCGTATCGGAGTATGTGTCGGGGCACTAGCCGGATCATTTGACAAAGGCGATATCGAGGCGGCGCGAAAGGAATGCATCCGGTTGCGCTTCTGGTATAGCGTAGGCGAGGGATTGCGTGAGTGGGAGCCCGGCAACACGGAGATTCGGCTGGTGCACGGTAGTTGATTCTGTTGAGAAAGCACTTGTATTTGGTACTGTGACGTGGCATAAGGCATTTCTTGCAACTTTGTATATTAGACAGAAGGTCCACTTTTTCCATAGATTTGAGATATCATCCTCTGCTGTGAGGTCTATTCAATTTATCCGAGTTGGTGATCTCGATCGGGAGAGCTGGTAAATGTTGCTGTGGAGAAGGAGGCGGAGGGTGCATGAATGCCCTGGTCCATAACATGCCCGGTACTATGAATCCAGACATGCGATCAGCCAAGGTTGCTTCCCACTGCCGATCATCTGCATTGATATCATCACGACAACTCGGAGACCAAAAGCTACAGCTCAGCCGACGCCTGCAATTGCAGACCGCCACCATGAGCAACTTGCAAAGTGGAACAAAAGGTCCAATGGCCATTACCCGCAGTTGGGTTGGATGTACATTGGGCATGAACTCCCCCTCTTCCCCCCAATGGCTCCTGTCCACGGAGTACCGGGAAGAAAATCCAACTGCATGCACAAGGATGAACTTGAACGGGTTCTCTGACCTCTTCAAGCTCATCTCCTCGCACACTTGATATAGTTTTTCCTTTTGCCCACCCCCCACATCGTCCATAAAGTCGGGCTCCCGGTCGGTCTAGTCAACGCTGGCATCTATATACTTCTCACCCCATCACAGCTGCACACGTAGCAGACTATTGGAGACCATCGGGGTCGACTGTGCCCGAGGGGTCATACCCAGTACCTCATTGCCCCCGATGAGTTGGCCTGAAGCCGTATTTAAGTATAGACTTGGATCATTGCATTCATAGATTCTTCTTTTCTTTTCTATCATCGAGCATCAGCTCCCCATGGATCTCCCCGATTATAGTAGGTGCGTGCTGACATGCCCCACCCAAGCTCGACTGAACGCTGACGGACTGCCGAACAGCATCATCCACTCACCTTCCTTTACCTTCCTCGTCGGCCCCAAGCATACCAAGTTAACGATCCAGTCAGGACTCGCTCAACATGTTTCCAAGCCGCTTCATAACTTGATGAACAACGGCCATACCCGGGAGTCGAAGCATCGTATTGCCGTTTTAGAGGATGAGGATGTTGAAACGTTCGTTGCATTCTGTGAATACGCATATACAGGAGACTATAAAGTGCCTCGTCTGCCGCCACGCGAAGACATTCGACAAGGTGTAGTCGAGACTGCATTGAGCCCGGTGAACTCTTGGAGAGGAACATATCGCTCAGCATCAGTCTCGTCGACTATCCCGCCCCCGGCTCCCTCGCCACCCGAGTCTGTCAAATCATCTGAGACGACAGCTCTAGCACTAGTACCGGCATCGGCACCGGCACCGGCACCGGCGCCTGAGTCTGTCAAACCCGAATCAGAGACGACACCTGCTTTTGAGGAGGCCAAGACCGGAGAAATAACGGCGGAGGCAGAGGCGGTGGAGCAGGAAGTTGCTGCCGAAGCAGATAAAACGAACGATGAGTCGGCCGTACCAGTCGAGAGTGAAGAAATTCCACTTGACCAAGGCCAGGACACCGATGCGCCTGCTCCTGGAGAGGACGCAGTCGAGGTCATTCCAGAGCCAGCAACCGATGCTGGAGAATGGGGAACCTGGGAAGAATCACCCCCGGAGGTATCAACCAAGAAGAAGAAAGGCAAGAAGGGCAAGAAACTCGCCAAAAGTAAAAAGTCTGTGGAACAAGAGCCGTGGACGGAGGAACCCGCTGCCAACCTGACGCCGCCATCTACACCCCCACCAGCCAACCCGGTCGAGGTACATGATATTCCCGAGGAGGTCCCGCCAGAGCCAAATCCCGAAGGAGAAGAAGAAGAAGCACCAGCGGAAGCCGAAACAACCACCGAACCAGAGGAGAAAGAGGTCGGGCCGGAAGCATCTGCAGATGACCTACCTGAAAAGGTAGAGACAGAGCCGGCTCTGGACAATTGGGAACAGCCTGCATATGCAGAGGATGATGGACAGCACCCGGAAGACTCCTGGGCAAACGATGATGAAGTGGAGAAACAGAGTGAAATCCAATCTTCCAAGCCGATCATCGATATGTCCTTCGCCAAACAGCACGACTCGTCACCTCGCACACCAGGCCTTAGCCTGTGGGACGAATTCTCTGCTCTGCAATATAACAACGAAAAGCAGATTCCACAGCCACCGGGTGACTCCAAAGCTACCGACCTTCCATACCTAACCTTTCACGCCAAAGTGTACGTCTTCGCCACTCGCTACCTCATCCCGGCCCTAGCCCAACTGTGCCTTGGAAAGTTACATCGGAATCTTCTGCAGCTCTCTGTTGCAGACACAGAAAGCCTGGATCCATTTTCAGGCCAGAATCTAGGCGGCTTGGCCGCGTCTCAAGCGCCGATAGTCCTTGATCTGCTGCGTTACGTCTACACCAAAACAACCCGACTTGAACCGATCAACCCCACTTCGGCAACCCAGCTTCGAGAGAACGAGTTGCGACGACTAGTGGTGCACTATGCGGCCTGCAAAGTGAAAGATCTGGCGCAATATCACTCGCCCGGAGACAGTGAAGCGGCAACGCCCACGCTCCGGCCCGTGGATAAGGTGGAGCGAGCCAAGCACTCTGCACCGACTAGTCTCCGCGCCCTGCTGGACGTGACGCCGGAGCTGGCTTCTGATCTTGTCTATCGCATGATGTGATCGAGGCAGAGTGTGTGATTGGGGTATTGAAATTAAATGCTGAGAAGAGGTCTTGGCCTTGGTCTTGGTCTTTGCACCACTCTGTTTCGCCTTTTGATGCTGCACAGATCTCTTGCCGAACCGAGCTTCTTGATTGAATCCCCCCCCCCTGTGACATTAGATTCTGTTTCCTTTTTGCGATGCATAATCAGTTTCATTCTTACGGAGTTAGGGTGTCTTGGCTGCGTATTTGCACTTTTTTTTAGTCCCAGTTGTACCCCAGCAGAAAGAGAGTCAAGTAATCAACATCGACAGGAATGAACCTTGAATCAAGACTTTTTTCTACCAATTTGGGAAGTGAAAGCACTGCAATATGATGCAAAGAGCAATGTCTCTTGCAAATTCTACTGCATAGTGGGACTTCGGGACAACACAGCGGAGTGGAACAATGATGTCTTGGCATCTCGGCAGGATGATGTCGAGGGCGCAAAAATAAGCATGAAAACCCAGCAAACACATCCTAGGGTCCGGATCGACAGTCAGTATTCGTTTCCGATCTTGGCGGCGTCTCATCACTTCAATAGCGTTGGATTTGGGGGGCTGTGTTCCAATAAATGAGACAAGGGCATGCTAACATTCGAGATTTGATAAATCCAGATCCAGTGACTTGGCACCGCAGATCTTCACCATGACCTCTAGATCTTCTCCGTTAGCTTTCTCCTTCCCCCCTTTCCCCTTTTCCCTTATCTTTCATTCTTCTGCTTTTCTTTCTTTTTTTCTTTTTTTCTACTTCACTGCCACTGTAAAAGCTTGGCAGCGGCCCGCTGTTTCGACGCGAGGTCGATCATCGTTCTTGGCGTTCGCACACGTTGCACTGCGCCATCTCGGGGCCTTTCACGCTTCCTATCGGACAGCTTCGGCCAGGTAAGTGCATGTAATTCGGCCCGAGCAACGGGATTCTACATGAATCTCGTCATTTGGGTAACAACCGATTCCTTGGAATGGCTAGGTCACATCTTGCACTCGGCGGCCCAGATGTGCCGTGCACAGAGTTCCGAAGATGCATGGCAACTGCAGAGGAAGCAATGTCCTTCTTGGCGATGGTGAACGCTTTTCCGCCCAGGCATCGTAGTTGTCTTTATACCGATTTCCTGCCCAGACCACGGTGGATCGCAGCGTTCAACCCCCTGCGCCACTTGATGGACTGCCATCTGGGTTTTCCCCCCTGGACACGAAAACGCCGAGCCCGACGGGTTGAACCGATCTATCCTTTATTTCTTGGTTCGCGGCCCTCGATGGGTCCTGATAACTGTGGCGACGCTGGTAGGTTCAAATTGACGGATGAGAATTTCAGGAGGCCCCCGCGCTGTGATGAGAAGGTAACGCGGACGTCTTGGTATTCTCTTGGCTCGACGAATCCCCGTCACCGAGTTTGACGACGATCAGTTCAATCAATGGCGAATGCTGTCCCATGTGTTTTGCCTCTCGCAGGCGAATTGAACCTTCATATAGACCCTCCTCTCCCCGTGGTATGGACTTCAATCCATTCATCTTATAATAAGCCATACTTCAATTGACATTGTTCCGAATTGGTTACCTTTTGTTTGCATTTGGAAGCTAGAGGACGTCTGAAAGTCCCCTCAGTCCTGCTTAATATTCTATTAGTCCCTATTTGAATTGGTATTCCCCTACCACTGTTCCATACTTCATCATGTCCAACCCGACGTTGCTATACCCCGAAAGCTATGAGCTTCCGCCGCACTCCTCCCGCTCCTCATCATCCGATACACCAATCTTCGATGCGAAAATGCCCGAGAAACAGGCGAACGTTCACTTGAGCTTTGGCCAACGGCTTCGCCATTTCACCTGGGCCTGGTATACATTGACGATGAGCACCGGTGGTCTCGCCCTGTTGATAGCCAGCCAACCCAATCGATTCAACGGTCTGGATCAAATAGGCCTTGCCGTCTACATCATCAATCTCCTCATGTTCGCTCTGGTCTGTTCTATGATGGCAGCCCGCTTCATCATTCACGGCGGACTCATGCAGTCACTTACCCACGACCGCGAAGGTCTGTTCTTCCCAACGTTCTGGCTCTCAATAGCTACAATGATCACCGGCCTGGAGCGCTACTTCGGCGACAACCCAGCTCCAGCCTTTTCGAAAACCCTCGAAGTGCTCTTCTGGATTTATTGCGCGTGCACGTTTTCCGTCGCCGTATTCCAATACTCCTACGTCTTCACCTCAGTCCAATACCGCCTGCAAACAATGATGCCCTCTTGGATCCTCCCCGCCTTCCCAGTCATGCTCAGCGGTACTATCGCCTCAGTCATCGCTGAGCGCCAACCCGACCGTTCTGCCATTCCCATCGTCACAGCTGGAATGACCTTCCAAGGCCTAGGCTTCTGCATCAGCTTCATGATGTACTCCCACTATATCGGCCGGCTCATGGAGTCCGGCTTACCCAATCGCGAACACCGTCCCGGAATGTTCATCTGCGTTGGCCCACCTGCTTTCACAGCCCTCGCCCTCATCGGCATGGCACAGGGCCTGCCCGCTACATTCAGCGTAATGGGGAGCGAAGATACCGAAGCCGACGGCCGCATGATCGAGATCCTGGCACTTGTTGCCGGTGCTTTCTTGTGGGCACTGAGCTTTTGGTTCTTTTGCATTGCACTGCTTGCAGTTATCCGATCGCCGCCTACTGCTTTCCATCTTAGTTGGTGGGCCATGGTGTTTCCCAACACGGGCTTTACTCTTGCGATTATCACATTGGGAAAGTCGTTTGAGAGCAAGGCTATCAATGGTGTTGGGTCGGGGTTGTCGATTTGTATTATTGCGATGTGGTTGTTTGTATTCGTCAACCATGTTCGGGCTGTCATTCGTCAGGATATTATGTATCCGGGCAAGGATGAAGATGTTTCGGAGTGATTGAGAACGGACTGGACCTGGTGTCCATCGTTATTTTTCCTTTTCGCCAGCCCTGTCATTTTGGCTTCATTGTCATTGCAGTTTCTTTGCTGTTCAGCCTGATCGGCTCTCCATGGCTTCCTCCTTCTAGCCTGTCTTTTTTTCTCCCCCCTTTTTTTCCTTCTGCCCGTGATGGGTAGATATCTGCATTGTCTTGAGCGTTGGAGCATTTGCGAGCTTTTCTTTTCTACTTTAGACTTTCATTATAGTCATATACAAGCGTTAAAAATAAAACGACTTCATCCCATTAGATTGGTTTTTTGGCCAGTGTCACATGCCTAGGTGGACCTTGGGTGGTTCAAGGTCATGGGCTTAAGAGCTTTAGGGTTTCGACAGCTTCGAGCTACTGAGAATGAGAAGTCAAGAATGGTAATTCTAGAAAGCAACCATAACATGTTGATCTCTACTACATATACACCAAATACCTTCTATAATGCAACGGACCAACACAAAAATTGATCCCAGAAGAAAGACAGAGGAGACATCGGGTATCATGAAATTTTAGACCAAAAATGGCCAGATATGGCCCCTACGTAAAGCCGCGCCGTCCCAAGGCAAGCAGTCCCGTATGTGCTGCGCTTGTCATAACCGGCCTGAAACTGTCAAACCCGGAGACTGTCGCCTGCGGTGATAGGCCGAGCATTTGACGAACTACCCCCATGCGACTGAGGAGTCGCCCATGAACAGATTTCCGTGTCATGCGCCATGTATAATTCAGGCCAGGCCATAGCTAAATAATAAATCATTTGCACCATAATTTGATCCAATTATGTAAAAACTCCGGAGATACTCCCATTAAGCTTGGGAAGGACCCACAGATAGGACCCTGTGGAGTGGAGAGCTCTAAGAGCCACCAAGAATTTCAAGTCTAAGTGGACTCCCGTTGCAATACGTCGCGAATTTCCAATACCGATATAGTACTGAGCTCAATAATGCAGAAACCTTGTAGGTTTGATAAAAATGTAATATGCAGAGCCTATGACTTTCCCTTTTTGAACTTGCATCATTAAGTGTTCAATCGGGTACTGATCAAATATATTCGGGATAAGCTCAAGCCAATCCGGTTTAATTTGACAATACAAAATTAAATATTCGGGGGGTAACAGCCTGACAAATTGCAGTCGATCAAAAGATGGCTAGCGCCTAAGCGTTGAATCGGATGGCCGTAGAAGCAATTGAGAGGTCATTTAGTCTTCAATTAAATGACAGAGTACTTGCTTTGGGGTCTCACACAAGTGCAAGTATCGATTAAGCCTGCTGAAAGGCAGACGATCACGATATACTATTCATGAATGATGGATAGCACAGTATAAAATGACGTGAGGCTATAGAGCTGGGCACGGAAGACAGTTCAGAACAATAATACGGCATCCATGACTTGACGCCTCGAAGGCATCTATATTCGTTTAAAGGGACATTTCAATGCCATGGAGAACAACAGGAGGCCTCAAAAAGCCATTTATAGATGCTGAGAAGGAAGAGAAAGCACTGAAGAACGGAACACATCTTTCTCAAAAGGGGTGTATTTATGGTATCAAGGCTGTACAATAAAAATTATGGCTCAGGGAAAGGGCCTAAGGAGAGAGCCCAGGTATACAAATATCCAGATCTGTCTGGATGTCGTCCACTGTATGTTCGAATCTTCGTCCAAATATGTATCAATGATTGTTGAAGATATATTTCGCGACGTTTCCGAGAGAAAAGGGTACGAACAGCAAACGCTGTCTTCAGCATGTTGGAAGAGACTCGACAGCTGATCAAAGCCAGAGTCACAGTCCTCACAGTATAACCTCCGGTCGCCCTTGATGAAGTCGTACAAGTAGTTCTCCTTGTGAAACGAGAAAGCCAGTGCATTGACTTTCCGGATAGAACTGCATCGACTTCGCTCAAGATGCAAAAGAACAAATGACCACCTAGCAAAACGTCTATCGCAGACTGGATAATCCAGATACTTAACTTCATGAGCTTTCATGTGCTATATGATCCAGGCGGATTAATCAGGGGTTCTCTAACGCGGGAAAGTTGTTGGGGGGGGGGGGGGGGGGGGCGGAAATTAAATTGATTGAGATTATTCTGATTCTCAAAGGTACGCAAACAATCTTCGCAGGCAAAATGCCGAGATACAAGGTGATCCCGGAGGTCAAAACTGGTACTGAAGATAAGATTGCACGTATCCGTTTGACAGGGGAAGTGGACATCTCGGGAGTGCTGATCTAGCTGTGCACGAGAAGCAAATTCCGGGCGTTGGTCACAGAGAGAACAGATCGCATGGGATTCAGATTGCTGTATATGCTTCTGCTTCGCTTCCTCGGTCAGAAAGACACGCTCGCACCTTTCGCACTATGCATGGGCGCGGGTCGAGCGGCAATGGGCTAGGATGGCCGATTTGGAGTTGAACCATCAGGAACATAATCGGCAGAGGTAATTGTCATGTTCGCAGACCCCGACGTAGTACCCAAACACGGACTTCATGGTGGCCGATGGCCTGTAGCTCACGAAGCAAAGTTGAGGTTATCGGCGGAAAACGGGCGGTCAGACCGTATGTGACGAGCCAAAGGGGGATGGAACATGGAACCGTGGAACCAAGGAACATGGAACATGGACTGTTCATGCACACGGACATTGTAGATTTAAGGAACCGTAAATGCGTGGCTGAGACTGAAAATCGTACATCACGCTTCGCTCAATGACACTTTGATGTGTCTAGAGCACTGATTCGCATATTTGAACCGGTCAAGACATCCTCCTTATCCTCTACAGCTGCTGAATGTCATATGGATATTCCACGCACTGTCAAGTTGCCATTGGGGCTCAACGCCACTCGATCTCGTATTCAAGGTCCTCAAGGATGTACTGCGTCTGAGACGTGAGATCATCGTCTCCACCGGTGGGCCGTAGTAGATAGGAACAATCCTTACAATCCTTGGCATCTTCGACAAGTTGAAAGAGACTAGACAGCCGGCGGCAATTGCTTTCACAATTCTCACAGGAGAACGAATGCTTAGGCAAGTCATTGACAAGACGGCCAAATCGGTCCCTTCCGAATCCGTCTATGAGATCCTCGATTCGATTGACTGAAAAGCAGCTCCGTTCAATATGCAGCAGGAGATATGAGAAGCGGGAAAAGAGCTTTTCACAGGCTGGGCATATCATATTTTCTGTCCTCGTGAACCTTCATGTGCTGTAGTGGTGTGGTCAGTGTTAGTCGCTTGCTCTCCCCAGAGAATCAAATCAGATTGTGGATCTTACTTGAACAAGGCTGTATTCAATTTCAAAAAATCGGATACAGATCTCGCAGCCAACGTGTTTGTAGAAGACGTGATGGTGGAGAGTAATTCAGTGTAGAGCAAACAGTATCGCATCTGTTGCACATACAGTGGGCAAGAAGCTGGTGCTGCCTCAGGCTCGGGTAATTGGTGAAGTCTTGGTCACAAATGGTGCAGAAGTTTTGATAAAGGCTCGAGAAATCAATGCCTCGAATTTACTTGGTACTTGTATCGACCAAATACGATCTATATTCCTACCATAATGGACTAGCAGCCCTAGAATCCTTCAAGCCTCGAAATCATCATGTCTGTAGACTTTTCCACCCTGACACACAAGACGTTCTCGACATATCGGGACAAGCTGTCATTCCTTGCATCCCTGGTGTATCCAACGCGGTATTTGGAATGCTTTACTAGAAAGACCACAGGAACATTTCGTAAACATTTCCACAAAACGTCTAGGGAGGGCTTTGGATGGAATGAAACAACAATATTTGGAGGATGTCTAGGATCATCTTTTCGATAGGCCTGTAAGGGGCCCTGGTGGTACATTAGATTCAGTCTACTCTCGATGGCTCTACAGACGCCCCTGTTATGCAAATATTCTTAAACCCGGCTAAGTGACTGTGCTGTACAACGGCAATAAAAATAGCAAACTATTGGGGTTCGATCAAGTTCTAGATTCCAGTCGGGACTGGCAATCCATGTTGTCGGGGAAATCAAATGAGGGGTTCTCGCTGATTTAGCCGAATGCGCCGAGTTCAAGTAGCTCCTCTCCAATAGAAGTACTGACGAGTACAGATAAGCAACTCTTCATGCGAAGTATACATGCAGCAGCTCCGAGATAGAGAAAGTTGCAGGACACGAAAGCCACATGTTCGAGCTAGGGGTCTATTCATAGAACCCACGCGGCCCCCACCTTCATCATGGTGTCTGAGCTAGACTAACCTAAGTAGGTTGGAAATCTTGAGTGCACTCATCTCCAATTAAATCATGTCAGCGTGTTGGTTTGTTGGTTTGTACATTTCACTAAATAGGCAAATAAACACCATCAGCAACTCGACCAGACCTAAACACCTGGAGACGAGCCCTTTCCCTGACGATACTGCAGGGGCACAACAAGGATTTCTTATTCTCTCCTTCCATTAATAGCCCATTAATAACCTTTCTAGGTTCGTGAAAGCCTCATGTTCAGGCCACGTTGATAAGTCATCCACCTACCATTAGCCGACCATTGTAGAGCAGAACACCCAGCCACTCACTGCTATTCTTAGAATCTGACACCGATTTTCAGCCTTAAGACTCACCCTATTTACGACTACCAATAAGCTGCCGTTCCTGTAAATTGGTCGTCCCAGTGCCTTGGTCAACTAACGAACATCTGATTACTCAGAGAGTACGCCACAGCCCAGCAGAAACCGTTAGAAGCATGTTTCAACTTCAAACCCGCAAACAGGCGTGCTTCATCAGCTGAGAATGGCCCCCGATTTGACTAGGATGTATAGTGTCACCAAAGGCACGGTAGCATTTCTATACTATCATGCCATCACGCTATCACCTACCAAGCTAGCGAGGCGTGCCGGGTTCAGGCGGAGTCGCGTAGTTGGCTATCCTTGGCATGCTAGAACGGTGCTAAGACGTAGATGCCGCGATATGAGTCGGCCCTGAGTCAGACAGGAGGGCGCCCGAATCGTTGGTCGGGGAATTTTGTCTAGAAGTTGACCCGAACAGAGAAAGTTGAGGAAGTTTCTGGGGTGTCTGGATGATTAGCGACCACGCCGACTCGTGCATCATGGCATACACCCGTTTCGGGGGGGCTGATATAAATATCCTAGGTTCGGTCCACATTCATGATTAACAGTTCTTCAAGCCTCACTTCTCACAGCATAATACATTGTTGGATATCTAATATACACATCTTGCTCCACCGAAACATTGAAAGCATCTCTCGCTCTCGCTATTTATACAAATCTCTCACAATGGGTCGTGGAGGTTACAATGCCCCTGCCAGCAAGCCAGAAGAGACAACCAAACCCTCCAACTGAATCCCTCTAATCTCGCTGCCTCATGCATGCAGGCCGTGACGGAAAGTAATGGACCGCAACACACTCCAATCCAAGGAACTTCTCGGGAATGACCAGCATGGGCCTGGTTCAAGTCGATCATGCAATCCACAGTACGTGGATAACGTCAAAATGGATAGAGCCAGTGGTGGTTCACTTTCCCACACAAAATCTATACAAATATACGTCAACTTGCTATCCATGCAGCCGCAGCAGAAGGAAAAGACCACTTACTTCTCGAAGACAACACCCAACACATCTTCGACATCTCCACTCTCGCCCTTGCCAGTGATTTTGGCTAGCATATCTGCTGCAAAGCGCAGGTGCTCAGCGGCCGTGACGATATCGATCTCACCGTCAATGGAGGCGAACTCGCTCTCGGAGGGGTTAGACTGGGCGAGGAAGTCGTCGAGATGATGGAGGCATTTTTGTAAATTCGAGCTTTGCCGATGTGTGACTCCCAATGAATCTTCCCAATACGATGTATCATATGAGCCTCCTCCATCAATGCCTAGTGGCGATGCGATATACTCGAATGTTGAGATGAGCCCGCGTAGGAATGCTTGTAAATGGCCTGGGTCAGTCTCAGAGGACAACGGTCCGCGTTGCGCTTCATTGCAGGAGATGGCAAAGATTCGTTCTGTCGGAACACCAGGGAAGACGTCGCGGATAGAATGAGTGAGAGCCGGAAGTTCGTGTTTCTCAGTGGAGAGCTTGTCGCACTTGTTGATAGCAATCACCAGACATTTGTCTGCATTAACACAGTCGTTGACCGCATCTAGAACCTCGGGTTCCACGAAAAGCCGAACACCCTGTGTCGTCTCTTCTAATGAGAGAACCACAACGACGACATCCGACTCCAAAGCCCTCGCTCTCGCCCTCCGAATGCCCTCCTTCTCAACTGCCCCCACGATTGACCCAGGCTTTGTCCCAGCTTCCGCACGGATTCCAGCCATATCACCAAGCTTACAGTACCACCCGTCCAAATCAATCCCGACATCAACAATGTCCCTTGTCGTGCCCTCCTCAGTACTCACAATAGCCGCTTCCTTCCCAACAATGCGATTAAGAAGAGAACTTTTCCCAGCATTAGGCGCCCCCAAAAGCGCAACCTTGATGCCATTCCTCAGTAATTCGCCCCTGGAAGCATTTTGAATATGAATTCTAATCTGCACCTGCAGGTCGCGCACCTGCCCCGCAACAGAAGAGACCAGCTCCTCAGTTGACTCGTCAAAATGCTGATCCTCCGAGAAATCGATCAACGCTTCTAGCTCACCCCTCGCATACAGTAGCTGCTGCCTCCAGAGCTCGTAGCGTTTCAGCAAAGCATCGCTTGTACCACGTACCGCCAATCGACGCTGCTGCTCGGTGTCGGCGGATAATGTATCTCCGAGAGCTTCAATCTGCGGGAGACCAAGTCGATCATTCATGAAAGCGCGGCGCGTGAATTCGCCCGGTTCAGCGTATCGAACTACCGTGTCTGGGTGGTTTGTGCTTGCGATGCCTGCAAGTACGGCTTTGACGATTGCCGGGCCACCGTGGATATGAAGCTCTAGGACATCTTCGCCTGTGACGGTCTTCGGGCCGGGGAAATAGAGGACGAGGGCGCCGGCGTCTAGGACGCTATTTGCGGAGGCCGGTTG
This sequence comes from Penicillium sp. IBT 18751x, assembly GCA_028828935.1. NCBI lineage: Eukaryota > Fungi > Ascomycota > Eurotiomycetes > Eurotiales > Aspergillaceae > Penicillium > Penicillium sp. IBT 18751x. Next base: position 1,540,988 of record JAQJZS010000001.1, on the reverse strand, counting down.
TGCCGGATCATAGAGGGTGCGCAGGGCGGCAAAGCGAGGCTTGGGGAGAGAAGAGTTAGGACAGAGTGCTTTGTAGATCTAGTATGGTTATATTGTTAGTTTGATTTCGCGTGACAGATGCAGCTCTGCGAGAACGTACCGAAACACATGCCGGACCAGATACTCGTACGACGGCAATGGCTGCTCTACCGGGCGCTGTTGATAAAGCATATATTGTAGAGTCTGCGTCTAGCATGAAACGCGAAGGTAGCGTCGAGGAAAAGCTTCTAACATGTCTTGGAGTTCCTCGCAAAATCGCCGATGCGGAATTTCGGAGATGGCGTGGGAAGGGCAAATTCGGCAGTCCAGCCGCTCTGAATAAATGCCGTAACGCGCGCGGCGGGGTCCAACGCAGGACTCGAGACTTGAAGGCTCGCATGCGCAATTAACGTCTTCCTTGAAGCGAGTCGGTAATGTTGAACGAGTTGTCGCGATAGGCGATAATGATGTCGATAAGGCACACGTGACTGACTTTAAGATTGTGTACGTAGTTACAAGCTGAAGATACCCGATGAAATGTTCCAGCCGAATTCAATTCTGATGTCTCACGAGAAGATCTTCGCTAGAAAAGCTAAATATATGCGGATTATGCATCTATACATGAAATTAGAGCGGGAAACCAGAATATGAAACCAACATCCAGGAGATGCAATTGACAAAGCTTTTGATCATGGACATCAATCATGACCAAAAGCGCATGATAGAGTAAATGAGAATTATGTACAATGAGAGAGACCGCACCTATCGTTACAGACAGGTGAGTATGCGAAGTATGCCCTCGACAGACAAACCAAAGAGTTGCACAAGAAAGGCAAGAAAATAGAAGACAATGGTATCATCACACCATGCTCATCACAGACAAGTGAAAGGAAATGGCGTTCAAAGAGCGGGAAACAGCAGAAGGAAAGAAAGGGTATTATACAGTCGAGGGAGGTAGGTGTGTGATGCAGACAAAAGCAAGGAAAGATTCCGAGACGGCATCACTGAATCTAAACATTAGATTATGGGGACCCGGGCTCAATCTGAAACTTCAATGGGCTGACTGGGGGATGAACCGGCCTCTGATTCAAGGGCATCAGTTTGCTCTGATACCACGATAGACGGCGGTTCTGAAGGTGGTGCCTCTTCGTGGGGTGGACTTGGCAAGGCATTTTCTGTGCTGATGGAATCGGTACGCGAGGGAGATTGTGGTTCTTGGACAGCCGGCAGACCTCCATCTGCGCTATCTTTGCTTCCGCTTGCACCATTGCGGCGTCTCATGCGGCGATTACGACGCTCCTCGTCGGCGCTTTCTCTCCTACGTCTAGCGCGGTCGCCTCCAGTGGCATCGGAGTTACTCCGTAGGCCGAGCAGCATACTAGCCGCTCGGTCAGCAACATCCTCGCCTTCGGAAACTTCCTTGGCCTCAGCTCCGTCTTCAGGAATTGGAGGGCTCAGGAGGCCATTCTCGCCAGTCCTGGAATCGCCATCAGCTGGTTTTTCAGCACCCTCTTCACCCTCTTCGCCATCAGCCTCAGGTGGCTTCTGGCCAGAGGCAACGCGGACCTGGTGACGTTCCTTCAGACGAGCACGACGGCGGCGATCTCGTTGATCCTTGGCCTGAGGAGCAGCTGCGCGAAGTTTCTCGAGCAGTGAGTCCATTGCACCACTTGAAGCGGGCGAGGGGACTGTCTCGGCGGCAGCACCATTGGCAAGATTCACGTTGACCCGCTTACGAGCCAAGGATGCTTCAGTGCGCCTCCTAGATTCTTCGAGGCCAATGTTCTTCTCGCGTGATTTCTGTTAATAGCATTGTTAGCAATTTCACCTCAAAGCGGACATAATTAAACTAACCTTCCACTCGACCAAGAAGGAAGACAACTTCGCGAAGAAGTCTCGGCGAGCGTTTTCATCTGTATTATCTTCACCATAGAACATCATGATATCGTCGTAAGACTTAACCATTTCATCCAGATACAGTTGCAATTGTTCGGCCTTGCGACGAGCATCCTTCATACTCCGCTGAACAACCTGACTGACGCGATCTTGAGGATGGAATTTCTTCGGGTCACTTAAGTTGCCAGCATCCAAACTGGCCTGGACGTTCTTGATGTTGCTGATATACTTGATGGAATCGCTGCGCAGTTGATCGACGTTGATCTTCTGAAGGCCAATAACACCTCCAATTTCTTCGGAGAAGCCTTCCCACTCGGGGTATTGGTTGCGAACGATACGCTCAACCAAATCGGCGAAGGTAGTCTCATTCTTGTCATCCTTGACCATACCCAGGCGGGCGAGAGAGCTGAGCTTGAAGCCTTGAGCCTGCTTGTTGGCGTCGTTCATGAAGTTACCGATATCCAGAATCAACCCGAGAACGTTCATCAAAGCGACAGAGTCCCGCAAAGACTCGCTGACTTTAACGACTTCTTGCAACCTGGAAGAGATGTACTCATACTCATGCTCGAAGGAGCGGGTGAGCGCAAGCGCTCTCATTCGCGCCTTCCAGTAATGGTTCAACTCGAAAGCAGTGGACAAATAGATTTGATCCTCGCGGGTGAGCTCACTGGGATCTTGCTCACGCTCAGAGCTGGCAGCACCGGGGACCGTCCAGTCTCGACTGTACGGAGCCATCAACTTGCCAACGTTTTCAGGAATGGTACACATTTCATCTCTTTGCAAGAAGTCCATAACGACCATGTTATCCAGGATCTCGCGATCACAGTGAATGATCATTCGCACAACATCCTCGGCTGGGAATTGAGAAAATTTGGAGAGGGCAATTTGGAAGTTCTTCGACAAATCGTTGGAGATGATTTGCTTCTTGTCCTTGCGTTTCTTGGCGGCCGTGCTAGTTCCGAAGATCTTGTGCTCTTTAGCCATGAAGAGGCGCTCGACCTCGTCCAAGACACCCTTCTTGGCCAGATCAGTGTATTTCTGTTCTTTCTCCTGCTGTGTTGGTGCGTGAGCGGCCCAAACAGTCACCTGGGGCGTGTCAACTTTATCCCAATGCAAAGCCTTGAGCTTCTTTTTGGGTCGAATAGACGGCATATGAGTTGTAGAGGAAATAGCATCGTCGACCATATAGTTGGGCCTCCAGCCAGCACCCAATGGAGCGCTGGGCGGAGGAGGAGGGGGAGGCGCAAAGCCACCCTTGCCTCCGGGGGCAGGAGGCGGTGGTGGAGCGCCAACACTTCCACCTGGCGGAGGAGGAGGAGGAGGAGGAAGACCGGCTTTGCCTCCAGGAGGAGGTGGTGGAGGCGGGAGACCGGAGACCTTGGCGCCGCCTGGCGGGGGCGGTGGCGCTGGGATTTTGGCACCACCTGAAGGAGGAGGAGGCGGCGGGAGAATCTTGGCACCACCTGGAGGAGGCGGAGGAGGGGGTACAACAGAGCCACCCGAGGGAGGTGGTGGTGGTGGTATGATATTAGCACCGCCTGGAGGTGGAGGCGGAGGCATAGCAATTTTGGCTGCCGCTTCCTTAGCCAAAGCCTCACCGGCCGCTTGGTCTTCGGCGGCAGCAGCAGCTTCAGCCGTCTCTGGTCCGGTGCCAGAGCCCTCGGGACCTTCATCATACTTCGGAACCTTCAAAGTCAATTCGCCCAGCAGTCCAGTGGCTTGAGCAGGGTTCATGCGAGGCCGTAAGTCCACCATGCGAGGCTTTTCATAAAATACCTCCCCGTCCTCATCCATAGTCTCCAATACTTGGTCATCAAGGCCCTGGTCCATCTCAGGCACATGGCTGCGTTTCCTGTAGACGGATCCCAGGTTATTGGTTCCGATGGTACGACGGGTTTCCTCAGCAAACTCTTCGCTAGAGTCATCATCGCCTTCACCTTCCATTTTCTCGCGCAACTCACGCAGACGATCGGATGGGCCGTGCTGACCCCATACCTTGCCCTCGAGCTTGAATTGGGTCTTGGTTCTCTCGAGTTGACGCTCCAGGCGCTCCATGAGACGTTCGCGGTCCATGATACCAGGCAGTTGGGATGGATCCGAGTCGGGCGCGGCATTCTTGCGAGCATTGGATGCAGCAATATCTTGGGCATCCCGCAGCATGAGGTAGAGCTCACGAGTCTCCAATTCATTGCGCTGCAACTCCTGGGCGCGAAGTCTTTGAACCTCCGCGATCTCGGCCTTGAAAGACTCATTGGTTCGAGTTTGAAGTTCAATTATACCGGCTTGTTCCTCGATTTGCTTCTGGAGTTTCTTGACCAGGCCATCAGCGCCAAGCTCAACCTGAGATTTCATTTCATCACGCTCGGCAATGGCAGCCTCCGCGATTTGGCGAGCCTCCAAAGCCTCATCATACACGCGTCTTGCCTCGGCATCGGTGTGAAGTCGATCCAAAAGACTCTGCACGGTGAAACCTAAGCCCTGTCGAAGATCTAAATCGGGAAGCCTCCGATCCATAGCAACATAGCTCATCATGGCATCCACGAGCTGGAACATCCGTAGGTTTTCTTCGCCGCCATTCTCCCGGATCAACAGCATATGCTGCATAGCCGAGAGGAAGTAGTCATGAGCCCTGGTTCCATTGATTCTGGTTGCAATGGCATCTGCAATCTGGAGAGGGTCGCTCATATCCTTGACTTCACCCTCAACGCTGTCCTTCATACTGCTGTTCTCCCGCTGGAGAAGATCCTCATAATCGATAGCCTCGTTTTCGCGGAAGCGCTCAATCTGCTTGTCGATTACCTCATACTGGAAGCCCTCCATCTTCGTCAAAAGACGTTTGACACCACACGAGATGAATTGTGCACGAATATGGCATCGCAGCTGCAGGTCGTTCTCTGCTCCATCCACCAACATGTTGATGAGGATCATTGTCGAGACAGCATATTCCATGAGAAGGTTTTCCATGCCAATGCCTCCACTGCGGTACTCTTCGCTGGCGCCGACCAAACTTCCCATCTTGCCACGGCCATCAATGGTAACCTCGACAATACGCATCCAGGCATCGAAGCGGCCAGTCTCACTGTGGTCGTTCTTGACTTTGTCCATAGCCTGCAAGACCTTTTGGTGACCTTGGCCTTCACCCCAGTGACACAGGAAGGTAAGGACTTCGCTGACAAGTTTCCGAGTATTGAGACGGGGCGACGACAGCGAGTTGACAAGGGCAACGAGAACTCCTTGATGTTCGAGGGCATCGTCCGCACCATACTTGTTATTCATGAGACCCTTCAAACATTTAGCAATGTCATATTCTCGATCCAGGTCCTTGTCGCCAGTCGGAGGCGCGGGAACGGGGCCGGAGGCTTTTTGTCGATTGATTTTGTTGAGAACATTGGTCAGGGCAATTTGACCCTGGGCTTCAACGAAAGCTTTGACCCAGCTGTCTTCACGTTAGAATGGAAATTGAATTGAGAACAGATGTGAGACCTACCTGATAGGTTGTGTCCGCAAGCTGACGCTCAAACTAGCAAGTTGCTTGGAAGTGATCGTGTCATCCATAACCTTCTTCACATACCACTCCGGACTTCCCTCCTCATCGGCGCGCTCGAGCAAACCCGAAAGGCCATCATGGCCATGCGTTTGACGAGCATTGGCTCGTCTCTTCTGTTCGCCTTGCAGCTCTGTCAGTCGATCCTGGTGCACCAGAGTCCACTTCTTCGATGCTGGATAAGACAGCATTTGCCGTTTGGCTTGTTCAGGAAGGTTTTGCCATCCACGCTTCTGCATAAGCTCCAGAAATAATTGGTCGACGATACGGTCATCTCTGGGTCTAGTCAAGTAATTATCAGGAGGGCGGGGTACGGCAGCTGGTATATTGTTTTGCGAAGCTTGCCAGGCAGCTTGAGCATTTGACAAGCGTCCAGAACTGCCGCTGGGAGTGAGAGAGATATTGCGATCACCAGAGTGTGAGGTCGTGAGGGTACGAGATGAGCCATCTGAAGAAGAAAAATAGCTCGAGCGCGTATTAGAGGAGTGAGAAGAGTAAAGACTACTTTGGTCTAGCGAGGTGCGAGAGTTCGACGAAGAGTCAATGGAGTTATGGCTCATGCCAGGATTTGCGTTTGAACTTCCAGGGCGTCCCCATTGTTGATATCTCGTGCCACGATCTCCTGATGCGCTGCTTGTCATGGTCATGTTCGAGCCATGCGGGGGAGGGCGCGGCCCTGAGGGATGTGAGCCAGAACCATTAGGCGCAGAGGTCGATGTCCAGGTAGGATATTGATGATAATCACCGCCGGTTTTTCCAATGTGGTTAGGCGAGGGCTCGTGACGGGAGTCAGGGCGCATACCATCGACGGGGATCGGGTTTCTCGTGTCTGAGGGCATACTTTCGAAGGGAATGGACGTAATCACACCAGCAGTCGGAGCAAGACTTCCCGGGTCGAGATCATGGGTCATGTCAACGGATTGGATCGAGGACCTTTTCGAATAGCGGGAGGAGCGAGAACCAGCGGCGCTTCCTGGCGGGGCCAAACTTTCGTAAGAACCGGGGTATGCATCGTAACGCTCATCGTTCGGCCTCTCCTTGTACAGTTTCCTCCCAAAGAATGATTTTCCAGCCGATGTTTGCCTGGATTTGTCGGCATTGGCGGGCATGTTGGCGGAGGATCACTGAGACGCGGCAGGGAGCAGCATTAAGGGCGCTCCCTCGCAGACACAAAAAAACGGTCGAAGGAGATTAAAGAGAATCGCAGGTCAAGGTGGGGGTGATCGCTATGGATCTTATGGTCGAAAAAGATGACATTCACAATAGTCCGAAGATCTGTTTTGTCCCTCCCTAGTTAGTATACCCGCTTTGGTTGCTACAACGGCACCGCGATTAGGGATCGCACGAGTGAGAGCGAATACCACACGAAGAAAGGAGTGAAAGGGTGATCCGAAAATAGTTGCAGCATGCAAGTCCACCTCCCCAGGGTCGATCAACTGAAAGCACGGGCGTCACTAAGTGCCTGATTAGGGGGCGCCGGAGAAACTCCCCGACCGCGGCACGTGAGATCAGGTGACTTGGGGGCAAGGCAGACGCGTGGAGGTCTGTTCATGGTCACTCACGATGGTGATGGTCTGAATAGGTGGGAAATGGTGTACGAGTGACAATTTTGGGATCTTGGGCTTATCCTTGGATGAAGTTCTCTTATCGAGTACCTATATTCGAAGCCGACATCTGCTCCGTTGTGTCGATACTTCGGCAGTAAACAGATCCCAGTCCACTTTCTTCGGGACTACCGGACATCTCCCACCAGACCTTCACGGGCTATACATACCTTCTGGGGCTTGATATGCACCATGGGATCCTCCGGTAGACTTGCAAAGGTTTGCGCAGGTCCCTTTCCACCTCCTGTGGGACGGCGTCGCCATCCTCAGACGAACCTTGATAAAGACCGATAACTGACTTAGACTCCTTCCAGACAATTCTGATTCCAGCCTCAATTGCGCTTTCTGTCTATTTACTATTCTCATTCTTGATAATTCCATTCTTCCGACGATATCAACAACGCTATTCCCACTACCTCCCCCTCCACACGATATCGGCTCACACGCTCTCGCTCCGTGATCGCATAGCCGATGCAGTAATGCGCTTTTTCCTTCCATCATCGTGGCGACGAGGCGCGCACCTGGCGGATCATGATAATATCAGCATTGACGATGACGAAGGCGAGCTAATGGTCGGCATGAACATGAACGCTACACGAAGGGAGGCACTTGAACGCCATCGGAGTGCGGCGCCCGAGCCCATAAGCCGTCTTAGTCGAGACTTGGAAGAAGGTTTCATGGATGATAGCGATGATGAGCAAGATGAAGGGCGAGAAGGCGCGGGGAATCGTCACTGAGATCCTGCGCAGTGTCTCGTCATGGTTTGCGTTCATGGACGGCGTTGTTGTGATTCATTGATTCATAACTGGCATTTTAGTATACATACTCAACCGGTAGGTTTTCAAATGGCTTTGAGCGTGTCTGCAACATTGTCTGCAAACATAGAAGTCGAGATATCATTCTGCTGCCAAAGCATAGTAAATAGACCAGCATATGAAAACCTCGATTGAGAAACCTTGTTCTAACTACGACCGCTTGCGTGTTTCCATGTTTCGGGAGAGAGCTAGTAGGCATCTGACATTTAGCTAAACCAAACCTGAGGGTTGGGATCCACCAGGCCTGTCCGGACTCAGTTTGGGATCTAGAAATCTCCGCCAAGATCAACAGCGGCCCCACTCCGAGGATCTTTGCGCCTACACAACTACAAGGACCAGAACTCCATCGATAAAAAGTTATTTCATTGGTATCGTAGATGCGACATTTTCGGCCAAACCCATGCCTTCCGGGCAAGTGGGAAAGATAATAGGAACAATCAGAAAAAGGGAACCAAAGGAAAATTTCATAAGAGCCCAGTCACAGAGCTTTTAAGCCTCACGCTAAATTTACTTGCGCTGACCGTAGGCCTTGGTGGCGTAGTCACCCTTGTGGACGATCAAGTCCTGAGGGCGGTAATCCTCACGGCCAGAGAAGTAGCTTTCCAGGATGTTCTTGGTGCCCTCGGCGTAGCGGACCTGAGCATCGATGGAGGTACCAGACATGTGGGGAACCATGGCGTTACCGCCGCCCCAGGGGTGCTCAGCATAGCGGAGAGGGTGGTCCTTGGGGGCGGGCTGGGGGAACCAAACATCACCACCGTAGCCGCGGAGGTGGCCAGACTTGAGGGCCTCAGCGACGTCCTCCTTGACAACGATAGCGCCACGGGCGGTGTTGACGAGCCAAGCACCGGGCTTCATCTTGGAGATGAGCTCTTTGTTGAACAGACCGCGGGTCTGCTCGTGGAGAGGACAGTTGATGGTGACAACATCACACTGAGCGAGCATCTCCTCGAGGCTCTCAACACGGCGACAGCCGATCTCCTTCTCAACCTCGGGGGACAGGGGCTGGTAGTCGTAGTACAGGAGCTCCTTGCAGTCAAAGGGCTTCAGGCGGCGGAGGACACGCTCACCGATACGGCCGACGGCAACGGTACCGACAACCTTGCCCTCGAGGTCGTACTCGTTCTTGGCGACAGCGGCGACGTTCCACTCACCGTTGCGAATCTGGTCGTGGGCGGGGACGAAGTTGCGGACCAGGGTGAGGATGGTCATGATAACGTGCTCAGCAACAGAGACGACGTTGGAGCCAGTAACCTCGGCAACAGTGATACCGCCGTTGGTCTTGTTGGCAGCGTTCAGGTCGACGTGATCAGAACCAATACCGGCAGTGACAGCGAGCTTGAGCTTCTTGGCCTTGGCGAGGCGCTCAGCAGTAAGGTAACCGGGGTGGAAGGGAGTGGTGATGATGACCTCGGCGTCGACAAGCTCCTTATCGAAGGTAGAATCCTCACCCTCCTTGTCAGAGGTGGTGACCAGGGTGTGGCCCTGATCCTCGAGCCACTTGCGAATACCAAGTTCATTCTCGGTGGTACCGAGCAACTTAGGCTGCTGCTTGGAGTGCTCACCACCGTCGTAGAGAACCAAAAGAACCTTGCCCTGAAGTTTGGCAGATGCGGTCAGCGTACGAGCATTGGCAAAGGCCGGCGCGAAGGACCCCGTGGCAACAGCAGGCTTAAGGCCGGAAGTAAAGAGTTGGGTTGCGGGCCGTCGCAATTGACGAGAAAGGGAAGAGATAAATACCATTTTGTATGATGATCAAGAGATAGTTAAAATTAATTTGTGAGGGGCTATGAGGAAAATTAGCGATCAAGCTTCTTATAAATTGTAAGATGTCTTCAAAACCGGATGGCCGGTCGATGAAGTCAATTCACCCAAAACCGGCTCAAAACCGGCGTTGGAGAGAGCTCAAGCGGGAGCGGGGGAAAGTGGGGAAACGCGCGCCATTCCTGGTCTGATGTAAGGGGCCACTGTCAGATGCTTACCTTATTTGTATGAATTTTGTGGAGGGGGAATGGAAGATAGTTGGAATGATGATAGAGAAAAAAAAAAAGGAGGAGAGATTCAACTGGATACACGACCACTATATATGGACGAAAGGCCAGTCCCCCTCTCCGATGGCCCCTCCATTAGTAGAAGCAAATGTGGATTGGAGCCAACAGAACCCAAAACGTGATGGATTCCCCTCAGAAAGCCAAAACTTGCATACACGGCATGGGCGGCCCAGCGGATCGCCCGGTTCGGTAGCAGGATGGGGAAACGCGCCAGTCATGATAGCAGGATGTTCTCCGCACGAGGAACTTGGGAGGGGAAGGAGACACTTGAGTTCGTGTTCACGGCTCACAAGTCCGACTTCAAGCTGGAGGGTGATCCACGTAGTCAACGCATAGTGCAGCACATAGTCTAGACGCTAACGAGGGGCTCGAAAACTATCATCCGGTTATTTCGAGGCTCCGTCTACTCTATTCAAGGTCTCCGCCGGTCGAGTGCGGGGAACCTCATTCTAACAGGCGACCGCACGTCAGTCTCGTTAGCCCGAAGGCTAGTGACACATCTACACATAAAACACTCACGCATAGGAAGGCTACCTTCTTTTGCCCAAAATGTGCACATACATTCCCTGGACGTACTGTAGTACCATTCCGCCCACATTCCCATCAGCCCAATAGCCTCCGAGACTCGGTTTGAGGGCGCTTACCACATTGGGATAGCTCCCCGCAGCGGGGTCGCTGATGTAATGAGGGGTAACATCCTCCAAAAAGCGAGAAAGTTCAAGGACAAGCATCAACGTACGACGCTTGTGGAGCCAAGGATCTCAATTGGAGGAAACACCATATTCATCTGGGGTACTAAAGCTACCGCAACACCCGGAAGATCATGATCAGGCACGCCGAGTGATGTCCGGCTTTCTGCCGGATTTCGGCCCTACCCTCCTTCTCCAACTAATGGGACCCGCCATTGCTATCTTTCCGGTGAGGAGGATATTGGAGATCTGCCCTCACGGATCCACCATCGAAAACATCGGGGTGTTCCCTGTTTCGCCGGGATGGATAACCGGTGAAAGAAGAGGCCGTGATCTGATTTGAAAGAGGAATTTGCGATGCCGTTGCCTTTTTCGCGGTTGCTCCTAAGTTGCCTTCATCGATGCCCCCACGGCTGAGAGGAAGTCATGGACAGTACACTTTGTTTCCACGAGGAGTTGGATCAAGCATGCATTTGATCGTAACAACAGACCCGGATCGAGAACAACGATCAGATATCACGAATTTCGGCCGATGGCTTAAGCAACAGAGAAAGCGAGTGGGATCGTGGTCTTCTCCATCGCTGGTTGCAGCCGCGGACTCTCAGATGGTCCCATTAGGCTGAAACGTTTTTGCAGGGTTACACAACACGATAGAACGCCGCTGAATCGTCTCTAGACAGACACCAAGTCTCTGCGAGCCCTCAACAGACATCGCTCCAGGAATACACATCGCTCAAAAGCGAGCAGGAGTAACACCGCAACGAGATCAGTCATGATCAAATAACTCACTGATTAGATGCTCATAGATTGCTTCAATCTTAGCAGACGCAGCATTCCCAAAAGCATTGCCTCAAAAAAAAAAAAAAAAAGAAAAAAAGAAAAAAAGGGTGTCCTGGTTTGCTTTACATATTTTAGAACCGCCGAGCCTACACTCAAGAAAATCCGGAAAGGCCTGCCGATGGCACCACGAATGACGAAGGCAATACGAGCAATTATCTTCACTTGGCAATTCGCGGAGATCAGAGCTCGGCCTTGGTCCGCCAGCAAACCTGCATGCGATGATCGCAGTACGACCACAAACGGTCACAGACATCAAAGACCCGACAGTAATCGAATCAGGAACGAGGCTATACTGCCACTTCATGGGTCTAGATATGACATAGAGGGTATAATTCGGCTTCTCAAGCTTGGACAAAGAGGGTTGTAATGACTGTTAGGACCCAGGGGCCATGAGAGTTGAGAAAGTGTTCACCGGCCGAAGCGGAACGGCTGTTTTCTGTGGCAACAAACAGCGGAATTGGTTGGCAAAATCACAGGCGGCGATAGATAATATGCTATCTCCGATCCGAGCACCTCGGAGATATCTACTGAACGATTCCTCACTTCTACCTTTGCGCATTTTTCGTTCGCTTCTTCTTTTACAATTCTTCCTTTGCAATCGTTCCCCGTCCGGAGACATTGACACTCTATCCAATGAGAGTGCGCTCAACATTCGTCGTGCAGTCGCTTGCCCGCGATTGGAGCGGCCAAAAACATCAGAGCCCACGATTCATTCGACTGCTGTCCACAAGCCCACTACAATTCAGCCGAATGCGCGCACCTCTAGATATCCCGCCCCCATTTCCCGTGACTCAAAAATGCCCCGAATATTCATGCGACTGTCCGACGCCGTCTATGCCAGAGGGGTTACCGATCGATCATAAACAAGTGTTGAACGGTACGATGGCTGCCTATGCGCAGCAGTTAGTGATTTGTACTGGCCAAAGAGACTGGACGAGTCGTATCGAGGATGACGGAGAGAACACGAGCTGGGGAAGCCTCGTTCGAGGCCTGAAAGGCTTGCTAGGGCGAGGTGGTCCATATCTCGACGTAAGTGGTATCTGCTTACACCGTCACCACAGCGCTGTCGCTAACCTAATTCTCGTCAAACAGCCCTTCAACAATATTCTAGTTACAAACACGTCCCTCGCCCCAGCTGCCAACAGCGCCTCCACCGCTTCCGCATTCCTCTTCCCCGACTTCAAATATATTCCTTCGATACCAGTAGAAATTCTCTCATCACCAGACACCACAGATCTCACCACCTTCGTACGAGGTTTCCTCCTTCCAGAACGCCTCCACGACATGCACTCTTCTCTCCCGGAAACCAAGCGCACAGAAATGACGCGTACTTCGAACCTGGCATCAAAGTTCGAGGTCCTTGACATCAAACACTCGCCAACGGTCCTCATCTGCGGACATGGAGGCCGTGACAAGCGCTGCGGCGTCATGGCCCCTGTGCTTGAAGCAGAGTTCCAGCGGATCTTACAGTCGCGCGGATTTATCTCGGCGGGTCGGGCTGGTACTGTTGATAGACCTGATCATGCTAATATTGGGTTGATCAGTCATATTGGCGGACACAAATATGCCGGTAATATCATTATCTATATCCCGCCGGAGATGACGGTGGGAGATCAGGCAGAGCCTCATCCGCTGGCGGGTAAGGGGATTTGGTATGGAAGGATGGAACCTAAGCATGTGCATGGTATTGTGGAGGAGACGATTCTTGGGGGAAAAGTCGTAAAGGATCATTTCCGGGGTGGAATTGATCGGGATGGAGATATTCTTAGATTGTAGAACGGATGTTCTGCATTTGTATAGACTATTGCATCCAAACATATCATAGATCAAGTCAATAGGGTGGATTGTTGACGGGACTGCAGGCCTAGGGTACATATTGAGCACTTGCACATTGATTTCAGTTTCGTGTGGAGATTTTTCAATATCTTCTCTGTCTCTTGAATCTCTCTTGTTTCTCCTGAAGAGACGAAGACAACTGATCGATTTTCGTTGGATCCTCTTGTTCAAGACTAGCTTCTCTCCGCTTCACAAGACAATCTTTCGCATCGTTGGTGCTTTTTGACGATGGTGCCGGGAAAAATGCAGCCAAGACGCCTTCTGATGGTGATCTCGGTGTTGGTAATACCCAGAAATCGATGGAGTTGGCTGGGAAGGGAATATCATCCTTGACAATTTCCTCGCTGGGTGCATCTTCTTTCTCGTCAATTTCGCGGTCACGATAATCCAAGTCAACAGCATCATCGCTAGCTTCTGTCGGACCAGAGTCGATATGCTCGATGAATGACTCTTTGAAATGTGGGAACCTTGCTTCGTCAATTATCCGCCTGGCTCGAGCTGGCTTTATAGACGAGGAAGGGCGTAGGCTGTAGACCGATTTATCGCGACGATCGGCGAATTTATAATTGTAGGCTGAATCGACGAGAGAGCCTCGATTCTCTGGTGTATCTGAATCCATCGTGACGAATTGATAATATTGTTGAGGGCTCGTCGCGAACGCTTTCTGGTTCTACACAAGTCGCGACCGGCGCTAGTCTTAATTGGGCTTAAAGCTGCCCGGGTTCCGGGGAAAGTTTTAAAGGTGAAGATCAGACAAGACATCACTCTCGACAAGGCTATCGCTGCCCCTGCTGGTCGCAATATACTGGTCATAGCATGATGACAAATAAATCATCATGCGAAACCTTTCACGTATCCGATTGACGCCCTTCGTCGCGCAAACCCAGCAGTGCGCGCGTCCTATTCTTCAACCACTTCTTCTCTTCAACGCCTGCACGCGACTCTCAACGACCGCCGCGTACTCTCGGAGGCTTGATCTGCCCGCTTTAGACAAGAAATGGCAGGAAAGATGGAAAAGAGACGCGGAGTCTCCGCGTCCAGTAGAGCAAAGCACCGAGTCGAAGCCCAAGTCCTACGTCTTATCGATGTTTCCATACCCCTCCGGCACACTGCACATGGGACATCTTCGAGTATATACGATATCCGATGTACTGTCACGCTTCTACAAGATGCGCGGCCATGACGTGCTACACCCAATGGGGTGGGATGCCTTCGGTCTGCCAGCGGAAAATGCAGCGATAGAGCGAGGCGTGGATCCAGCGGAGTGGACGGAGCAGAATATTGCGAAAATGAAGGAGCAGCTACGAAGTATCTCTGCTTCATTCGACTGGGATAGGGAAGTTGCTACTTGTGCGCCCGAGTTCTACGAGCACACGCAGCGCATCTTCTTGATGTTGTTTGAGAAGGGTTTGGCGTATCAGGCAAAGGCGCTTGTCAACTACGATCCGGTTGATAAGACTGTATTGGCAAATGAGCAGGTCGATGCCAATGGCTTCTCATGGCGGTCAGGAGCTAAGGTGGAAAAATTGAATCTGAAACAGTGGTTCTTCCGCATCACGGATTTTAAGGAAGCGCTACTAAAGGATCTGGACTCGCTTGCCAGCGGCTGGCCCGACCGTGTGTTGTCTATGCAGCGGAATTGGATTGGAAAATCAGTTGGTGCGAAGATTACTTTCCCCGTGAGTATTGAGGGACAGGATGGTGAAGTCAACGTGGATGTCTTCACGACACGGCCCGACACATTGTATGGCGTTGAATACCTTGCACTTTCCCTGGATCACCCCATCGTGCTGAAGGCTGCAGAGAAGGACAGCGCTCTTCGTACATTCCTAGACGGGGCTTCATCACTCCCGGCCGACTCGAAAGCGGGCTACCGACTTAATGGCGTCACGGCGTCTCATCCGTTGCGAAAAATCGACAATGAAAGTGCCCATGTTCAGAGAGAGCTTCCCATCTTCGTCGCGCCTTACGTCTTGAGTGACTACGGTGAGGGAGCTGTCATGGGTGTTCCAGGTCACGACGCTAGAGATTTTTCGTTCTTCAAGGAGAACGTGAATCCCGAGACCATCACCATCGTCATTGGCGAAAATGAAGCATCTGAAACACTTATCCCCGCTCAAGATGCAAAAGCTTTCACCCAAGACGGAATCCTAACTTCGCATTGTTGGAAGTACCAAGGGTTGCACTCCAGGGAGGCGGCAAAGCAGATTGTCAACGACCTTAAGCAGGTGGGACAAGCTGACTCTAAAGAGACATGGAGACTGCGCGACTGGTTGATCAGTCGACAGCGATATTGGGGTGCACCTATTCCCATCATCCACTGCGGGGATTGTGGCGCTGTACCTGTGCCTGCGAAAGACCTCCCGGTCAAACTGCCAAAGATCGAGGGAGAGTGGCTGAAGGGCAAGAAAGGAAACCCTCTTGAATCATCCGAAGAGTGGCTTCACACCAATTGTCCAAGCTGCGGAGGCCCAGCGCGCCGCGACACAGATACCATGGATACCTTCGTCGATTCATCCTGGTATTATCTGCGTTTCTTAGATTCTAAGAATAAGGATGCTCCATTCTCGCCATCTGTCGTACGGCCCGTGAATGTGTACATTGGCGGTGTGGAGCATGCCATTCTGCACCTGCTGTACGCTCGCTTCATCTATAAGTTCTTGTCTCAGTCGGAGTTGTTCCCAGCCATTGCGCATGCTGATAGCTCTGGCGCACCGGCAGAGCCTTTCAAGACTCTTCTTTCCCAGGGGATGGTGCACGGCAAGACGTTTACAGAACCAAACACTGGCCGCTTCTTGCTGCCAGCGGAAGTGGACCTCACCAATCCCGATAAACCGTTGATGACTGGAACCCAGATCGCCCCCAATGTATCGTATGAGAAGATGTCGAAGAGCAAGTACAACGGCGTTGACCCGACCGCGTGCGCAACCAAATACGGCGCTGACGCCACTCGCGCGCACGTATTGTTCTCTGCGCCAGTCAGTGAAGTGCTGGAGTGGGACGAGACCAAGATTGTCGGTGTTGAGCGGTGGTTCGGACGACTGTGGAAGCTCGTCTTAGACGCTCAGCACCAATTGACTACGTCCTCATCGGCAATTTCCGCATCAGACTTGAACACTGCAGGCCATGCAGTATCACTCCCCTCTTTCTTGCAAGATCTGAGTGACTCGGACGCAGACGCCGTCTTGGCCACTCACAACACTATCTCATCCGTTACATCCTGCATCGAGAGCAACCCATACGGGCTAAACACCGTCATTTCCGATTTGACAAAACTTACCAATACTCTATCATCCACTCCACCTTCCTCTCCTCTTGTATATTACCTCTCCCTGTCCACACTCCTCCGCCTTCTTGCGCCCATTGCCCCCGCCTTAGCCTCTGAGACCTGGGAAATGTTGCACCAACCCTTGATTGAGGATTCAACCTCCATTCCCTCGATCTTATCTTCACCATGGCCAACAGACCTTCTCACGGTCGAGCAAGCCGAGGCCCTCGCCGCACGCGGCGGTCAAACAGTGGCCATTCAAATTAACGGAAAGCTGCGCTGCGCTGTCACAATTCCCCGCATGATGTCTCCCACTAGCTTGCCTCAGAGCAAGGGTCCCTCCCAGGAGGAGCAAGACTGGATCATTACCCAAGTCTTGGAGACTGCTGAGGGCAAGCTGTGGCTTCGAGAGAAGAATGACTGGGAGAAAAGACGACGGGTGATTGTTGTCAAAGGGGGTAAATTGGTCAACGTCGTGTTCTGATCCCAGAAACAGCCGAACCATCTCCATTTTCAAGCCTGTATTTAATATAGATAATATAGACTCTTTTACATTTACATGGTACAATATCGAAGACTCATTGTCATTCAAGAGGTCTCTATTCATACGACGCCCACGAAAATGCCAGATGTAGATCCATCTTGGTTATCGTAGCTGGAAGGTAATGGGCGTGGACATGGGAAGTCCTTCCCTTGCTGGAAACATAGTGTTGCCCATGAGACCAGCTGAGAACATATAGCTATCGCAGAAAGAGGTTATCGGGGGAGTGAAAGGGCTATTTGATGATAATAAGGGCCCCCTCGACGAAGAAAAGCTAGTAGCCATAAAGAAGCAAGCCAAACTAATAATGACCAAACCCCTCTCGTAGTACATCTCCCACTCACATCTGCAAGTCGAGGCTGCATCAACCCACACGGCAGAGCATCCTGCAGCGCCCAAATAATGAGCAATAAGTAGAATCGTGGGTCGCGAGGCTGTGTATCCCTTCCTACGTCTTTCAAGTCCTCGAACTACTGCCCCTCTAAATTGCAACAAAACAAACAATGACCTCCTGACTGAATATATCGATCCCAATATCCTGAGCCCGACTATTGATCTCGTAGGTAATGAGTGTCTCAGTCTATCCGGAACTTGGGAAGGTTTTTGGAGGGTTTAACTTGGTGGGAACTCCGCTGCAAGGGTTGAGGTGCGTAGGGAGGTGCCCGTGTACCTACACAATGTGTTCAATTGACTTTCCGAGCCGAGCGAAGATAGTATGGAAGGTTTAGTCTATTTGCTAGATGTCTTGGATGCTTGGTAGAAGGGTTCTATTTTGTTTTAGCCTAATTGGGGTTTGAAGTGGTGGGCTGAGCGGAGTTGGAACCTTAGTGTTGGGGAGGGGTCTTGACCTTTTGGGTAAAGTACTGGGTGATGGATTCGAATTTTGTGATCAATGACAGTCAATGGAGTTGTTTACATCCTTGATACGTTTTTGAATATTCGTGTTTGTTTGGATCTGAGATTTCTGGTTTCTTCAGATGAAATTAAGGGTGATGTTTGTACTCAGAGTGGAGCGGATGTATATTTTGGGTCAGGAACGGCACAAAATTTTCTTCGCCCATGATTTGACAAGATTGGAAACAACGCTAAATCGCAAACACCTGTACTCCACATTTTCCAAGAACATGTCTGATTTTCAAGGCCTTTTTATAGCCTGGATTTCGTATTGCCGGTGAAATGCTCTCTGCCTAAATAAACATAAACATGCAAAGGTCCCAGCCACCTGAGATATTCATAAAAGCAGTAGAATCGACGCAGTGACCGACTCAATAAGTTCTTCCATTTCATGGAAATAAAATGAATCATTGCCGATAAGGCCCGCTTCAATCAATAATGTACGACCATGTATAGATACAACGAAAACAGAGGAAACGTACTCATGAGGTTCAGAAGTTTATGAGATCATTCGCTGGCTGGTATTTGCCGTGGCAGGTTTAGCTGCCGACGAAAACGTGACCAGAGCATTGTATGAATGGGTCAAGGGCCAAAGACACTGGGAGAACGCGACCGCTCCGACCACCAGGAGCACATAATACGCGATGGTCCAGCCAATGCTCAATTTGCCTCCGTTGCGAGACGCACCAGTCCCGTCAGAGTCTTCCTTTCCACGAGAAATAGGTGGACCCTGCGGCTCGGCAGCCTCGACACAGCCCCAGAGTCGGGGCAGACCACACCAGTTACAGAAGCTGTGAACCAGAATGACGGCCAGCAAGGAACCCGTGCGCAGGTAGATAAAGGTAGCATACCAGCCAAAGATGGTAGTATAGCCAAATTGGAAGAGTGAGCGTAGCAGCGCTGCCAGCGCCGGAGTATCCGGGTGAGTGAGGCAAAACTCATAGAAGTGGTGAACATGAGCGATGCCAAAATACAGCGGAGAGACGAAGACCAAATGGCCCGGTGAGACATGCGCCAACAAGTGCAAAGGAATAATGGCCGAGCGGAACATGACTTCCTCAGTGACGGGACCCTGCGTAACCTCGTCAATCTCTAGATAGAAGCAAGAAAGTTCACGATGATCACTTACGGCGACATAGTTCCTCCATCCGATCCAGCCACTCAGGCATTCGTAATACTTGCTGTAACGAAACCAATCGCGCCATTCATTCTCAACAATACCGCGCTCGAACAGCGGGCCGAGGAAGAGGATCAACGTGAGCAGGAAAGACCGAGCAATATCGCCCAAATCGATGGGCCACCAGCCAAGCAGAGACAGAGCTGCGCCGAGGGAAGAATTACCCTTTTCGACGATGATCCACAGGACGGCGAGTGAGCAAATGATACATGAGCCTGTGACAGCGCGGATGCGCGCGCGAATGACCGATGGGGCGTCGCGGCTCAGACTCGGCGAAGGGCGCGTGGCATGGGAAAGATAGAAAGGCACCACATAGACGCAAGTAAGGGCGACCTAGATCGCGTTAGTGGCAAAGTCTGTGTTTTTCTACGAGGCTCTAATTTACAGAGAGCAAAGCGACGCTTTGCACCGAGAGAGATGGTTCGTCTAGAGATTTGAGTTAGTGACCTGTCGAGGATTTCACAAGAACCGGGAGGACTTGGGATTCCAGAAGGGGGAAGGGCAGACCTTGGTGCTTGGTGTATAGACTCTTCAGACGAGCCAGAATGCCGTCAACTGGAGCCATAGTGCACCGCAGACCACGACGGAGAGAGTTGATACTTTTGTACTGGGTGGATTCGAACCAGGCCAGTTTATCAAGGTAAATTCGTTGGGGGGCGTGACTGCATGTGACCATACATACAGGTACCGGGCCCCGTTCTACAGGGGCGGTGGTGGCGCAGTGGGTAATACGCGGTAAAAGTACCGTCAATGCTGGAGGTGAGTGGAACCGAGCGATTGTCTTCAGTTCTGTCCCTAGTCTCACTTTCAAAGTCAGCTCATAGAGATGCAGACTCATTAATTGCATTTCTAGAATTCACTAGCTAACTAGAGATTCCCAATTAGGATCGTTCTCGCGCTTGATCCGAACGGGTGGACCGAGCGTCCACGAGTGACGCTCTCACAATTATGGAACGCCCTAGGATGAGGAATCAGATGCAGGCGAACCATTAAAAATTCATTTCCATCAAGGGCTCCCAGGGAGGATCTTGGTTTAGAAATTCTCCGACTTTCACGAGTGTCTATGTCAATAGCAGGTGGGCAGAATTGCAATAACGGCGTGAGGGTTGACAGGGCCCCTCAAGTCGTTGACCAGGGCGCTAATTCGATAATTCGATCCTGGAGTGACAACGCATCGGCTCCACCAGGCGCACAAGTACATGAGGGGATTCCGGGCATAGTGTCCATAGTCCTCAGGACTCTTGGGGGACAATTTCTCTATAGGTACCATGAAGGGTAACAGGGTCGAAATTAAAGAGAGCACGAGGTCGGTAAATCAGGGCGTGAAGGGTACGTATCACAACCCACAATTCCGGGCACAACTATCCCCCCAAAAAAAGAGATAAAAAAAGAAAAAAAAAGAAAAGAGGATGTTCGAGTGTTCGGGCCGTGCATGACAGTGCATGCCCCTGGGGCCCAGAACTCATTTAGTGATAGGCGCCTGCATCACCGTTCACCGCCGCCCAGGGCAACAAAATTCCCTGTTCCCCCCTGGCTTTAGAATGTCTCATGTTTCGTGCTTAGCTTCTCCTTCCCCAGTCGTTGTCTGCTTTTTGTCGCTCTTTTGAAACTGCTTAATGTCCCTTTAACGCTCCTTCACGCTCTTTTTCATGGCCTGCTACGTTTGACACGATCTTTAATTGACCCCTCTTGATGATTCTTTAATCGTCTGACATTCTTTTGGAACGCATTTTCGGCCATCTAGAACTTCTGTCTTCCCAGGTCTTGAGGCTCGACTCGACCCCAGGACGAACATTCCTTACATCGATCTATCCTATCCAGGAAAAACAACAACAACTCTTTACATTGCGATTGACATCACTTATATTGTTGGATTGTGGACGGCCCTCGGCCTCGAGTGCACGTTTTCATCCTTTGGGTCCTTACTGTCTTCTTCGACCATGATCTAATTTGACATCGTCAACATGCCTTCACACGTCCAGTCACACTCGCCTCCCCCGCGGAGGCGGAGAGCTTTGCAAGAGCGCACTTCAGCACACAATAATGAGAGATCACCAACTCGGTCTTTGCGCATGGTCAGCGAGCAGGAGGACGTCGACTTCTACACTGCCACCCCGTTTCCAACCAAGGTAGAACAGATTCTGCTGCCAATTCCGGGGAAAGGACAGCAGCAATATCCGCAAGAGTACATCTCAGATACCGGGTTCAGCTATGCCGACACTCCCGGACCGTCCACATCGACATGGTCCTCGCCAACCTTCAGTGCTGGTGCGGAGAGTAGCGCGCGCGCCCATTCGGTGGTTGATAGCTGGGACATTTCCTCGACCATTGACCCCGGCAATTCGCCGCCGGGCATGTGGGATGATGATCCGCTGTCCAGCAAATCATCACTGCCAGAGATCTCCTCTGGCAAAGCACCCGACTACGGCTCAGAGCCTTCCGAGGCCGAGTTCTCAGATGATGAGATGCTTGTATTACCCACCGCCACGCCCACCATCAAGGCCGTGCTGTCTGAACCACCCACATCACCCAAATCGGCGAGCTCAGAGGAGGATGAGTCTTGGATCAATTCGAGCCCCAATGTCCAGCGGATCGGAGCGCCTTCCAGCCCGAACTTTGTCACTCTGGATAATTCCAGTGTGAACTTCCTTCCTCCGGGGACCTCTCATTCTCATGAGTCAGACCCTCGCTCCAATTCCCTCTCCTCGTACGGAACGGTGGTGAGGCACCCTGGTGGTGTGCCATGGATCCACATGGCTTCGTCAACTGAGCGTTTCAATGGGAGTACACCTTCTTTCCATTCAAGCCCACCCCTGCGGTCTATGACTTCTTTTCGCTCTGTATCCAATGGACCTTCCGGAAGCCGGTCGCGCTCTGCGACATCTTCCTCGCGCAGCCTGCGCTCTGTATCCGATATTCAAGCGGCCATTGACAGCGGGATTCCTATACAATACCCCCGTATTCGTGCTCCATCTTCAAGTTCGCGAGCAGAATCGTCCATGTCTAGTGAGCGTGATTTTACACCTGGCCCTGCGTCGGGTCGCTGGAACCCGCATTTGTCAAGAGTATCCTCTGTTTGGGATGATGAAGAGCTTTCCAACGAGCCAATTCCCCGCGAGACGTCTAGCGCAGAGATCTCAGAACCGTCTGCTCCAGCCCGTGCCGCTCTGAGCCAGAACAAAACATCTTCATCCATCTGGCTCGTCAAAGACGCGGACGAAGATGAGCACTTGGACAGCCTGACCAACCTTCCATCTCGCCCTACATTCCCACATAGCTTGTCCTCGGGGTCCAAGCGCAGTAATAGCACGCGAAGCATGAAACGCCCGGGTACCAGCTCAAGCAACTTATTCCAAATCATCCCCACCTGGGCCAAGGTCTACTACTGTGCAGATGCTCTCGGTCTGAACTCTGCTTTATCCATTTTCGATCAAAGCCGGCCGTCTTCAGCGCGTCCCGGTACAGGGAATTCCAGTGTTTTCAATCTGATGCCCACGCCGCTCAACATCCCGCGACCGCGTTCACCAGAGAGACCTCGATCACCGCAACGACCTGTGTCACCACAACAATCATCACCTGAGGAACAACCCGGATCGCCAGAAATGGACGCGCCGCCTCGCCCTCGCGCACCTGACCGTGTTCATTTCCTCCAGAAGCGGATTGATAGCGACCCTCGCGATCCTCGCGCCCACTGGGTCCCGACCCCCGAGCCCGACGAGTATGAAGTCTCTGGTGGTCCCCGTCATCGCCTGCGACACAGCTGGTCCCCACATCTGTATCACGACAAACGCAACATGCAGCATTCTACTAGTGTATGGACATGCCCTTCTATGGACTCCACAACAGAGCCTGTCTTCGGACGGAGGAATATCCAAGTTTACTCTTTCGTGCTAGGGTTCATCTTCCCTCTGGCTTGGATGGTCGCCTCTTTTCTCCCTCTTCCACCCAAGCCCAAGATGGGGCCGGAAATGCTGGAATCCGATGACGACGTGGAGATGGCACTTGAGTCGCAGCTTGTAGATATGCAGCAGCGACGCTACGACAACGCCCGATGGTGGAGAAACCTTAATCGCTGGATGATCCCGCTTGGAGTTGTGATCATCGTAATTATTGTAAGTTCCTATCAACCCCGCCTAGCGCTGAACTGCACATCTAACGAAACATAGATCACATTGGCTGCCATTAGCACAACGACAGGCTTCTAATACCCCCATTCTGCTCTGACCAACTCTTACAAAAAACCTCTCACTGCCTTTCCTACCACCCACGACTTGGACAGTCCTTTTTTTCAACCATTTCTCGTCAGCAAATCGACTCTCCTTCAATGGATCATTGGGACTTGTTTCCTCACCATGACTACAGTTCCATCTCATTGTATTTTCAATTCAGATTCCCATGACACAATACGTCTCTGTTCCACTTTATTCCCACGCTCGAGACCATCTTTATCTCCAGAGCGATTTGTCACTTTCTTCACTTCCTTTGCATATATTGACACGACTGCACGATATGACTGTACGCACCACATAATATCCCCATTTGTTTCTTATTCACCGTCACTTGACGGTATTTTCTTTGCCGGTTCAAACATTTGCGCCTCATTCACGCTTTTCATCTTGATTTCTGGAACCTCTGATTTCCCTCGCACTGAATGATGTATCTCAACACATTTACCTTGATCTTTGTCTCCTAAATTTGAGCCTGAATATGTCCATCTCACTCGCATATCTTCTCAGTGTACCATTCTATGCAGCAATATCAACCTTATCCCAAGATAAAACCTACGTTCCTTTGGGTATTACTGTACCTCATCATATTCGCGAAGAAGCAGACGTTTAGAGGCCAGAGGACTCTCGTCACTCAAGAAGGGAACCTATCTGCGTCTAAAAAGAATTACACTCTCAGCGGATAACATTATTGCAGAGTGTACTAGCTGTCGAAGAAAAAGTCAAGCCTTTTGTTTCCTTCATCCGAGGTCGTCTCCAGATATGTGGCCTTCTCTTGCGCAGTAAAGCCTTCCCATTGACGCCTTTTCCAGTTATTCCTCGCGACATAGTAAAATTTGGCCAAGGCATAGACCAGGATCGTAACAACATTGATGGCAACAAGCTGTCCATTCCCACGATGATAGCGTGGCTTGTCGTCATTGCGATAGATGTTGGAAGAAGCGATCCCCGACAACTGGATGGTGATATTGTACAGTGCAGCACTGATCGCTCGGGTCCGAACCGAATTGCTCATTCGAGAACACCATCCAACCTGGGCAGCATGTGGAGATGGCCAGCCGAGCAAGACAAATGTCACAGCGTAGAGACCCCATTCGGTCAAGTTTCCAGCCGATGTATAGAGGACGATTAGAAGTGGTAAGGACCACACCTGTGTCAGGAGACCAATCAGGGAGATTTGGTGAATTCGCTCTGTCAGTTCGGTGACGAGAAGAAGGTTGATGGATGCAAAAACGGTCACCGGAATACTCAGTAAGGTTGTTTGAAAAGTACTGAATCCAATGGCCTTCAAGGACAGAGTGAGGTATGTCTTCGGGGGAGACGTAGGAATCTCAAATAGTATGCCGATGAGATAAACAGGCCACAGGTCATAGTCTTTCAGACTTTTCCACAACATAGCCAAGGAAAGAGCTTGACGATTATGCATATCTCCTTTCGAAGGATCATCGCGCAGAACTCGATTCACAATGATGATCTCCTCCCGCTCTGAGAAGAAGCCCTTCGGTTTCCACCAAGTCTTCGTCTGCGTCGGCCCCGGGACGAGGAACAGAAAACTCAGAATTCCAATCACCAGACTTATCAAAGCCTCGATGAGAAACAGCCATCTCCATCCCTCCTTTCCATCAACACCTCGCATATGTAGCACTCCATACGCAATAAATGAAGCGACGACACCAGACATGGAATCCGTAAACCAGAATAGTGCAAGTCTTAGTGGCATCTCCGTCTTCTTATAGAAATAAGACAAATAAAGAATCGAATCAGGAATGAATCCACCCATAAATAGCCCCAACAGGAACCGACAGGCAAAGAAACCCGCCCGATTCTGCATGAAGAATTGACCACCCGACGCAAAACTCCAGGCAATGATCTGGAAGGGAATCCAGCGATCAGGTCCCATTCTCTTCCCGATCATCTGGGAAGGAATTTCAGAGATCAAGAAGCCAATGCGATACATGTTCTGCGCATTATTATAATCGTTAGTGGTGAGCTTTAGATCGTCGAGGAGATTATCAGCAGCTGCGTTTCCAAGGTTACCGCGGTCGAGATTGAGGCCGAAGAACATGACGAGAATCCAGAAGAGGATGGTGTAGTCTGTTTTGCGGCGCACAGAGGCCTCTTCATGGTATGTCCATCTTGCATTTGGGTCGAAGCGGTGCAGGTTCTCGTAGGCTGGATGAGGTGTATAGTACCTGGCGAGGAGGGGGTCGTCAAAGACGCTTCGGGTGGTTGCTATGGCGTCAGGGTCATTTTTGGCTTTGCGTGTAAAAAGAGCTGAAAATATGGATTGAGATCCTGGAGCTTCAGGCTCGGCAAGAGTCGCGCTGTCTTCATCTTTGAAGACTTGGACCTCGTCGGTGTTGGGGGAAATGGACTTCAAGGGACTTTTGGTTTCCATATTTGATGTATAGATCACACCGGTCCGGCAGAATCTCGAGATAAAAGCTTGAATATTCTAACATACCAAAAGAGAAGCTAAGTACGTGATCTTATACTCTTGAATTAGCGATGTCGGATCGAAAATGCGTGCTGGGTAGAAGACATGATGCCATCATCGACATCGTTTAAACACATTGTGATCACTAAGAGCATCCCGGTTACGAGACCGATATATGAAAGCTAAGCAATTTGCTATTGAGATAGCTGACATATTTGCAGCCCTACGACAAAACAAATCCATTCACTAGCCGCATCGTTCGCCATGTAAGCGCCGATGGCATCAATCCGATCCCTTCCAAAGATTGGCCTGAGAGCCCCGCTCAGTTGCCTTTAGTCCGGTTAATGTCGAATTAACAATTATGAGCAGTTTTATAGGGTCAAGATTGGTGGAAATTCTTCGAGCCGACAGAAATTGTAAATCGGGCTCTGGCAAGGGATAAACATTTTGACCCATATATCTCATTGTAGGGGTCATTTTTCTTGCTTTTTTGACAGGGAAAAACAGGAAAAGAAAAGACCGAAAAGATACGTCTCTCGTCGCTGGAGAATGATATTCTGAAAACCTAGGAAAGTCTGCCTCATTTCAAGTGAATACAATGGAGTTCGGGTTTTCCTTCTATTGAATAGGACTTCTCAAAGATCTCACCCACGTATCTCAATAGGAGCTAGTTTTGCCAACAGTATCTACTCTAAAGTAGAATTTCTTTCTCATTTAGCTCGCTACCTCAAAAACTTCCCCAATAATGCAAATCATAATCAACCCCACCAGCACGCCAGAGAGGAGCCGGGCTGTAGACAGGGATAGGCGACGCAGCTAAGATAAGTTAGAATCTCCACGATGAAAGAAAGGAAGAAGAAAATATAGAAAACTGACTTCCGTATCCGGTACTGGGAGCTGCCCACGTCGGCGTTGTCGGAGCTTGCCAATTAGCCGGAGTAGCGGTGACTGTGTATGTCGATGTGTATGGATATGGCGATTGTCCGGCCTCCAACGACGCAATTCTGGTATCGGAGCCATAGCTATCATCACCGGTGCCGAAAATATTACTGATCTTGTTGACAATAACCGTGCCCGAATCAGTCCAGACGGTAAATTCTTCCACTGTCACATTTGTTGCAAATGTTAAATCGCTAGCAAAGAGGTACAGAGGTGGGCGTAGCGCTCCGTCTGCAACTGAGCCTGTTGGATATTAGCAAGGGAGAGTGATCAGGGAATAAATCATACCGGAGAAATTTCGGAATACGAGATTGCTTAGAGTAACAGATCCAGTGTCGGGCTCGAAGCTATTTTGCCAGTATTGATTGATATCGAGGCCGTACAGACTCCCGAGAGATCTAAAGTTGGTGAATGTCACGTTGGTCACGTAGCCCGAGCCACCCGGGTACGTCTTGATAAATGCGATGTTGTTTCCTTGTATGATACTGATGTTTTTGGCCTCCTGGTACGACTGTGAACAGGTGATCCCAATATCTGAAATGGAAAAAGGACGCACGATATTGGATATCTCGGCAGATACATTGAGACTGCCAATTGACAGTCCTGAACCAGCCTGATTACAGACCAAGTTTTCGATGAGAGCAAAATGAGAAGGACTCTTCACCGAGACACATTCATCACGATTTGTCACCTGTGGCGAGATAATCAGAAGCTAAATCTTTGTTTCCTGTTCTCGTGGGGATACTTGCCTCACTGTCGTGGATGTAGTAGTTGGTGCCGATAGCGTCAATTCCATCATAGCTCCCAAGATTCGCACCACGTATAGTTAGATGATAAGCCTCAACGTTCACCGCAAAGTCGAGAACTATATGAAACTTTGGACTGTCGACGAGAATCAAGTCATGGACTGATGAATTTGTCGGAGAAATCAGTCGAACCAGCCGAGGCCGGTCAGTGCTTGAAAATTTGTTAGCGACCATGAGAGATCCTACCACGGCACATACTTGTTCAAATTTCTGTAGATATAGCCTTGTCCCTGTATCGCGCCCAGACCATTCAATGAATAGAACTCAAAGTCCACGGCTATGAAGACAAATCACATCAGTTTCTTTCTTGGTCTTTACACTCTCACAGATGCAGGACCTACCATTGATGATGACAAGCACATCTAACAAGAATTTATGGTCACCTTCTCCATTGATAGTATCATTGATCAAGGCTGCCCCAGCAAATCCTTGAAGAAGTAACTCACGATCAACAGTCCAGCTACCATCGTACGCAGCAGTGATGAGTCCGTCTAATTGAAATGCCCAGTTCGTTGCATTACTGAGAACAACGCTCCGTTTTATCAGATAGTTCCCCTGCGGGACAATCAGACGACTACCAGGCTGACTGGAAACGCATTCAGTAAAGGCTGTTTCCAAAGAATTAGAAATATCCGTAGCATTATCAGCAACAGCACCGTAGTCGAGAACATTGCATTCAATGGTTTTGTCCTCAAGGGCTGTTGTTGGCCCGACTGGGCCGATAAGTTGGGCATTGCTGAGACCTAGCAGACTCAAAAAAAAGAACTTCAAAAACGCAGACATCGAAATAAACTGCTGAGAGTGACAGATTGCTTGACAAGTGGGATCGCACTTTATGGGTGAGTAGAAGATCAATGGTTCTCTTATAACTATGGCATTTCAACTTCAAACTTAACATAGAAGTTAGTCATCACTCAATTTGAATGCGCAAAATAACAATCCCTCCATGTTTTAAACGCCAATGGGCAGAATAGTGCAGTAATGTTTCTCCAATCTTCTACACTGAGACCCTGACGCTATGAGTTGATGGCGAGACATAAGCAAAGTCTCGCATCAGACAATCCCAGGCTGACACAATAGCCTCGCAAGCCGCCCGGTTAAATCATTAATTTCAATTTTACCGATGAAATCGCATCATCCAAGAATATGATGGCGCCTTGAAAGATAAAGATCACGTTCGAAGCCCGTGCTTGATAGATGTATAGTAGTTTCCGAGAACGGCTTAGGCTATATGTAAACGACCCCCTCTCCACCATTTGTGGTCCGAGTCCGAGTCAATTAAATGGTGATTGTTGGACCTCTGGCTATAAAGAACTCCGGTGATAATTTATAATGCTCTTTGACTGTGACATAGTCATTTTTGATCTCTTCACCAACTTCAAACCCCCCTAATATTCTCCCCCTCGAAATTTACCATGACAGAGGCGAAGAATGTACTGCTGCTCGTCGCAGATGATCTAGGGAAACAACTGAGCTGTTACGGCGCGCAAGACATTAAGACTCCCAATATCGACGAGCTAGCTACCCAAGGAACACGCTTCGAGCAAGCTTTCGCCAGCACAGCATCTTGCAGTGGAAGTCGCTCGGTCATCTATACAGGCCTTCACACCCACCAGAACGGTCAATACGGTCTCGCAAGCCATCGCCATCACTTTGTCACCTTTGATCATGTCGAGACGGCTCCGAAGTTGTTAAATGATCTTGGATATCGGACAGGGATCCTAGGGAAAATCCACGTTGGTCCGGCATCTGTCTATCCCTGGGAAGTGCAGAAAGAAAGTGACACTCGAGATGTCACCATAATTGCGAACCAGGCAAATGAGTTCTTTGAACAGTCGTCAGAGGATAAACGTCCATTCTTTCTGACAATCGGCTTCATCGATCCCCATCGTGACCGTACTAGGGGTGGCTTCGGGAATGATCAGGAATACGATTCCAGGATCACACCTGGCAAATATCTACCCAAAGACATGGACGTCCCACCGTTTATCAACGATACACCGGGCACGCGATTTGAGCTGGCAGAATACCACAACTCCATCCATCGTCTTGACCAAGGTGTCGGCCTAGTTCTCAAGCACCTCGCCGATTCAAACCTCGCAGACTCAACACTGGTCATCTTCATAAGTGACAACGGCCCACCATTCATCAACTCCAAAACAACCCTCTATGATGCCGGAGTATGTCTTCCTCTGATAATCAGACATCCTGACCTTCCACCATCAATCAGTCCAAACATGGTATCCTACGTCGATATTTTACCCACGATTCTCGATTTTGCCGGCCATTCAAGAGCAAAAGACCCTACAAAGAAGCGCATCGGCCGGTCTCTACTTCCAATCATCGGCACCAACACCCAAGCCCCATCATTCGACGAAGTCTTCGGGTCTCATACCTTCCACGAAGTAACAAACTACTGGCCCACGCGATTCATCCGTGATCAGCGGTACAAGTACCACCGCAATCTCGCGTGGCGACTAGATTTCCCCTTTGCGGCTGATCTATACGGCTCATTG
The DNA here is from genome assembly GCA_028828935.1 of Penicillium sp. IBT 18751x. NCBI lineage: Eukaryota > Fungi > Ascomycota > Eurotiomycetes > Eurotiales > Aspergillaceae > Penicillium > Penicillium sp. IBT 18751x. The sequence goes on along the minus strand of JAQJZS010000001.1, from coordinate 1,510,891 downwards.
TCGTGGGAAGATATTCGAAACTCGAACGAGAGTGATAAAATGATTGGAGGAAGGAAATTGAAAGATTACTTTTTCCGAGCCCCGGAAGAACTATACGATCTGGTGCAAGATCCAAATGAGGTACATAATCTGGTTCATGATTCACATTATGCAGGGGTTCTGGAGAGACTGAGAACGAAGCTTGAGCGGTGGCAGCGAAGGACAGAGGATCCGTGGTTGTATCGCGATGGTGTTTCGGTTTGGTTTGTTCGGTACCATTTACCTGGATTGAGTATTCCGGATAGGCTGGACTTTGATGCTGAAAGGCCGGGAAATCGGGATGGTGCTGTCTATGCGAATGGGGCTTGGGGGCCGGAGGTGGAGGATGAGAGTTCAGAGTGATCCTTCATGGGAAAGAAGAGTGTATGTATTGAACAAAGGCTGCTGCGGACAACCATTGATATACTCGCTGAAGTAGATAACTTCAGCGAGGATAGCAGGATACCAACTATCGATATTTAAAAAAGAAAAAATTCCTTCCCTTCGTGGTACTGGGAAAATTAAACCGAAAAAAAACCATAAAAAGACGCAGTCTTGAGTGAAATGTCATGAACCACCATCGCCGTCTATACAAACCTCCGCATCTATCAAGCCTACAACTTGCGACCGATCTTCTGCTCGACGGCAATCTTCAGTTCCTCCCCAGTGGGCATGGTAACGACACTACCGCGGCGACGACGAGACTCAATCTCGGACTTGATCTCTTGGACGGCCTCGTCAAAGTCGCGCTCGGGGTCGTTGGGCAGACCGAGAGTTGTCGGTGGAATAGTATCTGTGCTGGCGGATCGAGTCATGTGGGGACGACTGCGGCGCTTCACCTGGCTGATCAGGTAGGCCTTTGCAGGAGAGGCGAAGAAGACGATGGAGGAGAACGTGCCAACAATACCGTAGTAGTACACTCGGGACCAGACGGTCATGGAGTCACCAAAGCTAAGCAGAACGAAAGGCAGAACGGTAAAGGCCAAGATGAACTGTGTGGCAACCCAGCTGAGGATATCGTAGTATCGTTTGTAGGGCGTCGGCTTGCTGCCGTCCGGAGTGAGGAAGAAGGGACGAACATGGCGACGGAAGTCTGGATTTTTGTTAATTAAAAAAAGGAATGGAGAACTTAAGAAAGTGAAACATACTCTTTGCGGCAGTCTGAATGAACGAACCCAGGACGAAGGTCATGTAGTAACCCGGGTAGAAACCGTGCCAGAGAGCGCTCGTGGCAAAAGTGGCCATACTAGCACGGAAACCAGGCTTCTTGCCCTTGGGGGTAACACGCAAGTAGATGTAGTTGCGCAGCCAGTGGTTGGTGTTCTTATTCCAGCTTCCAAGGTAGGCGTGCGAGTTTTGGGCAGTCTCCAGACTCCAAGGATCAACATTCTCCAGGCGGTTCCAGAAGACCTTACCGGACTTGCCATCAAAGCCATTGTACCCCATGCCAGACAGGATACATGCGCCCTCGGTGAGAGACCAGACACCGTAATACTTCAGACGGGTGGAGAATCCAACCATGTAGACAATCCAGATGCGACGGGGGAAAGCATAGTCCATGAATGAGTCCGACAGGACAAAGTCTGTGGTGTATCGGGAGCCGAGCTGCAGGAATAGAAAGATCCAGCCCAGACCAACGATAGCCTTCTTGAGAGCAGGGGTTCCGCTACGGGGGATCTTGCGCTTCTTCTTGGTGGGCGGGACCTTGGACGGATCCGTGCCCGGCGGAACTTCAAATAGACTGGTGTCGAGCCAGCGACGATAGTCAACATACTCGAAGGAAGGACCGGCGAACAGCGACGGGAAGAACAAGACGTAACCCGCATAGTTGGCGATACTGGGAAACTCGGTGATAGCCGAGTACTTCTGCGAATCAGACAGCTGATCTTGGGGCTTGCGGCCATCATGGATATTCCAGCAGAAAGAGCTCAGCTTCATCACGAGGACCATCTGAGCTCCCGTGATGTCGACCACCTGAGCATCGTCGAGGATCTGGCGATGGATATGGCTGATTGACATGTGACCCATGAGGAACAGGAAGCCGATCCAAGGCATCAACGAGCCGTCCACGTAGTAGGCAATCGCGTAAGTGCCGACAGCACTGTAGAGAAGTGTGCGCAGTCCATCCCACAGGTCGAACAGCCCCACGATGTAGAAGAGCGAGACACCGATGATGAACGCATTCTTTTTCCAAGGTTGCGCGTCGGGAATGCGCTTCAGCAGGGCGGCCAGCGGGTAGGAGAGCAGGAAGGATGCGATCAGCTTGACTGAAATACGTGTTAGGAGCTTGCGAGGCTATGTTATCGAGGAGCGAACGTACGCTCATCCACGGACGCGCCAGTCAGCTGCGCCGGGTAGTTAAACACTGCGGGCATTAGTCTTTGGGCCGAGCTTCATGAGGGGGGAAAGAGAACACTTACAGTGATCTATATAGGGCAACATACTGCCGACCTAGAAGAACACTTCAGATCCGAAGAATCACCACATTCACGCTGAAGAAAAGGAAGGGAGAAAGGACGATGGGGCCAACGAGACGGCAAAAGTAGAGAGTCATGTGGAAAGCGGACTCTCAACATTCAACGACTTCACTTCTCCACCTGCTCCCCACGATTGGACAGAACACTCTATCTCCAACACTCAAGCATTACATAGCTTGCCCGCGGGCTTTATTACAATGGACGTTGTCGCGGCCGTCTCGGGCTATGTCTCCAAGATGGTGACGGCCGGCGAGTCCGCATCAGGGTCAACCAAGATGAAGATCCTGTTGCTTGACAGCGAGACAGTACGAGCTTGCGCGACCCTGAGACACTATTGGCATTGATAGCTAATCCCTTCCTTGCAGGTCCCGATCGTCTCGACCGCCATCACCCAGTCTGCCCTCCTCAATCATGAAGTCTACCTTATTGACCGCCTCGATAACACCGCGCGCGAGAAGATGCGACATCTGCGATGCCTATGTTTCGTGCGCCCATCCCCAAGCTCAATCCAGCTGCTTGTCGACGAGCTTCGAGACCCCAAATACGGTGAATACCACATCTACCTGAGTAACATGATTCGCAAGTCGTCCCTCGAGCGGCTTGCCGAAGCCGACAGTCACGAAGTCGTGCACACTGTGCAGGAACAATTCGCCGATTTTCTCGTGATCAACCCCGATCTCTGTTCAATGGGCATGGGTTTCCCTTTGTCCCGACTGTGGAGCCATTCGCCAGATCTCTGGAACCCCGACTCCTTACAAAGAGCCACTGAAGGTGTTCTAGCACTATTGCTGTCGCTGAAGAAAAATCCTCTGATTCGGTACGAGAAGAACAGTCTTCTGGCTCGAAAACTTGCGACTGAAGTTCGATACCATATTACACAGGAGGAGCAGCTGTTTAATTTCCGCCGGACGGATACGCCGCCAATCCTCCTTATCCTAGATCGCCGCGACGATCCCATCACCCCGCTGCTGACGCAATGGACATATCAAGCCATGGTGCACGAGTTGCTTGGAATCAATAATGGAAGAGTGGACTTACAGGACGTCCCGGAGATCAGGCCGGAGCTTAAAGAGATCGTGCTGGCCCAGGATCAAGACCCATTCTTTAAGAAGAACATGTACCAGAACTTTGGTGACCTGGGCCAGAACATTAAAGAATACGTGGAACAGTACCAAACCAAGACACAAAGCAGCATGAATATTGAGTCAATTGCTGACATGAAACGATTCGTGGAGGATTATCCAGAGTTCCGCAAGCTCTCGGGCAACGTCAGCAAGCACGTCACCCTTGTTGGTGAATTAAGTCGGCGTGTCGGTGAGGATAACCTCCTCGATGTGAGTGAGTTGGAGCAAAGCTTAGCCTGCAACGATAATCACGCCAATGATTTGAAGGTATGTCGGACCCTCTCACGGTGAATGTTCTCCGGTTAATGATCTAAATTTCAGTCACTGCAACGACTCATTGCAGTTCCCAACGTGCCTACGGATAACAAGCTGCGCTTGGTAGCTTTGTACGCTCTTCGCTACGAGCAACAATCAAACAACGCCCTGCCCATTCTGCTAGACTTGCTGGTAACGGCAGGAAACGTGCCCTCCAATAAGGTCAACATTATCCCAAAGCTGCTCGCATATCACCACTCTCTCCAAGCCCCGCCCGTTGCTGGTGGATTCACCGATCTCTTCGAATCAACCTCTTTCTTCTCGGGTGCTCGAGATCGTTTTAAGGGTCTCAAGGGTGTTGAAAATGTCTACACCCAACACTCACCCCGTTTAGAGGTGACCCTCCAGAACCTCATAAAGGGTCGTCTGAAGGAATTGCAATATCCTTTCTTGGAAGGCAGTGGAAACACGCGGGACAAGCCGCAAGATATAATTATCTTCATGGTCGGTGGCGTGACATACGAGGAGGCCAAGATGGTGGCCCAGGTTAATGCCAGCTCCCCAGGCGTACGAGTCGTACTGGGCGGCACCTCTGTTCATAACAGCACGACGTTCCTGGAAGAAGTTGACGATGCTGTCGGCAGCTGGCCAGAGCCGAGTCCCTCGACAGCTGCAGGACGGCTGCGACGGGAGGTTGGGCGATAATTGGCTTAGGCATTCATATTGGAAAATGTGATTATGAAAAAAACTCTGAAACATGACCAGCTTCAGTCCCGCGTAGAATGTACGAAGTAATAGGGCGGACGTGATAAGATCGTTTAGTTCGGATGTCATAGTGGGTCACCCCGGACAAAATGCGGAGGAGATTTGAATCTCCCCTCTTCAACCACCATGGACCAGACTTCTCCCTCAAGGGGAGGGCCCTCCTCCCCAGCGGCCTCTCGTGAACCGCGATTACATCTCCCTTCAACTACCGATCCTCCTGGCCCGCAGAATCCCCCCAAGCCACTCGTTTGGCTCGTACGCACTTCCCCCACTTCCCTTGCGTGCTCGCGCAAACCACCCTATAGCTAGATTTTCACTGACAACGAGTCTTACTAGATCTTCGGCGCAACAGGGCACATGGGCCGCTCACTCGTTAAAAATGCCTTATCCCGCAATGACCTCGTCGCCGCTGTAGGTCGCACCTACGAAAACAGCCCGGAGGCCATGAAAGAGCTCGAAGATGAGCACGAGAATTGTCTCGGCCTCCTGTGCGACGTACGAGCCCGTGAGACCGTGAAAAGCGTAATCGATCAGACAATCGCACGGTTTGGGCGCATCGACGTGATTGCCAATTGCTCCGGATACGGCGTGATCGGGGCCTGCGAGGACCAAGACGAGTTTGACATTCGGAATCAGTTCGAGACCAACTTCACCGGCACATTGAACATGATTCAACTGTCATTGCCGCATTTCCGCGAGCGAAGAGCTGGGCGGTATCTCATCTTCAGCTCGACATCTGGTGCACTGGGCGTGCCGGGGCTAGGACCTTATTGTGCGTCGAAGTATGCTGTTGAGGGGTTGATGGAGAGTATGCTCTACGAGGTCGACAGTTTCAATATCAAGGGCACGCTTGTTGAGCCAGGACATATGCGCCGGGATGATATCGGGGACTTAGTCTCGCCCTCTGTGATGGCTGCTGACCCCACCGAACATAATCTGTCGTCACCGCTGCCCTTGTACGGCCATTTTCTGGTGAAACCGCCTAGCGAACCATATAGTTCATCCACATCTCCAGCCGCACACGCCCGTCGCATGCTGATGTGGCTTGGAGATAAGCAGCCTGCGTCTGCGGTGAAGGCAGCCCATCTGGTCTGGGAGCTTGGGCATTGCTCGTATCCACCATTGAGGCTCATCCTGGGAACGTATGCTGTTGAGAGTATTCGAGACCGATTGAAGTGCATTATTGAGGAGATTGAGGATTGGAAATATCTCAGTTTCCCGCTGGGAGAGACGCAACCTGCGTCGAATCGCGGTCGAGAATCTACACAGGGTCGAGAATCTACACAGCTGGAAGGAAACGATGTTTCTGGATGATTTGTCTTTGAGAGCATCAGTGTTGGCCTGGCCCAGTCCTTTGCTGGGTTTAACGACCATTTTCATATCCAGAAGCCGTCTACCTTGTTGCCTTTCGGCAAGCGATTCGCAAGTTGGCTCGCACTCTATCGTCGGAAATTCAAGTCGCGCGAACAAGAACTTCAAGTCAAATGAACCTCTTTTCACAGAGACGGCGGTCTCCTGCGAGGTTCTTACCAGTTGGCTCAAGCAGGATCAATCCACAGTCCAGAGCAGTTCCTCTATAAGACCGCTTAGAAAAGGACCTGGAACGTTCAGAAAACATTTGCGGAAAGGCTCTTGCCACTTAGATTCCACAAATCAGATCTACAATCGAGCCTCTAATTAAACATGAAGCAAATCCGTCATCCTAGACTTGGAAAATAATTCAATATGTATCACGCTAGAACTATGTACCAAAGATAAAACTAAAATGTACAAACCACCGCTCGGGTATGCCCATTACCCATGAGACTAGACTTGGAAATGAAGCAGACCATGACAAAAGGCCACAGGAATCTATGAAACAGAAAAGAGACATGAACATAACAGCGTTAGGCCCAAGCGATTCAATCATGAGCATCAATAACACAAGTCTCCTTCGCATGCCAGATGCGCCGTCGTCGCACTACATCCGCGCCAAAGGTATCCATTATACTATCGTCGTGACGATTGGTATCATCTCCTCTCTTGTGATCGTCGAAAGAGCGCAAAAGACGCGCTTCCTCAATACTTGCACCAATCTCATATTCTCCGCGGCATAGCACCGTTACACCGATGGTAGCTTGGGTAGACCCGCCGCTTAGGAGGATCGGTAGAGACTGCTGCAACATGCCCGTCCACGCTAGTCGACGAGTGAGGTCCAGCGCAATGTTACTAGGTTGGTGTCGCAAGCTGGGTTGAAGGCGGAGGAGAGGGTGGATGGGGCGAGAGGAGCGGTTGCGGACGTTGACGGACACAGTTAAGAGGTCGTCTGTTTTAGCGCGGAAGCGATGGCGGCCGGTCTGGACGATGGAGGAGTCTTGCGTAGTGGTAGAAAGTGAGGTGAGAGAGAAATTCATCTCGACATCTTCGAGACGCATGGCTTCCACCATGCGGGTGTTCAGACGGATGTTTCGGAGGTCGATGGATCCCTCGCGACCTGAGGTGGGTTCGCTCCAGCCTCCTACGACTCTTTTAAGGAGTTCTTCGCGGAACCAAAAGGCTTCTCTAGACGCAGCCTCAGCTTCGAAGGATAGTTTGTTGGCGCTGACAACGAATTGTCGTCGAGTACCGGTGTTGACGACCGGGATGGGGGCATGCGGGTTGTCCAGATAGACGCGGGGAAGTACAAGGACGAAGCGAGAGATCTGGCCGGGCTGAAGACTCCCACCAACAGAATAACGGCCTTCATTTTCGGTGATCGCTGTAGGCGACTGGGGAGACGAGACGTCGATAATGGAATTTTCGCTAACTTGTAGCCAAATGGAGAGAGGGTTTGGCCAGGCATTGCGAAGATCGAGTAGAACCACACAGTGGTCAGGTCCATAGGCACCGTTGCCGAGGCGAGCAAGGACCTGAGAGAACGGATCATTCTCTGTAGTGGATAGAGGAGAGTCCGAATTCTGTGGCGCATCCGACGGCCTATCGATGTTGTTCTTCCAAGCGAAATCGCCACCAAATGGAAGAATATCACAGCGAGCAACTTCCACGCTCGCATTGACCGTGACAGTTAACGGAACGAACAACTGCCGAGTATAGAATACGTCAGGGAGGTCAGCCTGCTTGGCTCCCAAGTACGAGTAGTCGATCTGCACCGTCGTATCTTGCAGACCAGGCTTGCCAAGTACATCGAGGGTGAATGTAGCCCTGTCTTTGGGCGAAATCAAGCAATCGCTCGAGTCAGGTCCCTCGCGGCGCCATCTCAGGGCCGGTTGAGTGGCAAGCTTCAGCTCCAGTTCATAGATCTCGACCGGTAGTAAGTCTCTGTTCCTCAAAGCCGCTTGAAGTTGTCTGGTGGTAGAATCTTGGAAGGTGAATAAGACGAAGTCCACAGGACACGAGGACGTGTTTTGAAGCGTGATTTCAAAGGACTTTATCTCTCCCTCGAGAACCATCAAGGCCGACTGCGAAAGTGACATTGACTCGATCACAAGAGACGGCTGTTTGCCGATGACCTTGACCTGGCATGTTTCCGCCTCAGGTCCCTTCTTAGCCTGAACCTTCCCGTCTTTCGAAGTAGTCGAGCTCCAGGATACCGGGCGTTCGTTGAGAGGTTTCTTGGATTCCAGCCCTGTCCGTTTGAACTTGACCTCGGGTTCGGGTTTCCAAAGAGATTTAAAGATAGGGAATTTACGAATCCTGCAATTCCGGACTTGAACGATGCATCCGGTAATGTTGAGGTCTCCTTCCTCGTGCGCCGTGCCGAGGACAATGACGTCCTGCAAAGAAAGGGGAGGGAGAGTGATATTCTCTGCGACAGCATCAAACGAGACACCCTCGTTTTCCAGTCGCAGATGTTCGATTTCAATTTCAAACTCGTAGGGATTCTGGAGAGTGACCTTGAATGAAGCAGCCTCATCAGCCACAGTGAGCATCTCCGTAGCTTTACTGCTGGGTTTGGCAAATGGGTTGTAAAGGAAGGGGTCTTTCTTTGTTTTTTCCGAGCTCGTAGTGACAGCGTCGAGTTCGGTCTTGGATCGGCGAACAGGCCGTCGTGGATCCGGCAACGCGAGCAATTGAACGTCGCGCACAAGAAAATCATCCCAGTACTCTGCGGCCATTTTTGATGCTCCTAGTCGATTGGCGGCTCCAACAGTCCGCTTGATGTTGTTCAACAGACGAATTTGTTCGTCTGGTGGCAGATATGGCGGCACTTGTTTGACATCAGACAGCATCAAATCACCCCGGATGGTCTGCAAGAGCTCGACAGTAAAGCGAAGTACACCATCAAAATCTGGCAGAGCTTCACAGCAATTGATACATGCTTTCAAAACATCAATCTTCAAGTTAAGGTCGCCGTATCTGTCCAAAACAACATGACGGAGTGACCGTTCTGCGATTCCAGCAACCGAGTCATAGACTGGGCATTCCCCAGATGCCGACGAATAGCTTTGACGCTTCTCCCACTCGTAGAAAGCTGAGGGTTGAACTCCGTAAATCTCACCCACTGTAGCAAGAAGAAGACGGACGCTTGCTTCCATATTCCCAGGACCGACATCAAGAGCATTGACATCAAATGCGGTATCACTGAGAGATGCTAAGCCGGCAGCTGGGTGAATTCCCACTTCTGCGGCGCCGATCTTTCTTGCTTGTACCAAACTAGGCACCATGACAGAAAGAAGCTCACGCATAAGGAAAGCTTTTTTCCGCGGGAGATCTAAGGTATTGAGAACAGAAACAGCACCCACAATTATAGGAACAGCATCAGTAGCAGGCAGATCTGCGCCAGGAGCAAGTGGTAGAGCGCGGAACAAGAAGTTTGCGATTTCAGACTTCCGAAGTAAGACAGTTCCGCGCGGAAGCTCAGGTTGGTGGAGAGGAATCAAGGGCTCATTCATCACAATGTGTTTAAGAGCGTTGTCATCAAGAGCGCCGTCTCGAATACGAGCTGAAACCAACAACCTGGATAGTCGAATGACGGTTTCAGAGAAGATGAGCTGAGGAAGAGGCTCATCAGTGATATTGGCAGCGCGGTTGTAGAGGTTCAAGATGGTATTGGAAAGATCCGGTAACAAATTGGCCAAGTTCTGGAGTGATATAATGCGGTTTCCAGGGGTAGCCGGAGAAGCAATTGAGTCCCGGTGCGATTTGGAAGACTTGTCGGCCACTGGATAAAGGACAGATGGGATTGTGAAATCCATCCCCGCCCACCCCATCATGAGAAGACAAAGAAGAATGGACTCCAACGCTTTGCCATGCCAAACATAATCACTACCTGCTCGAGCATTGTTCGTTGCCTCTATCAATTCTTTCAAGGCATCTGGCCATCTTCCTGCCTGCAGGAAAAGAGTGCCAATGACCACCCCAGCCCGGCCCTTGATGCGATTCTTAGTCCTATCAGTAGCACTCAGCCCACTAACAGACAGCCGATCTCGACTATGCTCCTTCGGCGAGGTAACTGAAGGGCTTTTAGTGCCAGAATTGGTACGCGACAGATGGATTGATCGGGTGATTTCGTCAAATGTGGTCGGTGTCTCTTCACTCGGAGCTGGAGAGCTAGCGTTGGAGCTCAACGGGGTGTCCGGTGCACCGCCATTGGGATTAGATGGCATTTGTGCTGGTAATGTCATACGGTTCAATAACCGGTCTACCGGCCGGGGTCGTAGCTCGGGATTGCGATGAGGGCCCCAGGATGAGACTTTAGGCGACTCAATCGAGGGTATACTCTGGATGGTTCTCGCGAACTCGTCCAATTCCGAAAGCAAAATCGAGGTAATATCACATAGAACCGTCTTCATTGTGGTGGCTTTCGAGGCTTGTGGGCTAGGAACCCAAAGCACATTGTCTGGTCCATTTGTGAGCCTCTCGAGATTATCATAGTCAAAGACTAGGAGTTGGTTCACGAGTGCTCGTGGGTTTCTCTCCTTCACCACATCAAGCTCCTCCAGTAATTGATCGAGACCCTCCGGTGTAGGGTGCTTCTGCTTCTCGTCGGAGCCTTTGGGAAGTTCCGTCCCATCGGCGATGGCAATTATGACCAGTGGCTCTCTGTATATCTCAAATGGGAACAGCTCAAGATGCGAAGTGGGGGGAACAGAGAAGGACAGGTCGTAGAGAATCATTCCGGTAGGAAACGCAAGCGGAGAGAACATATCTGTGGAGCAGTATAGGTTAAATTGACGCACTCTACTTCAAAACAGCGACTTGTCACTATCGCGAGTAGGGATATACGTACTTCGGTTTGGCCTGGCGTCGGGACTGATGTCCCCTAGCCGCACAACGTTCTCGGCCTGAAGTCTGGCAGCAAAGCTCAAAAATCGCGAGCGCCTGATCTTCCCAATTGGCAGCAAGAGCGCTCTGAGGCGCACGGGTGCAATGGGAGACAATGAATCGACCCCCATCTTGTCATGCGACTGGAGCCCAACTTGACGATATCCGCAACCACGACAACTGAACGGTCTCCAGGTTCGCCCTGAAAGCGGGCAACACAGCGGGAAATCGATTCAGAGGAACGGTAACGACAGGACCAGCCGCAAGAAGAAGTAGAAAAGAGCTCTAGGAATTGCAATTCACGAAGCTCCTGAAGCGATGGGGAAACAAGCTGACTAAGATCGCTGATCTAAGCCGCCGATAAGGACTCTAATCGATAAGGTTGGCCTCCGCATCCACCGATGGCTCGGAGCCATCTCTTCTGTTTACTCTTCCGATCTTGTTTTCCGTCCATGATTGCGGCCTTTGATTGAGTGTGAATACTGTCTTTCGCTTGATACCCCGTGTTTGCATCACTTGGCGCGTGGAAGGCCCACCTCACGTTATGCTATAGGCAACTGCGTTTCTAGACACTCCGATACATCTTCTGATTCGAACACAACCACACACTAGATCTATATGATATAGAAGGTGCCATGGCTATGAATATTGACTTCAGCGCGCTCAAAGCGCGGACTATGGGCTCAGGTGCCGACGAGGAAGCTGTCACAGTGGACACTAGGGGACTGATCTCTAAGGTTCTTGCTCGGTATTCAGGAAAATGGTGGGTTGGTTCGATGGTAAAGATGGCGGGCAGACGCTGACAACCACACAGGACTGTCTTGCGAGAGATGATACAAAACGCTGCTGATGCTGCTGCGACCAAAGTAACCATCAAATTCGAGACTTTGCCCTCCACGACAGTACCGTCTCCGTCCTCGACAGACCAAACGGCACTGCTCAAGCATACCATTTCCAACCATACCCTGAGCCGCCTTTTAATCTCAAACAACGGCCTTCCATTCAGTGAGAAAGACTGGGCTCGTTTGAAGCGCATCGCAGATGGAAACCCGGACGAGACAAAGATTGGTGCATTTGGTGTTGGTTTCTACAGTGTCTTTGATGACTGTGAGGAGCCCTTCGTGTCATCGGGTAATCAGGCCATGGCCTTTTACTGGAAAGGCAATGGGCTTTTCACTCGAAGACTAGACCTAGGTGAAACCTCGAACAAAGACACAACATTTGTGCTGGATTACCGAAACGATTCCTCGCCCGTTCCTTCTCTAATGTCGCTATGTCAATTTCTGTCAAGCAGCTTGACATTCGTTGCCTTGGAAGAAATAGAGCTGTTGTTGGATGACTGGAGTCTCTTGCGCCTTCGCAAGAAGAGAGCTCCAGGCGTCAATGTTCCAATTCCGAGAGACATCGAAACCAAAACCGCAGAAGGCCTGATGAAAGTTGCCGGGGTTACTCAAGAGATTGCGCAGGTTGATGCAGCTTGGATGCGGATTGTGGAGTGGAATCCTAATGCAAGCTTATTCCGCCTAGATAATCTTCGGGACACGACAAGTTCTCTGCGCAGCTTCTTCTCCAAGTTCACAGCCCAGCCCGAGAAACAATCACAGATCCAGAAAACAGAGCGTTTCGATGAGCCAAGCAATATGACCACCATGCAAACGGCGACCGTTTTCTTGCATATCAATACTGCGTCTATAGTGCCTTCGATCGGCTCTTCTCTCAGCAAGGAACTTGAGCGAGCGACACGAAAGCCACCACCCAAAAAAGCTACGATTGCTATTTTGACTCCATCTTACGATGCCAATGTTACGACAGGGGTTGCTGCGTCTCAATCTGAGGTTCTTGCTTCCATCCTCCCTACGAAGTCTGGAAGAGTCTTCATTGGATTCCCGACTGCGCAGACTACAGGTCTCAACGCCCATGTGTCTGCGCCATCTGTGATCCCCACGGTCGAGCGTGAAAGCATCGATTTGAATACCCGCTACATCAGCAAATGGAATCTCGAGATGTTGCGAGCAGTTGGTGTGGTCTGCCGGATTGCTTGGTCCGCAGAAATGGCTACTATTAAATCCAAATTAGCCGCCACTGTTGGACCATCCCGCACGAAAATTCGAAAAGAAGATATCGTAGATGTTCTTCCGGAAGCTATACATACTGCCAACCAGTTCGTATTCCGTGAATCCACGCCATCGTCTGTCCTGGGTCAAACGATCGAAGATGCCTTCTGGATGTGCAATAAAAACGCATCTATCGAGATCTTGTCCACTTGTGGTGTGATTCCCAGTCACCAGACCCGCATTGCGCCCAAAGATCTCAGCTTCATGGACTCGATTCCTGCCTTGCCAGATGAATTCGTACTAAACGCTAAGGCGTTCGTCCAAAGGCTGACAGAGTTCGGGCTTGTTACGGAAATTACTGTTTCGGACATTAAGCGCGAACTAGAGGCAAGCACATTACGTCCGAACCAGATTGTTGAATTTCTCACATGGCTGGGCCGAAAGTCCGTCATGGGACAACTTGACCGACTTTCAATTCAAAGCCTTCTTCGGGTTGCAGTCGCGAACGATGAAGAACAGGATGGTCAGCCTTCTCGGCTCATTATTTTCGCTGATATCACCAGTTTTCTGAATCCTCAACGCGTTCCAGCTGACTTGCCAGTGCCGGCAGCGGTGATGCCCTTCCATTTTACTAAAGCCCTGGGCAAGCAGGAGCTCGAGGCATTGGGATGGGGCGAGCTACAGGTTGTTCCCTGGCTGCGTTGGCTTGTTGATAATGCCGGGGACCGGAGCCTTCTGACGGCAGATCAGGACATCACAAAGAGCGCCGCTTTTGCTGGGCAGGTTCTGCCTGTTTTGTCAAAGCAATGGGAGACCCTAAGCTCAACGTCAAAGCAAACTATTGTCAGTATACTGCAACCACATACTGTCATTCCAACAAAAATTGGCATGAAACCGCCTCCTCAGACATACTTCGCCACCGTCCGGCTATTTGACGACCTTCCCGTCGTTCATGGCCTGAATGGTGTCAAAGAGAAACTGCTACTGGCACTCGGAGTTCGCAAAACTGTTGAGCTGGGTGTGATTTTTGATCGACTCATCAATGCCCCGCAGTCTGGAGATGCAAAGGGCCCGCCTGCGAGAAAATGGAATCATGTGGATCTCATCCGATATCTCACTTCAGTGCGCGAAGACATTCCCGCAAACGATATTCAGAGACTCAAGGAAACAGAGATATGTACCGCCGAAAACAGGAAAGGTGACCGGCTTCCGCCGAGTGGTCGCTTTAAGATTGCTCAGCTGTACGAGCCAAAAGATGTGTTCCGAGCATTGGATCTTCCCGTCATTGAGTGGCCTGGGATTTACAACAGTGCCAGTAACGAGGGCAAGTTTCTCTCAATGATGGGCTTGAAGAGCCATCCATCAGGATCGGACCTTGTCCGGCTTATGGTACAAAGTGGTGCTCAGAAAGACTTTGCTCTCAAGAACAGAGCATTGTCATACTTTGTTACCGAGTATCATGCCAATAATTACAGCACATATGATATTGGTGCCGTTGGGGTAGCCTTCCTCCCGATCGAGGGATCGGAAGCTGTCAGTGCGCCAAAGGACTGTTTCACAGACGATGGTGCGTCTTTGTTTGGGTTTAATATTCTCAAGAGAGATCTACATCGCCATGCTTTGAAGCTGGGTGTCAAGCCTCATCCTCCTATGAAGGACTGCATTCAGGTTCTCATTCGCCAGCCTCCAAAGACACATGGAGATGCTAGAACGACCTTCAAATACCTGGCGAGCAGGGCCTCGGATCTAAGTCCACAAGATATTGAACGGGTTGGCAGTTCCCCAATCATTCCCATTACCGAGAGAAGCCACTCAGAGAAAGGGTCGAAAACTCGATTTGTTTCACCGAAGCTATGCTATCTAGGCGACGGAGAAGACTACAAGGATATATTCGACTTTGTAGATTTTGGACAGGAGGCTAACTTCTTCCTTTTGGCCGTTGGGTCGAGAAGAGAGCCTACTAAAACAGAAATTGCTCGAATGTTGGTGAGGGAGCCTGCTCGCATCTCCGCCGCATTCCAAAGCTCTGACAAATATCTCATGCTCTTAAGAACTTTGGCGGAGCACCTTCCGGTCCTGAAAAAGGATAAAGACCTTTTCAGCGATATGAAGAGGGCGAAATTCCTTTTGGCGAGTCGAGATATTCCACCTCGAATAACAGGTCACAATGGCAAAGAAAAATCCTCGGAAAAGGACATTGCAGACCTAGATGAAGACCTCGACATTCGAGAGTGGAGTCTTTCGTCCGCGAGAGATACTGTCGTTGTGGATGACTTTCAGAGCTTCAACCTTTTCAAGGAACATATTCTTGCTGCGCCGCAGGAAGAAATTCTGGAAAACTTTTACGCCGCCCTTGGTGCGGTGCCCTTGAGCAGTTTAGTTGAGGAACAAGCACGATTTGGCGGTGTGGCAAACGATCAGACAATGGGCGTCAAATTACACAAAGTGATCCTCGAACGTGCGCGACTATTCTTGCATGATCAACCCGCCGATTCTATTCAGCATGGCACTCGGTGGCTGGAGCACAGCTTTAGCGTGCAAGTGGTTAATTCCATAAGCCTAACGCGTTCTCTCAAGGGCCGACGGGTGTCTCACACACAAAAGCGTAACGCTATCGTGGCCCGCCTGTCTAGCAACTATGGCTTGTGTATCGGTCCAGGCAAATACGATCTTTATGAGATCAGTCAATCTCTAGTCCATCTTATTTTGAAGCGACCTAAACTCCATTCGACACTTACCCTGGAGATGCTATTGAAAACAGACCTATTGGAGCTCCGTGCTCGTGGTTACAATGTGGAGCGAATCCTCAGGCAGAAGGCCCAAGAGGCTCGAATTGCCGAAGACAAGCGACAGAAGCAGATGGAGGAGGAGAGACGTGAACTCCAAGAAAGAGAGGCTGCATGGGCAGAGACCCAAGCCCAACAAGCCAAAGAGGAAAGGATCGAGTCAAAACCTGAGCCGAGATCACAGTCATCCATGCCAGGCGTCTTCCCCGAATCGCCTAATGGCAAAGGCTCCGCGGATGAAACTCATACCGTACGGCCAGAATCGGTTATGCCAGAAAGGGCTCCTAGGGGTTTATTTGCCAACTTGAGTAAACGATTTGGATTGGATCAAAAACCATCGAACACGGGCGAACAGTCTCGCTCTCTGCTACCGGATACTTCAACGCCGCCTCCTCCGCCCCCGTATTCCTCAAATGATCCGCAAAATCTCCGCCCG
The DNA here is from genome assembly GCA_028828935.1 of Penicillium sp. IBT 18751x. Lineage (NCBI taxonomy): Eukaryota > Fungi > Ascomycota > Eurotiomycetes > Eurotiales > Aspergillaceae > Penicillium > Penicillium sp. IBT 18751x. Next base: position 1,494,733 of record JAQJZS010000001.1, on the reverse strand, counting down.
GAGCAGACTGTCAATTCTAACTCCCCGCATCGGTTGCATCAGGAGCTTCTCTCTGCTGTCCAAGCTTGTCGCGCTCACGGATCATCGGATGTTTACAGCCGGCCTGAGACGAACCAAATTCAAGAAAGCAAGTCGTACTGTGACGAGCGACCAAGCCATGATCTGGAATTTGCCGCAACACTTCCGAGTGGTGTCAATGTATTGTTCGTCAGATCCGTCATTGAGCGATCCTCCTTCCTGGCCAATAACCGAGCAGGGCTCAATCTCTTTGCCTCAATCATCCTGGAGTGTGGCTCGATCTTCTCAATGCGTGCAGATAGCCTGAGCATCTTTTACGACCCAGGTGGCAAGACCATTGCCTTCAACCGGGCAGGTAGTATCTTCTGCAACTATTTCTACTTCCAGCAGCTGCATGAGCAGCCACTGCTCCGGAGTACCACCCCCGATCGCAAAGATGCCATGGTATATTGGTGGGTGATTCTCTGCCACGAATTAGCCCACAACCTTGTTGGCGACCATAGCTCAGCGCACAGCTATTATACGGAAAGCTTCGTGGCCCAATATTTCCCCAAGGTTGCCGCTAAACTGGCGACTTTGCCCGGCCCCGCAACTCCCGCTGCGTGATCTTCTCATTGTGGCACATTTTCTTTCTCATACCATTTTGGCCCATACCGACCATATCGAATACCCCGTCTCTCAGCAGATAGATAACCAGAACATCTAGAACATCTAGAACGTCCAGAACCATAGAAAGAAAAGCGTCGCCACCCGAAGTGGCTCTGTCCGATTTCCGGCTGTACCCGCTTTTTTCCTTGCCTTTCAACCTTAATTTTTTTCTTTCCCCTCCATCACAATGCGTTTGTCCCTTTAGATACTAGATCTGACATACTATGCGGCACTAACCTTCTCCATCTGTCTTCATCCGCGGCAACGGGAACAAAGACGAGGGTAACTCGCCACTCGCCTCTCGACCTTGACACCTGAACGATCAATGAGCTCGGGAATCTCGAAAATCGAAAGGAAAAGAAATAATTCCCCGGATCTCACGCAGTGTGCTTGGTAGCATCGCTCATAATCAATTTACACTGTCACTTTATTGTCCTGCTGATTTCAGCCCACTATGGCGCCATTATTGGGCGGCTGGGAGGAGGACGGGTCGGAGAGCGCCAAGTCATGCAAGACCTTGAAGAGTATTCTCTACATTGATGCATACGACTCATTCTCTTACAACGTCGTTGCGATGTTGGAAGAGACTCTCGGCGTTAAAGTCACAGTGATGACCATCGACTCCAGCTGGCCAGATGGAAACATGCACGAATTTCTTCGCCACTATGAAGCCATTGTGCTGGGCCCTGGGCCGGGTAACCCCAACTTGCCCAAAGATGTTGGCATCATGCGTGACATATGGAATCTCCAGGGCTCCGAACTGCTCCCAGTGTTCGGCATCTGTCTAGGCTTTCAAAGCTTATGTCTGCATCATGGTGTGCCTATTGACCGTCTTCCGTATCCTCTCCATGGCCAGGTGAGGCATATATCGACGAATTCGAAGGATATTTTTGAGGGCCTTCCATCTATTGAAGTGACGCTCTACCACTCTCTCTATGCCAATTTGGACACTTCGAGTCATTCGCAGCGCCTATCGTCGGACCAGCTCGAATTTCTAGCGTGGTTATCGCTTGAACCCATTTCTGGCTCGGCTGGTGAGATCCCAATGGCGGTGCGCCATCGTCAAAAACCATTCTGGGGTGTTCAATTTCACCCTGAATCGTGCAAGTCGGAGAAAGATGCTTGCAAGTCTTTACTACAAAATTGGTGGCGAATGGCTCTTACCTTCAACAAGGTTGTCGGGCGTGGGTGCTATGGGACTCTTTCTGAAACCGTCATCAGTCCTCATTATGATATGAGCGTTTTTCCAGACGTCGCCTACGAGATGCTAAAATGGAGTGAGGCAATTTCGCCTATTTCTGCACACCGGTCTCTGGGGCGAGGTCTAAATCCGGAGGCTGTCAGTGAGATTTTCAACAAGCCCGGAGCCCCAACTGTGCTGTTCCAGTCTAATGGGCGGTACAGCATTATATCGATCCCGAGTCCGGGGTCATGGAGACTCGAATACAGTGTCGAGAGTCAGCAGCTGAGTCTTTGTCAGTTGCATGGTGAGCACAAAGCTATCGAGAAGAGGCTCACTGTCACCCAGCTCTGGGATGCGCTGCGGTATTTGATGGATATGAAAAAGGTCAATTCTGGTAGCCCGGAAACTCCGTTCTGGGGCGGGTTTCTCGGGTACTTTTCCTACGAATTGGGTCTTGCGTGTCTCCCTCATCCCAAGGGATCAGATCATGTCTCTGCTTCATGTGAACAATCGTCTGGGAGTACATCGACTCGTTCTTTGGGGGGTCCTGCCGATGTCAGCTTGCTATGGTGTGACAGGAGCATCGTTATCGACAATAATACTGGCAACACCATCATTCAGTCTATTCGCGAACCCGATGACCTGCCGTCTGGTTGGCTTGATGAGACATTGAAGTCCTTAGAGGCGTATTCACGCAGCTCTCAAGCCGACCAAGAAGCGGATGCCCTTTTTTTGAACTCCATCCTCCGCGATGCGAAGTTTGTATTCCCAGAAGAAGCCATTTACAAACGACAGATCGAGTCTTGCAAAGCGGAACTGGCAGCCGGGGAATCATATGAGCTATGTCTCACTTCCGAGACATCCATCACCCTGCCGACCCCGGCATCGGAGGAAGCTCGTATTACATTCCCTTGGAAACTATACAAAAAATTGAGGAAATATAACCCGGCCGCGTTCAGTGCATTTGCAGACTTGGGACACGCAAAGATCGTCAGCAGCAGTCCAGAATGCTTCCTCAATTGGGATCGAGAGTCTACTTTGGAAATGAAACCGATGAAGGGCACTGTCCGGAAGACACCCGAGATGACTATGGAGAAGGCTCGCGAGATTCTGGGCTCGACGAAGGAAATGGCTGAGAACCTGATGATCGCTGATCTCATTCGCCACGATCTGTATGGTATCTGCGGATCTGGCGGTGTCCACGTCGAGAAATTGTTGAAAGTGGAGGACCACGGTCGAGTCTACCAGATGATTACCCATGTTAAGGGTGTTGTTAATCCCGATCACACTGGCTTCGCTGTTCGACACATGCCTCAGTTGAAGTCTTCCAATATGGCTGTTCATGGTCTCACGGCTCTTCAGCGGTGCCTGCCTCCGGGGTCTATGACTGGCGCACCAAAGGAGCGCTCGTGTATGCATCTCCAAAACATCGAGGACAGGAAGCGTAGCATCTACTCCGGCGTCATGGGCTACCTAGATCTGGGCGGTGGTGGCAGCTTCTCGGTTCTGATTCGCACAGCATTTACTTGTACTACCGAGCCGCAAGGTCAACAACAAATTTGGAGGATCGGTGCTGGTGGCGCAGTCACCACCCTCAGTACGGCCGAGGGTGAATGGCAGGAGATGTTGACAAAGCTGCGCACGGTCTGCAATGTCTTCGCCCCGTCCGAGGGTGAAGAGGCTAGCCGGTGACCATGATTCGCAGTTCTTCTTATGTTCGCAAATATTCACTACGGGAACAGCTCATTGAATCTTCAACAATTGAACAATGAGCTGGAGTGAAGAGTTTTATTCAACATTAGCGTTGGAGTTGGGGGCTTTTTGTACATTAGACAATGAAGCTAAAGATAAAAGATAGATCGATGCAAACAACCAAAACATCACTCTTCTCCGCCTTCACATCTTACCTTCTACTTTCTCCAACTATGTTCTTTCTCTAGTTCTCCCTCATTTCGAAAGTGACCCTATTACAGCTGGTCTGAATCGGGAGCCGAATTGGGAGCCATATTTTCGGAGATTTCAGAATGGCCAGCCATGAAGCGATGGAGGAAATCCTCTGGCGGTCTCCCCCGCACGTCCAGATGATGGGGGGTTTCTTACATTCCAACAACAGTCAGTCCGCTGCCATTGACTCGTGAAACCAGGCTGAACCCCGTGACAGTTTTGTTTTACTTCGCCGAATCCCCGTTCTTTGACCCTACCTCGAACAATGCCTCGCTAGCCATTCAAGCCAACTACAATGAAGCCTTCCGCCATTTCGTTGAGACGCGCGAAGCTTTCGAAGCTCGTTTGAAGACTATGCAAGGCCTGGAATTTATTGTCGCATATGACCCTCTACAAGCCGCTGCGCAGTCTGACACTCGCTTTGCGCATGAGCCGTCCAACGTCTGGGTGATCCGGAAGCAGAACCGGCGGAAGCGCAATGGCATGGACGACGAGGTGTCAGTGATCGCCACTTACTTCGTAGTTGGTGATTGCATCTACATGGCTCCATCAGTTGCCAGTGTCGTGGGAAACCGGATTGTAAGCTCCCCCTCTCCCCACCAGATCGCAATTGTGGCGCAAGGCACTCACAATTTCTCCGATAGCTATCAGCCGTTACATCCCTATCACGACTGATGAAGACTGCGTCAACGCTACCCTCCTTTACACCGTCTTACGGACACACATACATGCCACCGATGGCCCGCGCCATAGAGCCCGGCCCACAGGTCTCGCAACAAAGCAAAGAAAACACCCCTATGCCCGACGTCCCACCCTCCTCCACCGCCGACACCCAAGCATCCGCCAAAGCAGTCCTCGGCATAGTCACTACGAGCACGAACACCAGCTTTCAGGACACTCGAAGCTTGGGCGAGGCGTTCAATTTATTTACACAGTATGGAGACGAATTCATGGATGAGAATCCACTCGTCGGCGAGCCCGGCTCATTCATCATGTCCCGCGCTGGTGAAAACGACCGCGCAATCGGTGCATCTCAGGCCGCGCTCAGGACTGGATCAGGTGTCACGGCCAATACACCTGGCCCGGCTGGACGTGCATCTACGCCGCAGGTTAGGGTGGACACGCCTGGGAAAGCGTCGGACAAGGGCAACTCGCCACCGAGCTCGGGAGAGAATAAGGGGAAGCGCAAGAAGAACCGGATTGCGAGCTAAGAAGACCCGCATCTATGATACCCATTTTTCTACCAAATCTGTGACACATGTGGGCGAGCCTTTTGCTGGTTTTATGCTGGTGTATCTGGGAGTTCAGCATGAACATAATAGGAATTGGAAAATCTTGAGGAACATGGCCAGGGCGACGCCGGCTGCTCATTCCCAAGTTGAAAGCGAGAAGAGAATCAAAACCGCAACTGCATGAAGACTGATGTAACCGTAGCCAACCACATAGTCGCATGGACCAGCGTGACTCAAAGAGTGCCTCTTTATCTCTTATCGGAACCCCACGGTCCAGCGTCACCCACTTCTCGCCACTGTTACTCTTCTTTCCCCTGAAAAAGACCTTCTGTACAGAGTCAAATTACATTCAGACAAAGCTCCCTGTCATTTATATACCACCATGACTCAAGACAAGCCCCCGATCGTTTGCGTCTTGTAAGCGCCCCCCTCACCGCAATCTACATCTCCAACACCTCAACACCTACCCCTCCAAACCATGACCGTTCATTTTAGACCCCGGGAAACCCCCCTTACACAATGGACCATAGCTAACAACCATATCAGCTGCGGCTCAACAGCCGGCAAAGACCCAGTCCACCTCGAAGCAGCCCGAACTCTAGCCTACGAATTCCACAAGAACAATGTCCAACTAGTCTACGGCGGTGGCACAACAGGCCTTATGGGTGAGATTGCCAAAACTCTTGTCTCCCTCTCCGGCCCACAGGCAGTCCACGGCATAATCCCCCGCGCCTTAGTCAAGATCTCCACCGTGACCGCCGAGCACAGTGTCGCCAATGGCAACACTAGCACCGGGGAAGGCAAAGCCGCGGAACGAGTAATCTCTGAAAACGAGGAGGAAGGAATCCCAGAATCAGAGTACGGGATGACGACGATCGTACCGGACATGCACACGCGTAAGCGACTGATGGCGACAAAGGTGCTCGAGGGAGGACCTGGGTCGGGCTTTGTTTCGCTTGCTGGGGGCTTTGGTACAATTGAGGAGGTGATGGAGATGACAACGTGGAACCAATTGGGGATTCATCGCGTGGGGGTGGTGTTATTGAACATCAATGGGTACTGGGATGGGTTGTTAGGTTGGGTGAAGAATGCTGTATCGGAGGGGTTCATTAGTGGGGAGAATGGGTCGATTCTGTGTGAAGCCAAGGATCCTACGGAGGTTTGGCCTAAGTTGTTGGCGTATCAGTGTAGTAGTGATCGGATGCAGCTGAATTGGGGGGAGGAGTGAGGCTTTTCCTTAGATTGGTCTTCACGAGGCTTCACGAGGTATAGAGACGAAAGAAACATAGGCATTGTTCAAATGAACCAGGCCCACGGAAGCCGGTATAGAACGGCAGTGCACAGCATCAATTATTCATGTCTATGCTCTCATTAAAACTTCGAAATTTATGAATCCTCCATAGTCTCATCCTCAGCTGTACCAGACTGCTCGGAGCGCTCGAGCGCCTCCAACAGAGGTACCGTCTCCTGACCCTCATACAGCTTAAAGCTCTCAAAGCGACCCTTGGCGCCCTCACCAGCCAGCCCAACAACACCAACCGAGGTATTATCCACTGTAAGCTCCTTATCCTGGCTCAGACTCTCCTTGAGCGCGCGCAGGCCGTGATTAATCAACTCATCGCGACTGCAATCGTGGAACTTGTCCAAATTACGCTCGAGGTACGTACGGGCCATCTGCGAGCGGGCGCCGATAGCACAAGCAACCATCTCGTGAGTGAGGCCGGAAGGCTGGAACTCGAACAGGTGCGGGCCAGCCTCATCGACACCGGCTACCAGCAAGCCGACACCATAAGGCCGTTTCCCGTAATGCTGGGTGTTGGTCTGAGCGCGGTCACCGATCTGCGAGACGATGCGGTCGAGGGGGATTGGTCGGCCGTAGGTCATCTTAGAGCCGAGAGATTGCTGCTTCATGAAGTTGGAGAGAACGCGGGCGTCAGAGGCTAGGCCTGCAATGGCAATGGCCATGTGCGAGTCGATCTCGATGATCTTCTTCTGGTAGGATGAGAGTTCTTCTGCATTGCGCTGGAAGGATGGCGGCGCTTTTAGCTCAATTCTGATATGTTTCTTGTGTTTGGGGTAGAGCGAACCTTCAAGCCGACCAGGACGGCATGTGTCTTATTCACCAATCCCACGACGACGGAGCCTTGCTTCACGGCTTCTTGTGCATATTCAACTTGGAATATCCGGCCTTGTGGGGAGCTAATGGGACTCGAATTAGGATGTGTCCTTCGCGGGATCGGGGGAGATCTTACAAGGTCACGGCATCGTTGTCGTAGTTGTTTCTGAACATGGCGAAGTTCGAGACGAATGAGACCCGAAAATATGATGTTGGATAGCGACTCGGTCAGACAAAGAAATGAAAAAGCAGACAATCAAGATGGGAGCCCGGAGCAGAGATGGGGAAGCTGGAGCAGGCAGGTGAAGGTGACGCGGTGTAAAGCATGAGCTCCGGCAGCCTGAGGCAACCACACCCAGTGACCGTCAGGCGCCAACGTCACCCATTCCTCGCAATACCTCCGAGCTCCCTCTTCTCGATCCCTCTGGGACTACCATCCCTGCGCTTTTAAATTACCCTCTCGTCGGAATACTGCGTCGTACCCTTCACGCCTCCTTCTTGTCCCGCAGCTTTGGCGACTCCGCAATCATGGCGGCTGGACTCAAGACCATCATCGCGCTTTCGTTTGTAAGTGCTCATGTCTAGCTCATCCGCTGGGCTGGGGAATATAGACTTACTGTCTGTCAGGTGCTCGCAATTGGATTCCTGCTCGTTATTCTCTCCTCCGCCCTTTGGCACAAGTACTGGCCGCTCCTGGTCGTCGCCGTCTATGTCATTGCGCCGCTCCCCAATTGGATCTGTGGACGAGTTGCGAACCCAGATGACTTCATGGACAGCTCGAGCAACTCCGCGATGGATTTTGGGCGGTTTATGACTGGTTTCCTGGTTCTCACTGGAATTGGTGAGTTTCGTCCCGTTGCGACCCGTTGCGATGCCTTTCCCCGCATATACACTTCCTACATCTGATTCTGGGCCCACACGATTGAACATGTCTCTTTCCGGATAATCAAATTTGCCTTGGGTCTTTGGTCGCTGGTCACTCTGTTACACTTTGTCACAAGCCTGGATTCGCTGACAGCCCCTCTTCTAGCACTCCCCGCCATCTTGGCCCACAGCGGAGAAATCGGCCTCCCGGCCATGATTATGTCGATCTGCGGTGGTCTCTTGATCTACGGAACGATCATCAGCTTCTCCATGTTCTTCCAAGAGCAGGAGGAGTTCTGATTGCAAGTGAACCGCGGGTGGTAGTCCCTTGACTTGCTCAGCTGTTCTCAGGGTTTCTCAGGGTTTCTCCAGACGTTCAAATTGCTTTCATGATGACATTTACTTCTCGACAAGCTTGGTTTCTCCTTTACACGACATGTTCCAGATGAATGGTTGGGAAAGCATCCCAACGTCCATTACGCTCAATGGCTTTCGCATCTCATTGGCTATGATACTCTGGGTGTACGTTTAACACAGTGTATATATAGATTTTTTATTGTTATCTCGGATCGCGAACCATCAACGTTAAACAAAATTTGTGGCATTCTTGAAATTAGATATGACTCACGTGATCTCGCGCGCGAATCTAGCGCGTGTCCCGCGGGTGTCAATAGACGTAATTGCGAATCACCCACTTCGACAACACCAAGAAGCGATGAACATGTGAGACGCTTCTGCTCTCGAATTGTCAATTATGATTGTGTGGGCAGGGTCCGTTTCTTTAGGTTCCGAGCGACAATTGGAAGGTACTACCACCGATGCAGCTCGATAGCTTGCGCTTCTTGCTGACCATTTTGTAGGGATCCGTTTGGTCGATCCGACCTCCCACTGGCCATGCGATATCCCTAAAGGCTCGAATCTCACTTTACGCAACTTTGTGAATCCGTCTCTAATCCCTTTACACGCGCGAGCGGGTCCCAATCTCGAGTTACACACAACTCACGCGGGCACATCACAATGGCTTCAGACCAAGCTCACCGGCGCTATTTGGCTAGGCGGGGACGAGTTAGACCTCCACCGGTCATTACAGTGCCCAGTCGGCCTGCTGCTTAGTGTAGGCGGTACTTCTGTCAAGAATACTGGCGTATTCACCTCGGATCTCTTGATCTATGGCGTATTATCCAGCGCAACATCTTGTGCACGCCCACCCACTCCACCACATTCGTCGCCATCTGAGATCAATGGCCAAGTGAATCCATCACCCAGGAAACCGTATGAGCTGAGAATCTACGCGGCACCACTCTCTACCTCTCTCCTCGCTCAAGCACAAGCCTTCTCGTCACCACCACAAAGCTGCGTCGGTGAAGGAATTTCTACACAGGCCGAGTTCCTTCCAGACATCAGCTCGCCCAGCCCTAAGCGGAAACGAGTCGCGACTCTCTTCGAGGTCGCAGCACAGCATCACCGGCGCGTACGGCAACGAGGCGGCGAGGCCGTCTCCCAACTAATGGCAACATCACGACCATCATCATCCTCACAGAACCTCCAATCTCTTCGCGTGAAGCGCGAACCCGAAGACGATACACCGAGTCTTCCATCACTGGACCGAGTTGCTGCACACAGGTCACGTTCTGTATCCATCGGCGCCAACGTGCACCGTCCAGGTAGCAGACTCGGCGTACGTGGAACTCCAGGTGTAACCGCCGACCCGCAAAAGCGAGCACCGACACCAAACCCATTCCTCGACTTCACCTCACGTCGCGGGCTGCAGCAGACCCAAATTCCATCGGGACTTTCCGTCTCCCTCGAAGATACAGCGATGCCCAAGTCCCCACCCAAAAGCATGGAAGCCACAATTGCAGAGAACAAGAATCTTATTACGAGGACCATCCTCACAGCCATGCGTCTTTATGGTTTTCATCGCTCCAATACTCGAGCTTCAACCAAACCCGCTCCTGGCGACGATCCTGAAACTTCAAATGCAACGCCGGGGCCAGAGGCATTGCGCGCCGAGACGCCAGCACCAGGCGCTTCTGCAGACGACGATGAGTTCAAGTCTATGTACCATGCAACCTACAAGGCAGCAGCCTTTGCACTGCGCAAGTATCTGAAAGAGTCAGCGGGATCACCACCTCTCTTACTGGAGAAGAACAAAACAATGACTTGCATCGACGATCTATTGAGACTTTTCTGCGAGGATCATTAAGGCAATATGCATGGATCCTTTTAATGCCATGTTACGACTTCACGGATGGATTAACGGTGCGTGTGTTTTCGGGCGCTCAGGGACTGCATGGCATGATTTTCACATTTTCGACATAATATACCGTCACGAAGCGCAATCACATCATTTTGATTCTTCGCATTGCATCTTACAATAGAACCCAATCTACAGATCTCTATAGTGCAATCAAAGTACAAGTCGAAAGCGATTTAAAAGACGCTAAGTCCTAGCCCTTGAGCCAGATGCGAATGCCCAAGCCAAAATCATCAGCGCATAAAATACAAAGCCAATCCTTCCGCCATAAACATTCCTAATTTAGGGTATTGGTTTGGCATCGGGAAGAATAATCACAGAGCCAGGTTGTAAGTGTAGTCATCCTCAATATTCTGCGACACCCAGAGAACAACTGAACTCATCATGACCAGTCCATTCGCAACCACATTCGCGATACCGAAGTAGAGCGTCTGAATTGGATAATCCTTGATAAGGTATTTGAGAACCATGACAGTCTATTTCGCTTCGTATTAGCCACTCAGTTCTCAACAATGCTTCAGGCCCTGATTAAAGGATTCAATGCAGGGTAAAGAAAAGGTATATACGTACGACACTGCCAGCAAGACCGCCCGCCAAAAGCGCAAAGCCAAGGAATAGCACAAATCGCGCCTTCCACGCAACGCCCGTCCCCGAATAGCTGAAACTATCGGCCTGCAACCTCGATTTCTCAATCGAGTTGATCACTAGCATGCCCAGTGCGGAACAGATGCCGGGAATCCAGTCCACGAACTTGATATGCACGTCTGAGCCATTGAGGGGGCTATGCGAGAAGGCGGCGACGTCCACGAGGAAGAAAAAGCCCGCGGCGAACTGTACATCACACACGAATGATTAGCTTCCGCTGAAAATGGAAGTGTACGAGGGCGGGGGGCTGTAATTGGGGAGCTGCATGCGACTTGGGAGGTTGGAGGCTTGGAGACTGGACTGGACTTACCAGGGCGCCGGAGGTGTAGACGCCTGCGTTACGGACGGCGGCGTTGTTGAGCCATTCTGGCTTGGAGAAGCGGAAGAGACGGTTGCTTGAGACGTCCATGGTTTTTATGTGGTTTATTCGATGTGATGGTGGTTGGGCGCGAGGAGGATGACGATGGCTTATCGGGGAAATGTCGGGCCGGCGGAGAGACAGAGCGGATGTTTTGGGGCAAGTCTGCTATGCATGGAATTGTCCACCACAAATACGAATACGAACTAGTTCGAATTTCGGATCTTAGGGGGATTTCCAGCGTTGCCGATGTCCGGGGAATGCTTCTGCCTTTGCATTCTGTGAGTGTCAAGGTTTGTCGTCGTCATCCATGTTACGGGGTCCGTAAATGTGCGGCTCAGGCAGCGAGATATACACTCTTGGTTTCAACAGACTTGAGCTATTTACGCAGATGGTTCTAGGTAAACACGTTTATTCATGGCAACTTTCATGACAAATTATAATGTTCATATATTGGTGGGACCAGAGTCCTGGGGTATATTTCAATTTTAAAATTCAAACTTTTCCTGCCTAGAATTAGGCTTGCGTGACGAATTGCCACGCGGGACCTTGTGGGCGATAGAGATCCGCGTTGCAAGAACGTCACTCGAATTGTGGTGCGTGTACCGGGTCGACTTGTCGAAGCCAGTCCGTTGGTCGACGGCCAAGTGGCTCGTGCCACTGGTGCTCTTTGCACCGGCGCAATTTCCTCGGCGCCAAGATACCGCGTTGAGGTTATTCCAGCGCATCGTTCTCCTCACATGCTGCAATGCAGCATCGGAGAGGTATGACATAGAACATCATTTTACTGCACACCAGCAATTCACTCAGAGCCGACGGGAGTCTCTCGCAACTTTTCCATAATAGCATCTACGGCCTCCATATCGCCCGAGTCGACCTTCTCGGCGGAGTAACCCTCAGGAAGAGCCTTGACCAATTCGTTCAGAGCAGGCTGGTAGTTGCGCACGGCAGAGGAGAGCGCATAGATGGACTTCTTGCGCGCAAGAGCGTTTGGGTCGGAAATGGCCATGTTGGCAAGAGTAGGAATAGCATTCAAGACGACGAGCTGCGCAGAGATGTTAGCTTCAATCCCAACTATTTGCGCCAGGTGCTGGGGTTCCAGGGGTACATACCTTATCTTGCGCCTTCTCATTGTTCTGCACGGCAGTGCCGATACACCAGGCTGCGTATCGGCGCAAGTCAGGCTCCTCGTGCTTGAGGAGCTGAACCAATGGGGTCCAGAGACCCAAGGGCTCGAGGTTGTTGGCGTTGTCGATGCCCTCAATCAGCTGTTCGAAGTTGTCAAAGGCGATGAGCTTGTTCTCAAGGTCGGACTCGTCGGAGTGTAAGACCTCCATGGCAGCCTTCATGAGGTCAGCCTCGGTCGGCCCACCGAATAAGGCATTGATCATGTCCGGTGTCAGGTTGCCGCGGGGTTGGTCGGTGGGGTTAGGAGCAGTGGCGGTGCCATCTTCGTTCTGCTGCTGAGAGTTGGTGACACTCCACTTAAGGAGCTTGTTCATTGAAGGGTCCATATTGAGTAAATTGGGAAGGTATAGCGGCAGTCGAGGGATCGAATGCAAGCGTGCGGCTCCGTAGATATATGAGGGACACTGAAATTACACCGGATGACATAATCGCAGAATCGAGATGCTTCGTGCGGCACCCAGCGGGTTCCAGCACGTGACTTGCCACACCGTCTTCCGACACTGCCACCTTTGTCGAAATGGCGGTAGACGGATTGCGTGTACCGTGCAAAGTACCTAGGTAGCCTGATGGACACCCTTGGTTAGGGCAGTAAATGCATTCAGCACGTACACCGTGCCAACCGTCATTGTATCCTGTGCCTCAAAAGACCACATGTCTGGATGTATACAGCGTGCCGGTACCCTTAAAGTACCTCTCTTCACCTTACGTGGCCTATAGCGGCTGCGAAAGGAGGGGTTCTATACTTAGAAGTGACCTGCTTTCCCGGTTCTAACGTCCCCCCGCCACATGTGAACACACTTGGGAATGTATCTACTTAGACATTGGATATTCTAGACGTCGATTTAGGCATCTAAGCTCCATCGTGTTCGTGATAGGCGCCAAGGTCATGATGTCGAGGCCGCGTAGTTGCGTCAGCGCTATGGGATGCACCCTGCCCCATAGGAATTGAGGCGACAGGACCCTGTGCCCCACGAGAATGCGCAATTGCATTGTAAAATAAAGATGATCGGACATTTCTGCCTTGGAATGAAGTTTATAAAGTAGAGGCGGTCGATCGGGGGGGGCAAAGGGAGTTGGCTAGTCGAGACCCAGGCGCACACACCAGGTCCACGTCCCAACCATCACAAACCCTCCCCTCCTCTCCACTTCTCCCTTCCTTCTCTTCTCTCCCCCTAACTCTCTCTCCCCATCTCTATAACTTTTTCATCTCCCTTTAGTCTAACTTTCATTCACCATGGAAGGTATGTGATCTCTACCGTTGTGGCTCTCTTAATCACTTGGATGTGGCTTCTCCCACCCCCCTCTTCCAGAGCTGGGGGAAGCCTAACCAAGCTGACCGGGAGCCGTTCACCCCGACATCCCGGATCCGTGGCTAATGCATTCCTCCTTCTACAGAGGAAGTTGCTGCTCTCGTTATCGACAATGGGTACGTGATGCATTGCGATTCGCCTGGGAGCTCGACCTGGTTGTGTTGCGTTTGGGTACTCGTCATTTCGGTCGCGGTCCATCTGTCATCTCCCTCCCTCCCCCCTATCCGCCGCTACCGCAAATTGAGTCCCCAATCGCCTCCCAGACCACTCCCAGCGTGGGCGCTGGGCAGACCAGAATGCCAATGATCGAGGAATCCATTTACTGATGAATTGTCTAGTTCGGGTATGTGTAAGGCCGGTTTCGCCGGTGACGACGCACCTCGAGCTGTCTTCCGTAAGTGCAACCCCACAGAACCCGACACCCCTCCTCCTGGCACGGACTCCCGCCCTTGCGTAGGTGGTCAACCACCTCGTGCTTTTTTGGCCCTTTATGCGGCTCTGCTGTTCACTCTTTTACTGGAGATGTTAAATTTTACTGACTCCACTTAATTAGCCTCCATTGTCGGTCGTCCCCGTCACCATGGGTAAATTCCACCCCCCCCTTTTGACTTTTCCATCAACGAATGGATGGCAAATATGATGGCAGCCCTTCCAGAAACTAACATGCGCACAGTATCATGATTGGTATGGGCCAGAAGGACTCCTACGTCGGTGATGAGGCTCAGTCCAAGCGTGGTATTCTGACTCTGCGCTACCCCATCGAGCACGGTGTTGTCACCAACTGGGACGACATGGAGAAGATTTGGCACCACACCTTCTACAACGAACTCCGCGTGGCTCCCGAGGAGCACCCCATCCTCTTGACTGAGGCTCCCATTAACCCCAAGTCCAACCGTGAGAAGATGACCCAGATTGTCTTCGAGACCTTCAACGCCCCCGCCTTCTACGTCTCCATCCAGGCCGTTCTCTCCCTGTACGCTTCCGGTCGTACCACCGGTATCGTCCTTGACTCCGGTGACGGTGTTACCCACGTTGTCCCCATCTACGAGGGTTTCTCCCTTCCCCACGCTATCTCGCGTATTGACATGGCTGGCCGTGATCTTACCGACTACTTGATGAAGATTCTGGCTGAGCGTGGTTACACTTTCTCCACCACTGCCGAGCGTGAAATCGTCCGTGACATCAAGGAGAAGCTCTGCTACGTCGCCCTCGACTTCGAGCAGGAGATCCAGACCGCTTCTCAGTCCTCCAGCCTCGAGAAGTCTTACGAGCTTCCCGATGGACAGGTCATCACCATTGGTAACGAGCGCTTCCGTGCTCCTGAGGCTCTGTTCCAGCCCAACGTCCTGGGTCTTGAGTCTGGTGGTATTCACGTCACTACCTTCAACTCCATCATGAAGTGTGATGTTGATGTTCGTAAGGATCTGTACGGCAACATTGTCATGGTACGTCTTCACCTCTTTCTCTACCCTTAGCATTCACCCATCAAATACTAACCTCCCCGCAGTCTGGTGGTACCACCATGTACCCCGGTATCTCCGACCGTATGCAGAAGGAGATCACTGCTCTTGCTCCTTCTTCCATGAAGGTCAAGATCATCGCTCCCCCGGAGCGCAAGTACTCCGTCTGGATCGGTGGATCCATTCTCGCCTCCCTGTCTACCTTCCAGCAGATGTGGATCTCCAAGCAGGAGTACGACGAGAGTGGTCCTTCCATCGTCCACCGCAAGTGCTTCTAAGCTTCTATGCTTTGTTGATCGTCTTCGCTCGTACTTTCCTGGTGTATTAAAAGGCAGGATGGAGGCACTGGTGGATCGCAAGCGTTGTTGGACTCGCATTATCCAGCGAATAGCCTGAAAATGGAAATTCTCGATTTTAGTGGAATAGAGTCGGTCCTTGTTTCTTTTTCTCGTCTTTTGTTTCTTTGCGAGTCCACCTCGAGCCACTCTTTGAATCTCCCAACCCCCCGCCGACCTCCAGGGCGCACACGCCGAGGCGACACGGTGTAGGTGAGGATGTGTACATGGAGTTGGCACCGGTTCGCGTTCCTTTTTCTGTTCTAGCCTTACTATCTTCGAAATTGTTGAGTCGTGTCATTCTGTTCAAGTTGTAAACCCCACTTGAAGCTTGTAGAGTAGCCCTATTTCCATGGTCAGTAGCTGCAGATGAAATCATATAATTGACGTCGAAATAGAGGTGGCCCCTCGTGATCGAAAGACCACTCTTGTCGCTAAACCAATTAGGCGCTTCCATTTGTTCGCAGAGGTTTGTCTGAAACATTCAGAGGAAACCCGCGGGGCAGAAATCTGTTACAGAATATACACGTTCGGCGTTTCAAGCCCCTCGGGCCATGCTAACTCAAGGAAACTACCGTCCTATCCAAATACAAGCTTAATCAAGAAAATGACTCTAGTGTAATCTTCATTGCTCAAAAGTGCGGGAGTATATATCATTTATCCATCATACAGGATCAGCATCAGTCATTCCAGGACTCACAAGCCCCATTTTGTATAAAACGTAAACCAAAGTTAGATATAAGAAAGATGAAACAAGAACGAGAACAAATAGCGAATCACAGACCAAATGCCACATCTAAGCCCAAGACTCAAGACCAGAGAGGACACAGCCCTCATCCTCAGCACGAGCCTGCAGCTCACCAATACGGTAAACAGCCTCACCCGCAGCCTCGAAGCTCTGACGAACAGCAGCCTCCGAAGCAGGGTCGACAGCGATGATCATACCAACACCGCAGTTGAAGGCACGAGCCATCTCGGCAGCCGAGACGTTACCAGCGCGCTGAAGCCACTGGAAGACGGAGGGCTGAGCCCAGGTGCGGACGTCAATGTGCGCGGACAAAGTCTTCGGCAGCATACGGGGAACGTTCTCGACCAGACCACCACCGGTGATATGGGCGAGACCCTTGATAGCCGCAGGGTGAGCGGCGAGAGCGGCCAAGATGGACTTGACGTAGATGCGGGTCGGGGTGAGGAGAGCACGGCCGAGGGAAACGTCCTCGGCGAGGCCGGGGACGGTGAAGGGGGCCTTGTCGGTGTAGGACAGGCCGGCGCGGTCGACGATCTTGCGAACAAGCGAGTAGCCGTTTGAATGAGGGCCGGAGGAGCCAAGGGCCAGCAAGACGTCACCGGGGAGCATGGCGTCGGTGTAGGGCAGAATAGGGCGGGCGTTGGGGCCGGTAGTATTTATGGCGCCGACGGCGGCACCGACGGCGTCGTAGGTGTCATCGATGAAGAGGCCGGGCATCTCAGCGGTTTCACCACCGATCAAGGCACAGCCTGCTTGGACACAGCCGTCTGCGACACCGGTGACGAAAGCTGTGGCTGTGGGGACGTCGAGGTGGCCGCAGGAGTAGCAGTCGAGGAAGAAGAGAGGCTCAGCACCCTGGACGACGAGGTCGTTGACGTTCATGGCGACGAGGTCAATACCGACGGTGTCGTGGATGCCCACAGTGTGAGCAATCTTGAGCTTGGTACCGACACCATCAATGGCTCCGATGAGGGTGGGAGAGTGAGGGTGGTAAACGGAGTTGGCGGCAGGCAGAGAGAAGAGACCACCAAAGCCACCGATGACGGCGTCAGTACCAGGGCGCTTGGTGCGGGCGACGGAGCTCTTGATGCGGTTGACCAGCTCATTTCCAGCGTCGATAGAGACACCAGCGGCGGCGTACGTGAGCGAGGTGTCGGCAGTTTGGCGGAACGCACGGTGGGCAATGTCCTTACGGAAGAACATATCATCGAAGTGGATGGTGGCAATGCCCTCGTAGCTCTTGGAGACGGCCTCCTCGAGGGTCGAGGCAGTCGCAGTGGCAGCGATGACACGGCCGCCATTTGTCTGAAGCTCGCCTCCGGAGATAGTGGTACCGGCATGGAAGATGAGAGAGCCCGCGGGGGTAGGGTCCAAAGTGATGGCCTTGCCCTTAGCGTAGGAGCCAGGGTAACCACCGGCGACGGCGACGACGGTGGTCGAGTACTTCTCCTCGACCTTAACGGAGACACCATCGAGCCAGTGCTCGGTACAAGCAACCATGATCTGAGCCAGATCGGTATCCTCGCTCAACAGAGGGAGCAGGGTCTGTGTCTCGGGGTCACCACCACGGACATTGTACTCGAGAACCTTGGGGCCGTTTTTGGTCATCATAAGACCAGTGAACAGGATACCAACGAAGGGCATACCATCCCGACGCATACCATCAATTGAGGGTTGGATAATGGTGCGGTCGATCTCATCGCGCACCTCCTTGGGAGCAATACGAGTAGGAGCATAGCAGCCCATGCCACCAGTGTTAGGACCCTTGTCCCCGTCAAAGATACGCTTGTGGTCCTGTGCAGGGGGGAGGGAGCGAATGGTGTAGCCATCACTGAAAGTGAGAATGCTCAACTCATCACCCTCCAGGTACTCCTCGATAACGACCTCGTCACCCGCGCTGCCGAACTGATGGTCCACCATCATGTCCTTCAGCGCCTGGTGCGCCTCCTCCTTAGTAGTGGGGATGACAACACCCTTACCACCGGCAAGACCATCGGCCTTGATCACGACGTTGTGGGAAACGGAGTCGAGGTACTGGCGGGCGGACTCGTAGTCCTTGAAATTTCCGAAGGCAGCGGTGGGAATCTGGTGGCGGTGCATGAAGTCCTTGGAGAAAGTCTTGGAGCCCTCCATGCGAGCAGCAGCTTTGGAAGGACCGAAGCATCGGATGCCGACTGTAATTGAAAGAATTGGCTTAGCAATTTGCGCGGAGATCGGAACGAATAGATTGAATTACCAGCCTGGAAGTAACCCTGGATACCATCGACAAGAGGGGCTTCAGGACCAGGAACAACAAGATTGACCTGGTTCTGCTGAGCAAATGCCACCAAGCCAGGGTAGTCATCACCCTTGACGTTGGCATTGGCGATCTTCTTGTCAGCACCCAGACCAGTACCACCATTTCCGGGTGCGACGTAGACAATGTCGACGAGGGGCGACTGGCTCAACTTCCAAGCAAGAGCATGCTCACGGCCGCCATTGCCGACAATGAGGACGCGCAACTGATCTTGGGCCATGGTGGGGAGCAGTGTCTCGAGCGACTGGTGAAGTTAGTGACTGTGTGAGTCTTCCGCGGGGTATGCCCCTCCGACAGAATTTGAGGGTGGAGGTGGGATGGGTGGATGGAGAGCGGTATTTTTTCACGCCCAATGGGAAAGCTTGGGGCCTCAATTTCGACTCACCTCGCCGAGAAACTTGAGAAGCAACTGCGTAAAAAGTGGGTGAGGAGTCGTGAAGATTGATGCAGCGCTGATAACTTTTTTTTCTGCCGGCGGCGGTGTTTCTCCGGGGATCGGAGGTCGTGGAGGTAAATTGGAATAGACTCACGCTACACCCCCGGGCGTATTATAAAGGCTGTAGTCCCTTTTCAGTATCAAAATTGAGGAGGCAATATGATGTCGTCAATTCCAGACTATGAACCCTTCCAATTGTCCGGAATTTTACTGGAAAAGGCTCTAGCTTAGGGTTTTACAGGGGTCGATTGGTAGCTCAAAATCAGCGGGAGACCCCGAACTCGAGACGAGAGATAGAAAAAAATTGCTGAGAATTCCACGAATCCGCTCAATCTCATGAAACATGTGTCAATTTTCATGCTTCAACTACAATCGATTTGCTGTATGTAGATCCTGAATGCCTTACAGCCTTATCGGAGCGGTGGAATGTGGCAGAAAAAACAGCGCCGCGCGACGCTCCGCCGAATAGGACTCCTGTCACGTCTCGGGAAGTTGAAAGATTTCTCTCATTCATTGTTTCTTTTTTGCTTTTCAGTCAGGTGGTATGTTTCGGACCTCTCTCCGGTCTGCTTCAGACCCTCTCCGGGACCATGTGTGCCTCTCCTGCTTGAGTCACCGCTTTGTCGCGCCGTCCAGGTTACGTCAATTCCACGCCCGACCTTTCCTGCGCATTGAAGCCAGCAATGGAACATCTGAGAGCAAATCGGACAATGCGCCGCTTCCTTCCACCACAAATCAGGATGGGGGCTTGGCCACAGAGGTACAGTGCCGCTTATCAAGAATCCGTCTCTCGTGGTATTGTGAATGATAGTACTGACTGAGAATCAGAGCGATGCGCCGTCCAATCTCGCCTCGAAAGACGATGCGACTTCGCCACCAGAAAGCTCAAATGTCGAGCAAACGAAGAGACTTAGAGATCGCCGGTCATCCCAAAAAACCAAGATGCAGAGGAAGCTGGAACAATTGAAAGCCAAAAGCGAACTCGATAGGAAGCAATCGGAAGCGACCTCTAAAAAATCTGACAATAAGAATGATGCGCACAAAAAAGAAACAACGTCAAAGCCGGTGACCAAAATCCTTGAGGAACGGATCAAGAAGACTCAAAAAGAGAAGAATCCAGACGAACCCAAGCGCAAGCTGACGCATGTTAAAAATTTCGTGCTCGAAAAGACAGCCGGTTCGATAGAGCATAAGGATGGCGATATGATGGGTAGGTTTTTCCCTGTGACTACACTGAGTAACAGCTAACAGCTCGAAGCACTGGATTATGGAACAGCCCCTGTCCCTCGTTTGTCATTTGGACTTGATCGAGTCCTTTTTAAGTAAGCCCGTCATTCCCTCTCATCTTCAATCCTCTAACCGATATAGTCCCGGTGTCTACCAACTACGAGATCCTCGATCGCGCGTCTATAATTTTGATCCCTACCTGGGTAACATCATGCCTGTGACAGAATTCGACTTCAATACCCTCAAGGATTATATCACCTCGTCTAAGGATGAAACCCTTCGCAATATCGCGGTCAAAGAGAAGAAGAAGTATGTTGGGTCGTCTTCCAGTATGACTTCGGTGCTTTCCCACTTCCATTACCTTCTGTCCTCATGGCGGCCCGTGGACACGAAGACAGTGTCTCGCGGCTTCCCAGAAACATTGACGACCTTTACCCGTTTGCTACGTGCACCGGCCGCTATGTTCCTTCACTATCAGGATGGAGTGTACGCGATTGACGCAGACAAAGAATTCGATCACGCCAATATTCTCATGAACCTCGGAAAGTCTTTAGAGAAGCTGCTCACTCTGCCGAAGGAAGATTTCGAGCGTTATCGACGAAGTCATGAGAACAAAATCTCCGCGGCAGAGGAAGAGGCCATTCCTGAATCCTATCACTTCTCCAGCTACGGCAACTTCATCATGCGGTCCCAGCTAGACGCATATGATCACCGCCTCCCAGGAACAGGCATGTTTGATCTGAAGACCCGAGCAGTGGTCTCGATCCGTCAGGATGCAAAGAACTTTGAGCACGGCCTCGGCTATGAGATCAAGGACCGGTTCGGTGCCTTTGAGTCCTACGAGCGCGAATTCTTTGACATGATTCGCGCCGCATTCCTCAAGTACTCCCTGCAAGTACGTATCGGCCGCATGGACGGTATCTTCGTCGCCTTCCACAATGTCGAGCGCATTTTCGGGTTCCAGTACATCAGTCTTCCTGAGATGGACCAAGCTCTACACGGCCAATACGACACAGCCCTCGGAGATGCCGAGTTCCAACTGAGTCTCGGCTTGTGGCAAAAGATCCTTGATAAAGCAACTGAGCGATTTCCTGAGAAGTCCCTCCGCTTCCATTTCGAGACCCGGGACGCCGTGACACCATTCATGTACGTGTTCGCCGAGCCCGTCACGCACGACGAGATCAAGGCCATTCAAGAAAAGAATAAGGCCGCCATCGACGAATATCAGCAACGCCTCTTGAACCTTGAAGTGAGCGAGGACGACTCCGACCTTGACTTGCCTACCCCTGAGCCTGTCGAGGAAATTGCAGAGGAGGATAAGGGTTCACCAGATGGCGACGACAATCTCCTCGCTTTTGCCCTTACTGTCCGCAACAAGGTAAATGACGCCTACGTTGAGCGACCTGTGAACTTCACAGCCAGCGACACCTGGTCTCTCGAGTACGAGATGAGCGAACTCTCCCCGACACAAGGCCGTACGCTCTACAGGATGTGTCAAGCGCGGCGACAGAGAGAACTGGCCGGCCGGGGCGAGGACGAATCACAAGACTCTTCGAACAGTCAGTACATTCGCAAGCTCCGTGCCATTGCGAAACAGGGCCGACGGTTCCGCAAGGAAGAGAACAAGCTGGACAAGGAGCGTGGTATTGTTGTTTTGGGAGAAGAATCAACGTGAACATGCCCTGGTGGGATGTTGATATTCACGATTCTGGCATATTGATTTGAGATGGCTGACTTTCATTCCATTCTCTGTACATGTACATTAGACGCGATTCCCTTGCATTGTATTTACGGGGTTTGACTGTTGGCCCATGGGGGCCGTGTATAATGAATTTTCTAGGGAGTTGTGGGGAACTGATATCAACTCGTCTCTTGCATCGCACATGATAAGGCATTTTGTTCCTAACACCGATTCCACACCTGATTGTACCAATTCTTCGCCTAAGTGATTGCATCTCACTCGATGGATGTATGTAATTTGAAAGTTACATCCACCACGTGATATCACCAGCCCTGACTTACCATCCAAGTTGCAAGATAGAGACTATCCATCATCTTAGACCAGAGAACCTGTAAGATTAACAGTGATAGTGTTGCTAACTCATGCTACTTCCAATCGGCCAAATGGGTGACCTTTTCCCCCAAGGAGCTTACGAAACAGAAATTGCGGGGTCACATACTTCGACACATTGGACAAACTGCGAAACCCCATATTCAATTCCAACAGAACACTCTCATATCATAACCAATATGCCTCCTCACCTTCACAATACAAGAACATCTAGCAATCGCCTT
The DNA here is from genome assembly GCA_028828935.1 of Penicillium sp. IBT 18751x. NCBI lineage: Eukaryota > Fungi > Ascomycota > Eurotiomycetes > Eurotiales > Aspergillaceae > Penicillium > Penicillium sp. IBT 18751x. The sequence goes on along the minus strand of JAQJZS010000001.1, from coordinate 1,472,173 downwards.
AAGAACCCTACACGCCACACGATTTAATACACCCGAAGCTTCGTAAGCTTATATACAGACGTCAGCACCCAGATCGGTCTCCCGAAGCGGGAAAAAGCCCCGCTATAACTGAATCATCACTTGAACGCGAGCATGGTCGAGTTGGACTAACGAGATCTACGTTGAGCACTGCAAAGCAGGGATCTCTATCTGGGAGCAGACTGTTGGTCAAGATGGCGAACGACGTCCAAGGACTGTTTGGGTGATGGGGAATTTGACGACGGCTTTGGAAGCTGGGATCGCGAGGCTGAAGGTTGGTCCTTTTTATGACATTGTATGAATCCGGTTCTAGGATATATTCTGCTTGGTACGTAAGACTGATTTTATTTTCGATCTGCAGACTGGAGAGGAGGAAGAGTGGCTTATCGCTAATAGATTCTACATTCGAAAAGCTTGCCGAGGATGGAGATGAGTACTTGGTTGAAGTAGTCGCAGAGTTGAATGGGGAGTGAGGTGAAGTCTGATCAAGGTGCCTCGATAGAACGAGACCAAGACCCAGTTGATGGACTGATTTTGTGGTTGGCTCAAGCTCAAGCTCCATTTTTTAGAATGCTCCAGAAGCATTCTCCATGTCTAATAGTATGGGCTTAGGCTCGAGAAGCTGTCTCACTGCTGGACTGATATAGCCACTTCAGAAAAGTTTACGTGTTCTAGCATCATCTGTCTTAGAATACGCCCAATGAACAGTATCAAGAAGTGGGATCCTAGATACTGATCACTTGGAATGGGATTACCAAGTTCTTCTACATTCAGACCTACAAGTTGAGAACGAAGCACATTGAGTCCAATATCAAATATTGCGTAAGCACTGAGCACCGACCCGATCTAGTCAGGAATTATAAATTACCCCTTCAAACCCAAACCCAGTGTCAGGGTAATGCGCACAAGAGAGAACCACATCCACATCAGTCCATAAAGTATTCAGGATCACATTGAAAGGTTCGTCAGCCACTCCGGTCTCCGATCTAGGGAGATAAGACTGTTTGAATGAAAATGAAAAGAAAAAAAACGCCGCGCTGCTGGATGCCAACGCCAAAAATAATCTAGGCCGAGCGCCAAAGCCAAAATCAAAAAGAAGATTAGAATAGTAAACGCCCCAGAGGATGAAAGTAATGGGAAATGGGTATCAGTGTCTTGGTCAATGCCTAAAGACGGGTCTGTGATGCAGGAATGGTAGGATTCGTAGGGGACAAGGTGTGTGCACTCGAGGGTAGACCTATATAGAATCGGAATATTCATGTGGTGGGTGAAAGGGGAGGGGATAATGTACAGCTATGTACACGGCAGATGCTATTCAAGCTCTTCCAAGTCGAGCTTAGGCGGTGCCCAGTCCAGCCGTGGTGCCTCGTCGTTTGAGACGCAAACGGGGCGTACGGCTTCGACTCGTGGACGTTCTTTCAAAGCGTTGCCTCGAAGGAATCCTCGCAGAGCAGATGAAGCGTTACCGTAGGTGCTGCGCGCGCTGCCGGTGCCAGTTGAGTTCGTGCTTGAGCTGCGTGCGCTGCGGACACTACTCGCCTTGGTCACTGCGGTGGGAACAGCGGGGACGGGGAGAGCCACACGGGTGGCTGATGGGCTGAATGAGCCAAGTTCTGGGGGCAGGATTTGGGAGGCGCGAGTGGTTTGGGAGCGTAAATTTGGAGCGCTCTTCTTCCGGAGATTCCTAGGTGGGATTTTGAGCTCTGGTTGGCTGTCTTGGGATTCTGTGCGGAGGTGGATTGAAGCTGCGTGGTCGGGCGGAGATGCGTGGATCTCATCTGCTGATACGGCAACTTCCAATTTCAGGTTCTCAAGCATCGTTCCCAGGCTTGCTGCTGTTGCAGGTCGGCCGTCACTGGCTGCATCGTCGGTGTCGCTGTCTTCGATGCCGTGCGCGATGTTGTAATTCCGCAGGAGGTACCGGCGAAGACGAGCAACTTCCGAATCCCATCTGCGTTGTAACGACTGCAGGACCAACTCCACGTTTGCCGAGGATAATGGAGATGGTTCCTGTGGTGATTCACGGAGATTGGCTGGTGGTGGCTTACTCAGTCGGTGGTTTGTGTTGCTAGGGCGAACACCTATCGCGACATGTAGAGAACGGCGGATCGAGTTTGCTGTAGAGCTTTGAACGGTGCTGGCATCCCAGCGGACGTTGTCAACTTCCCGGCGCACCTTGTCAAGTGACATTATCCGATCTCGATCCATACAAGAGAGACTGAGAAGAGTGCGATTGCCTTGAAGACCATTGACAAGAACGGTGAACGACTGAAGGTTGATATCATTGTTTTCGCAATGCACTTCACGCAATGATTCATTCTCCTCCAACACAGAAGCCAGGGTATTCGCACCCTGGAGACCAAGTTTCTGGTGCTCAATTCTGAGCACCTTAAGAGACGTGTTCTTCTTCAAGCCAGTTAAGGCAAGGTTGAGGCCAATTCCAAACCTGGCAACATCGAGATGCGCATTTTCGCCACTGATGTCGAGAGCTTCCAGGGTCTCATTCTCCTCGAACATTAGCTGTAGCATCCGACAAGTCTCAGGCCCAGCATCATAAGGAAGAGAAGCCTTGGAAATGTCAAGATATCGGAGAGTCCGGTTCTTGCGAAGCGCATCCACCAATTGCCGGAAATGTTCTTCCTTCTTGAAGTCGATCATCTGCATAGAAAGATGAGAGGGTGTCATGTTCTTGGCAATGGCATCGAACAGGAAAGAACATCCATTGTCAAGCCGGTTTTCATTGACATGCAAATGAAGACTGCGCGGAGAGCCTGGACCAGCGGACATTGAGTGCATGAACATGGCAACGTCTTCGCCGCTTAATCCGCATTGATCGAGTCGAATCATGCGCAGATTCTGCGAACGATCGCTGGCGAGATATGTAGCAATAGAGTCGACGGTTTCGCGATTAACGGCCGTGCGGCTAAGAATAAGCTCTTCGAGTCTCCAGTTGAACAACATTTCTGCTGTAATAAGCGGCTCGGTGCCCGACGTGCGCGAGATACGTGAGAGATTGATCTTCCGAATTCGGCCAAAGTACCCGATGTACTGCTGGAGCACGTCGGGGTTCAAACGACCCTGTACGCCAGATATGTTGATAGCTTCCAGAGACGACTCTTGAGCAACAAGGGTAGATAATATGAGATCAAGGTCATGCACAGACAGACCGCAATCGCCAACCTCCAATGCTCGCAGATGACTACGCGGTTGAGACGCAGCATCCACCAGGTAGTCAAGATCCGAATCGCCTAGTCTGATTCCGTTCAGTACCACCCAGTCTACATTCGTCAACTCCCGACGGCAGACTGGGAATATTGCCTCTGGGATTCCGCATCCCGGATCCCTGCTGCCCTTGTCTAAAGTAGGGGTTCGAGTTAGGCAATAGGAAAAGTCGAGTCGGCGTAAACTTGAGCTCTTCAACGCTAATGCGCGCACCTCTTGAGACAAGACACTCAAATTTGACTGTCCCGGGATATGCACAAGCGATCCTGTTCTGTCGAGGTGCACATCTGCATCCACCCCGTAAATATCGCGGAGACCTTGCAAGGCATCAAGATTGATACCACGGAATGAAATTGACTGAAACGACTCATTGTATCGAAGGGCGCGCATTACTGCAACTAATTCCAGAGCACTGTATCGCGGGTTCTTCGGGGATGCAGGCCGAAGAAGTCGAAAGCATGGAGCATCCTCGCAGTCCAGGTCAATCGTATACCGAATATTGGAAGTATCGATGTCATAACTGGCAGAATAAGCAACCAGGGTCCGATCGAAGCAGCCATAATCCTCATCCAATGCCACCGGGGGGAAGTTCTCATCATTTCGCAGCTCACGTGGCACAACAAAGTCATACGGCTGTCTTGTCCATAACGGGCGCAGAAACTCGGTGTGTTGTCGAATCCAACAAGCAACTTCGACCGAGTGAACTGAAGCTAGGAATACATTGAAGGATTTCCGCAGCGGGACACTTTATATTGTATATTTTTTTTAGCGAATCAACGGGGCTGAAAAGTTCCAAGAAGAACTTACCGGAAAGTGAAATGAAGACTATCATCGCCGTACTCCATTGATAGACCAGTCAGGTTCATGAGACCAAAGGAACTGGCGTTCTCAACGTCGGACAAGGATACCACGGACGACCGATTAGTGGCTTTTTGCATGGGTATCAAATGAACTTTGTGCAGCCCAATTGCAAGGTAGCATCCGGTTGGCGACAATTTGGTGAGATCGTCCGAAGATGAGCGAGTTGGGGACTTGCTGGAGGCGATTTGTATGACACGGAACATTCGGAACGTGGCCGGGTCGTAATCTCGTTCGTGTCCCAACATCCTTGTTACATACTCAACCGAACCCCGATCAAATGGTTGAGGGTCGTTTGATCGTGCCATCTGTGCAGCTTGACGAATACCCACCATCCAAAGGTTCAACTCTTGAAGATCGGGGGTTTGCATCTGGATCAATGCGGCTTTGTGCGTCCGTTCATCCAAGTAGGCCACCTCGACTGTGGAGGATAATCGTCCGTCATCCAGCATGTACACCGCGATGATGCTGTTCAGGGGAATTCCTGCTGACACTTCATTCGAGACCATTACTTGCATGTCTTGTAAAGAGCTAATCGAGGCGATGGATTGGCGGTGCGAGGCCGGGGCTGGCCTGTTGTAGTTCGCCGGGATTGAAGGAAATACATCAGCAGCTTTGCTCTGATTCTTGAAGCGAACTAAGTGCGTATCGGTAAGGACAAGATATTGGCTCTTTTTCCTCCACATGCCGCCCGTAGTCTGGATTTCCCCATGGTGGAGGATTGCCGAGGACCAGATCCCATTTCGGGGATTGATCGAACTTTCATCCCCAAGAGAGCCAAGGGAAGCACTGAGTGGCTCGTCGTCGTCCATAGAATGAAGCGACTTCAAGGAACCGAAAACTGACGCACGTTTCTTCTGCAATGACTTCCTTCGCGGGTGGGGGGCTTCCACGGTGGGCGTTGATGCAGCCATCGCTGCAGACCAAGCAGCAACTTCTGCATTTGCAGATCCGGGGCGCCGTAAGACGTTCGGTCTAGGACTCTGGGACCGGCCAAAGAAGCCTGAGTTGCGGCGGGCTTTCTTATCTCGGGACAGGATATCGTCTGAGGGAGTGCGAACGTGCAAGATAGGTCTGGAAAGCGGGACAGAGCTTGTGGATGACGGGCTGAATAGGCTGAGACTTTTTCTTCGCTCCTTCTTGCCATTGTGGTCGGCCATGGCGAATTCGAGACACAGGTCGAAAGGAGGGACACAGGGTAGAGAGTGGAATGAATTGGCGCAAGAATGGTGAGCGATTAGCTTATCTGATCTACGACCCAAACGTCGTTTCTCACTGAGAGGTTGTTAGTGAGAGACTTCTCATGCTGAGATCCAAAAGTGAATTGAGCAGATCGAGAGGAGTCTGGGGAGAGAGAGATGGAAAAGCGGGGATGGAGGAGAGGGTCTCGTACGGTCGAGCTTCGCGACGCCATGAGAAGCAATTGACGGGCGAAAGCTAGGGATAGCGAAAAAGCTCCACCTCTAGCGGAACCGGGGAAAATATTTGAAAGAGCCCCAGACGCGTTTGGCAGCTGTCAACAAGGTGGCGAAGAAGAGGGGTTTTTGGTTGCACCGGGAGGTCACCGGAAGGGGGAGGTTTCCGAAGATGCGAGATGCGACGAAAACACCAAACACCAAAACCGGCGGGATCAAAGAGCGGTGATCAATTGTGATCGCTCTAATATTGAATGCCCTGCTTGCCGAAGTAAAATCCGACCGAGGATGAGGTCAGAAAGTGCCGATCGGGGGGTCTCTGGAGGCAAACGAGAGTGGAGAGAGAATGATGTCAAAGAGGAGAAGATAGAGATCGTCCAGGACCTTCAGATGAAAACAGTCACAACGGTCGAAACAGAATTGAACGGGAGATTAGAAGGTGGGTGGAAAACGAAAAGGAGGTGAGAGAGGAATGGACGGATGCAGCAAACGTTCGCCCCATCAACCCTGATACTTTCACCATCTCCATGTTTCAGATTGTGCTTTTCTCTTCTTTTTTGAGTGCTATCGCATTCGAGGTCCTGATCCTAGTGTACTTTTGATTGTGATTCTATCTGAGAATGCTTTGTTCTGAGTTTCTACGGTGATCCGTGTTTACATTCAGCTTGCGCCTCGTCATCTACAGGTACGAGACGTGCGTTCGCGACAGGTCGAACAACATTTGGAGAAGCATATCCGCATTCAACGCATTCAGATGATTGGGAGACAGCCACGTAAGAGGCGTTCTCCACTGCCCTGGATGTGCGTCGGCTACGAATACTAAGACTGCGCAGGTCACTGCAGGGATCGTGGCTGGGCAACGAACCATAGAGCCGTGGAACTATAGAACCGGTCCGGCATCACCAGACTATCTACACTTTCTTTCCAAGCTTGCATTCGCTCGCGCGCGGATGCTTTCAGGAATGGATAGCTAGGATCCACACTGGGGCCGATCGACCACGCGATGCTGGTAGCTCAGGGGGGAGAGAAGAAGCAGGGCCCGCCATGGAAATGGGGATCACAATTTACATAGATCGCCGTCCTAGGGAAGCCCGGCCGATTCCTCGGCGGTTCGTTCCCATCCCATTTCCCTCCAATTAATGACTTCCCCAATGGCGATCGAAATAATTTCTCTTTGCCTGAGACCCGGAAAGTGCTCCGGAGCGTACCGGCCGACCCACGCTTCGGAGTATGTGTAACCCGGGATGTTTCTTGTGATTTTTTGATATCAATTAACGACGGTTGCCTTGCTCACGCTCAGCCTGATATCGCTCAGCCCGTTTGACCTGTCGGATTAGGTCGATGTACTCGGTCACCCGTTTCTCAGCCCAGATGCAGCCTCCCAAGGTCATGATGGCGATCTGGATGAAGACTTTGAATTGTGGAGTCAGTCCGCGGTAGACGCGAGCAGTGGGTGAAATCCACTCGGAGAAGCCCTCCATCGGTCGGTATAAAAGGCGAGAACGAATATAGTCGCGGGAAAAGGGTGACTGACGACGCGACTGAGACTCGGCGGGAGCGGGCGGTTGGGGTTTAGAGAAGGTGAAGGGGTGAGGCAGGTTCATGATCATATGTGCGAGAATCGAGACAGATCCGAACTGTAAAATGCAATAAGTGACAAGTTTGATTTGTGCTTGTATCATGAACCTACGCGGGCTACACCCGTCACAAAGCCCTTGACGGCTTCCGAGGTAAGTTCTTCTGGAGGCTCGATATCGGCCCTTTGAGCCGGCGGTGGCGGCATATTGAGAATATGGCAGTTGAGAATTTGCAATTGGGCCCGGACCCTTCAGATCATACACCGATCAATTGCTCTTATCGTGGAGCTCTCTGTACGCAAGGAGCTTGAGAGTAGAATGGCCAAGGTCGAATGATGAAAGTCAGAGGAGCAAAGGACCAGATTGCACGATTCACAGAATGTAGCTAGTTGCAGCTTTAGACAGACAAAATCCTCAGACTAGTCAGTTCATGAAATAAAAAGCTCAAGCTCAAAGCAAAGCCCGAAAGACACCGAGTGACGCAAAGCGGATCAACGATAATCCACGATAGCGGTTCAGATAAAAAAGAAAGCCGATTATCAAGCCGGCATCGGATCCATACTTCAACACTCCCTCCTCTTCTCAAAACAGTGTCATAATTACAATGGCTCTCACCGCACGCACCGCGACCATCTCCCGGTCAACCAACGAGACCAAGATCCAGATTTCCCTTTCTCTTGACGGTGGTGTCCTTCCAGCGTACGAACCAAGCACCCACTTCCCCCCACCGAGCGACCCCCAAGAAGCCGAAGCAGCCAAGAAAGGCATTGTCCCCTGTAAAGATGCGGCCCACGCTACCCAGTTCACACCCACGCAGCAAATCACCATTAGCACCGGAATTGGCTTCCTAGACCACATGCTGCATGCGCTGGCCAAGCACTCCGGCTGGAGTCTCGCAGTGCGTGCCAAGGGTGATCTCTACAGTGAGTCAACACACCCACTAGCAACAATTTTGACACCGCTCTAAATAATGTAAAAAGTCGACGACCACCACACAACAGAAGACACCTTCCTCGCCCTCGGCACAGCCTTCACAAAAGCCCTCGGCGCCCGGCAATCCCTCGCCCGCTTCGGCCGCGGCGACGCACCCCTCGACGAGGCCCTCTCGTGGGCAGTGATCGATCTGTCCAGCCGCCCGTGGGCTGTCATTGATCTGGGCTTCAAGCGCGAGAAGATCGGCGCATTGAGCACGGAGATGATCACGCACGGCTTGCAGAGTTTTGCACAGGCGGCGGACGTCACGCTACACATCGGCTGCACTTATGGTGATAACGACCACCACCGGGCGGAGAGTGCCTTCAAGGCTCTGGCTGTTGCAATTCGGACGGCTTGTACGCGCAGAGTTGCTGGGGAAGTCGGGGCGGGAGACATCGTTAGTACTAAGGGTGTTTTATAAAGGCGCTGAAAGAGCCATCGATTGATAGATGAGATATCCGATATGAGATCAAATATTCAGTACTGCCAAAGTATCCGTGGAATTAAAAAAAAAAAAAAAAAAAAAAAAACATTGAAAGCACTATTGTCGGCATGAAACATCGAATTGAAGACCATGAAAAACATAATTCATAATAATATATCAAACCAAGGAACAAATCCAATTCCCGAACCACCATAAACTAATCGAAGAAACCAGCTCCGACAAAACCAAAAACGCCTTCTTCCGAACTCCATAGACATAGAAATCCTCAACTCCCAACAATTGAAGAACCCTAAACATCAAGAGCAGTAACAGCTCTCTCCCAATACTCCTTCCTCTCATCCGTGACACTAGTCCCCACACAATCACTAATATACGACTGCCACCCCTCTTCAGTTCCATCCTGCAACTTCGACCTCACATCCTCCGAGCACTGGGTAGTAAGGAACCAAGCCCCAGATCCGAAATCATACACCTCATCAGCGCGCAACAGATCCAACAACTCAGCCGGGTCGCTGGTCTTTGCGACCTGATCCTTCAACGCCGAGATAGAGGATGCGTATTCCTTATTGTAGGCAGGGGATTGCATGTTCCGAGCTACCGCATCAAAAATTAGCATGAAACCTCCCAGAGAAATCAAAATGTATGAAACAGAAGATTGTTGGAAAATACTTACTTCCCTGCCCTGCAACACCAGGGAAATGATTCTTATTGTACTTGAAATCACCACTCTCAAACGCCATCAGACTGATCACAGCAGCTTGTTCAGCCTTGGAAGTGACGTCGTAGGTATCGAAGGACTGAGCGGTGAACTTGGCTGCTGTTTTCGCGGTTGCGCATTCGCCTTCAGCGGGAGGGTTATCGCAATTTGCAGATGTCGGAGCGATGGCGATTATTTGAGCTTCCGTGAGCGATTCATCTCGGATCATGCGAGATGAGAAAGAGAGTGGAGATGCGGCCGTGAGGCCCAAGAGGGCGAGGATGGGGATGGTTGGGAGCATTTTGGTTTGCAGAGTGATCCCTGGAAGACTTTGAACGTGAGAGAACAAAAAGTAACTAAAAATGATGAAATCAAGATTATAATGGGATCAGAGTCGTTGCTGCAATAGAGAAAAAGTAAACCCAGCAACGATATTGGATCAAAGCTGTCTGGAGGGTGAATCTTGTATTGACCTCAAACCAGGATCTCATTCACTTCTTTATACGGACGCAGACCAACTAAAACCCACATACCCGCCATTGTCGAACAATGTCCTTCAAGTATCACACATTAAGGACCACGGCTGGGGGGCATTTGAAGCCCAAGTATCCCCCAAAGGGCCGCGAAGAATGCAGGTGAAGTATGCGATCCACCAGACTCTTCCAGGATTGTAGGAAGTGAAACGCGGCGCCTCTGAGAAGGGACCAGTAAGAATGCTTAGTGACTGGATTCTTCAAATCATATATCGACGATGCAAGGCACAAGGGTACAAGTTTATTGGCTGTGGTGGATGTTTCGGATTTTTTGAAACGTTGACTGTTCTGTGGCGGGGTTTGCCGTATCATGTTAGAGATCGGCATCTGGGGAAAGAGGAAGGGTCTTCTTCCTTCAAACAGACAATCAACATTGCAATGGGCGTTCCAATTCCATTTCTGCGTGAGATTCTAATCATCGGCGTTGAATGTGGCTTGCTTGGATAGAGAAACAATACTTCCTAAAGGTGTCCATTGGCGCTCTGTCATTGACAAGTTATGTTTCCAGCAAGGTTATGAACGGGAATGAAATAATTGCATACTTGCTGGAATCGGTTCGGCCATAGCTAAGCAGGACTGGGAAATAAGCCACGATCCCCATCAGAGAATTTTTATTGTTCAATGCGAAAGGAAATGCGATGAGGAAAAGCTATTAAGGCGATTACTCCGTCTTGATACTGTTGTTTATTTTTAATTTCTTTAAATCAGGTTGGAAAGCTTGAATGGCGGAGCCATAATTCATCATTGTCTCAAAGATCTGTTCAAATCACCCCTGCTCAAGAATCGAAGTCTAGCGCGTTTACAAATTGTTAACATGAATATAGGTGTGAGAACCGAAGAGAAAAAGGGGGATCCAGACTGGGCAGGTTCAAAACCGCCAGACAAGAGACAAAGAGGTGAAGACAGAAGACAGCAAAAAGACCCCAAATTGCTCCAGGTGAAAGCAACCAATCCTGGATCCGGCAGGATTGCGACACCATGCATGTAGCGCTCATAAGAAAAAAAAAAAAAAGAAGAAAAGTGTACACTAAATGCTGTTAGGTATGCAGAGATCGTGTCCAAGGCCGTATCGATACGCAAAAAAAGAAAAGGAATCGCAAACATCTCAATCGTCGCGGCGACCGAGTTCGTACGAGGTCTCGGTGGGTCCGCCACATTCCTCGTCCTCTTTGAAGCTGACCCTCCGCAGCAGCGTGGGCATCATACGCCGTGCGCGCCGCGAAGGTGAGGATGACAAGCGGGACGGGCTGATAATGGATGGGATCTTCGAGTATCGGTAGCGGTACTGGGCTCCTAGAAGTACGATGCGACCATAGGTCCAGAAGAGACAGAAGCCAACGACGCCGGCGAGGAGGAAGCCGCAGAAAGTGAGGAACATCCAGTGTTGACCCATCTGTAGAATAAGTGTTAGCGTGGATCGGATGACCTTGGGCTTCGGTGGGCTAAAGAATTAAGGCTTACCCAGAAAATAAAGTGCGCGTCCTTGCCGTGCCAGCTGTTTCCAGTGTGGTGGGTGAAGAAACTCCAGGAGTACTTGTTATACTCGTCTAGCATAAGGATACGCACGCGGCTCATCTCCGACGGGTGGTCTTGCATATACTCCTTCCAGATGACCGAAAGGAACAGTGGACCGGTCGAGTACATAACGGTAATGTAGGGGAGGAGCCAGTGACGGTCGTACTGCTGGAGCAATTCAATCACGCGTAGGAAAAAGGGATGCTGGGGCACTGAACCCATTGCATCGTTCGAGATACCCGTGGGAACAGTGCGGCGCACCCATGCGGGGTAAGCGAGGAGAGGATCCAGGCGACGGTTGCAGCCCTATTCAGTATCAGAGGGTCTGCATCACAAGGGTGTTAAGATCAAAGAGCTAGACAAGATACGTACGTCGTCTAAATCGATATAGGTTCCGCCATAGTGGGCCAGGATGAAATAACGGATCGAGTCTGCGCGTTGGATAGGGTATTTATAGCCGTCAAAGGTGTCGAGGAACCAAGGATATTCAGCAGCAATGAAGTCGCGCGACTTTTCATTCGTCCATAGCTGGAATAATTATTAGCACGGATTCATGTCGGGTCGGATCACCCAGAGGACATACAATATATTCATAGTCCGGGTGCAAGTCAATGCAGCTCTGCTGAGCCTCAACCCAGACTTCAGGAATAGTCTCGTTCTTGTAGGTCTGGTGGATGATCTTGGGAATGATCTGGGGTCGCTGTTCGATCAGACTGGAGTTGGGCGAGGGCAACTCCGCGCGGTGAATCGCATCGGCGGCGGCATCTTCCACGAGCAGCGATAGCAGCGTCGAGACACTTCGAACCAGTAGAGAGAGAATGAGGAGGTTGACCAAGAGGAAGATCAAGAGACCGCGCCGCATGGTGGAGGTTGGAAGTTGAAGGTTGGTGAAAGTAGATGTTTGGGGGTTGACTCTAGACAAATGCGACTACTCAATTTAATCGAAGATTGAGGGTCGGCAAATCGTCTGGCGAGTTGAGAATCACAGACCCTTGGAGGCCTAAAGGATCTCGAGAGTCGTGTTGTAGAGAGTGGACGTATTTTAGCGCCGGGACATGGAATTGTTGAGGGGAAGCGTTTGGTTAAAGACCCAAGCTAGGAAAAAAAATAAAAAGGGGAGAAGAATAATAAGGAGTGACTAGTGGGAACTAAAACAACTAAATCCAAAGTAGAAAGGAGCGTGGAGGGAGAGAGAGTTAAAAAGGAAAAAAGAAGGGAAGGCAACAGAAAGGGGCAAAAGAGCAGCCACGGGGTGTCAACAGTAGAGTTCAAGGAGGCTGAGCTAGGGTGGCTGTACCCGTTATTTCGTGACTGAGGTACGTACGTGTTGCCTGAACCAGTTACTTGTTGCGATTGGTGGATATCCCCGGGTGGAGTCGGGCGGTTTTTTTTTTTTTTCTATTTCCTTTTTTTTCCTCGTTGCCTTGTGCCACAGGTTATCCACGGTTTTGTATTGTGCGGATTTCTGTCATGAGACTAGTACATACGGTGTTGCCTGAACTCAATCGGCAATCGGAGGCCAACTCGGTCTCGAGGAGATTTGGCTATAGTCAAGGCGAGAGAGAGAGAGTCAATGTCTCCTGCAGTACGAATCCCCTCAAAAGTGGAGTCGGACTAAAAAAAGATAACGGGGTATTCGTCGCGTGTTCGATACCGTGAGACGGGAAATTTGAGTTGGGGTACCGATTTACGATTAACTCCCATCCGATGTACGCAGTCGTATCGAGGCCACTCCCACGAGGGACACGTATCCCAGTCCCCAAATGTGGCGGGACTACCATTGCGTCAAGATAGGGTGTTCGGAGCACTCCCAACAGAAATACCGTTGCGGGGCGTGCACGGAGCAAGACACGCCCCATTCGTACTCGTATCACCCTCAAAACTCTCAAACGGGCCTTAGGTCCAAAGGAGACTATAATACGACTGGAGGATGATGCCTCTCACGGTCTCCACGGTCTCCACTACCTCCATGCCCCCGCAGCTCCAATTTATCGTGAATCGCAGCTTCCTGGTACGCTCGTGAGAAACTTGGCCGCCTGTCGGGGTGTCAATGCCTGCGAATCCCGCCCCTGCTTTATCCATGGCTCGCTCCACTGGGGACACATTGAAGAACGATAAGAAATCTTCCCCATTCAGATCGGCAAAAATGCTCGGACCATAGTGTCACTCGGTCCCTTGGTCCCTGACTTGATCTTGGACCAAGTGTTGCGTTTCATGACGTGAGTGGAAATCGGTCGTGGCTTGAAATCACCTCCGATCGCCGATATCTACCCTGTCTGGGTACATGCGTGGTACTGCCAGAGAGCCCCAGCGCGGCAATTTGGTCCGAGGTTCATGGCAATGGCGTAGTCTGGTGTCGGCGGGTTTGGCGTTCTGCCTATTCCGCCCCCACCTTGGCCAACCTCATATCATCTTGCGAGGCTGTGTAGTCGGACACTGTGCAGGACTTATGACATACGTCTTGGGACCTTGACAAGGAAGGGACCAGTGTACGGTCCCGACGGTCGGTGATCATTGCCGTCAAGTGAACGTGTAAGGACCTCGAGCTGGGCCTAGCTACAGACTACCGGTGACCTGCATTCAGATTGGAATATGAGAAAGGGTATCTATCGCTATTAACGCTGAATTAAAACATGCTTCAAGCCGAGCGTCCCAGTTCTTGCTGTTCTTTTTCTCAGACTGGTACTTCCATCTTCCATCTCACGGAGGAAGCTCCTTCTGCAGATTCGTGGACCGGTCTGCGAATCCGGCCTTTGCTCTTTCAAGATCTTCCGGGTCTTCCAGCTCGTCTAGGCCTCCGATGAGGAAAAAAAAAAAAAAAGGCCATGCGACGGTAGTGGCCTCTCTGCGGATACACCATCAATGAATGGCTGGTACTTCTCAGACCATTGCCCCAAGCCTGAGTATCAATGGCTGGACCAGGGATTAACAAAAAGCGATATCCAGCCGTTCTTCAACTGTCTTTGGTAGGCTTTCACTCAAACACAAAGTCCAGATCTCTCTCAGCGAACCTCCGGCGCCGCAGCCGCAACAAATTCCCTAGCAATGTTATTCTCCGTTCGGGATGTCGGCTCCACGGATTCAAACAACCGACGCCACCACAGAGGCGGATCGAGAGGACGGTGGCCACCATGCAGCGGCGGGTAAACGTCATTGAAGAAGTACCAGATATGGCCCACCACGATACCACACATCTCGTCCTTAGGAAGCTCCCTGCGCATGACAGTACTGAAGCCCATCAGCACCCACGGGAGGTAAGGCGCCGTGAAGACGAGCAAGCCGAGGAAACTCAACCGAGTCTCCGGATTCCTACGAGCCCAAATATAGACGAGGCTGGAAGAGAGGGCAGTGCCGAGAAAGAGCAGGGAGAGGAAGGGCGAGATGATTAAGAGTGCCGTCATGGCATATGTTACCAGCCAGGCGAATTGCGCCGGAGATCGACCGGAAGATTCCTCGAGGAGGCGAGAGTATCGCTGAAGAAAGAAGACATGGAAAATGAGGTCGAGATTCAGCGGACCGAAGTAAATGAAAGTGGTGAGAAGTCGCCAGTACTGCGATTTGGCGTAGACAGCGCGGAAACTGTAGAATAGCTGGAATTCAGTGACGACGTGACACTGCACCAGCACCGAGGTCGCCACGGTGGCCACCGTCCACCACCGAGTAACAGGAGGCATTTCGTAAAACCATTGTTCCAGAGGGAACTGGCCCATTTGGCCATTGTTCTCCCACAGCGCAGCCATTCTAGATAATCGCGAGATGACAAGCGATGGCGTTGGCAAGAAGGCCAAGTAGACCGTATCTCTTATCGGCCACGTGACCCCGACGCGTCCAAAAAATCACGGGGGCTGGGCGCTAAGGACGAATGTGCTCATATTGATTTTCCCCAGCCCCCCCATCGCGCGCGCAGAATTTCTCGGATTTTTTTAATACTCTCGGACTGGGTTCCAATCTCAATCTCAATTCCTGTCCGGGCATTGACTTGACCCCATATCCAGCTGCAAGGGTTTTCCCCGGCTACCGACGCGCGTGCGATCTACAGGACAAAAACAATCGCATCTTCGAGCATCAAGCTTAGCTTAGCTCAAGCTATCGCTCACACAGGGCACCCCGCTATACGAAAGTGTATCTCGCGCATTCATCTCCAATCACAATGGCAACTAAAACCGCCGTCCGCGCCGGACCCTCAGGCGCACGAGGCCGCCCACCAAAACCATCAACAGACTCGCCAGCGCGCAAATCCACCGCTGGAAAAACCAAACCCGGCGCATCTCCCAAAGTCAAGAAAAGTCGTCCCTCAAATGTACAACGTACGTCTTCCTTTTCCCGATCCAATACTCCCTCAGATCCCACTCCTAAGAAACACAAATGAACTAATCCAAAATCGCAAATTAAAGCCGGCGACCCAACACCCACAGGCCGTCGCCGCCGCTATAAACCCGGCACTGTAGCCCTGAAAGAGATCCGCCGCTACCAACGCTCCTACGACCTCTTGATCGCCAAGTTGCCCTTTGCGCGATTAGTCCGCGAAGTCGCGCTCGATCTTTTGCCCGCAGACGTCGGCGCAGAACTACGCTGGCAGAGCCATGCGATCCAGGCTTTGCAAGAGGCTGCGGAGGCCTTCCTGGTGCATTTGTTCGAGGATACGAATTTGTGCGCGATCCATGCGAAGCGAGTCACTATTATGCAGAAAGATATCCAGCTTGCGCGGAGGATTCGCGGAATGTGGGGGGGGGCTTGGTTAGATTTCTTTCGACGAACTCGAATTTTTTGAGACTGAGACTCAAGTCGCGAAGATTGAAGGTTTGGTTATTGTGGGGATGAAGATCTGGGTGTTATGTTTTATCTTAATTCTTGCTGCTTGAGTATCGCCGTGGGGGGCTGAAGGCATTAGGCATGGTGTCAATGGGGTTGTGGTGTTTTCTGATTTGGAATTGTTGCGCTTTGCGCAGCTGGATTTGCTATTATCTATACCAGGGTTGTATGTACATTACGCATGGATATGGGTGTTGTTGTTTGATCTTTAATAGCATTGAATTGAATGATGAGTGTTCCGAGGCGAGAATGTCTGTCAGACATGTACTTGCCCGTGTACCAAGGTGGTTTCCATATAGTGCTCGAAGTCTAAACTCGTAGTTTATTATATTATATTTCCGAAAATGTATCAAAAGTTGACCCTTGTAAGTATCAGGATATGTTGGATTGATTGAATTTATGCAAGACGTGAGATTCGGGCTTCAGTTCACCACACTTCAAGATCGTAAGAAAATCGCAAAACGCCTTCCAGTGTAGCCATGAATTGGTATCATAAAAAAAGTGCCATCGTAACAGAACAAGCATTGACGTGAATATAAGATCAGGACCGTTTTAAGCCCGGAGGCAAACCCATGACAAGTCGCTGGCCCTCTGCGCGGACATCGCGGGCTTCATCGCTCTTGCCCTGTCGCTCGAGAGTATCTGCGAGCATCTCGTCGGTTACACTCGCCCAGAGACGGTCGTTGGCTCGTCGAGCCATGGCACGTCCAGCTCGAGCACTCTTCTCGGCTTGCTCGCCGACGACACCGCGGAAGTATTTCCAGCTCATGAATGTGAGTGTCATGCAGGTGATCTGGTTGTTGCTAATGGCAGTTGCAGACTGCAAGGCCTGCTGAAGATATTGTTTGGTTTGGACTGTGGAGTCATTCACCGTGGCGCAAACCAGATAGTACGCGGCTTGGATGTACTTGCTCGGGCTTGCTTGGCAGAAAGATTCCAGAGTGGCCAAGACATGGGAGAGATGAGAATGAGATGGGTGAGCTGGGTCACGGATGATGAGCACAGTGTTGAGGGCTGCCAGAATGCACGTGTCACGGCAGGGGTCATTGCGAGCAGTTTTGCTGATAGAAGGGGAAAGCGATAACAAGGGCGATTGGAAAGTTGCTAAGGCGGCTGAGAGATCACCAGAGGCCTGAGAAATGGTGCCAGCGGCATATTCCATCAAGCATTGAATGGAACTGGGGAGCTGATGACCGATGTCTTGTGCGACATCTCGCAGCTTTTTCAAGCTCTGGCTAGCCAAATCCCAGTCGGTTCGGGAGCAGGCGAGAAATACGCGTTGCAGAAGGAAGCTGCAATAAAGAGATCGTCGCCATTCAACTCGTCGGGTCGCATTCACCATGGACTCGGCGATCTCTTGAGGGGCCTTGAACTCTCCTGCGATATTCGATCAGACAAGATTCAAAAGAAATCATCCAGACTAACTAACCTTGAATCATTCGAAGCCCTTCATCCAGGTACTTCTCTGCCTTGCGACCATCATGAGAATTCTTGGAGCTCAAAGTCACCGAGCTCAAGAAGTAGGAAAGGGCATAAAGGTCGTGTTGGGGAAGCCAGTTGAAGCTCAGAAGGAGTGTACCGTTATGGACCTGGAGAATGTCGCCTGTGTCGATGGACGACGGCCCGGCCGACTTGCCGTTGAGTGGAACCGAAAATGAGCCGTCGGAGCGCCAGTTGGGGTCACTCAGTGTCTCGTCTACCTTGGCTTGCATCACGCTTAGTTTCTGGGTAGCTTGATTGATGTCATATTCCAAGAGACTGCAGAAGATGTCAACCATATAGATGAGCGTAACAAGCTGAGGAATGTCGCGAAGCTCTTCATTCAACTGATGACTCCGTGCAGCCGCTACAGCACGCTGCGCTTGCTCAATAGCATCGGACCCTGTCCCGTGTTGTAGATGTGCGAGGGCTTCCATGATTGCTGCCATTGCCGAGACGGCTTTATCACCATTTCGACTGGCCATGGTGGAGATTCTGTGAAGGTGCTGTAATGCCTGCACAGAATCCTGATGCGACGAAGACGACAAGGATAAGGAGACTCGAAGGAATCGGAATGCGTATTCCCAAGCGGCATGACGGTATGCCTCGACGTCTTGAATCATGCCATCAACGGCCTTCAGAGATGCTTTCGGATTGGTCTTGTAGAGCATCCGCGCCAAAAGATGCTGCATGCTATATTTCAAGTCTAGCATTCGATTTCGCTCACAAAGGTCAATCCCCTTACTCAAAGCCGTCTCGGCCTCGAGATCATTCTCTGTCTCTTCAAATAATGTCCGCGCGTACCGAAGTCGCACAAGAGCCTCTTTGCGAGGTTGCAATCGCCAGTTTTTGAGAACAGCCTCCAAGCATCCAAGCCCCGTAGCAACCAACTTGTAGTACTCTTCGATATCGCCATGGCGAGTTGCCAGAGCCATCGTTGTTCCATGGCTATGCGCAGCATTCAAATACTCATCGGCCAATGAAAGCAGCAAGACCTGATAGTCTACTGGAGGTTTCGTCGGCTTTGCTGCAGCCTTCTCAATTCCCTGTAGGCTAGGGCGTTTCTGCTGTGGTTTCTTCGACTGCTGCTGCTCCGGCTGCTGTTCCGGCTCCTGCCGAAGATGCTTCTGGCCCTCAGAAGAACAGGACGGGGCCATTACCTGCGGAACAAGACTCACAGCAGGCGGATGAGTAGGTCGAGGGTGCGCAATTGCCGGCGTTGTCTTTGGTGTGGACGGAGGACGCTTCTTCACGTCAGTGCTTGGAGTCGATGGTGGGCGCTTCATATCAACATTCGCGGTCTTTGCAATCGGCGTGGAGTCTGATTTGAAGACCGGCCGAGTCGGCGGGGCATGGAAGTCCGACTGTCTTTGCGGGCCTCCAGTGTGGATTTGAGGAGTAGCAGCTGAGACACTTTGGGCTGGAGGCGCAAGCGGTACTTCTGACGGAACAGTGGAGATGTTTGCAGGGAGCGGAGGTAAGTCATCAGTCATCGTAGTCGACAACGCACTTGGTTCGATAAAGTCTGGAGGCGGGATGTATCGAGATCGCGGAGCTTCAGGGAGAGGTTGTTGAACAAATAACTCCGCCGGATTGATGAACTGATGTTGGGGCTGCACAGGGGGAAGTGTTGGAGCCGGTGCCGGCTGGGGCTGAATCTGCTTGGGTGCTCGCGGCGGCGGCGGTTGCACTTGCTGTTTCGGAGGTGGCTGCGATTGGGGAAGGGGCGCTTGTTGAGGAAACTGCGGCCGCGGTGATTGTTGCACCTGTTGGCGAGGTGATTGTTGTTGAAAGTCGCCCCGGGGAGATTGTTGTTGGAACTGAGGTCGAGGAGACTGTTGTACATTAGGACGAGGTGATTGTTGCAGCTGAGGTAGAGCGGTATGTTGGAATTGGGGACGCGGAGATTGCTGCTGCAGCTGAGTTCGGGGAGATTGCTGATGGAATTGCGGACGCGGAGACTGCTGCACTTGCTGGTGGGGAGATTGTTGGTACTGTTGACGAGGAGATTGTTGCGTTTGAAATTGAGGATGTTGCTGTTGAATCGGAGGCTGTTGTTGAACCAACTGCTGGTGAGGATGCATGAGCGTTTGCTGCGGATTTATTTGCCGAGACATCTGAGGCGGCTGCTGCTGATATTGAGGATATGGGTATGGCATCATCCCTTGGGGATAGCCTGGCGGTTTGGCGTAGCCATTGTACGGCGACTGTACCGGCGCCTGAGGAGGGCCATTGTTGTACAGCAACTGCGCAGGCACGTTGCCGGACTGGTACTGGGGAGGGATATACGGCGGATACTGTCCCGAGTTAGGTGGCGGAAAACTCATCGCCCCGACATGCGCTTGACAATGACGCTGATTGTTCTGACGCGAGTGAAGCGCCGAAATCCGCTCTGCGCGTCGGGGCGGAGAAACTCGTGGCGGTCAGCTGATAAGCGATAAGCTTAGATCAGAAGTATAGTTCTTTTGAGTTTCATTGCTTGGGAGTTTTCATCGATCTTCATTTGTCATTACTTAGTCTTTTTCAAGCATTTATTGTCGAGTGATCTCAATACTCCGGACTCTAGCAGTGGTTTCGTTTCAGAAAGGCTCATATGAGATGATGAGTCCACTTGAAATATTCTCCTAAAGGCTGACGATTATGCAATCGTGGAACTAGAAAATTGTCTCAGCTGGGCTCATTTCAGTGATAGGCTACTGAGCCATCTTGGTCGTTGACTTGGGCTGAAGAGTGGGGGCTCATCGTAAATTCGAGATCGCCTAAGTGCTGCGCCCTTTCCGTATCTAGACCCCGACGTAAGCTTGTCAATAACCTGTAGGCCTGTGACCCCACATATTCTGGGCCTTCACTTTTCACTTCTATGCTCCGTCTTCCTTTCCAATTGTCATCCTGCCAACTCCATCTTACACATTCTCCATGAAGACGCCTCGACTCCAGCTCGTCCGTCTAACTGAGGACCATCTCCCTGGGTACCATGCTGTCTGGTCCAACAAGCACGCAACACGATGGAGTCCACACGGCTACTGCAAGTCCCTCGAAGCCAGTAGGGAATGGATGTCTGGTCTTCTTTTGTCCAATAACCCCGATGGTGACAATTTCGCCGTCATCATCCGTAGCGATATTGACCCAAACAAACTTCCTAAGAAAGATGACGGATTCGAGTCTGAGATTCTCCGACCAGGTACATTCATCGGCTATGTCGGCACCTGGTCGACCTCACCAACACCTGAAGTCGGTTATATTTTCCATCCCGATGCATGGGGTTATGGCTTTGCCACCGAAGCGCTGCAGGGGTTTGTGACCATGTTCTGGGATCTCAAATTGCAGTACAACGCTCTGGATGCTGTGTGCGATTCACAAAACACAGCCTCGATTAGTGTTCTGACCAAATGTGGCTTTTCACTGGAGGAGAGTACGAAAGAGGATTACACTTTGCCGTGGATGGATCCGCCTCTTCGAGAAAGTGTGCGCTTCCGAGTGAAGCGATCTGTCAAGATCAACATGTGGTGTCTGGCCAGGTAAACAGGGGGTTTTGATTGGGACAGCATCGTATTGAAAGAAGTCAAATCTTCATGTTCGTCTTTATTTGATGGCACACTGCCACTTACAACTTCCCACGCTAATGGAGACGGAGTTTCAAGGGGATACCAAATGTATTCATGCTCAATATAATGATGTCCACCTTTAACGCCTAGCCATGCTTGTATCCAAGTATATCAACAATTCACCCCATATGCATCCTGAATATTATCTGCAAGTAGTGCACACCAGCCTTGTAAATGATTCCTGTCCATATGAACCAAATCTACCCCAGCTAAACGCCCGACCAAGGCCACTTTACATCATGCGAATAGACGAGTACAACGAACTGATGGGTTGTTCGTTCATGGCAGGCTGGATGATCTCCTCGCCGAGGCTAGGCGCAAAAGTAAGTGGAGGGTGCTCCCGCACTGTCCAAGGACAGAGTTCGTTGCAGTTCTCCACTCCAATTGACGGCTCAGCCGGGTGGATTCTTTGATTTCCCCAAGTCGCATCTGGGATCGGGTCCGAACCTCCAAGACATCGCTGGGTGTAAAAAAGATAAGTCGCTCTGCCCGACTCCTCGGAAGTGTATGGTTGTTTGCGAGGGCACTTCAATGTTGTATTGCACGTAGCACAGACGGAGATGCGCTTACACGACGAACAAAATGAATCGAATAGGCGACATATGGTGGTTTGATAGACGCTCGACAACCACAAGTCGACAGAACGATGCGCGCATCCGAATCGTGGCGTCATGAACTCTTCCTTGCCCACCTGACCTGATTCAGTGGTGAGTTCGTATTCTGTGCGGATGACTAGTTGGTCGTCGTTGTCGAGCTCAGGGAGTAATGATATTTTCAATTCGGTCGATCCGTACTTCTCGACACATGAGTGCCAGCAGTATCTGTCTCCGACCTTGTCTCCAAATTCCGATTTAAGAGCATTCAAGGTGGTGTTCCGTATTTTCAGCTGATCTACGAGATCCATCTTATCTCGATAGGTCAACTTCTTGCACGGACATAGATCGACGATACCAGCAAGCTCGCCAAGGTTGCAAGCTCGAAGATCGGCCTTGCGTCTCAGCTCACGAGGCGAAAATGCAGCCCGAGGGTGTAATTTCAGGCATTTGGAGCATGCACGCCAACGAGTATTTTCCAACAGGGTGATAAACTGCCAACGCGGCGTGACAAAGTTATGTCCATTCCGATAGTGATGGAAAAGTGGCGCAAAATCCCGAGTAAAGCGCAGTGATTTGGACGCGAGAATCTCTCCGGATATAGCAAACATGCGCTTGCAAGTCAGCGCAAAGGCAGCTTCGGGAATAAGCGGGAGGTGTGAATTGATTTCCAATAGTAGTTCGGTGGGCAGTTCCATGAGATGGCATCGAGCTGAAGCATTCTCTTTTTGTCCTTTGCGCGAACGAGAACGAGACATAGGCCAGGAATTCATTCTCATGGCGATTCGTAGTCGTTGAGTAGCTCTGTGGAAACGTTCTGGCATGCCAGAAGGGGGCTCTATAATAGCCATGGAGAGCATGTGAGTACCGGGCTAATTTGTGTCTGAGACGTGGCGCTTGTTAAGCTCTATGACCAGACCGCATGAGTTAAAATAGAAGCGAGACGATTAATATTGGTGCTGGGCGTGCGACGAGATGAGCTGAAGTATCATGGCGTAGGGACAAACGACATCGCGTGACCAAGACGTAGCGGCTTCAAAGGAGAAGAAAGAAGATACAAAAGTGAAGGGTGGATCTCTTGACCTTGAAGTAGGATCTTGAGACCGATAAAGTTGCACGAAAACGGACCATGGGATTGGGTCACAGAAGGTTGTCGGCAATGTTATCAACATTACATATGGGGAAGACTGACCAGATCACCGCCGGGATGGCGCCCGTTCACTGTCCGATGATCCAGATGCAGCACTCTATAATATCTTACTTCCTATCCCGATCTACCCCTGTGGAATTCTACTGCCGACAATATCTATTGTTAGAGGTTTGCTGCCACGAGTTGGCCGGAAGCCGTTGAACTATCAAGGGCGTTTACCGCATGCGGAAACTAGATTGCCGCATCGAGCATCATCGCATCATCACCTTTTTCGAGTCGAGGAATTTTGTAGTATTTCCCCATCTTCAGCCTTAGAGCGTGTTCCGTTATCAGAGTTCCTGCACGGACTTATCATGACTCTGTCAACTGACAAAGCTCTGTCGAGGTCCCATGACGGCGTTCAAGGAGGGTCTTTTGGCCTAAGGCATCAATGCATGAGCAAGGCACCAATGCATGGCTCAGGCAGAAACATGACGACGATCACAAGCATGTGTCAGTCACGATAAGATACCCACTGGTCGCTTAGTCAGACAGACTCGATCAGGCAATGCCGAGGTCCCTTGTCTTATCCAGGCTTTTTTTTCGCAGTTGCCATACATTTTTTGTCCCATTAGAAAACATCCTTCGTGCTATTTTTGATCATCGTTTTTTGCATTCGTTTCATAGAATTCTGATGTCTGTCATCGCGACAGAACTTCTTCGTTCATTCCCCGTATCGCTGCTCTTATCGGGGTTGTTTGCAATGGGTCTGCTCTCGTGGCTACGCCCGAGCGGGCGGATCTCGTTCTTCCACGCTAAGGACAATAAGCTTCTTCTGACCAAAGTAGCTGGAAAGAACGGGGCGAAGGAGCAGACTACCTTGGTGGATGTCTGCCGGGATGCGACCCCAGAGACATGCCACCTCAACCCTTTCCTTTTCAATGGTCATCTGCAGACCGCCTGGACGGTCATGAAGCATGATAACGTTCCTGTTTACTATAAGCGCAAGATGTTTGAGTCGGAATCGCCCATGTTTGCAGGGCATTTTGCCATAGATTTCGTGGTCAAGCCATATGACATGCCTCCGGAGGGAGAACTTACTGACCAGGCTCGGAAACACACTCAGCCTGACGGTCTGCCACCTCGCACCTCGTTCTATTCACCAGGGGAGCTGTCTGCTCTTCCTTCAGATGATACTAGGCCTATGCTTGTCGTTCTCCATGGTCTCAGCGGTGGTTCTCACGAAGTCTACTTGCGCCATGTCCTTGCTCCTCTCATTAAGGATGGCCTTTGGGAAGCATGCGTCGTCAACTCGAGAGGATGTGCACAGACAAAGATCAGCACTGGGGTTTTGTACAACGCCCGTGCGACTTGGGATGTTCGTGAGGCTGTGAAATGGATTAGGAAGACCTTCCCGAACAGACCTCTATTTGGTATTGGATTCTCCCTTGGCGCCAATATTCTTGCCAACGTATGTCTGCATGTCAACTCCTCAGTAATTCTTGACTAACAGTGAAATAGTATCTCGGTGAAGAGGGTGACCACTGCCAGCTGAAGGCTGCGGTACTCTGCGCCAGTCCTTGGAACCTAGATGTCAGCAACTCTTATCTGCAAAGCACTTGGTTGGGCAAGGAAGTGTATAGCAAGACCATGGGCTCCAGCATGAAGAAGCTTTTCGAAGCGTAAGTCCATTTAACGCTGATAGATTTTCAAGAGGATTAACAAGACTTTAGACATGTCGACCAAATTTCCAAAAATCCACGCATCGATGTTGACGCCGTGCGGAGTATCA
Source organism: Penicillium sp. IBT 18751x (assembly GCA_028828935.1). Lineage (NCBI taxonomy): Eukaryota > Fungi > Ascomycota > Eurotiomycetes > Eurotiales > Aspergillaceae > Penicillium > Penicillium sp. IBT 18751x. The sequence continues at coordinate 1,447,508 of JAQJZS010000001.1, read as the reverse complement.
GCTATTTGCACGAGTTTGACCGGTACGCACATTGGATTCATTGTACTGATATTTGAGTCTCTAATATTGTCCGTAGCGCGCTGCAATGTCCAGCATGGGGCTACCCCACCGAAGGCGCATACTATCGCGATGCTGCATCCACCGACGCCATGCTAGCCATCCGCATCCCCTTCCTCAGCGTTCAAGCCGAGGATGACCCGGTAAGTAACCCACCACCCCTTCCATTGGAAAACTAGATACTGACCGTTAAGATTGCGTGCCGTGACGCCCTGCCGTTCCAAGAAATGACTCAAACGCCGTACGGCGTGATGCTCACTACATCTTGGGGCGGTCACCTTGGCTGGTTCGAACTTGGAGGTGACAGATGGTTCGTCAAGCCAGTCGCCAATTTCCTCAACAAGATGGCCCGGGAAATTGACATCAGCATTCCTGGCATTGTGGAGCATCCTGAGAAACTGCCCGGACATATTGCTCACCACGATGGCGTAGGCAAGGACCTTGATTTGGCTCCTAAGCCTGAATTCAATCCCGTGCGTCGCAAGCTGGATATGAAGCTGCCCTAATGAGGTTATTTGCATTTTTGGTATTAGATGGTTGAACATTCAACATCACACAAAGCATGCAGCAGATCCAACCTTGCTGCTTGATACATAGACGACCTAGATATAGAGGGACTTCATAGCGTTGATAACTTGATACTAATTTCTCATTCTTTCGGTATTCTTTATTGTGGTGACCTCCTCGTCTGCATTCTTGTTTATTTCTAAGGTCATGAAAGCACTTTAAATGTATGACCATACCTTGTATGCTCACTTCTAAGAGCTCGAGTCTGGAGAATGAATTACTCAACTCTCTCCAAGTGAGGCGAATTTGACGATTATATGCCTCTACGCAAAGCTGCCAGCGGTAAATCACATCGCGGAAACATGTCTCGAAGTATGAAATAGATGCAAATTTCGAAAAAAAAAAAAAGAAAAAGAAAAAGAAAAAAAATTAGTTGAAAGGGACGAATTTTGTCGAAAGATCATTCAAAGAATACGCTTACTACGTGGACCGAGGAGATCGATCAACAATTGAGTATGAATAGCATTGCCTGAGTAATAATATAGCATCATGATCAATAGCGCTATTGATGTTTTATAAACTGAGAAATAGAGATAAACCGGTACAAACGCCAGACCCCGTCTAGGTACATGAACATGGTATAGACAATACTCCCTTTTTGCTTTTGTGGTCAATTAAGCAAATGAAACACTCTTGCGCTTAGGCTTTGAGACCTTGGAGCCGCTCGATTTGGAGGCAGCAGGGGAGCTCTCGTCCTTGGCACCAGCCTTGCCGCCCTTCTTCTTATTCCGGATAGAGTCCTTGACTGCCTCAAGCTTGCCCTTCTTCTCAGCAATCCTTGACTCCATCTCCTTCTTCCGGGCTTCACGAATCTCCTCAAGTTGGCGCGCCTTCATCATCTTGGACTCGATCTGGCCCTCCTTCTCCGCATTGACCATAGCAAGGATCGTCATCATACCCTCCTGTAAAAAGACAAAGGTGATTAGCAACAAGTTCCCGACCAAACATCAAGCGCCATGATCACATACTGAATCATCGACAAAAGTCTTGCCCTTCTTCTTGCCCTTGGGCTTGATCACTCCAACAGGAGTAATTGAGTTCAGCTTAGGCAAATCCAGCTCAGCTTCTGTGTAGACTCTCTTCTTCTTCTTTTGCAGGTTCTCCGGGGCGGTGCGAGCCTTCGACTTGACTTCCTTCGGCGGAGGGCGCTTGGGCGCATTCTTCTTGCTGGACTTGCTCACGCGCGAGTCAGAAGAGAAGTTCGAGGACTTTCCCTTAACGGATCCCTTTGAGCCACCTCCGGACGAGGAGCCTTTGGAAGACGACCCTTTGGTGGGCGCCATTTTGTATTGCGGAAAAAGTTGAGCGAGTGGCTAAGTGGAGGTTGGAGTGTAGCGGGGCTGTGATACGCCGTGGCACGCGTGCAGAGTTGGACTGTAATTTTTGAGAGTTCTCAGTCACTCTAAAACACAAAATTTGATCGCTTTTGACGAAAATTTGAGTATGAGAAGCAACATGCGACAAAAACTATCCCCGAAATTATTGGAAAGAAATTTTGGAACAGGAAGGCGGTGAGAGCGGCCCATTCAACCCACGCAACCTCAGCGAAACCTCCACCACCAGAGCTCGCCCGCGACGCCTTCTCTCCGCGCCTTTCCTCTCACTCAATCGCTCCTGAGTGGACGCAATCTCACCATGACTATCAACCCGACCTACCTTGCGCAACGGACGCGCTCCTGTACGTCTGCTCCCTTGTCGATCTCCCCGAGGTCTTCCGCCCTTCGGCCTCGTAATTGAGCTCGTTTGATTGGTGTATGACTGACATGCTTGTTCCTTCTTTATAGCCGTTAACTGGCAGGATGCGAAGTTCCGAGTCCTCAAGTCATATCGCGAGTGGCTCCGTGCTGTCAGTCTACCTCCATCCCCAGAGATCCCCAGATACCCAACCGTCCGCGCCCAGGGCCTGTTCCCAGCCTGTCTTGTCTCTATGCGGGGATGATCGCTGCTCCTCGGGTGCCATTGATGTCTACATAAAGTACTGCAAGCAATCGTCGACCCAGACTAACGTGTGATATTGCATACCATAGTCTCCCGAGATCCAGACCATGTACTCTCTGAACATGCCCGTTTCCGCCATCCGCACCAAGATCCGCCAGGAGTTTGAGAAGCACCGTTACGTCAACCAGATGAGCGTGGTGGATGTTCTTCTTTTCCAGAGCCACGCTGAGTTCCAGGTCAGTCTAGACTTCCAGATGTGGACCCTCGCCGCGGCATTGAAGAAGAGATGCACAAGACCATTGGGCTTGAAATAGAGCTCACCTGCTTCATACTACTCTTCATTGCCATTCCATGGGACCGCAGCTTTTACATCACCTTTGTTTGGATCTAGAACCTAACTTCCAATACAGGAAACACTTAACTACTGGAAGCAGCTGTCCCACGTCATGAAGTACTTCCGCCCCGAGGAGGACCCCGGTGCTCGTTTGCCCCGCAACTTCGTGTCGGGTTTCCTTGAAGGCCGCAACTGAAAATACTGTTTTCTGTACCCCGACAACCTTTTATCCTTTTTCTTTTGCAAGATCATGGCATGGTAATTGGCGAAGCTGTGCCATAGACAGAGACATGTGTACATATAACCTGATTAGGTCGCCGAATCATTTGAGTTTTCTTCATTTGTAACATTCTTGTGAATGTCGATCACATTGTCTTAACCCAAGGCCATGTTCCAGCTAGGCAGTAGGTCCAAGCCATATTCACCCCTCTCAGACTCATCCTTCGTGGTCTACGCGAGTTAACGAATCCTCCAAGTTGAATACTAGACCTTGTAGAAAGGCTCTTTGAATTTTGAAAATACTCAAGACTTTTGTCTAGCTTGCAGTTGGCATCTACTCAACCTGCAGCATAGAAGGAATATTTCCTCGGGTATCTAGTCATCCTCATGGTCATGACCACTACCCCATGTAACAACATAATCTTACAGCGCAGTGACTTCGCGCCTCCAATTTAGTCCACCTTGCCCTTCTTGTCCAGCCGCTCCAGGTCTTGGTACTCCTGCTCATTGCCATTTTCCCTTCGTTTTGAACCAATTGACCCAAAAGGTGGCTTGCCGCATGATGGCGCTGTGCAGACCCCAAACTATTCCGCACGCTCCGTATACATGAGTAGTCCAATGAGGAGAAGTTAGGGGCGGGTAAGAATCATCACATTTGTCGAGTACTAACTTTCCATTGTTAACATATGTTTCTTTATAGTGTTTGCCAACTATAGACTCGAGACTCGAGACGTACCCGTATAAACTTCCTCGGCGCAAGAAGGGCAACCGAAGGACGAGGGGACGAGACGCCGGAGAAAGAACAATATTCACCAAACATGAACACCGCACATGGAAGCATCCTGCCATGAAGTTTGGGACACAGGTCCTACTCACGAGAAACCCGACAAAGAAAGCAAAGGCGGGCAGAATCCGGAGGAAGAAGATCCTCAACCACTCCCAAGGGGAGGGAGCAGGGAGACGGCCCCAGACCTCGCGGCAGAGCCAGCCCACAGCAACAAGAGATCCGCCAACACCGATCCAAACGATAAAGATGAAAAGCTGGTAGACGGGGTGAGAAGACATGGTGATTGTAGAAGTTTCTTAAAGGTCTCTTTGAAAATGATCGGTTGTTTTCAGGGTCAGGTTCTGATGAAGGTAAATCTCCAGCTTGAGGCGAAGGTTCTTGAGAAGTTCTTCGGTGGGAAGGTCTCAACGTAAAAGTAGGCAAGAGCGAGTGAAGCAAATTCAGGTAGCCTGCACCTCGACACCTAAGCCTCAGAAAATATACCAAAAATCTCCCCAAGACCATTTGTTCGGTAAATACCAGACGCGGCTGCCCAGATGAAGTCGACGCATATAGTTCTTGTATTGCTGGTCCTTGAGGTAGGAAAGGTTGCATGACCGCAAGGCCTCGAAAGACCGGGGCGACGCATGTTCAAAAAAGACCTTCGGACTGTCTTTTCGATCATTTGAATCGAGTAAAAAATTGTCAGGGTAACAAGAGTCGCAATGAGCTTTCCATTGAGGATCATCCGGAGACAAACCAGCCCCAAGATTAATCCAAGTTGTGAGGACCAGAGCCAGATCTGGTCCATACCCACAAACTTCAATGCGGGAGTCTGTGTTGCATTTGTCACAAGTGAAAATGGAGTTGGGAGCTTTCTCTCCGTCGATATAGGCTTTCACCACGGCGTCAAGTAATTTGGCATGCTCGAGAGACGAGAAGTGTTTGCAAATGAACATAGACTGGGGAGGTTGTTTTCTATACTCAACCCCCTGTCGAGAAAGCAGTAATTCGGGTCTTCTGCCGTGAATAAACACCAGATGCTGCCTTCTTAAACAAAGTCCCGTCTCTGGGCAGATTTGTGCCTCGGTCGAAAAGAGAGAGGTCATCTCAGGATAGGACGATTGTTCAGGGTGCATTTGAGCTTGGGTGTAATTCAACGCTTCAGTGCTAATTCCAAATCGTTCTCCGTAGTAAAATCTCCGCATGGCAAGCTGAACTTGTAGAAAATAGGTCCTGTGGCGGAGATGAATCCGGAGCCGTGCTTGTCCCCTGAGTTCTAACTCGCGCTCAGCTGACCATTTCGGTAGGCATCGAAGAGGACACTTTTCCATATCAAATACTGAGCCAGATAGTCCGAAATATTCTGACCCGTCATACTCATGAAGAATGTGGCAAACATAGCAAGTAAAGTATTTCGGTAGGTCTCGTTCCAGTCGGCGTAGAACAGGCAGTCTATCTTTTCCTGAGGGCCGAACGGGATGAACTCGATGGTTGTAAATGGCAAACAGACGGCGACCACAGAGCGAAATACAAATCCAATCATCCAGAGGGAGGAAATCGGTAATTGATAACAATAGCTCGGAAGGGAGACCGGCTAGTGTATTCATCTTCGGGATCTCAGAGGATGGGGTACGGGCTCCCCACAATTGAGATATTACTGGAGAGCAGATATTGAGAAGCGACTGCATTTTGGAGATGTTTAGCTCACGTAGATTGCGGTGAAGTCCAAGTTGACTTAACAAGCTTCCGGGAAAAGAAAGGTGAAGCGAGAGTGGCCGAACAGGGGTGAATCATTAGCGAGAGTCATGATGAATCAAAGCTAATGACAGTGATGGTAGTTGAATGTCCGGTGCCCAGGAATGGAATCGGAGAGAAGTCATAGTCTCGAACTTCATTGAAACCATGGAACTCACTCAGGGCGCCCGCCTCACTTGGCCGAATTAGGCACGGGCGGTGGTGGGTCCATGCCGCTTGAAGGCTTAGTAGGTTGTGTTCAAGATGACAAGATGATAAGAGCACTAGAATGGAAAGGGAGCGCCAAGAAGTGGCAGGATCAAAGTAGAGTAGGATTGGTATTATCGAGTCCAGAATAGACCCCTGTCGAGTCTGGAGTTTAAAAAGGCCCGGCGTCCCGCATCCGGGTCTGACTCTCATCTTCTCCTCACACCAGAAGACTGTCAGACTTGGTTTTTGTGTTCTCCCTTGGCTTCCGTCTCCAACTTCCAAGCTTCTGATCAGTACACTTGATCGACATGTCGGGCCTCATATCCGATGCACGCGGCTCTGCGGAAGTAGCCGCAGAGCCCGAATCACAGCCACGGTTGGTATTAGCTCCTGTTGGTAGTGCGAGCTATTTTGCTGATAACGAGGCCTCTTTTTCTTCGTTCAATACAGGATCCAAGGAATTTCCTGAGCCTAATGACCAGGCAACTCTGGAAGTCAACTCCGTGTCCGACTGCGATGACGGTCGCGTGGCATCCGACGATGAAGTGCGCGATCTTCTCCATGTCGTCGACAAGATTCCCATTCGGCTATGGGTCGCATGTCTGGCGGGTATTCTGGAGCGATTCGTGTGGTACGGAGCGACTGCTCCTTTGCGTGCGTGTTATTGTACCTCCTTCCCTTACGACAGAACTCAATGGCTAAATGATCTACAGAAAATTATTTGCAGAATGTACCTGGAGGAGCAGTCCCAGGAGCTCTGGGTCTTGGGCAGGCAACTGCTTCGAATATTGTGAATGCGCTGACTATTGGGGCTTATATTACTCCTATCCCCGCTGCTGTCATCGCTGACAGTTGGCTCGGTCGGTACAAGACCATGCTATACGCCGCTATGTACTGTTACAACTGATCAGGCTTGATTTCCCCCGCTGTCAGATGAATCTTACATGCTAACGTCTTCTAGCATTGAATCCATTGGCGCGGCCGTCCTATTTGCAACTTCCTTACCAGTCGCAATGCATGACGGTGCCGCTCTGGGGGGCGTGATCAGTGCATCCGTGCTCCTTGCTGTTGGCTCGGGGGCTTTCAAGACGACTGTGGTCCCTTTCATTGGTAAGTTAATAGCCTCTAGCTTGGGCTGCTAAGCTAATCATCCCTAGCCGATCAATATGACCAAACCGACTTTCTCATCCGGTATCGAAACGGCAAGAAGGTCGTCGCCGACCGAGACCTCACCATCACATACATCTATAATGTGTTTTACTGGTATGTGAAAATTGACTCCCTCGACTATACAAAAAACTGAAAATGATGTAGGGCCGTGAATGTGATATGCTTCCTTGCCGATTGTACCCCTCTACTGGAGAGATACGTCGGCTTTTGGCTCGCCTATCTGATTCCATGCTGTTGTATGTGGCTGGCTCTTATTCCAATTCTTATCGGCCGGAACTACTTTGGTCAGTTCCCTTCAACCCAGTCCGACGGACAAAAAGCTGATGATTTATTAGTGCGAGCACCGCCAACGAGCAACATAATGCCCAAAGTCTTTGCAGCCTTGCGCTGTGGGATCTCTGGTGGTTTCCGCATGGACGCTGCCAAGCCAGATGCTCAGCTTCAGCATGATCGACAAGTCCCATGGTCGGACTCTTTCATTGAAGACATCAAGCGGAGTCTTTTGACATGTCGCGTGCTGTACGTGCAACAACCCCAAATGTCGTTCCTTCAAGCGCTAATATGGGTTACAGACTTCTTTTCCCGATTCACTGGCTGTGTTACAACCAGACGTTCAACAACCTGATCTCTCAAGCCGGACAGATGGTTACCTACGGTATCCCAAACGATATGATCAAAATCGCCGGTCCCATCTCCGGGATCATCGTTGCACCCATCATCCAAAAAGGACTGTACCCTTATCTCACCAAAAAGAACATTCAATTCCGCCCAATCACTAGAATGACAGTTGGGTTTTTCATCCTGGTTCTTTCCATGGTCTACGTCACCGTGGTTCAAAAACTCATCTACATGAGCGGACCATGCTACGACAGACCTCTCGAGTGTCCCGCTGCAAACAATAGCACTGTGCCTAATCAGATATCGGTCTTCCTTCAAATGCCAATCTACTTCAGCAGTGCATTGGCCGAAGTCTTCTGCATGACTACCGGAACTGAGTATGCCTACAACAACGCGCCTGATAGTATGAAGACTTTGGTGCAGGCCATTTGGCTCGCGATGGCGGGAATTGGTATTTGTTTGGCTTTGGCGTTTACGCCATTGACCAAGGACCCTCATTTGGTCACCATGTATGGTATCTTGGCTGGACTTCTGGGTGCGGCTACGATCTTGTTGTGGGTGATTTTCCGCCATGTGGATCAAGTGAAGGAGGAGGCTGAGTGAGGGGTTCCTCTACATTACAAGAGGACGAGATTGAGATGAGGCTTTGGGAATTTTAGCTTATGTTGCAGACTGAAGATCGGAAGTATGAATACCATAGGGGTGGTAATCATGGCAGGAAAGAGGACGAGAGAGTGGATGAGATGGTCCAATATAATTTGAAAGCAGATCATTCCCTGGACACACTTTGTTTATTTTTCGGCACGTACCCAAGCCGGCCCCAATCCGTTTCAAGATACGGCCTAAGTAGTTCACGTCTAAGAATAGAACTTCTCGAATTGCAGAAAATTCTGCTTTACAAGAAGAACCGCATGTGATACGAAATCAGCAAATGATCCTTCGTCCAACCTCCATATCCATACTTTCAGGTAGTCACCCTGGCATTTGAGTTGCTATTAACAGTCGGGAAATTAACCTGGCTCCGAAACCAGTCATCATCGCCCATGCAAGGCCTGCAGGTCCTTAGTCGCCAAGTGTCGATGACCCTGCCGCAATCGACGCGATTGAAGATGTCAAGCTATTACCCAATCTGAAGGATATTCAACCTTCTTTGAGCTCTGTTGAGTTTTCCATGGTAGGGGTGATCGTATTTGGCTTGGCTATTTTTTAAAGGATATTCAACTTAGGCGAGCCCATATAAAGGCACGATACAAAAGCTGAAGAAGTTGCGAGGTACTCCGCAGAGAATGGGGGTGAGCTGCTTTGACTTCTTGGCGGTACGAGCTATCCCGAGGCCTGCCTTGGTATATCACAATAACATATTTAGCTGGTGTACCTATTGGTACACTTCTAAATGTATGTTTCGTGGTATTACATCATTTCCAAAGCCATGGTGCTTTGGAAAGAGGTCTAAAGCGAAAGAGAAATGATGTATTTTCAGAAATCGGCACAAGATCCGCAGAATATGTGATGTGCAAGATATAATATAAAGAACCTCGGAATTAATTAGTATCGGATCATAGCCCTACAAGATACGACTACATCGAAACTACTTTTTTCCAAAAGCTGCCATCATTCAAGACTCCATTGAAACAACTAGACATCGCAGCCCAGGGCTACGTTCGACCTTAATCTCAATTCACGAATTATTGACAGTACATGCATTCTCATGATAACACCATAGTACCATGCCCTCAATAGATCGGTACTCAACACAGAATATGTCAAAAAGAAAAGAAAGAAAATATTCTAGCTCAGCCAACGCCGGGGAAAAAGAAAAAAGAACCCAGATGCAAACCCCTCAGCCGGAGGCACTCATACTCGCGGAAGCACTAAGCCTCCATGCGATTGCCACGCTCAGCATTAAAAGAATCCCTCCCCTCCGTGAACTTCTCAGTCACAACATCACACAAATCGATCAAATCATTAAATCCCTTCTCCAGCGCCTCCAGCGCAGTCGTAGAATCCGTAGTCTGGATACGGAGATGCATCTTCGCGTCGGATGGATGGGGGATGGTATAACCACAGAATTCCACAGCGGGGTTTTTCATGATGGCGTAACGAAGGGCATTGCCCATTGTGTGGCCTTCGCCTTCGAATTGGAAGGAGGCGGCTGTTTCGGAGGAGCCGGGGAGCTAGGAAGATACATCAGACTTGGGTGTTGGATGGAAGGAATGGGGTTGGTGACGTACCACAACGATGCGCTTCTCGTCTAGAAGGATGGGATCGGTAACTTCAGGCTCGGCGTCCATCATGGACTGGTCGTTTTCTTGGGGTTCTTGGGAGTGAGTTGAGCCTGGCATGGTGTCGGTGTCGCGTGAGTCGTTACAGGCCTGGTTTAAATGGACTATTGTAGAGCGTAATAGGACGGCTTGGTTTGAGGGCAGTTGAAGGCTGGGAGATGATATGTTGTCGAGTGTCAGAGTGTGAAGTGACTAGACGCAAGAATAGAACGCAATGCAATGCCCGCAAAGACTTTCGACGATCTCGAAAAAAAAAGTGGGTTATCGATAGAGGGCTCACCGCTTACTGATTCCAGAGTGTGTATCTGGATGAGCTACATATGTCAATTTTGGGCACCGATTCTTCAAGAAAAACAGATCGTCTCCGTGGCGCAATTGGTTAGCGCGTCTGACTGTTAATCAGGAGGTTGGAAGTTCGAGCCTTCCCGGGGACGTCAATTTTTGCCTTTTTTTTTCTTTCTTTCATTCTTTTTTAAAACTCTGGTCTATTTTGCTTTGCTACATTAAACAAAAAAGTGTTGTTTTTGAATCTTTTGTGGGATACCGTAAAATTGGTTGAGCAAGGGAGATGTTGTGCAGAGCCAGGGCGGGGAGTGACTACACATGTGGTGCAGGAAATACAGGTTGATAAAGAGATGCAACCTCCCTGGAATCCATACACTGGAATGCCATGACTGTTTGACAGACCATATGCCTTGGTCAGGTATGGCAAGCGACTCCGTTCTCTATTGATTGTTGGTGGCGCCTTTGACACCTGCCACACCTGCTAGTCTTCGACGAGTCTGACGCTATTAGACGCTAAATATCGGAGTTACGAGGCGAAAAAAAGAAAAGAATTTCCCACTGACGCGTGTGACTGGCTCCAAGAAGAGCGTTCGTTTCCAATTGGCCTCTCAATAAAAAATCTTCCCAAGTAGAAGAGATATTTCATAAGTTCATATTTCACCAAAAATAAATTCTGTAGTAGGTCATATAATGAGACTTTGTTGTACACCTACTCAATTTATAACACGTAATTTGGTAATTCAGAGTGGGCTATTTGCTGGATTTAACTCTTTAGCGCCAAGGCCAGTGTGATGTTCGTGATACCGTTCACTAGCTGTGAGATTACTCCAATGTACTCGAACATAAATGTCGAACTTTACACTCAATCCCTATTCCAAAAAAACAAGAGGAAAAAAGTCTGAAAATTAAAAATTGAAAACAGCCAGAAAAGAGAAAAGATAAACTCAATGGCTGACGAGCGCGAAAGATGTATTTTGCTGCTGATTTGGGGGGCGGCGGGCCGCTTGGGATGGCGGGCCGCTTAAGAAAACTGTTGCGGAGTGTCTTAAAGGAGACGTAGGCTCTTGACACGCAAAATGAGATCATTTGGACCGGAGACTCGGGGATCATGCACTGACCTAGCAGGGGTTGTCTCTGGGAATGAATAGAAAAAGCAGGTGTTCCACGGATACGAGACCTCCGATCCTTGAGACGGTTGATGTGTGTAGGGTACGCTAAAAGACTCAAACAATAGTCTGTCCACCTGGGCCCAAAATCCACCCCAAACTCCGCCCCGAAATAAATTAATAATCGGATGGCCGGGTCAAAATCTTATCTCCTCAAAGTCATATTCTTGATTTGGCCCAAAATGGCAAGTTGTTTCTCCATACTTGGATAATGGGTACGTGCCGAGCTATTAGTCCTACGTATCTGCAATTTCTTAGGTCTTGTCCCAAATGCACAGATCTCTTGAACACGAACATCTAAAATCCAGTAACCTGAGACTCAGAGCCAATGATGAGGGCCAACGCGCTGCCGGGTTCTGAATCGGATCCAGGGCACAGGGTTAGTGTGCGGTCGGCAGAGGGTTCCGTGCATTAGTGAACTGGCACTGGACACGATCCACACGGGGAGATGCGGTGCGTGTGTCTTGGGTCCGGGGTGTGCGTGGTGCGTGGTGCGTGGTCTGTGATCTGTGATCTGTACAGTGAATGTCTCCTAATCTAAGCGCCGAGACGGTGCCGTCTTCGACAGCAGGCTGCACCGTGAGTCGCTGTCACGCTATGTGACAGGATCCGTTGGGGATAGGCGCAGATCAAGGTCAAGGCTTTCGAGTCCAGTCGATCAGAACCCCAGAGGGCGTCCAGCCACCCAGGGTCGAGGTGGACTGTGGTTTTTAGTTAGCGTGGTTAGTGTGGTTAGCATGGTTGTGTGAGGGGCGAGTGCGTAGAGAAAGGCTGAACTTGGTAGTAAAAGTCCGGGTCGAAGTGGATTGCAGCCCCTGATATCTCCTGATGGATCAATCATCGGAGTAGTGACATTGACGAACCTGGCTCGTGCCCAAAGGGAGAGAAGGATTGGGGGGAAAAATCAGAAACACTGGTGTGAGAAAAAGAAACACGATGTGTCTCAGTCGGGATCGTTTCTCACCATTCTGATACGCTCGGCGCCTCCTGGTTTGCGTCTTGTGTTTTGAGTCGTGATCCACTAAACTCTCGACTCCACGTACCTAGTACTTACAGTGTCCTCGTTACTGACTTACTGCTCCAAGTACTGTCTACTTCTTTAGTTGCACTTCCCCCCGTCCTGGGTTCAGAACTGGAAACCCCCTGTACATTTGGTTCGGTCTATTTTTCCTTTGATCTTGTCACACTCTCTAGCCCGCTCTTGGTCTTTTTTTTTTTTTTTCCCTTTGTTCCCTTGACGATCTCTCTCTCTCTCCCTCTCCCCTCTCCCTCGCCAACCGTCAGCCGCCGACTTGAGCCTCGCTCATACACATTCGTTCATGCTCCACTACTAAGCCTCGGGCTTCTCTTCCCCGGGAGTTCCACCCCCAGTATATCATGTCGACCGCAGTGGCACCAGCAATGGCTCCATTGTCTTCACCACATACGACCCGCGATCCCAGCCCGAAGAACTGCCCAACCTTGGCCCGTCCGCCCGCCCCGGTGAATTCATCTCCCTCTCGTATGTCTATCAGTTCGCCAGATGGGGCCTCGAAGGGTACCCCCGAGAATCGCGATCAGCCATCTCCCTCTGGCAGCACAGGACCCAGAATCACGGTCAAGAAGGAGCCGCCTTCGTCACCGCGCATGGGGGGTAGTCGACCCCGGCCGCGCAAGCTAGACCTTTCGACCAGTCTGCCTTCCTCGAGCGGTCTGCAGGTGCGTCCTCCGAATGGGCCGATGACCGCCCGTGATGGAGTTCGAATGCAGGACGTCGGTCTGGCATGTTTGTCGCCTGGCTTCCAAACCCACGATCCGATGATGCGAGAGCAACTTCAGCGCAGTTTGTCAGTACGCGACCAGCAGCGATCAATAATTGAGGCACGACTACAAAAGTCTGCCAAGGATGAGGGTCCAGGCGGCACTAAGCCATCAGAGTCGGGCTTCATGGGCATGCCCAAAAGTGGCAAGCGACGAGCTCCGCCGGGTCTATCGATCGTCCCTCCCTCTGCGTCGCAGTTCGCCAACGAGCGCGTGATCCAGTCCGCGCCGCTAAACCAGACATTCACGGGCCGATATCAACCCCAGCCGTTGACACGGCACATTGTCAACCAGAGCCCGACTCTAGGCTCGACCTCGCACATGCACCAGGTCCCCGCCACGCAAACGAACAACCGTCTTCCCCCTCTCTCCGACGTCTTTGGACAGGACGCATTGGGTACCCGGGATCGCGACCCCAACCGATCCGGTCTGTACCCGAATACCTCGAGCAACAACTCTTCGCAGTCCAACTTGGCTCCTATGCCTTCTCCTGGACTTCCCGGCAGCATGTCTCACACGCCTAGCCGACCTCGCGAGTATCATTCGGCCGAAGAGGCGGTGCAGGAAATGTCCGGTGGACGGGAAGAACTGCTTCCTCGGATTGTGCATTACGGAGGCCATCAACCGCCCACGCCGCCCTCACCACAAGTCATTCACGCTGCTCCCAAGACGGCTCCTCTAGCCAGTGAGGGAATGCCACCCAGTGCACCCGTTGCTTCCACATTCGGTTTCGGTTCCACGGAATCCACGGCGCGTCGTCGCTCGCGAAATGAATATGAGCACGACAATGGAAGCCCGCCGCTGGGTCACGGCCCTAGTTCCTATCGCCCGAATCCCGCTGCCAGCGCAGGTCCCAATGCTGTGCCTTATGGTCCCTTTGGTGCTGGGCGAGATTCTCCAGAGACCCAAAGACGAAAGAAGGAAGAATTCCTGGGCCTCTGCGCTCGTGCGTGGGATCTATTCCACTCATGAAGACCCGTATCGCATTTGAAGCATACATTATCCATGCAGTCCTGGCAGATTCAATCAATATCTGTCTAGCTCTGTACAGGGACCCTGTAAAATACGAAGCATTTTGCCCGTATATGACAAGGACACCGGAGCGGCTGGCATATATCCGCCCGCTTGTTCTCAGCCCGAGGCCTTTTGCAATAAGGCTTTCGAGCGTAATATCTTTCTATCTTACCTCTACTACCTTGCACTCATCTTGATGATTTGAGTCTCTTTCCATGACATTGATGTTTATATCTCATCGACACGACAGTGTTGCGCCTATCGGGCTCAAGAAAAACTATCTTCGAAAGCTTGCATTGATTGATCTTGGCGTCTGGCGGTTATCTCTTGCTTTTTTGGACCAATATACCTTTCTGGGCGTTGCTTTGTGGGACATAGCATTTGTGAACCCAAGTTTTCTCTTCTACTTTGGATTTTTCCTTGACCTCGACCCCATATACCCTAATGTAGTCATATAATCCATTGGACCCGTTCAATTCTCGCATGAAATCATATTTGAAAAGCAAATTGGGTATCTAATCAAGCCGTCGGCGCTTAGGAGGTCCACCACCACCACCAAAACCGGACCCAGAATCCTCAGCTCCCCTTCTCTCCCAGGGCATCTCCTTCCTCTCCTTTGACGCAATCTTCTTCCTCCTCCGCTCCAAAGCCCTAGCCCGATCTCTCGATCCCATCTCCTCGTACTTCTTCTGCATCACCTGCTTCTTCAAATCCGACTTCTTCAAGAAATAAGGCGTACTCTTCTTGCCCTCCCTCAACATCTGCTTCTCCTTCTGCTTATGCTCCAGCTGTACCTTCCTCTCCCTCTTCCGATTTTCCATAGTCTTCATCCGATCACTCGCGGACAGAATCTGTCTCTTCAACGCTTCCTTCTGCTCTGGATTCTTCGTCCGCGCCATCTCAGCCTTCATTTCCTTCAGTTCAGACAGCCTATAGTCATCCAAGAACGCATAGGCCTTGTCGGCGAGTTCTGGATTCTTGCCTTTGCCTGAATGTCCCATGACAGCTGCGTCAAAGCGTGGATCCCGTGCTTTAGCGTGCGATGGGGGCTCGACGACAACTAGTCGACGGGAGACGGCGCGCTTAGATGATTGTTCCATGGGCGCATGCTTATTGGCGCGCGCGGCTTTCTTGTCCTTTTTGTCTTTGGATTCGCTTTTCTCAGCAGCGAGGCGCTTCTGTTCGCGGGCTTCGAGGATGCGGGCGCGGATATCATCAACTGGCGAAGCTTCTTCTTTGGAGGCTTTTTCTTTGCGTTTCTTGGGGCCCATTGAGGCTTGGGCTTTGGCGAGGGCGCCAAAGGAAATGTTGCTTAGAGAGGCTTTGATGTCGTTGTCTTCGTCTTCTGAGGATTCTTCCTCATCTTCAGCGGCACTATCTGAGCCATCAGAGCCGTCATCTTCTGAAACGTTGGATTTCTCCGAGCTCTTTCAAATTTGTTAGTGAAAAGAAACAATGTAAAGTCATCGGTAGCAATCGTACTTCTTCGGATTGGGACTCGGCATCGGAGTCTTCCTCTCCTTCACCGTCATCTTGAGAGACCTCCTCGGCAGCATCGGACTGCTCCAAGTAGTCATCATCATCATCAGCAGGCCGTGCCCGCACCCGGCGGTTCAGAATATCGGAGATAGCCATATTGAGTCGACGTTGAACTCTGCAAAACAGCGGAGCCGCTAAAAAGAAAAATATTGCCAGCTCAGGCGGTGAGGCGATAACGGGCTGATTAGGTATTTTTTCCCGATTGCGCATCAATATCGGGCTTCAATGTCGCGCTGGACTCGGTCTTCTCCATTGTGCATTTCACTCTCTCGTCCGACTTGCGCGACTTACTGTAATGTCACTATAGACCAGGTGGGCAAATTCCTTGTTTTGCGCCGCGAGTTCCATCCAGTCTATGGCTACTAACCGCTGATTGATAGGCTAGCCCCTCGGTCTCGAATTCTGCTCATCGGTCTGATTGCACAACATTCAAGCTGCCTCGAACAAAAAGGCTCAAGCGCGCGGCTTCCGCCGCGGGGCTTCCTGTGCCGCCGGATCGAGGCTTTCAAGGCCCCCACCATGCTGCTGCGCATAATTCTGCGAATGTCCCGAAGAGCATGAGCGGACATAATTTGCCGGGGTGGTCGGTGGCGCCTCCTTATGCTGGCACATATAATGGTCAGGGCATGGAGGTCCATAATGCGCAGCCCAACGCGCCGGCTAATGGGTATCCAGCGCCTGCTCCCAACTCAGACCTACCAGTGTCTCAGTTGCCGCCCATGCCACCGTCTACTTTTGGCGCATACAATGTCCCTTGGGCATACCCGAATCACAACCTCGAGAATGGTTCTATGGCATCCGCACCGCCTTTGCCTTTCCTCAACCCTGGATTCTTCAATCCTGCAATGGGCATGCCCCCTCCGTTTCCTATGATGCCCTTCAATGCCATGCTTCCGTTCCAGGGTGCACAATCTATGAGCACAGTAGCCTCGCCTCGAAGAGCAAGGTCTGGGACACCACCTGTGATGGTACCTGTTCCTGACAAGGCATATATGGAAACGGCATCAAAAGTCCCACGAAGACGCAATTCGCCTCGACCTCTCCTGGTCATCCTTGACCTAAACGGCACGCTCATTCTCCGAAAACACAAGCGATTACCACCCAGCTTCGCCCGACGCCACGGTCTCGGCGAGTTCCTCGAAGAGTTAACAAGGAAACATTCCGTAATGGTTTGGTCCAGCTCAAAACCTCAGACTGTCAACGCCATCTGCGAAAGACTCTTCCCAGGCGACAAAGCAAAGACCCTCGTAGCGCAATGGGGACGGGACAAATTCGGCCTCACAAGCGTGCAATACAACTCCAAACTCCAAGTCTACAAAGAATTGCACAAAGTCTGGAGAGATCGCCAAGTCCAATCCACATACCCGGACCACAACCCGACAGACAGCGAATTCCCCTCAAGTCATTGCTGGGACCAAAGTAATACGATTCTCATCGATGACAGCAAACTTAAAGCTCTCAGCGAACCATACAACATTCTCGAAATCCCCGAGTTCACAAACAATCCCTCCATCGACGAATCAACCCTCTTCCAAAAAGTCCTCGCTAGACTCGAATACCTCTCCTACTACGATGACGTGAGCAAGGTCTTCCGGGAATGGAACGAGCAGGCCACGAACGAGAAATGCTCTATTCTCGAAACCCACCTGCCTCAACTGAAAGAGGATTGTCCTGTCGAAATATATGATGATGAAGACGGTGGAGTCAGTTTACGTCAAATCTCTCCCGGCGAGCAGGCTCGCGCTCGGGAGGCATTAACACTATCACAGAATACTGTTCAAGATGGTACGAAACCAGTAGGGAAGAAAAAGGCACTTCGAGCCTCCCAGAAGGAGCGCAAGAGGCTTGCAAAAGAGAGGGAGGCAGCGCTGGCGGCTGCCAATGTCAATGCTGATGGTGGTGTTGATACCACAGTCGATGTGAAAGTCGAAGCCAAAGCCGAAGCAGCCCCAGCCGGCATCGAGCCTGCGGTCTCGACAGATCCAATGGCCAACCCAGACAAGAAAAAGAAGAAAAAGAAAAAGAAAGCAAAGAAAGGAAAACTCCCAGAATCAGATCCGAGTCTGGAGCCAAACAGTCCATTGCATGACTTCTGCCAACATGGCCATGTGAAGGAAATTAAGCCCACGGAGAGTTTGGAGACTACCACGGTCGTGGTTCATGAGTCTACGCCTATTGATTCCTTTGATTCCGCTAATACGGTTATCAACTCTGTCGAGGGAAATCTTATCTCTGAACTTTCCGGAGATCTTTCAAACGAGACGCCCCTTCCTCCACGCCCGCGCTCACCATCTTCTGCATCCGATACCGGATCCAATAACTCGTTGTTGGATCGATTGGAGGAGGGCCTCGGGTTTCCCAAGCCATGAGGCTTGGTCTTGAAGTGATACCCAAATTCTTCTTATATGAGTTTTCTCTGGAGTTTGATGGGCTTGTCTCGGCGTCATAGATGTACCCATCTTAGAAATGGTTTATCTTATTATCTCCTATCTCAGTCATTCTTACCTGTTTATTCTTGCGGATACTACTGAGATCTAGTATCTAATCAATACCAATATACTTTATATCCATGAAATTACGCTCTACTGAAAGGTCCAATGTTTGTGGGGATGAAAGGTACATTCGGAATCCGTATACATCCATTAGCCCAGAACTTGGCCTGAATGCGTACACTATACTTGTATTTCTTGTTAAAGATCACTTTGTTAGTCATTATATGGATCAAAGATAAGATAGATGTGGTTCTCATCTAGCTGGGAGATACACAACGCCAGAAGTGGGCTTCCCGTGGCCTTGATCAGAGATATATATTCCCCTCATTTTGACCTCCACCAATTCCACATCGTGATGTTTGAGAATCAAATGGCCAAAGCCTGGATAAGATGAAGATTCAAAGTTTGTCTTGCCTCCAATGTTTCACAAGTTGTCCGTCAATTGGCTTTCGAGGTTCCAAGGTTCCATGTCGCTATACAAGGAAGAACATGGAGCTAGACCGACGCACGGGCCACATCTCAAGTGCAAGCTCTGCACGTGGGTCAGACATGGACAGAATGTGGACGGCCACCCATAGCCAGGGAAAATCACAGTACATTCTTTGTTTTACAATTACGATTGAGGTAAGGTTCATTCATAAACACTCGGGACGAGGCCCAAGAGCTTTATTCATTGCCAGATCTAAAGCTAGCAGCGACAAACATCCAGTGTAACTAGACTGCAAGTCGATCATCTCGCATCACATTTCATAACCGTGAACGTGAACCACATCGGCGCGTAACAAGAATATTTTATCCCCCGCAGGAGGAGAGAAAAGAGGGGGAGCCGAGACCAGCGATCAAAAGACCAGTCCCAGTTCGGCAGCCCGGGGTATTTGAAGATGGGGGTCGGAAAGGGGGTGAGGAACCGGCCGCACACGCTTATTTGAAGACGTGGCCGTCAGCGGAGGGGAGAACCTTGCCGTCGACGGTGAGGGGGGTGTCCCAGGCCCAGATATCCTCGATGTACTTGCGGTCAGCCTCGGAGGTGGGGTCGAGCTTGGTGAAGGTGTAGGACTCGTGGTCAGGGGCAACGTCGAAGGCGGGGGCAGCCTCCTGGCCGCGGACGAGGAAGACACCCTCGATGACGCAGGCGTAGTTGGCACCGAAGACGTGCTGGCAACCGAAGAGGTACTTGCGGGAAGCCTCAAGACGGGCGTGGAAGCCACCGATCAGGTTGTTGGCCATGAAGGTGAGCTTAAGCTCGTCGTTGTACTTGTAGGCGACCTTCCAGAGGGAGTACTCCTCGGGCTTGTAGTGCTCCCAGAACCAGGGCATGGCGACGGTGCGGGTGTCCTCGTTGGAGTACTGGCGCTTCCACTCATCAAGGATGAGGGTGGGCTTGCCAAGGGCCTCGAGGGGGTGCTTGGGCTTGGGGGCGGGGGCAGCCTCGGGCTCCTCAGCAGCGGCAGCAGCGGGGGCAGCGGCCTTGGGCTTCTCCTCCTTCTTGGGGGCGGTGTACTTGATGACCTCATCGGTGAACTTGGCCTCGTAGACGGCCTTGAAGTCAGCCTGGTTAACAATGGTGTTGTACCAGCGGGTGACAGCGGGGTTGGCATCACGGAACTTCTTGTCCAGGACGGTGGCAAAGGCACGGGTCAGGAGGGAAGCAGTGAAGATATCAGCGAGAGTGATACGCTCGCCAACGAGGTAGGTGTTGGCGGTCAAGTGAGACTCAAGGACAGCCATCTTGGAGACAGCGACCTTAGCGACCTCATCGACGGTCTTCTTGTTGTAGGGATCGAGGCCGAGGAGGGGGCGGTACCAGGCACCGAAGCTGGGGAGGACCTCGCTGTTGGCGAAGGACATCCAGCTCACGATGGAGGCATAGTCCTGCTTGGTCTTGCCGAGCAGAGTAGTCTTCTCGTTCTGGGAGGTGACTATTGAACCAAAACAGGTTAGTGATGGTCTTGACAGGGTGGATCCAAAACAAATCATGCAATCATGGAAGCCAAAGAATGTAATCCAAAAAAAGGGGGAAAACAGTCCATGCCCGAAATTTTTCACCCGAAGCGGGGTACTTCATTTTTTTTTTTGCTCTTGGGTCAGAAGTTTGTCATTCTCAACACTGTTGTTATGACAGGGATAACTTATATCTCATCATGTAAAGAGAGGCGGCCGGCGAGGAATTGTCGAATTGCAGAACGAAAAACAGAATCCAAACAAAACACACGTCATGAACTTACCATAGATGGCGATGGCGATAGCCTCAGAGAGGTTGAAGCCATTGGCACCCTCGAAACCGGGGATCTTGCCGAGGGGCTGGATCTTGCGGTACTCAGCGCTAGCCTTAGCAGCGTTCGCCTCGGTCTTGACCAAGTCCAACTCAAGGCCGTTGTGCTTGGCAGCGACCAGGGTGGCGATGGTACGACCGTTGTCCTGAGAAGAGTCAGAAGATATCGTAGATGTTCCAAGAACGAGAACATACAGGGAGACCGTAGAGCTTTCCGAAGGCCATTTTGAAAGCAGGGGGAGGCTAAAATGTAAGGATGAAGAGAAGAGAAGGGAGGAGAGAGGGGCAGGTAGAAATTTTGTGGAATGGGGGGAATTCGGTCTTCGGAGTAACTGATAATGCCTGGTCACGTGCCGGGAAAAACAGCGTGCCGAAAGTCGAACTTCGTTCATCTGTGCAGACGACAATTGATCATCATGGCGCGGCCCACGTATGGCATTGTCCAGGCAATGCAGTCCCTGAGACTGTATTCGCCCTCCTCCTACCGATTGGCAGCTCCTATACTGCGCAGACAGACCCGTGGCTATGCGACAGAGCCCGAAAACACCACCGGGGAGATGCAATCATCGACTGAAGTGCCCCCGACGGAATTGCCTTCCACCGAACCTCTTCCCACGAAGTCCTCTGCGACCGAAGTCTCTTCGACCCAGCCTCCTTCAGCAGCTCCTCCGGCAGAGGCTCCCCCATCCGACATCCCGCGAGTTGTGAAAGCCGCACCCCAGATCGACTTTGCCAAATTCACATCTCAGCCCGCCCGTATCATCCCAGCCTCACCATCCTACTTCTCTGGCAGCCCCCGGTTCATCGACAACGTGCTGATGCTGGAGTCACTGCAAGCCAAGTATGCCTCGCTCCCCGTAGTAGGTGCCGGCGAGGCGCCGCGCATGGCTTGGTTCAAGCTGGCCCAATTCCGAGACTTTGTGGGCGAGCCCGTGCCGATGAAGAAATACAAATCACTGCTCAAGATTCTGCAGCGGTTGAACCGCATCCAGCCTGAGATGGTGCCCCAGGAGGTGCGCTCTCATCTGAGCAAATTCCTGCGTCCTGGTAACCCGTACGCTCAGCAGAACGTGCCTCGCACCGTGGACGAGAACGGTCGCGCTCGCGCGAAAGGCAAGCGTAAGGAGTCGACCGCCGTTGTGCAGTTGGTTGAGGGTGAGGGCGAGATCATGGTCAATGGCAAATCACTTGTCGAGATGTTCCAGCGGGTGCATGACCGTGAGAGTGCCCTTTGGGCTTTGCGAAGTACCCAGCGGATGGACAAGTATAATGCCTGGATTACGGTCAAGGGTGGCGGTGTGACTGGCCAAGCGGAGGCCATCACTTTGGCGATTGCGCGGGCCTTGCTGATACACGAGCCGGCTTTGAAACCTGCTTTGCGGAAAGGTGAGGAGCTTCTCCCAATTTTATTTTTCAGACTATTTACTGACGATCTTTATAAGCTGGTGTCATTACTGTCGATGCTCGTCGCGTGGAGAGGAAGAAGCCGGGTCACGTCAAGGCCCGCAAGATGCCCACCTGGGTCAAGCGTTGAAAAAACGGAAATTTTGTCGAGCGCGCTTTTTCTTTATCAATCATGTATTATTTTACCATCCATGGCGGGTCGTCATGCCTGTTCTATATCCTGTACTCAATGCATATGGGGCTATCATTCAATGAATTGTGTATCAATAATGTTATTGCAATTAAGGAGACCATATCGGCCACCAAAAGATCAATGGTTGTCTTTCAAAGAAGTCTTGGAGATAACATGTGGAAGCATAGGTACACTCCCGAGGTAGATATCATTTCAATTAAAAGGGGGAAAGACTCGCAGGTCTGTGACTAGCACTCGACCTGAACCGACACTATGAATGAAAAGCGTAGATATTGATTGTATAGACTACCTTGCCGTTCTAGGCACGAGCCCTAGATTCCATTCACAGAGAGTTCCAACAGTATAAGTCACACGGCTAGACCCATCCGCGACCATCATAAGAAAGCCTTAACATGTTTTTCCTAATAGCCGCCCTAATACAACATAAATTGTCTTAAGAGACGTATCCCCAAACTCAAAAAAAAAATTGAAAAGAAAGAAAGCTTATTCACAGGTCATCAATCATCAGAGAACAATGGCGCAAGACTAGGTCACGTCAGGAGGGGGAGAAGAAAAGCGGCTGAAGCCGTCGAGGCGAGACTTCAGCCACAGAGACGGGACGGAAAGCCAAAAATGAGACTCGATCAGGGCGATCACGATCATGATCACGATTACGATCATCACATGGTGACCAGTAGGTTGGTTCCTGGGTCGAAGGTCACATTGGGCCCCGATTGGCGGGGCGCTAGTGGACAATAGCCTCGCCGAGGCGGGTATCTTTGCGTACTTCCGCGGCCAATGATGTTTTGGCCCTTCAATCGCGTATGGTTCCAGCCCAATAAATATAGTGGGCTATGAATCGAAGCTGTGCGAGTCCATTTCGGCTGGAGAAGGATACTGGTGGAGTGGGAGAGGAGTTTTCATGGTCTTTGGGCTGTTGTAGCTGATTCGGGCACCGTCTGAGCGCGGACAAGATCCGGTCTGCTCTCCATGAGATCAAGGCATTGACCTAAGACTATCGAAGGAGGGGTAGTGTTAGATTTTCGGAGGTTTGACGAGATTTGGAATTATCCTTACCACATAGGATTTCCTCTTCCCAGATGCCCATTTGATAATCGACCAGGCCGTGTTGTTCTAGTTGGTCACAGAGCTGGATCAGGACTTTGCCCATTTCTTCCATGCGCTCTCGACTCAATAGACTTGTTGGGGTAGGTTGATGACCCGTCGAAACCAGATCTTGCGTCATATCTTTCTGTTTCTGACATAGCGCCAGCCAACATAGATTAAAATGATTCCAGACCTGAAGGCGATTATCATGCTGGAGATGGTCGTCGCGCAGAATTCCTATGTATCACAAAGCCGATTAGTCTTCTGTCCCCCACCAACCCGTCAAAGTAGATCAGATGATGCTTGCATGACGCGTGCCTGCAGGCAGAGCAATAGTAAACGAAACGAAATGAAAATAGAAAGTCAACACGAGGTAAATAAACGAGTGGGTCCAGTCCGAAGTGTGATGCTGGTACGACCATGTTTTTCTTTCTAGAGGCAGTAGAATATCCAGCTTTTATCAAGCTCAAGTATTTCCAGCTGCATAGAGAGGACAAGTTGATATTTGCATATCAAATTGTCGGCATCAAGATCGGAGCAAAAAGCACCCAAACCATCAAATACATCAAATACATCAAATACACCAAAACCAACCGATGAAATCAAATCAAGTAGATCAGAAGAGTTTCAAAACTTACCAAGATCCCGGGCATTAGTCACAAGCCATTCGGAAATTTCCAACAATGATCGACTGGCGTCAACCAATCGCCCCGCGCGGGTATGGTCAAAAGTGCCGCGCAGAGCCTGCTGGTACTGCGAGAAAGCCGCATCGACCGATTGCTCGGCCAGGTCCTGTCTCGGGCCATCATCCTGACCCAAAGGTGGATCCAACCGGGCGTGACCGATTGATGAGAAATCAGACATAGCGGGGAAAGGCTGCGAAATGGATGAACGTGGCATGGGACCAGGTTGATTATATGGCACACCTGGATTCAGGTAAGGTGAGAGGCCATGAACCCCGGCAGGCGCATCCTCGGGGGCGAAATACTGTGGAACGGAAAAAGTGTTCGACAGGGCCTCAATCGCTGCAGACTGCCGTGTCGGATACTGTGGAACAGCCTCAAAGGGTCCTGGTGCTGGACCCTGCTGACCGAAGCCGTACAGCATGGCCGACTCGTACGGCACGAACTGTTCTCGTCGCCGGCTCTGACTCTGGTTCTGGTTGGGACCTTGGGCCTGGGCCTGGGCCTGGGCCTGTCGAAACCCGTACACATTCGAGACGTCTTGAAAGGCTGTGTTTCCATAGTCGTAGGACATTGATCGCTCAGCCTGCGACATCCCCGTTGGGTCTCCACGTGGTGCCTCAAACCGATCGGTTGCACGGCTGCTATGGCCAGATCGTGCCATCCATCGCTCTTGCTGCTTCATGCGTTGGTCGCCATCCATGAGGCTGTCCCACACGGACCTGCGTGGATCGAGGGCCCAATGAGTGGGGGACAGCGGTGGACTTGCGTAGGAGGCCAGCTTGAGAACCCTCCTCAGGTTTGATGTATTCTTTCTGTGATTGACACGCAAGAACTAGGTTGAGATTGTTGGAGATTGTCGTGGAGAGAAGATGGACATCAAGTATGCCCAGAATTTGCCCAAGTGTTTGTCAAAGTGTTGCCCAATATCAGATCTGGCAGCTTGGGATTTTGCAAGGATTCTCAGATTTTTAGGGCTAGGAGCAAGACCGGGAGTGCAGGCACGGCTCCATATATAGAAAAATAGAAGCGTAATAGAAGTCCCAGCGACGTGGAAACCCTAGTGATTTGCAAGAGCCCAAAAAAGGGCCACGACAAGACAGAGAATATGACGGATCTGATGTGTGAGAAAGATGACGCTAGAAAAAGGGAGGGAGCTGAACATACCAGTGACACATCCCAGGAGCTAGAACCTTAGCTTAGGGCCTGGGGCACGATCTCAACCGGGGATCTGGGAACGGATTAGTATTTGAGACTATCTACTTGGGGATGGCGCTAGCCGATCGATGTGATCTACGCCTAAACTCGTTCGGGCCTGTACGTCTGCGATCGCCCGGGAACCCGGCGCGCTGGTTCCTAGTGGGTTCCCGAAAGCTAGGGATGATGTGTGAAGCACACTAGGATGAAAAAAAATTCAACATCAAATGTGAGAGCAGGGGGCCGCGCCTCAGCTTTGAGGGGGGTCAGGTGCTTCGTGTTTTCTTTACTTTTTTTTTTGCGCATATCATTTTCATTCTATTTCTCTTCATGATTATTCCTCTTTTTTCTTTTGGCAACCAGGTTATGCCATTGTCCTCTGCTGCATGTGTAACTCACACTGGGAGAGGGGCTGACCATCCATGGGTGGCGGTGTCCTAACTTGTGCTGTGCTTTCCCCTTACTCTAGCCTGGCATCAGCACTAAGACAAAAAAGCAAATCCTCGAGTGTCAAGTCCACGACCCAGCCGGCTGGTTAGGCAGATGCAGTTCATAATTAGAGCCGAGACAAATAAAGGGGGGGCGGGTCCGAATTCCCTAATTTTTCTTCTTTTTTTTTTTTCTTTTGTTGACATTCCGGAAGATGGCCCAATTGCCCGGACAGCTACTTAGCCCCCTTTTTTCGCGGATACCTGCACAGTAGAAAGGCTCAAGGGAGGGAAAAATACCGAAGAGGAAAAGAGAAAAGGAGAAAAATAAGAAAGCATAGCCCGAGATAATCGAAATACCGAAACAAGAAAAGAAGCATAAGAAACAATAATGAGAAACCAAAAAAAAAAGAAAAACCACAATGATCGTCACCCCGACTCAGACACCATCGGGCGTCGTCTGCCCGATTGGACGCCAAGATGCACAATCCAGGGCCAGGGACGTCAAATCCCAGATTCGTTCTGTCATTCCGCCCCCAACCGGATCCGACGCTTTGGTTGGGATGGGGACATGCCGAGCTCGACATCTACATCGCCCGGCGTTTCACTTGCAATGCCCTGAAAATGATGCATCAGATGCCCAGCTACCCTAAATCCGAGATCCGAGATAGGCATAAGGACGGCAGAAGAAGGGGGGGCGATAGACGCCCAAGTGGATTGGGTTGAAGGGACCGGTGTGTCACGAATCATGATTCTGCTCTTCAAGACCAACTTTTGAGTCGGGTTGCGGATGATGCAATTGTGTAATCTGGAGCTTTCTCGGCCTAATCTCTTGGTGCCTTGTGCGCCTTGGTGTATAGGCCTCGACCAGGAGCCCGAGCCCGTAGACCGGCCTGGGAAAGTAGTTGCATCGTGAGGGCTGAATTGGAGACCTGATACATTCTCGTAGGTAGCTGGGTCTGGACGTCTCAAGGTACATTTGGGCTCTGAATCTTGTCAGGTGACCATGTACTTCCAAGATATACGGACTTTACAAGAGCGACATGAAGAAGTGGACAGAATTTGAAACACAAGTACAAGTAAACATCAATACACCGCCTGAAAAAGAACCTTGGTCGGGGTCACTGTCCTTCCGAGGGACGTCACGCCACTGAAGAGATTGAGATTGTGACTGCGACAAGCATCCCGGTTGCGATTGGCAGGACCACGAGACTTACAGTCCGGACGGAGGTTGGGCCGAGGGAATGGATGAGGCTGAGACACGGCCTCACATGAACTCGAGAAGTGAGATTATCCATTGGAGGTCGCCCTCGAGAAGAACTAAACTACATAAACACACGCTGGTCATAGAGTCATGTCATGTCGGCTCCGTGATGGCATGGTACGCGTGATACCGTATCATCACTAAATGGAAAAAAAGGCAAAGGCAAAAGGAAAATGGTTGAACTCGGGGAATATTTGCTGCCGCGCTTAGATTTGGTCTGAATTTATATGTCAGCATCCCAACCGAGGTTTATCACTGGAAAGGTACCTACTCAAAGTCATGCTCAAATTCACATCTGTGCTCTCCACCATGTGCGTAAACTCTTCGAAGCTGATCTTGCCGTCACCGTCCTGGTCGGCTTCCATGATGGTCTTGTCGACGATCTGCTGCAGCTGAATGTCCTTCAGGTTGTTGCCAACCATCATCTTGAGCACGATGAAGAGCTCGCCGTTGGAGATATACCCGTCGCGGTCGATATCGTAGACTCGGAAGGCAAAGCGCAACTTCTCCTGCTTGTTACCCTTCGAGCTGAAGGCCGACAGACCAGTGACGAACTCCTGGAAATCGACGTCACCACCACCGTCCTCGTCGAAGATGGCGATCATCCTGAAAAGGAACCCCACATTAATTATTTGTCCTGCGATAGGCGCCCTGCAAATGGCGATCAAACGAACCTAGTGGCAAGCGGGTTGGAAGAGATCTGCGGCAGGGAGAGGAACTCGTCTCGGTCGATGGTGCCGGAGGCGTCCTGTGAGTGTCATGTTAGAATACAATGTGAAACGTATATCACTGCAGCTCCCGGCGCACCTTATCGAGCTTCATGAAACGTTTCCGCAAACGATCCACTTCATCTCGGTCAACTGTCCCTCTGTGTCAGCCTTGTCTCGAATCCGGTCCATTGCATATTCACGTGTCCGAGAGCCGGTCAAACATACAGTTGGAAGTGGACACAATGTTATCGAAGAGCTGGGATGTGCCCACAGAGCCGCGGCGACGCTGGACGTTGTGCATCGCGGCGGCATTAGGCTCGGAGGTTTGGTCCATGGTGGTGGTGGCGGTGGTGGTGGTGGTGAGAGGGCGGTGACGGACGTCGTGAGGGGACCGAGAAATTCAAAGACGGAGGAAAGGACGACTAGGCAGAACTCAGCTACGAAGGGTAGAAGAGTGGAAGATCAAAAACAGTAAAGGAGGGTCAAGGGAAAATGCGGAGAGACTATCATAACTGAACCCAAAGAAGCAATCTGATAATGCCCAGCCCCGCACTAACCGGATTGGGCGTTACAAGCGAGCCCCTGAGGCCGTGCACTGCGCTGCGCTGCTCCAAAACAGGCGGTCGCCGGGCGACATCACAACGTCAACCCAACCGCCTGCCGCGATCCCCTCACTTTAGTCCCGTCATTATCTCCCCTCCCCCATCATTTTTCATCACCAAAATACGTTTACGAGGAAGCGCATGATCTGACCTTTCGATCGACCTCCATTTTATTCCCCCTTCCGCCCATGGTCGCTGCTCTATCGCGTGGCCCGACGCTATGACTCGGTACGGGGGCCTGGGCCGGACGCGCCCCAAAAAGCTCACCCCAAAGGCCTCAATCCCAATTGTCCGCGAGGATGAGATCGATGTGCTAGATGATGAGCTTCAGGCAAGCCTACAACAGATTGAAACCGGCGTGGAAAAGGCCGAGGAGTCCGTAAGTCGTCTGCCCCTACGCTAATTTTAGTCTCATCCTGCATGAGGTCACGTGATGACATCACGAAAGCGACACGAAATTTTCACGATGCTGACTTTGGGCGTCACGCTGTGTAGGAATTTCATTTGCAAGTTGCCATCAACCTCACTGCCCAGGGCAAGGTTAATGACGCGCACATCCCCACCCCGGAAACCATCCTGAGTAATCTGCGATATGACGAACTATATCCGCCCCATTTCTCGCAGCCTGCGACATATATCAGGTTCTCCTCAACTGTCGAGGACTGTTGTGGATGCCCGTATAATATGACGGAGGAGGATGATGTCTTTCTGAAGATCTTCAACTCCAAGCGCGACCCTTCGCAGCAATGCTCCGAAGATGACTTCGAGGCCACCATGAACTTTTTTGAGGAGACCGCGCAAACCAAGCAGCCATATGCGGCCGTGGATAACCCACCGGTGCTGTCATTCGCAGACATGGAAGAGGCTATGGACGCCGCCGTAGAGGAAAGCGTAAAGCGATTCGCCAAAGACATCTATGAGCACTGGAAGTTGCGCCGAATTGAGACGGACAATCACCCGATAGCACCAAGCCTCAAGGTATGTCAAACAATGCGAGATCAGAAAATGCACGCCATCAGCTATCACATGCTCACCTTTTCGCAGTTTGAGACCGGTCAAGATACCGATGACAGTGACCCGTATGTCTGTTTCCGTCGGCGTGAGGTTCGCCAGATTCGCAAGACTCGTGGCCGAGATGCCCAGAGTGCCGAGAAACTTCGGCGCCTTCGTAAAGAGCTTGAAGATGCACGGCAAATTGTTGCGCTGGTGCGCCAGCGCGAAGTTGCTCGCAAGGAGATGATAGCGATGGAGCGAAAGCTCTTCATCGAACGCGCAGAGGTCCGGGATATGAAGCGCAAGCTGAACATCAAAGATGACGACGAAGACCTCATCAACCAGAAGGTAATCGATGCCAGCCCGAAGTTGCCCATTGAGTATGAACTGACTCATTTCCCACAGCCCAAGAAGAAGCCCGAATTCCAACCGGGTCGTCCCAACGCTCCTCAACTTCGTCTGCCTCTCAAGCCTGGTCTCCAGGGCGCAGAGGATCTGCAGTTGCTGGAGGATGTCCAGACCGAAAAGGAGAACGAAATTTTGCGCGATATCAAGGCGAACATCACCAAGCATATCAAGTGGAACGAGGGCTATGTGGATCTCACACGAGCACCTCTCTCTCCATCCCCAGAGCGAACATTCGACACAGCAGCGTTCCGACCTGCGTTCACAGCGCAACTCCCCACTCCCCCATCATCAGAGTCGTCTGGCGATATGAAGGACACCGCTTTAGACATGACAAGCCCACTCCACTCGCGCGACAAACTCGCTTCGCGAGCCCTAGAGTTACACGGCGAGCCTCACCGCATGCCCTCATTCCGGCGGCGTGTGGGTCGTGGAGGCAGACTGCTTATTGATCGCCGCAATCTGGTATCGCGCTGTAAAACAGAGCTTGATCCGCTCAGAGCAGACCGATTCAAGTTCGACCAGGAAGATTCCGACGACGAGCCTGTCTATGAAACCGATCCATTCAGCATCCAGATCATGCAGCACCGCGCCATCACTGTGGCCAAGGTGCGCGAACAAGCCGCAGTGGCTGCTCAAGCTCATGCGCAGGCGCAAGCTCAAGCAGCCCAGGCTCGACGATTGCAGGGTGATCAACCCGGGTCGCAAAATCTCGGTCCCAGTGCTGTTGCCGCGTCCGAGGCCTGAAAGACCCTTATTTGTTTTTTTTGTGTTCGTTTTTCAGCATTTGGCGGGCGTTTCGTGTGTTGCTTTCGACATCCCTTCGTCGCATTCACCCCATTTCTTCCACCCTTGTAGTTTTAGTACCACCCTTCATGTTCTGATGATCTCGGCGACGAAGGGATTTGACACAGTCTGGCCCTATTCCTGTTTCCTCTTTTCCGCACCTCACCTCCCTTCTTGCTCCTCCCCCTCATCTTTTCCGACGCAGATCGCACTCGCCTGACTGGGCTTTTACCGGCCAGTCTGATGACGTTTCTGCACTTGTTAGTGTAAATATTATCTTTCACGAGGGTCGGGCATGGCCGCTGGAGGCCAATTGTATGATGGATAAACCGAAGTTATGATGCCTGTGATGATCGAAGAACAGGAGAAAGGCAGGAAAAAGCTTCCAAATCTAACAGAAATATAATCACTCATGCAATTATGCAAACTTTTTCGTCGCTCGTCTTGAGTCGGTCGGGATGACAGTGTCGCTAGTAAATCACTCGCTGAAAAGAAATGTTGGATTAAACTCGCGCAGACTTTGACTGTCGCGAGTCATGATCACCGTTGGCAGATCGTTTCAAGGACCCGTTGCTGGCAGAAGTGCTAAGCATGCCCTGGAGAGTTTGAAGAATTTCTTTCTCTCCGATGCGGACCTGGAGGGCCATCATAAGGCGCCGGGAGGAACCTTCCAGTGCGCCGGGGGCCTGTTGGGAAGTCAAACTCGACAGGAGCTGCATATCGTGGGCGAGAGAAGTCGCATAATGCGACTGCTTAATCTGGAGGAGCCTGTGGAGGAGACCGGCTTGCGGAGTGTCCATGGAAGGCTTGGGAGGCTTGTTCTTTGAGCGGCGCTGCTCAAATTCCTCAGGAGACTGACAGAGCGTGGTGAGCAGGGCGACAAGCTCCATTGGGAGGATGTCCTCTAAGGTGTCGTTTGGGGACGGGCGAGGGATAACGTAGCCGTCATCAAGAAGGTCGTGCTTCTCGAGGAGTTGAAGTCTGGGCTGAGACTCAACATCGCTATTAGGAAGACCGGCTGCTTGGCAGATGTCCGCAAGAGAGAACTCGATCACATCGAATGAGGCGTAATTGTCGGTCACGTAGCCGTACCGGCGAAGCAGATCAGCGCGAGGAATTTCTCCATAGTCATTGAAGATTTCTTCTCCTTCCTGAATAGGCTTGATGGCCTTCATGACCAGAGCTTCCTCCTCCTGATAGAGACGGGCCTGATACAATTGTGAGAAATTATCTATGCTAAAGGAAGTGCGTCAAAACTCACGTTGTTCCGGTCCGCATCCGCATTCAAAAGATCAGCTAGCGGAACCATGCCCTTAGAAAGCTGCTCATCCTCATCATCGGTCATATAACCATCGTTCTCATCCTCGGGCTCATCATCATCATCCTCGGACTTCTCAATATCGAAAGCATAGGCCATGATGAGCGACCCCATCACGTGGGCTAGCTCAAGCAGCGTCGCAGTACCAGCCTCGCCCTCATACGAGGAAAGTCCATTAATAGGCGGGAAAAGTTTAGGGTTCGCCCTCACAATAGGTGC
Source organism: Penicillium sp. IBT 18751x (assembly GCA_028828935.1). NCBI lineage: Eukaryota > Fungi > Ascomycota > Eurotiomycetes > Eurotiales > Aspergillaceae > Penicillium > Penicillium sp. IBT 18751x. The sequence goes on along the minus strand of JAQJZS010000001.1, from coordinate 1,415,754 downwards.
AATAGAGCCAAGAATAGAGTCATCGGCACCCTGCTTGCCGATCTTGTCAACAATGGCACTAGCCTGCAATTCCGCCAATTCTGCCTGAGACCAAAACATAAGCGTGTCAAACCTTGTTGGTAGCACACGAAAATAAGGTGCCCATCTTGACTGATTGCCTTGCAGATATTCATAGATCATGACTAGCATAAGTGAAAGCCAAGGACCGAGGGCCTCAAGATCCTGAGGGAGCAGGGTCTTCAGCTGGGAATTTTGGACGGCGAGGATTAGGGTGCGCGGGATCGAGAAAAGTTCTTCACCCTCGGAGATATTAGACCGAGCCACTATATATCCAAAGATGACAGTCAGATATGCGTTTTTTCGAGGTATTTCCGTTGCACGCTCCACCAGGCTGGAATGTGCGTGGTGGGTAGAGGGGTCATCTTACCGACACCTCGGCCTTCGCCGCTTGATCTTAGATCTGCAAGGAAAATCTTCGGATTGACCTTGACACCTGGGTTTGCTTCGAGCCAAAAGACGAATTCATTGGACTGTTGCTGGAAGCTTTGGGAATCAGGGAAGTGGGCTGAAGAGGACATTGTGATTATGTGTTTGTGGATGGGGAGAGAGAAAGATGTGACCAGCGTATATACGAGACAAACATGCAATATACCGAGTGCCGTGAAGGAAAAAGAATAAAGGAAAAAGGGGACAAGAAAGAGTGGGTAGAAAACAAAAAAAGAGGCAAAAGCAAAAGGGAAAAGGGAAGTAGATTGGAGCTGGTTCGGAGAAACGGGAGTGCCGCTTTTAGCCCGATAAGTTTGATAACGAAAACCGAGTCCCTCACTCTATTTTGCGACTCTTCTTTTTTTTCATCCCAGACACTAGACTCGAGAAACATCATGATCGGTATTGGAATGGAAGGCTCGGCCAACAAGGTCGGCATTGGCATCATGCTGCATCCAGAAGATGGCAGCGAACCGAGGGTCCTCGCCAATGTCCGGCACACATACAACGCCCCACCAGGCGAAGGTTTCCTGCCGAAGGACACAGCGCGGCACCATCGTGCATGGGTAGTGAAGCTAGTGAAGGATGCGCTGAAGGAGGCGAAAGTGACAGTGGACGATGTGGACTGTATCTGTTTTACACAAGGTCCGGGCATGGGTGCCCCGCTGCAGAGCGTGGCTATCGCGGCGCGGATGATGAGTCTGCTCTGGGGAAAGAAATTGGTCGGAGTAAACCATTGTGTTGGACGTATGTTTCAGGCAAATATCTTTCTCTATTTCCAGAAAAAAACAGGCTGACTGGACTAGACATCGAAATGGGCCGTCTGATTACCGGCGCGTCAAACCCTGTCGTCCTCTACGTCTCCGGCGGAAACACACAAGTGATCGCGTACAGCTCACAGCGATACCGCATTTTTGGCGAGACTCTCGATATTGCGGTGGGCAATTGTCTAGACCGATTCGCGCGCACACTTCACATCCCTAATGATCCTTTTCCCGGGTATAATATCGAGCAGCTTGCGAAGCAAGGCAAGCGGCTAGTGGACCTGCCATATGTGGTGAAAGGCATGGATTGCTCATTCTCTGGAATTCTTGCGGCAAGCGATGGACTAGCTGCGACATATGGATTAGGTGGCTCGGAGCAGGCCAAGCTAGACGCGGCGAACAGTGCCTCGAATGTGGAAGCAAGTCAAGACCCGGATGCCAAGCCTACTCGTGCGGATCTTTGCTTCTCACTACAAGAAACTGTGTTCTCAATGCTCGTGGAGATTACAGAACGTGCAATGGCCCATGTTGGCTCCAAGGAGGTGCTTATTGTTGGTGGTGTGGGCTGCAATGAGCGATTGCAAGAGATGATGGGTATCATGGCTCGAGATCGCGGTGGTAGTGTCTTTGCCACCGATGAGCGCTTTTGCATTGATAACGGTATTATGATTGCCCAAGCTGGAATGCTAGCACATAAGATGGGCTTGAATACTCCGCTGAAAGACACTGTTTGTACACAGCGCTTCCGAACGGACGAGGTGTGGGTGAAGTGGCGGGATGATTAATGTGGAGTTTTATGAGATCTATTATGTGTTACGAAACGAGCATGTCCAGGTCCAGCATCCGATGTGGAGTTCGGCCATATGGTATTCAAAAGTTGGGGATTAATGATCTGCTAGCTGAGTTCAAATTAATCACGTCAAAGTAAAACTGTAAAGCCCTGCAAGATAACATGTTCTCGTGCAGGGTTGGAATGATTCTGATATGCATGACCGAAGTCTGAACTCCTACAAAAGCCTCCCATTGAAGCAACGCCTTGAAAAATCATGCAATATGTGAGCAATGGTCTGTTTCTTTTCGGCATCTCCTTATTTCTTGATAAAGTGGTCTGGTGTGAGTAGCTGCTGGTTCTGCATAGAAAGAGAGCAGGGCATGCTAAGCTGATCTCGGAGGGTATAATATGTCGGGATCCATCATGCGTGGTGCAATATGGGCTCTTCTGAGATACTATTTGCAGACTGTACGCATGCGAAAAGCGGCCGGTTCATTTGCTAGGCAATACTCACTCCCCGGTGATATGGCTGGTTGGTTTGTACAAGATGGTTGTGACGTACTGCAGAACGTCAGAAAGCCGGATAGAAGAAAAACAAGAGGCTGCCTTACCTTTCGCTTATATCTGGTCGTGACACTTGTAGCAAGAACACCATTCTTGATGCTGCTCGTGGCAAGGTGGTTCAAAACAGTGTGGTTAGGATAGTTTAGAACACTGCTATCATCCTTGGTCGGGGTGGTACTATTGAGAATCGATTTACCCAAGAAGAGAGGCAGACTGGGAGGGGTCGCAGTGTCCCCAATGACATTGGCAGCCTGGGTATAGGCTGGGTGGTCTTCCTCCAGGTCCAGATCAGCGAGGAACTGGGGAATGGCATTACCAAAGTCGCCCGGAGAAACCTCTTCTTCGATCTCTTTCTTCGGAGGTTCCTCGTCCTCGGGGCCAACCTTGGAACTGTCCTGCTCGGACTGAGCAGTGCGGTCCCCAGGGGTAGCAGAAGACCGGTCGTTCTCCCGGGTGGCATCATCGGCGCTGATTTCGACGTAGTTGACAAGGTGATTCGTAAAGTCGACGGCGGTGGGAAGAGTATCTGAAGCCCGCATTTCTCCATCGACTATGAACTTGAGGTGATGCGTACCTGGACGCAGGTTCAATGTTGTCGTCATCACGGAGCCATTCTCACTGGTTCATGTAAGCCATACGCCTCCAAATAACAAACGGGAAATTCTCGAAAGTTGGATCGCATACCTCCTGTGTAACTTGAACTTCTTTTCCCAGTTAACGAACGTTCCTGTCACATAGACCTTTTGTCCGGGTGCATTCCACTCAATGACGGTGGGCACTGCTTTGCCGATTCCACTGGCCGCATACGGCTGGAGCTCGTCACCGCCCTCATCTCCTTCCATTGTAGTACTGCTGCGGTCGGTAGTCTCAGAACCCAAGTGGTCATCCATGACGCGGTCCGTAGGCATTGACTGAATATGAGAATCTTCCGGACCCATAATGGGGGAGCCCGGGATGGTGTTAGCATCGCCAATGGGCAATGGCAAGCGCGGGGGACGCTGCAGGTGCTGCGAGGCGCTATAGTACGAGTTCAAGGGCGGCGCGGAAGGTGCCATCGTGTCGCGCTCTGCAGAGTGACGCGAGACGGGGACCTGAACCGGGTTGGAGGTGTCCCGCGAGGGTATGTCCTTGCCTTGCGAATGTTCAGATCTTCTCTCATCTGATCTTTCGGGTCTAATCGGTTTCCCCGCCGGAGAATCACCGGCATTTCGGGATTGGAGCCGCTGGTGGGCGATGCTGTGGTACGCTGCAGGGTGACCGGCGGCTGTCTCTCTGGTAGCAGAGGGGTCAGCCGCGACGGCTTTCTGTGTCGGAATCGCATTGAGAGAGGGGCGACGGACCACTCTTCGGTCGCCGTGGGCATGAGCTTGAGGGATATGGCCCGGCGCTTCGCCGGCCTTAGAAGGGTTGTTGCCCATTGAAGGCGGGGTAGGAGGCGCGGGTTAAGACTGTGGTCGATTATTGGGGTACAAAAAGGTCTGCGAGAAGAAAATTGAGGATAATAGCCGCTAGGCTAGCAGCATGAAGCCGAAGGAGCGAGCAAGAGAAGAGAGCTGCTGCACTTGCTTCAACGTTGTAGGTCCGATGACGCCGGATATCCAATTAGGTATATTAGGGCTTAGGGCTAGCGGCAATAACTCGGCTTCCCCGGATTTGTTCCCTGGAGCTGGAGCTTTGGACCTCTTCCCCATAGCTTGGACCATGGATGTGGGTTCGGTCGTCGATGGCCTCCTCCTGGTACTTGGTGCACTTTTCTTTCTCTTGAAGCGACTGGTATTCTATCTGTTGTATATCCTCCACTGCCTAGCCTCCCCGTTGCTTTATCTGGGGCATGGACTTCTCTCCATAGCGTTGCTTCCGCTTCGCCTCCTAGCCAAGTTCGAGGTATTTATTCACGTAATGCTGCCCAACGAGCCGGTTTCAGGAGCTCATTCTATCACAGGCAATTCTTTATTTCACGACCGGAGCGGTGCTCACAGGAGTCATTGCAGGTCTGACGCTCTATTATATGGGTGATACCTTATCGCAGGTTCTGCGATTGCCGTCTACGTCCTCCGAGCCCACTCGTGACTTGATAGAGCAAGATGACTCACCATTTGATTGGGAGACCAAGTGGCGTGACAATTACCGGTCCTCGACCATCTTGGAAGAAGATGAGTACAGCCAGAGCTCCAGGGATTAATACATGCATGTACAAATAGCATATTACACAGATGGCCTCATTCCTTTCGTTGTTGATTCCTACCATCTAGAACAGTACCAGGCAATACATAACTGCTGCTTCAGCCTAGGCCCCAAGGAGCTCAGTCGAGCTCACACTGCGTATTCCAGGGCCTGCACCTCAATGTTCACGGCGGGCTACTAATGCGCTCCAGGGGTCAAAATCTTTGCACGATTACTTCGGAGCTCAAGGCATAGTGAACTAGCACGGTGACTGTGCAAATACTGATGGTCGTCCAGGAAGGAAGATTAGCCGATTCTGCAGCAATCATGGATTTAAAGCCAAGACGAAAAACTCAAGCTCGACACCCTCACAATTGGGTCTGATATTGGAGATTGATCAGAGAAATCTAAGGAAAAATCCCGACCACCACAAGACCTTCAGTTCAAGATGTCTATGAGCGTGTCAGCCGAGATCATGCTTTGTACACTCTTATCGCTTACTGATCAAGCTTTTGATGATTTACGCGCTGCCTCAACTTAACCTGTAAAGTCATCAGAGTCAGACAAGTGGTGCAGCTTCCTGTACCGCCGAGTGTTTTTCATGACTCCCATCGCCATTTCGCGCGTCGCGAGAACTTCAAACCACAGACTCTTGAGCCACCCATTTGCCACTTGGACGACTTTCGTGCCTCGCCATCGATTCGTATGTCATGCCCACAGGATAGTAGGATATTTACAATATTTCAAAGGCATAAGCACTCTTAGAAAGGCGGATCACTTGATTGTATTAATCCTTGATTGGAGCCAACGAATATTGGAATAGCAAGATAGGGATGTTGGGGCCTAGAAAGAGGCACCGATCGATGGAAATCGTGACCGGCTCAACCGGCCTCTTGAATTGATAATTTGTAGATTGACTGATATGGGTAATACGAGGTGAAAGGTGATTCTACATGTCAATCTGATTTGCTGCTATTTTACTTGAACTTTGCTGTCAAGTAATTCTGTTAATCAGAAGTATGGAAGATGTGGCGGATGGAAAACGCTGCGTCTGTACCTCAGGCGTGGCGGCATCGAAAAGAAGCAAGATGCCACAAGCAAACTGCTTCGTTCACTCAAGTTCCTTCTGTCTTCCCATTTATACTTCTATTTTAATCACGATCATGATCATGATCATGATCTCTGCTCACTATGCAAGCACGCGTCATGTAAGTCTCCGAGATGCAGTCCTGCGACGCGGTTCCCCTGCAGCACCCGTTGAGAACTCCCTAGCCGGCTTCGACGTCACCTCAGTGGCTAGTGATCATCAATTAGGATTACTTTTTACCTACTCAAACATGTCTGATCACCAGGAGTCTCTCAGAGCATTCCCACGACACCGATCTCTCTTCAAGCCATTAAGGCGCGTCCCGATCAACCATACGCTGCCGCTGCGCTTCTCTGTCTCTTCGCCTATGACCAAAGTGTTACAACATTAATGTGAGTTCAGTTTCATGTTTCTACCGCAGACGTAAAGTTAGCATCTCCGATTCCGAGCCAGATAGGCTACACCGTAGCATGCATACCCGAAGCCGAAGCCGTGGGAATTGAAGCACATTATGCACAGCTTGGCACTTCCTCTTTGAGCTCCATAATGCATACACCTTAAAGAGATTGGATAATGGGAGAAGTCGACACAAATCTACATTAAGATCTAGGTTGATACAGCCTTGCAATTGTGTGTGCGGTTTCCACCGCCAATTCGATGAACAGATGAATCTTGAATTTCATCGGTACAAAAGACATCCAATCTTACGAGACAGTCAGTCTCTTGAGAAGGTTTATCTGGTTCTGACATGGTGTTTATCGTTGAATGGATCCAATAACTAGACCGGGCTGCTTCCAAAGTGGCCTGGGCGCAGCTACGGAAAGGGGGACGCTCCACGTCAGTCTTGCTTAGCGCGTCGGTTCTGGGGGATCATCTGCATTTAGCGTGACTAGCTTCGCTAACGCCAAGCTATGCTTTTCTAGGCCCGATTTGAGAATGCTAATCAAGCCACTTCGGTCAAGCCACACCGCGCGAAGTTGTCCACCCCAGCCAAGATTATCGCGTGCCGGTCTCATCACGTCGCGGAATTCCTCCCCTGAAGAATGAAGCCACCGCCAACGACAGGACTGTCAACCTGCACTTAAGTTCTCGACTATCGGAATCTCGCAAAATCAATTGAGCACAGAGTTCACGCAATGAGAGCCTGAATGATGAAAAAGGAGGCAAGGCGAATATGGGGACGCGCCCTGTCTTTCTTGTTTGGCCCGCGTTCCCACGGAGTTTCGTACCCCACTCTGGGTGCGAGCGAAGTTGAACTGGTTACAGTTGAGCCCTCAAAACCTGCGTTCGCGTTCTCCTTGGATGCCTGGCAACGACAATTTCGGCCCCCACCCGCAGGTCAGGCTGAGAGTGCAGTTTCCCAACTCCCTCGCTGGATCAGCGGTGTCTACTACTGCGCCCGAGTAGGCGCCTGTGTACTTTTGGTCAACGTGGTTTCCATATCTGTGGCAGCTGGGCTGTCCTCGAGGTATGGCGCCGAATCCGAATTAGCAGGCTCCAAGGTCGTCTACCGAGGCAGTTGTACCGCCGTCAAAAACTGGGATACTGCTCTCCATTTGATCATCAACGCTTTGAGCACGAGTATTCTGGGCGCCAGCAACTACTGCATGCAGTCTCTTGTTGCGCCGACCAGAGAGGAGGTCGATGCGTGTCATGCGAAGGGTGAATGGCTCGACATTGGAACTGCGAGCCTTGGGAATTTGTTCAAAATCAGTCGACGTCGGGTTGTGCTGTGGATTATCTTGTTGGTAACAGCTACACCGTTTCACATACTGTATGTATCAGTGGTTTGAGGCTGGCAATATGGCTAATACAGGTCAAGATACAACTCCATGATTTTTGAGTCTATTGCTACAAACGAATTTGTGGTATATGTCGGACCACACGATCTTGCAGCTGACAACGTGATGAATTTGACCACTCCTGCACTTGAAGAATGCTTCCAGATGGGTGCTACTTATTTTGGTGTTGGAAGGTATACCTGGTATCAATTTTCCTCGGAGATTGCGGCAGGTAATTTCACCCACCTCAGCTTGGACACATGCAGGGATATTCTCGACAATAAGAACGCCGCAGGAATCAAAGCTCTCATGTTTCTTGCCAAAGAGCTGTCGGTGAAAGATGGAGGTAATTTGGCAATTCAATACAGTTCATCTAGCGGCAGACCCGATGTGGACGATGAGACCTTTTGGATGACGAATTCAACCAGCTCGGCAGAAACGAAACTCCTGGGCAACACATTTCATCACAACACCACTCAAAACGTCACATGCGCTCTTGCTGATGACATCGCCGATGATAATCTGAACTCGTACACTGTACAAGATTGCATACAAATTTCCGCAGAGGAAAAATGCCAACTGCTCTACAGCCCGACGATTTGCATTGTCATATCTCTTTGCGCGCTGGTAAAAGTGATCGCAATGTTTTTCGCGGCTCGGGTCAGTCACTCTAGGTCGATGCCTCTGCTCACTATAGGCGACGCGGTGGCATCTTTTGTGACCAGGCCAGATCCCACCACGGAGGGTATGTGCTGGATATCCAAGAGTGATGTCTCCCGCGGACTCTGGGAAACCTCTGGTAATCTAAAACGCTTGAGCATGCCAATTGACACTTTGGTGCAAAATGAAACGTGCGAGGCGATGACACACAAGAAGCTTGTGCAACGCAAATGGTATTTGCAAGTGCCCAGCAAAATGCGATGGGCCAGTACGCTTTTCTTGTAAGACCAGCTTCCCTGTTCAATGCCGAAAAATGCTAAATTGCCCGTCTCAGATGTTTATCCGGCATATCCGTAGCAGGGTATCTTCTGGGGCTGGCGATTCAGACTGAGGGGTTTACTTCACTCTCGACAGACCTTCTTAATAAGTGGTGGAGCGAAGGGGTCGATTCAAGCAATTACAACACCCTGGACATAACCCTGGGATCTATGGTTGGCTCAGTCATGCTAGCCAATATTCCACAATTATTGCTCACAGTGAGCTACTATTGCTTGAACAACATCGTCACCGATATGCTGGCAGCGGCAGAGTACAACTCTTACGGTGTCACTCGCAAACCACTCCGAGTCACCCGTCCCGTGAAAGGCAGTCAGCAGAAGTCAACCTACTGGCTCAGTATACCTTATCAATATGGTGTGCCTCTGTTGCTTCTGCACATGATTCTTCATTGGTTGATCTCGCAGAGTCTATACTACGTCCTTGTGGTTCCATACAATATCCAAGGAGAGGCAGACTATGGCTTTGAAGTCAGTTCTCTTGGTTACTCGCCCTTACCCATTTTCTTGGCAATTCTCGTCTCGTCTTTGCTGGTGTCTCTATTGATTTTGCTGAGCTGCAAAAGGCTCAAGTCTGTCATGCCGCTGGCTGGGGCCTGTAGTGCTGCGATTAGTGCTGCGTGTCATCCACCCAAGGGTGAAAACCTGGGCAATGCAGTTCTGGGTCCGATCAGGTGGGGCCAAACGATGGAACCGCCGAATTGGAATATAGATCATGCTGATGATATGATCGATGGTGATAAAGGTCACTGTAGCTTTACTGCGCTGGACGCGGTGAATCCAACCCTGACTAAGTTGTATGCTTAGATGTGTTAGAACTTCAAATAAATCAGATCAGTTTCCCAAGCAGGAAGTAGTAGAAGTTGCGATTTACCGTAGATTTGAGATTCAAACCCTATTCCGCAAATCAGTCTCACGACACCGGCTTCGTTGGATCGAGTCTAGGTTTTTTTTTTTTTTTTTTTTTTTTTTTTTTAAAAAAAAGGAAGCAATACAAATCGCAGAGCTACCAACTGAAGAAAGACGCTATCAGTGCATGGAAAAGAGAACTTGAAATCAAGAATGTTGAATAACAAAGATTTAGTCGATCCGCTTTAACACAAAGCCCGCAATCGGGAGCTCAACACTCGCAAGTTTACCGTCAACCAAGTTGAAAATAAATTCATCAACAGGGCCTTCGAAATCAACACTCATCCAAGTAAACGAATTGTCAAACAATCCTCCCTTCCCGCCCTCTACAGCAGCACGGGGCTTCATTGGAGGTTCTGGCTCTGCCATCCGATGCGCTACACGCATCGTGCCTTTGCTTCGATACAAAGACGACAAAGATCTCGAGCATGAATTAAGTCCAGTGGGATATAGGCGCCAATGCGGGCTATCGCGACCGTTGACGCCCTTGACCCAGAATGACGCCAACCCAAGCCCCGGACGACCTTCATCAACGGTCAATGTGAGGTTGGTATCAGGCGAATTCTCATCAACAAACGTTCCCGCCAAGTTGAGCTTAGCATTTTCCGCAGCCGTATGCTCTGCAGCAGGAATGAAAGTCTCACCGACCAGATCGCGCAGGGGCCAGCGAGCAGGCGTGGCAGTCGCACCGGCGACCAAGATAGAGTAGCCAATACCGTGGTCCGGTGAAAGCGCAAAAATGGCTGTGTAATCTCCGTTGCCACCCGCTTTTGTATAGAGATCTGAAATTCGTGTGCGGTTCGACCCTGGGGTGACGGGAATCTCCAGGCGAGAGATTTCCCATGGTGCCCCGACAAGCTCGACCAAGCTACCTGTGCCGCTTCGAGGCTTCAACCATTCTGATGTTGTTGCCGAAGAAAGTAGCTCCGAGTTTAATATGGAAAGACCTGCTGTGCGAAGGTCTGCACCATTAGCGTAAAGGCTGCCGGTTCTGTAGGGCATCAGTCGGTGACCCTTCAGGTACAAGGTAAGTAAAAGAGGAAACGTACGATGCGACGATCTCAATGTCCAGTCCCCATGCCGATGTCTTGTCAATGATAGATCGATCAATGGCATTTATCTCCTTGCCAGTTGGTGCTTTTGTTGACATGCTCTTCAGCCCTAGGGGTTCAAAAAGAATATCCTGGACCGCTTCCGTATAGGTTTTTCCTGACAGACGCACAAGAACCTGGCCTAGAATAGCAAACCCACCATCGGAATACATGGCGTTCCTGAAAGGAGAGATGACAGGCATTTTCTCATCCCGCATGAACTGAAAGAGCTCTATATTGCCGGTTAGCGTTTCTCTAGATGGTAAAAGCAATCTGATGATTACCCTCCGGTGTGTAGTTCAATGGATTGTCCGGCTTCGCATATTTCTTCAAGAAATCTGAAACAGAAATTAGCATCTACCAACAGGTTCTTCATAGTATCACGTACCTGCAATACCACCTGAACCGGCTTGTTGAGAGGCCAGCGCACCGACCGTGATATCATCCCAACTGATTCTCTCCAACGGATCACTCGATGAGTTACCGGCGAGCTCAGGCAGATACCGCGTCACAGGGTGACTGAATATCTCGATACCAGCCATGACAAGAATCGCGTAGACGGTGAAAAGTTTCGTCACACTTCCAATGCGCGATATCGTCTTATCATTGAGGACTCCGGACGTCAACGCCTTCTTAGAGTTGTCTCCAACATGCGAATAGCCATAGATTGACCCATTGGTTGCCGCTGAGAACACGTCGATTGAAAAAGCCAGATCAGTACGGTTGAGAGAACCTTCCAAGAAGAGGGTGTCGATCAGATCAGGAACCTTTTTCCTGGCATTCTGGATTGCGCTTGAATTGGAAGGATCGAAATTGGAGATGAAGGAGGGACCGATGAGGGGAACTTCGGATGTTGCAACGATACGCTCTGCTGAGCCAATCGTACTTCCTAGCACAATCCCAGCAAAGAGTTGATGGACCAGCATAATTAAAAGCCTTGGTAATCTTTTTCCGCTCGTCTAGGAAAGAACTGCGTCCCGGAGCGTATGAATTGGTTGTTTGGAGAATCCAGGATCTCTACTTGATTTTATAATCCATTATTCCTACCTCTCCAACGCCCATTTTTGACATCGTGGCATACCAAGTCCACAGAAATAGGCCAATTAATCGCCCTAGCCGTTCATGGTGCGTTGGGGCGACCTTCCCTCCATCAAATGGGCGCATAAGTTCTACAGTAAGCCAACCAGACATGGACGTGCCCATGTGAAGGAAGTTTCGTGGGGCAAGTAGGGTGTCCGCACACTGGTGATGCTGGTATCTCGTATTCATGGCTGTGCACTTTTTTTGGACCCTTAGAGCTCAGCGCAGCGTATAACTTAAAACGGAAAGGATTCACAGTATGGGGCCAAAGTGACGTCACAATACATATATTCTGTTCTGCACGGCCAGCGAACACAAGGACTTGGAAATAGGGTCCATTCCCAAAAGTCTTGGCTCGCCTCTCCAAAAAATTGGCGTTTGTTTACCTCCTGAAATATCTAGACAGAGCCGGCGAACCATATACAGCTGAACTCAACTTGTAATTAGCATTTGAGAGACTTGTGGAACTAGCGCTGAAACATGGCTGACTTTCTACCCTATAAATTTGAACGGCGAGCACTTGCTTGGCTGTAGTTTTTCATGTAATACCTCTTTTTGGCACCTGCCCAGTGCTGCTTTTCATCCTGATGTTGGCGCTCTACTTCAACGATTTGTTCCCTCCATTCCCTTCACCACCTCATTCGGTTTGCCCTCTTTGAAAAAGCAGATTATATCCAACAGCGGCGAGACAAATTAATGAGGTCAATGAGCTCTGTTTCTGCCTCAGATCAGTCGCTAAGATCCGCGCCAGGTGACATCAGAAACTGATTCTCCGCCACAGTATATTGAAGTCTAGTAAGATCCAAAACAGCAGATGCAGTGTCAGGAAATACATGCTGCCACTTGGTGGGGAAGAAAAGGTCAAAGATTAGTAAATAACACCATTTCAAGCGACGAGACCAGTTTATGGACCGTTCGATACTGCTTTACTCCTCAGTTAGAAGAAAAGTGCCCTCTTAAGAAGATTTTGACTTGAATTTGATAAAATATAAAGACCAGTAGGCGCAATCAATTGAGACTCTGATCTCGCCAAATATCTTCCAAGTCATTCTTGATTACATCTGCAACGACGAAGCCCGTCTGACGAATCTGATCGAGTAGTTCTGCTATCTTGCGCTTCTGGGAAGTCTCAAAGACGTTGGCTCCAGCCATTCTCAGAGGAAATAGCAAGAGCACCCCAGGAATCTCCGAAGACTGGAGAACCCGGTCACTTTGTTTTAAAATCACATCAATGTGTTCATCGATATGATATTGATCCAGCGAAGGAATCGGCTTTCCCTTCCAGAACGAGTGGAATGTAAAGTTTCTGCAATGAAACAGGAGAAGACCATGGCAATTGGCAATGGCAAGCGCAGAAAATGGGTCTGAAACGCCTTCAGGCGTCGCGATGGTCCTTTGCCACTTCACAATTTCCTCTTTGATCTCGATTCCTTGAGTGGCGAGCGCATCTAGAGTGAGATCTATACATCTCGGGTGCCCTGTTAGGCTTTCGATTCGCTTAAAAAGGCTGTGATATCTATGTTAGAAAGTTAAAGACCATTGATGAATCAGGGAGTCACCTTTGGCTGAAAGATGAAGTATTCATCATAAGCGTGAGAACCGTGTCCATCGAGTCCCCACAGTCACTTGCCTCGGAGGCCAATATGTCTCCAGACATCGGCCATATACCTTGTGAAAGCATTGTCGTCTCCCCGTATAGAATAGCTCTATTGATCTCGAGGATTCGAAAAGCGTCGAACAGTTTCTGCCGCAACAAAGAAAGTCTGATTGTATCCCTCATTGATTGCAACAATTTGGATGTACCAAATACCATGTGCTTTGCCCATCCATCTCCCGAAGTTTGGGTCATAAGCTATAGGGAAAGGTTAGCAGAGAAAACTCTCTCGAATCTGTCTAAACCTACTTCAAACAAACCAAGCAGGAATGTGCACCAGAGCGCGTCATCTGCATGAGCTGAAAGGCCTTCTGATATTTGAAACTGAAGAGCTTGTATTGAGTCACCATAAGACTTGAAAGCGACATAGTGAGTTGATTCACGTCTACTCATTGACCTGACGGAACATCTTCTGCTAGCTCTTAGAGAGCCAATTGCGACGGCTACATGCCGGAGTGGAGGCGACGTGCTCACTAGAGGCATGAGATCTGTATGGACTGAAACGAACTCTCTCGTGAAGTGGCTTTGATGGAGGAAGTCTGCAAAATACTCCAGATACAACATATGGATGGGACTGTGCATTTGCTTTGGAATGTGCGCAATTTGACAGGATTTGGTAGATCCCGTCGTGATGATGAACTTCACCTCCGTACGCTCTACCTTTTGTGGTTGGCATAGCTTCCCCGTTCGAACACAATACTCGCAGGGGTGACTCCCTTCACACTAGTTGCCATGTATCAGCTTCACTGTTGATTGTGCGTCTCGTTTTCAAAGTTTGAGTCAGACCTTGATTCGTCTCGTGGCACAAGGTTGACAGCGTGTTACCCTTCTCCGCTTGTCCAGAGGGCCCATAACTCGTTTCATCGCTCTCTAGTGAAATCTCAGCGTGAACGACCCATACGCATTTAATATTGATATGACATGTGTCTTGAGTTTGAAGAAGCTGTTTAAATGGCGAATATACATTGAACCCTGAAACAATCTTCCAGGCAACCACCAGTCGATGGTTCACCCTTGCTAACTTAATCAAACCCAGTGGAATTGGGTTCGGCTAACTAGGCCTCTGATTTGCTAGGCAGGGTTCCAAGTGGCGGTGGGCCCACTTCATCGGTAAATTGTAACTAGCGCACCATTTCAGCTCTTAGTATTGATCTACATACTAGAGGGTAACAAAGTCTGGCTCTAATGGCGTCAATGATCAGTACACTGGGGGAACTCCGCCTCTTCGATTGGTTTGAGCGCGATAAATTTGGGCTCAGCGCTCAATCGATTCCAAACTTGATACATCGAGGTCGCAATGAAAGCCCCTTCAGCACGCATTCTACGGTTCTATCTTTTTTGGAAGCCTTGGCTGATGCAATACCCGGGCACATTAGGTTTATTGGCGATCATAGCTGAGCTTCGCTGAAATAAAATGAGAATCTCTCCGCATAAGCGTGGGCACCATGCAGAACTGAATTGTCAAGAGAAGATTACCTTGTTAAATGAATACAGTTCTGATGATGATGAGACCCGCACCTAAGCCAGTAGTCGGTTGTCCATGCAGATTGAAGTCTTTCAGCCCTTTTCACCTCCGCCACAGTTTGGAATTTCATAGCACGCCTTATCACACGCTTGTCACCACATGCGTCTACTACACAGTAGATGAACCGTTGGCCTTGATGTTGAAGTATTCGGTGATCGCTTTTGTCCGCTCTCCAGTAGCAAAGAAATCGTAGCCAACCACGACGTTGCAATTATTGACGTATACCGTGACTGGAATCGCACCTTGATACATAATGTTCCACTGTGACTTCGTTAACGCCGCTCTCCTTCTTGTCTGTTTTGAGATTTTCGGTATGGCCAGGAGCCATGCGAGGGGACTTACAGATGCCACATGTCCTTCATGAAACCGCCTTTTGACTAGTCCACCAAAGATGGCCTGGCTGGTAACCAGGAAGTCCCGTGCGAACAAAGGAAAAGCCGAATTGACGTAACCTCTCCAAACATCCACGTTGCTGCTTGAATAGGTTGACAGCGTGTTGTCCACTAGACCATCCTGGGTGGTGTTGGCATAGTCGAACAGTGACGAGGCCAAACCACTATCGGAGGCTTCGTCTACCAGGACGATGCCACGGGACGGAGAGTTGGTGATATAGCCGGCTGTAATGTGAGACAAATTCTGGTTCCTAAATGCTTGGTTAGAGTGTGAACGGAGAAGCATCGAACGTAAACACCAGTCTCGTACCACTTGTGCTGGATGAAGTTTGCCGTGTATTGATCCTGCAACAATGGCGCAGGAGGCTCCTGGAATCCAGAAGAATATTCAATCCACGAAGATGGGAATGGTGCGCAGCTCGCCTCCTTCATCGCTGCCGCGCTGGAGGAGGTGACAAAAATTGCCAGTAGAAGCGGGAGGAAATGCATGATCGAGTAATGACAAAGAATATCTAGATATGCGGGTTGGGTTTGAACGAACGATAATGTTTGAGAAGTACTAGACTGATGCTTTTAATGGGGATAATTGCGTTTCCTTCAAAGCCTTAAGTAGTTTTTGACCACGCTTCCCTGAGAATGAGTGGCTACCCTTAAGGATGCCGACATCCTCAGTCGCGTTGGATTGATGCCTAATCGGGAAATAAAATGTATCATAGAGCTCATGAGAATACTTGAATGAATATTGTTGCCTGAAATAGCCAGTTAGCATGTGCACAATTTCACAATTTTACAATTTTAGAAGGGATAGCAATGGGTCGATTCGAGGACCGTGAGTGCGTTCAATCAGTTCCCGATTGGGCTAGTGCCTCAATGCGTATTGTGCTCCACATGTTGTCCATGAAGGAGTCACATCAGCCAATATCAATCTTCCCACTGGTCAATCTCTATTTCTGTTCTCTCCTTGAAGGAACTGAGCGGTCGTGCTATCGGGCTGCACAAATTCTGTGGGATTTAATACAGAAACCCGATGACAGGCCTGCCTTGACCGCAGTGCTATTTGTCTTTGGACAATACAAATCAAGTGAATTATAGAATGTGACTACAGAAGGTCATGACCTACAAATTCTACAGACCAGTGCAACCCGGAGTTCCAGTTGCCGTTTGGACCCAGCGTGAGATTCGCCGTTCGGCAGTCGAACCTCGGTGGATTCTACTCCGTTCGGATTCTCGCCGCAAAATTGACTAAGCTGCGACTGATCCGCCATCCAGTGCCACAGACTTACGATCTCGGTCACGTTGGCCGGCCCTGATCGGAAATACCCACTTCCCCAGAAGTTCTGGAATATACGGACGGAATACAGTCATCCGGATGATTTTTCTCGAATGACAAACTATGTGCGGCGACTTGCTTCGGGCCTCGTGAACATGACCAATCGAGGCTTGAAGGGTGATGGTTACGGTAGCTTAAAAGATGGAATTCCCATTTCCTTCAATGATAGTTACTTCAAATCACAAGTTCCAAATACCAATTTATTGCAACCCTCAAACCATTCTCAAAACCCTTGGCAAAATTCACAATTGCATTTTCAATCTACTACCCCCCACGAAAGAGACTACTAGGACTGGGGATATGGCCACCATACCATCTACCAACAGCATTGAAGCTGTTACCGAAGCGTCGAACCTTCCCCACAGCTACTCAACAGCAGAAATCCCAATGGAAGCTCCATCGAACCTCAAAACAATCGATTCTCCCGTACCTCGGTTGACACTCAAATCCCTCGCATTAGGGGCATTCGTGTCAATTGGTGGTCTCCTCTTTGGATATGATACAGGACAAATCTCGGGTTTCCTGAACATGTCTGACTTCCTCCAGAGGTATGGTCAGCAGAAGGCCGAAGGCGAATATCACTTCAGCAATGTTCGATCTGGCTTGATCGTATCCATCTTATCGGTTGGAACGCTTATTGGGGCATTGACAGCCGCTCCGATTGCCGATCGCTTTGGCCGTCGACTGTCCATCTCCGCCTGGTCCTGGGTGATCATCATTGGACTTTTGGTGCAGATAACATCCCCATCTGGTCATTGGTACCAGTTGGTGGTCGGCCGCTTCGTCACTGGCCTTGGTGTCGGTGCCTGCTCCTTGGTTGTTCCAATGTATCAAGGCGAGAGTGCACCACGGCATATTCGTGGCGCTATGATCAGCTGCTATCAGTTGTTTGTGACCCTTGGCATTCTGTTGGCATATCTCATCAACCTGGGTACAGAGAAAATGGATGGCACCGGTCAATGGAGAATTACGCTTGGTATTACCTTTGTCTTTGCTCTGCTGCTAGGCATTGGAATGTTGTTCTTCCCAGAGAGTCCCCGCTTTGAAATTCGCAAGGGACGAAAAGAGTCTGCCAGGCTGACCATGTCAACACTCTACGGAATTCCTGAGAACCACATCCAAATAATTCGGGAGCTGGAGGAAATCGATTCACAATTATTACTGGAACATCATGACCAGCGCTGGTATGAAATGTTTACCGCACCTCGTATGGCCTATCGGCTGTTCCTGGGTATGATGCTCCAGGCTCTACAACAGCTCACCGGAGCGAACTATTTCTTCTACTACGTATGATCTTCTGAGCCTCTTCGTCCCATTGCTTCCTTATTCTAACATCATCCCAGGGAACAACTATTTTCAAAGGTGCTGGCATTTCGAACAGTTTCGTCACCCAGGTGATTCTCGGAGCCGTGAATTTTGCAACAACATTTGGCGGCCTTTATGCCATTGAGCATTTCGGCCGAAGGAAATCACTCATTACCGGTGGTGCTGTGATGTTTGTCTGCTTTATCATCTTTGCCTCCGTGGGTCATTTTTCTCTCAATGTCCACCATCCAGAGGATACTCCGGGAGCAGGTAAAGCTATGGTGGTCGTTGCTTGCATCTTCATCTCGGCCTTTGCTATGACCTGGGGGCCTATGGTATGGTCCATTGTCGCAGAGTTGTATCCATCACAATACCGCGCGAAAGGCATGGCTCTCGCAACGGCATCGAATTGGCTCTGGAACTTTTTGCTCGGGTTTTTTACCCCATTCATTACGGACAAAATCGATTTTGCCTACGGATATGTCTTCGCCGGTTGTCTAGCATTTGGTACAGTTTTCGTTTACTTATTCGTCATCGAAGGAAAAGGCCGAACGCTGGAAGAGATCGACCTGATGTATGTGCAGAAAGTGTCTCCATGGCAAAGTGCACAATACCAACACCCACCACGGAACGAAATGATGGTTGGTAACCCGCAAGGCTTTGAGACGGAGGTGCCTACGGGTTATGACAAAGAAGGATCGCAGCACGCGGAGTCTGTGTGAACAAGTTATAGAATTGATGTCGTTCATTTTTATCAAAGATGATTTTATACAATGTACCTAGATTTTAAGAGTTTGCGAGAGTGTACTTTAGAGCCTGACATATACTGACAATGCATTACAACCACTTTGAATATTCTTTATCAACATGATGTCCCTAGTTCTTGTTAGCCGCTGCAGTCAGCCTTTACTAAACTACGCAAGTCGTACTTGTCCAACTAGTTAATTTCTCACAAGACTACCTTTACTTGTGAGAGCTCTCAATCTATATCTCTAAGATGACAAAGCATCACTTGAAGATATCTAGAGACTGGTCCAACGCTAGACCTTCGTAAATGGCATGGCGCCTGTTTTCTTTGGCGGCTTTCCGAAGTCTCATTTGGGACTCTTGTCTCGAGAAATACTTTGATATGCCTAGCGTTGACGTATTCGAAATCGATTTTCGAATGCAATGAGACGCACCCTGAGGCGTTTTATTCGGCGAAGCGCTACGACTTGGACCGAAGATAGGTGATAGATTTTGCCTATTGTGGCTGGGACGGATACGCATGCCCTTCCATTGCTTCACCAAAGAAACCATATCCTCTAGTCACTAAGAATTCCCAAACCTGACATCGTTGCTGAAAGGGCCCAAGCGGAAACTAATGGCTCATGCATGTGAAGTGTGTAGTGGTCGTAAACACGATATTATGGTGGCCTGTTTGCCATCAACACCTGGCAAGTATTTGAAAATTTTTTGACCGGATTTGAGGCTATCTCCGAGTTTTAAATCCCTCAACCCGCCTTCTTGAATAATTGTGAGTAATTGTGCTCTAGAAATCAGTAGACCTGAAACCCCACATGTTTGTATTTGCACCACTTCTGACCAATCATATTACCGGTTGGCTTTACTCCGGGCCCACTCGAGGCTGTCTTCGCTGTTTAATCGGCAGAGTAAAGCCGAAGGCCGACCTCCGAATGCCGTCAAACCTGGCTTTATTCTTTTCTATGCATCTATACACTTGGATAAAATTGAGTCTCACCTCGGAAGAGGCGGATCATGCTTCTGACTGTCTGCAGATCGATGCCGGTTCGGACTCTTGAGAAGCAGACAACGCAAGCACCAGAGACACCAGGGTCTGCATACCAACGGCCTGGTATAATCTGACAGCAATATTCCGTGGACAAAGATTAAGATAGTACGCCGAGGAAGCCTTGAACGTGATGGATTCTTTCCAAATTCATTACGATCGTGTACTATTCGTTCTCTGAAACCTTAAAGCCTTGCTCCCTTCGATATCATTTTCCTTTGCTTCCGAGCCCGGAATAATGATCAGATCCGTGTAATTTGGCGCTTGACTACAGGATTTGGTAGGGACTTCTTGTAGAGACTGCATGTCAACATTCCAGGCACCAATAGTTTAATCACTAGACAAGCTTACGTGGAAGACTAATAGGCACATTGATGGTCTAGAATAAGAAGAACACGGCGGAAACCGCGATATACTGGGGTTTTAACGTTGTTGAAAATTCAAAGAGAAACATTTGAAGAATGCACTCCGTTAAATAGTCTGAGGTAGCAGCTCAACGATGTATCCATCCTAGAAGTTTGTTAGCACCAAGTAATTGTGAGTAAGCATGGAAAATACGATTGGGACAAATGAATGAATCGAGAATGATGACAAGAGCAAGGTGTCGAATAAGAGAGGAGACTTTTAAATACGTACCGGATCTTGCACAAAAGCAACGTCAGAAAACCCCTGTTTGTAGTTCGGGTGCAACTCCCCAACACCAACACCACGCTCCTCTTCCCACTTTGTGAGAGGGATGTGCTCGCGTTCAGCAGTGTCAAGCTCTTTGAATATCTTGACGCCTGCTGCTCGCATCCGCTCTACCGCTTGTGAGACATCAGGCACCGAGAATCCTAAATGTCCGAATCCCATGTTGGGTGGCTGATTTCCATTCGAGATCTCGTAACCCCCCTCTTCCAGCGGTTTTTCAGAGCCGTGAATATGTTTCAGCTCGAGTAACCCAGGGGTTTGAGAGATATTTCCAGCACAAAGATGAGAAGACCAGGCAGTCAAATATGAGCGATCACTTTCTTTGGTAGGATAACCCAGATAGTAGATTGTGAAAGGCCCTCCATTGAACGTGAACACAGTTCGCATGCCCATCAAGGTGGTGTAGAAATGGAGTGAACGAGCCGGATCCCTGATTCGAAGCATGAAATGACTGAGCTTGTAGCCGATCGTGGGATCATCTTCAGGCAGCTTGGGGTCTGGAACATGTCCCCCGGGGCAGAAAATGCCGGGTTCCAGCGGAAGAGTGGAACGAGTTGTAGAAGTTGTTGAGTCCATGATGAGAGTTCTTCAAGTTCGTCAAACAAATTTGGAGATTCAGTGTGTGGCGGATGATCTTGTCTCAAGAATCAGCAGGTGACTATTCTGGTCAAAGCTGGTTCAATGGTAAAGTGAACAAGTTATATATGCTTGTCCAAAAGTTTGTGGACGATTTATTAGCGAGCAATCAATCTTACAAGTGATATTTTTCCCTGTATAGGTACATTTATTTACTTAAAATGGCTGTCTTAGCTTGAAAGGCACTTATCTTCGGTCCGATTTCGGTCGCCGAACTGTCCGAGTGTCGAGATTGATCGACAGATCGACAGACGAAGAGCTTCATGTAGAATTAGGCCTCTTCATAGTATGCAGCATACGGTAAATTAGCACCGTGAAAAGATGCAAGTTTGTCGTTTGATCCGAGAATATATAATGCTGAAAGCCTGTCTCGTCATTCTGTATGCAATTTCCACCGTTTCAAATACTGTTCCAGTCGATTTATACTGAGTTAAAGAACATCCAATGGCTGAGCCGGGTTTTCATGTTATTATCGTCGGGGCTGGTACGTCAACGCTATAAGATCAACCAGTACATGTTTAACAATAGACTCTCAGGGGCGACGGGCCTTCTCATCGCACAGGGTTTGAAGAAAGTAAGCCCTTTCCAACTTCCAAAATCTGGATGTGTCTAACCCATTGGCTTCATTAGGCCGGAATTTCCGCCACAGTCTTTGAGAAATACTCGGAGGACAAATACAAAGAACGATCGGGAAAATGGACCATGGCCCTCCATTGGTCCATTCCTCATATCCAAGCATGCCTTCCACCGAAGGTTTTTGAGCAACTGAAATCCGTCGAGACCAACCCATGGGGGAAACAAGACCCCAAAGTAGTAGGAAATATTCCACTAATCAATGGGCGCTCTGGTGAGCTGCTGGCAAACGTCCCTATGCCGAGTCCAAGGCGGATCGTGAGGGGTAAGCTCAGAGACTTGTTCAATGTGGACATCGATGTCCGTTACGGTCAGTCCTTGACAGATGTCCATGTCAATTCTGATGGGGTTACGGCCACTTTCAATAATGGTGAAACGGTCGTCAATGGCATGGTTCTCATCGGTGCCGATGGCGGTAAGCCAGTCTCTGAATTCCTGGCCATCCTAACATGAATCACTTACAAGACTTCTTAGCTCGGAGTGCTGTTCGTGGTCATCTGGTCGACGAGATGACAGCCAAGCTTGACAAGGCGAACATTATGATCTTGGTACGTGTTTAAATCGTACACATGAAAAGCAATTTAATATTCAAGTGTTGAAGAGATAGCAATTATCGCTCACTGACAAACAAAATAGAATGCTTTCCCAACATTCACAAGGGACCAAGCACTATTTATCCAAAGCAAGAGCCATCCGATCGCCCAAGTAAGCTTTGTGTACTTCTTTTGGCATTGTACGAGAAAAGCTTCTAACTTTCCAAATGCAGCTGAGCCCACATCCTTACCAAAATACGAATATCTTCTCGACTGGTCTGTCCTTGAAATTCTGACATCGTAGCGGCTGCATATTAACATAATCCAGTCGCCAACGTTGTGGACCCGGAAAAACCGGAGACGTGGGTGTTTCAATTTAGTCTCTCCATCTGGACTGACGAAAACCCCCCTGTCTCTCCAGAAGAGCGCAGACACCTTTTCAGGTCTTACATGTCAACCTATTGTGAGCCATACAGGTCGGTCGCGGAGTGGCTGACGGATGACATTGAGGTCGGTGGAGAATCGGTGAGAGTCGTTCCCAATGATAGCTTGGTAATTTTCGACTGACTGACTGTCACAAGTTCCATTACTGGGGGAACATTGCTCCTTGGAATAACCATGACGGCCGAGTAACTCTCGCTGGAGACGCGGCGCACCCCATGGTTCCCTGTAAGTTTGCCGGATTCCTGCATCAAGTCAATTGGCTAAATCTCGGTTTCATCGTAGTCCGCGCTCAGGGTCTGAACAATGCAGTCGAAGATGCTAGGCTCTATGTCGACGCTATCAGAGGTGTCTTCCATGAGAACAAAGATCTTAGAGCGAGCATTAGTGCTTATGATGAATCGGCCTTCAGGCGGGGTAAGGCTGACATTGATCTGTCTAATGATCAGATGTTTGCCTATCACCACTGGGATTCGGTCATGAATGGGCCACTGATGCAGAATGGATATTCAAAGAATCTGTGAGACAGGCCATGCACAGAAGGCGGATGGCTCGCCGTGCAAATAGTCAATAAAATCAGATCGTGAATTGTTAGCAGGAATTCCGGCAGGCTTGAGGCATATCTGAATTGTATCTTTTGGGTCGAAGCGCGGGAAGCTCCTAATTCAATTCCATCATCACATCCGCATGCCCCTTTGTGGATTCATCTTTCAAAGACTGATAATTCACTGAATAACTTAACTCTCGTAGAGAATATAGAAGATTGTCCCTTGAACAATTTCTCAGCTCTGACAGTTCACATCAACAGATTTCCACGGGACAAACAAGCAGCTACGCCCCTACTCACGTCTACGTAAGGGTCCGTGGTCTTTCGTACAACTCAAATACTGCCGAAGCTTGTAGTACTATCGGTAAGTTCAGCTAAGAATTGATAATATGCATTGTTCATGACTGCCTCCACGTTTCCGGAATTAGGCCCGCTCCGAGGAAGCTATGGAGCATATTGAACGATCACCAAGTCAGACAGGAAAAATATTCGACATTTAGGATGAATTAAACCAGCGCCGTTTTTTTTTGTGACCGGAACATACGTGACGCGATATTTTATAAATGAGTTCATGAAATGCTAAAAGTCCTGTTTCCGCTCCACCCAATGAGAGTATGGGAGCCGGAGTAGAGTCTACCGTTCAACGCGAAGAACGATGACGCGACGAATGTCTCAATCCGTTCACGAAACCCTTTCGCTTTTAGGGTTTATAAGCTGATCAGCACCTGTTTTCCCGTGAAGGCGCTTAATGCTCAATATATCAACCAGTTTATCTCGTTGTTTATTCTCCTTTCAAATCATCACAATGAGTAGCAAGGCATATGCTATCATTGCCGGCGTCGGCGCGGGAACGGTATCTGCACCTCATTTCCCCGGCTTTCATCTGCCAGACGTCAATACCGGGCATCAGTGAATGACACAGTCATTAGGGAGCATCGGTCGCTCGACGATTTGCCAAAGCGTACCACGTAGTCCTCCTTGCGCGAAATCCGATCAATTATGAAGACGTCGCCAAAGAGATCAACAATGCCGGCGGACACGCAATCGGTATTAGCACAGACCTTTCAGACGCACACAGTGTCAAAAAAGCATTCGACCAAATATCCAAAGAGTTCGGTGACCGGCCTCTTGCGGCTGCCATTTTCAACCTAGGTGGTGGTTTTGTAAAGCGGCCATTTCTGGAATTGACCGAAGCGGAGTTCTCGGCAGGGTTTAATGTCCAGGGGTATGGGTTCCCTGAAAATGGGGTGTCATTGCATGTATGAAGATTGATGCTGATACTATGGAATCTATCTAGTAAGGGTGGATTCAACTTTGCCAAAAACGTTCTGCCCTTGATGCTGCAGTCTAGCGGCCTGACCTACCCGTCTACTTTGATTTTCACCGGAGCCACGGCCAGTTTGAAAGGCGGCGCTACCCTTGCAACATTTGCAACGGGCAAGTTCGCTTTGCGGGCGCTTGCTCAGTCTCTGGCGAGAGAATTTGGACCCAAGGGAGTTCATGTCTCCCATGTCATTATCGACGGAATGATTGACACGCCGCAGACAAAGGATTTCCCAATGGATCAAGATGCAAAGATTAACCCTGAAGCAGTAAGTACGTCCCGGGCTTAGAAAAGACGAAAGGGTTCTAACTTTCTTTTTTCTGCAGATTGCTGAGACATATTGGAACTTGCATCAGCAGCCAAGGACTGCTTTTTCGTTTGAATCCGAGCTTCGACCATACGTCGAGAAGTGGTGAAGTCACTTAATCACTGGATCAGACTTGATGTCACTTTGAGCCAAGTCAATTCCAGTGTCAAATCCACTCGTGAAAAATCAATTTGAACATTTTGGGGTTATTATAAGCCAACATACGTAAACTTTTCTTACCTGTAGGCTTATGTCGTCGTGAAATTCTGCTTCGCCCCAGTTCCTCGTTGAAGGCCACTACTTTGAGTCCTCCCCGCGGTTCTAAGCCTTGCGTTCGGTTGTGTTCTCAAAGGCCTCCTATTTGTGAACCATTTGAGTCGTGCATGCTGCTCGTGCAGGCGGTGTGCTCATAAATGTCATCTGTTCAGAGCTTTCGAATTTAGAGCGGAATTGTCCAGCGTCTACGTATGAGTTGATGGTTCGAAGATGAGTCTCATGAATTTAGTCTGCGAGTTTATGTCTAGCATTTGGCATATATGTCACAATTCAAGCTCTTCAAATTACTCCGTGCTAAATTGCTGCGCATCAACTTGACCTTTCATATCAAAAAAAAAGAATTGTTAGTCGTATCTCAACACATTGCCAAAGTTTTGCGCCTGACCAGATAGCCTTTGCACTTACAGTCGATCGATGATTTGACTATCCTCACTTGATATCATTAATTGTAACCCTTCCAAATTGACCCAGTCTTTTATGCAGGTTTTTCTTGTTGAAAATTATCATTGGCATGTCTTCTAAGTCTTCAGCTTTGCATTGATCGTCAAATACACATCTGTGGGACAAAGTACTAAGCGATCACAAAATTTGATCTCTGATCTCACATGATTTGTTTAGACATTTAAACAAAGTACGCTAAGTAAATGAATCAAAACTCACAATTATGAACAAATTGGCCCACACGTTGCTCCTGGATGGCTCCAGAAGTGCTGCGGTGCCATATAAAAATTGATAGAAGCAACTTGCCTTACGTATCAGACTTTCCAATGCGACAAAAGGCGTTACGTCGGGGTAGACCGTTGGCAGAGCCCAGGAGTTCAATACAACCTCCCTGGAAAATGAGCGGCCCTTTGGAAAAGACTTCGCCCCGATTGGTCTTGTGGTACACTTCATCGACCAGCTCTCTGGCTGACTCGTCCAGTTCTGGTTGATCTCGCCACTTCCACTCGAGCTCGCCGCCGTGTTCCTTCGGTAGATCTGCAGGATTGATATGGGAAAGAAGGAACGACTTTGACTCCGATGCAGAAAGAATGAAAATCTTTGAGCGTGTTTCGGGGTCGAACCATTGATTGATGGCCTCCCAGACAGATTTGAAGAAGGCAGGTGCACCCACAACCTATAGACTAGCTGGTTAGAGAACTGACAAGCAGTACATGTCGTGATGACTGGTATGCATGATAATCAACTCACAAATACTCGACCCAAAGTCTCTGGATAATGGGCTGTAGCTATTTTGCTGGCTTCCTGGAGGTATTTGCGAATGTTCCAGAATTGGAACACGCTGACATTGCTTATGTCGACGATGTGTGTCGACGATGAAACCGGCCGCATGTCAGGTCGGGGAAGCTCAGACACCAATGGGAAAACAAATTGTAAGAGGTTTTCATATAGGGCATGAAGATGGAGCAAGTGAATGGGCACATCAGACTGGGAGTGGCTCTCCGGCCTTGGAGATTTGTCTAACATCTTCAGATACCCATCCAACCTCTTTTTAGTTAGCTGTCTGACTTGAAATACATAGATAGGACGCCCTTCATTGTCACGGCGGCCAATCCATTGCGGATACTATCACTGTTAGAGAGACTCAACAAAAAGGTAGATGACGTACCATTTTTCGAGACTCATCATACACATCGACATCTAGGTTCTTATAGAACCCACGAATATTGTGCTCGCGGCGCCATGATTGAAAATGGTTGAATTGCTCGAATGCAGCTCCAACATCATATCTCTGAGCTCGAAGAAAGCGACTAAGAAGCATGATTAGCGACCACCATGCAGCCGGATGTTCCTAGTTTATTCAAACATTAAAACATACAGAATTGTTGTATCATCGGCGTTCTGTGCTCTTGTGAAGTCCTTGAAGCCGTTTCTAGCACACAGATCCTTGAACTGATCCATTGCCGTCAACGGGTTCGAAGCCTTGGGCACAGTCTCATGAGCTGAAGAACGACGTCCGGAAGAACTCGTTTGCTGCTTTGGTGAAGAAAGATAATCATCGGGTTCGATTGCTTTCTCCGAAACCCCTTTTGTAGGTATCTGTGCCACTCCCATGATGCTTGAGTATGAAGAAAAGGTAATTTGAAACGTTGTTGATGAAGAAGTCAAACAGAAGTGCTTTGTTCTGAATTATTGACCGCCAGGGTCAAATGTGGGGTATGTTTATATGAAAAATGATCGCTTTGTTATACGTTGCTGACAAAATTGGCCGGCACTCGCTGTGTGTGGCGCCGCCACTGGTCCGTCTGTAACTGTTCATCGGTTGAAGCCATGTGGTATTGAACAGGATTAATTCGGAGCGACTTAGCCCGGCGGACCGATATTCAGGAAAACTAGAACAATCCTGATTGCTCATCAAGTCCAATATCTGATAATTTTCTGCAAATGGACATTTGTTGCCACGGGCTGGGTCGATCCCGAGGGAGAACGGTCCTCGGTATACTCTATTCCGCAAATTCGACCATGGATATGTAAGTAAATTGAGTCATCTCGAGTAGAGGGTCACACTTCGGATCCCCGCGAATCCCCTCGACTGAGAACCTGAAATAGATAATCCGGGGTGTCTAACTTGGGACTATTCATGATGCCGGCAGTGTCCCAGTGCTGTAGTGTCGAAGATCTATCCCATTCCCCATTCCCGACCCAATGGATCCTAGATCTTCGGATTTCAGGCCCACTCTCTGTCAACTTAGACAAGCGCCCCAGTCAGTGGCCCAGAAGATTCTAGAAGAAATGAAAAACTCCTATGAAACAAATTTTCATGACGTGACCCTGTTGCTAAAGCAGGCTTGCCTATTGTCCCTTGCAGAGTCCGTGATCAACACAACACTATGTGGGGCTCAGCCGACGGACTACTGTGAACCGTTGCGGTGATTGGATAACTGGAGACATACCAAAGCTTGCGAGTGATCCTTGCTGAAGTTCCTCAGGCCGTCTCATCCAAAAGAGATTTATCAAATCTCAAAGTTCAAGCCTAATAAAATATGTATGATCCTACGCGGCTGTCTCAAATATCCTACAGAGCTATATATTCGCGGCCTTGTTTATCGGACTTAGCCTGAAGAATGAGAGGGAGTACATATTGCATTCAACGCATAGTCGGGACATACACCCACTTCAAGTACTGTCCTACGACCAAGGCCTGTGTTCCCGAATCGCATACCTCCGCGACATATCAAAGGTCTATCATGAAATGTGAGAAAAAGATATCCGTGGCACGACCAAACTCCTCGATATTACCTCATTATAAAACCCGTTGCTGCATTTTATCGAATCACTGGGTGCTTTAATGTTTATTGGAAGGTCATGAGTGCACCCATTCTGAGAAATCGAACCCAGATGAGGACCTAGGAGCGTCATCCTCGAGTAAAGCCATCTCCACATTTCCGAAAATACTGTTCGGAGATGGCTGTACATCTTGCGGTTTCACTGTCTTTTGGTCGCTATGTGATAGCGTTTGACCATCATGTTCACTACTTATCCGAGAGGCCACCTGGAACAGACGACGCATGACGAATACAAAGTAACCTGACAGCGCATCTCGTTCAACACAAAGATGATTCAAAGCTACCTCTGCCTTTTTGATATCTTGGATGCAAGATATTGATCCCGGGGAGGCAGGGTCTGCTTTTAAATGGATGAGAGGAACAACTAGAGCATGGAAAAAAGCATATCTAACGGTCCATAGTTAGCCAAAGATCTGTACGGGCCCAACTTCTCAAAGGAACTCACAGGGTAAATGAAAGTGTCAACTTCGAATAATGGCCATTGATGATGTATTGCGATATACGTGCGATTGTAGCCCGAGCGATTTTAAGTCCCTGCGCGCGACAATGAAGTTCATCCGGGTGCGTCTCTGCTAATGGTCCACTGTTCATAGACTTCGATTTCATCCACCTTAGAAGCAATGGCCGGTGGATTAGCAGTCGAAGGCTTTGGTCACACAGGATTTGGCGGCGACGGGCTGCGACATGCCACTCAGGCGTAGAGGAACGGTCGGTCAATTGTACACAGAAGGACGAACCACTATGCCAAGCGTTTATCATTTGTTCAACTTCATGAACATCTTGGGGTGTGATAGTGGGGGTGGCTAATAGACGGCGATATATCTGATTTGCCATGCGATGGTAACTGGATTGCAGGATCAAGCCAGTGTACACTGTCGAGTCATCTGACCGTGTAGGAAAAAGTTCGCAAGAGGGTGTGAGAGCCTGCAATAGCCTGTTTAGTTGATTCTCGAAACAAATTTTGGTTACTCACATTCTCATGAATATTAGAAACCGGCTTGATAGTTATCAGCGCATCCTCTGGCAGTAAGAGTGGACGACCGTAGATTTTTGCGGAACAGCTCTCGGCACAATAAACGCTCCACCATACCCGCCGTTGGATTTCCTTGTCAAGTTCACTGAGATTCGTGTCCGAGGGCTCGATGTGAAGATTGAGGGCGAGTGCTATTCGAACTGCGGTCCCAATATAGTGTACACTCAAGTCGGGACTCGCTTGTTTCTGGGCAAATTCACTCAACAATACTAAACCTTGCACTAGAGTCATGTCACCTTTGTCTTCCATCGAAAGCCTCCGCACATGATCTTGCGCCTTGGTAAAATAAATCGTATCCATGTCTTGACGAGCATCAGTAGACAGCCATGCCCCGAAGGCCAGGACCATATTTGCCAATACCGGCATATGGCGTGAAGCTGTGTGGCTTTCGTACTCTGATCGAAATTTTCGCTCATGCAAGATGGGGTAAAGCGTGTGATAATGAAGGAAGTATCGATTGATAAACTCTCTTTCCGCTTCAATCATTTCTAGAGGCTCAGGGGAGTGGAAAGATATTTGAGCTCGCGGTTCGATGTCCATATGATTATCAGTCCCGAACTCCGGTGTCGAAGTCCCCACTGTATTGAGTATATCGTCCAAGATCGTAGGGTCAGATGGGAATGGATCATCGACGGCGAACTGTCTATTTGAATCGATGGAAGCTTGATCGGTAGAATCATCGTCCATGAGTAAGGTACGCGTGATTGTTTCCATCTCTCCACTTGGAAAAAGCCTCCCAAGTACGGATTCGAGAAATTGCAGCCGGTTTTCCACTGCCGTCAGATGTCTGTGGAGATGGTTAAATTGGAATTTCTCGTCTGATGCAACCGGGAATAAAAGCTGGGACTAAACTCACTCCCGGGTCAAGGGGCTTCTAGTTACTTTGGGAGTGTATACACACTTCCGATCGTTGCGAACACATGACGAACATGGTTGCGTTTTTGAACACTGCGCCAAAGAGTCAATCAAGTCCGATTTCTCGAAAATAACAAGGTTCCCACTACCTTGGCTTTCCGTGTTCGGCATTCAAGACACTACATATATCGACGTATTAGCTGTCAGTCGAGGGACAACTTGTGAGAGCCCTTCTTTGACATACCGCTGGGATGTGCGAGTTACGTCCAAAATCGCCGGGTTTAAATCTCGGCATTTCATCAGAATGATTAATCTGAGTATTGACGAATACGAGTGACTGAGATTAAAAGAAAATGAGAGACGAAGATATTCTGATTGTCTGCAGGCTCGGTGGCTACAAAATAGAGGCTAAACGCTTGACAAGGGGTGGGTTCGCTTTTTAAGGCGCCGAAGTGGGGCGCTCATTAGCTAACACCGCAATCATCCATTTTCCGTAAGGGGCCATGGATTTTGCCACTTAACCTGAATGGAACGTTTTAGTTTCTACTGCCCAAGTCCGCCATGACTGCCAAAAACTCTCCTTATCAGTTTGACTACAGTTGTCAGTCCTTCGCTGTTCAATGAAAAAAGCTGCCTTAACTGTATCTGGACAGGATTACCACTAGGGAACTTGCTTCCGAAACTCACATAGGGTGATTTCTTCTGAAAATGACAAGCTGACGGGTCAGACTTATAGGTTTTACTCTATACAATTTCCTAGCACGAAATGATGTGATTAATCACGATCAAGGAAGAATACAAAAACCCTATTAGAGAAAATATGATTTTAACACCTGAAGATAAGAACGCATAGAAAAGGCGGATCTTCTGAAGTCTAATTGAAGTTTCAAGGCTGATTCGAAGTAAATACAAGCCATGGTGGCATCTAATAGTACATGTTATATCACACCGATTAAAGACAGAGACCTTAAATAGAGCTGAATTCTTTGCTGAAGGCGTAATCAATATAGCCCTCCGGCCCTTGTTCATACATAGTGGCCGGATCGAACGGTGCAAGGGGGATTCCTTTTTTGACCTTGAACACAAGATCAGGGTTCGAAATATAGGGACGACCAAAGGCCACTACCACATCATGAGCAGCGTATGTAGTGTCCACAGCCTTCTGAGCAGATGCACCGTCGTAATTTCCAGCAACCAGAACGGGGCTTGCATCACCATATGCCTTGAGCAGCCAGTCGAGACCTTCCCCGTTGTCTTTAGCGTCCGATTCGCAAGCGTGAATATATGCTAGCTTTAGCTGGGCCAGCTGCTGTACCACATCAGAGAACTGTGGCACGGGGTCTTCCATTCGCATGCCCTGGTATTTGCTCCAAGGGCTGAGGCGAATTGCGGTACGGTCATTGCCAATGGAGGCCGCAACCGCGCGCGTTACTTCTATAGCAAACCTGGATCGGTTCTTGATGCTTCCACCCCAGTTATCCGTACGTGTGTTTGAAACGTCTTGGAGGAACTGGTCAACAAGATATCCATTCGCACCGTGAATTTCCACTCCATCGAATCCAGCACGGATAGCGTTCTCAGCCGCGACAGTGAAGTCAGAAATACTGGCATGGATCTCCTCTTCCGTCATCGGACGAGGCTGGTGCATCTCGTCACTGAAAGCGCTTTTCATTGGAACGTCGCTGGCAGAAAGCAATGGGTGGTTTCCTTTCTCCAAAAACTCAGGATTAGCTGCACGTCCTAGCGCCCACAGCTGGAGATAGATGTGCGATCCCTTGTCGTGGACAGCATCTGTGACTTTCTTCCAGCCGGCGATTTGGGAGTCATTATAGATCCCGGGTACATTGGGATATCCGCCGTGTCGAGGACTGATGACAGTTGCCTCGGTAACAATAAGTGAACCTGGCACACTCGCGCGCTGTCGATAGTATTCTGTCACGGATGGAAGTGGAAGATGGGACTGGTCTGCGCGAAGTCGGGTCATCGGGGCCATAGCAATCCGCTGATTGAGGGTCTGTCTTCCGACCTTCAGGGGTGTAAATAGCTTGGACATGGCTGCGGTCGGTCAAAGACGAAGCTAGGTTCAATTTGACGACGAAAATAAAATAAGGCGGAGATGGGGAGCGCTTCAATCTAGTTAAGGGATAAGAATCTTTCTTACTCTGCGATACCTTTCCTTTTATACGGATAGGGCCCCTATAAACCCCTGCTGGGACGTGGGTAATGCCGGACTCGGCTGTATTTGTCATTTATAGGCGTCCAAGATGAATAAGACGACTGTCACAAGCGGGAGACGCTACTCCGGCCCTAAATAACGACTATACGATACCCGTGTACCTGAATCATGAAATTTTTAATTACCTAAGAAACGTGCCGTGCTTTGTTAAGCTCTGCCTGGTAATCGGATCTCTCGCCTTTTCTAAACCGCGAACGCCGTGTGGAGTCAAACCCCCGCCGCATGGGTCCGGACCAGAGTGTACCGAGACTCTGTATGGCTGAGCCGGCTGGGGTGTGGGTCCTTGTCAAGATATCCGGCCGCTGGCTTGCCGCCATCCAGCCCTACTGTGGTCGATGACGGCTTTTGGTATTATCAATAACCTCGGGTCAAACCTATTTAACCCGCAAGCTCGACATACCAAAGTCAACTTTGTTTAAGCTTCTATCCGAATTACTCTCTATCCGCCCGAATTCAACCGATCTTCGCCGATTCTCTTTGTCTTCTCCGCTCTCCGAAACAAACATGGGTATCACAGTCGGTATTGCCGGTATCACTGGCAAATTCGCTCGTCTGGTTGTGAAGAACCTATGCAAATCTCCCGATGTTCAGATCCGCGGCCTATGCCGCAACGCATCAAAGCTCCCGCAGCATTTCCGGGAATCGCCTCGCGTGACAATCATCCAAGGTGACTCTGGCGATCTAGACACATTACGCACCTTTGTTCGTGGATGTGATGTTGTGATCTGCTGCTACCTTGGAGACAACGATCTCATGACTGAAGGACAGAAATTGCTTGTTGATGCGTGTGATCACGAAGGAGTTGGGCGCTATGTCGCTAGCGACTACTGTCTTGACTTTACCAAGTTAGAACTTGGCCAGCACCCCGCGAAGGATCCGATGAAGCACGTAAAGGCCTATTTGGAAACGAAGAACAATGTTCAAGGAGTGCACGTCCTCATTGGAGCATTCATGGAGACTTTTTGGAGTGAATACTTCGGTATCTGGAACCCGACTGAATGCAAGTTGACCTTCTACGGAAATGGAGACGAGCTTTGGGAGTCGACCACCTATGAAACTGCAGCCCAATATGTAGCGGCTGTGGCGATGGATCGCAATGCCGTGGGAATGCAGCATTGTGAGTCAAAAAATATTCCAGAAAGGAAAGAAAACGTTTACTGACCAGCGACTGTTTCAAATGTATAGTCCTCGGTGACCGGAAAACGCTGCGCGAAATCGCGGATGATTTTGCCGAGGTATATGGCAAAAAGCCTGAGCTTGTGCGCCTAGGATCTCTCGACGACCTCTATAATAAGATGCAGGCAACCTTCCAAAAAGATCCCTCGAATATCTATGCATACCTTGCCATGTAGGGTCATCTTCATCTTTGTCTTTGTGTGCTTTGCTAATGAGTTCTCATTACAGGTTCTACCAGTTCTACTGTACAAATGGCCAAACACACCTGAAGAAAGATTTGGATAACTCCAATTATCCCGAGGTTGTACCGGTCACTTTCAAGAAGTTCTTTCAAACCCACCAAATGGGGGAGTTGAGCGCCGCATACCAGAACGCAGGCTCAGATGCGTGAGACAAGCTCTTACTGTCTGATTGATCGTGAATAATCGGTAAAGCTTCGAGGAATAATCTCGTGTTGTTGCTCCTGCTTCGCCTTCATTCGCGACACACAAAATACGTGATATTTGGGTCTGAAGACACATCACAAACGTTGGGAAACCTGGGCCGATATCGTGTTAGTAAAAATAAAAGACGTTTCAGACGATGTGATCTCATCAATTGCACTGCAGTCTGCAAAGATGAAATGTCTCGGGAGGTGAAAATCAGTGCGAACAGTCTGAAGTAGTTGAATGAATGACATACCCATCGAGACTGAGTTACTCGTTCCAAAAGCATCGTTTTTGAACACAAGTAATGATTTCATCTTTTACTTGAAGAACAAGTGCAAACATATAGTGGACGATGCCGCACAATGATGCATCCGAAATAGCCCCGGCATTCCGTCTTGATACTTTGACTGCGGAATTGACTGCATAGTATTGATTCCGTAGTCTCTCTCGTTATACCAATAATCTGATCCGCAAACCGGCAAATTGTCCAGACTGCTTGAGAAAATGTAGAGAAACATCCTTCATTGGAAGGAAGCCAGCTATTCTAGGGTAATTAAACAACAATTGCGGTGACAGATTTGAACGCAAATTTGATGCTCTTGGCAAATGATTGCGAGGAATTTCAAGATGAGCTGATGATTTCGATTATCCAGACGTTGGGCTTGCGACGTGGATTCGCTGAATCGCAGTTATGCCGGCTGTCAATCATGATTCGAGTCTCGTCATTAGATCGAAGTAAATTGGGACAGTCTCAGAACTATGGTTTGGTTGTCACTCGAGTTGCCGCTAATATTGGGGACTTGCCCGAGTAGAGCATACTCCCTTACGGCACAGGGATCCCACTTCAAAATCATATTTGATGGAGGTCAATATCAAGTCCATTCGAGAAGACGATACATTAGTATGTGTCAGCAGAGTCTCCAACAAGACCGGTCTTTCTCCTGAGAGGCAACACCATTTTCAGATAATAATATCAAGCGCCTGATGCTGCTTACAAATAAGATTGAAAAGCAAGCCGTGTAGTCAACAAACATAGATTGACATCAGAATTGAAATAGTTATCTTTGGTTGACAATTTAATCCGCATATCCATTCACTTCCTCTGAGGGAGCTTGACTTCCATATTCAGAACCTTTTTCACGCCATCGTGACCGGACACTCTGTTTAACCAGGCAGACACAGCAGGATAGTCCACTTCGAGGCTGATTGAAGCATCCGAAACCCAAGGAACAATCTCAAGCCAAGTGACAAAGGAGATATCCACGTAGCTAAATTTCCCACTGACCAGATATTCTCGACCCTCAAGTGACCGGTTCAGTACGCTCAAGACGCGTCGAATCTCGCTCATATAACGATCGAGCGCACTTGCAATCCGCTCCTGGTGATGGACTTTGAACCAGACTGCTTGTCCAAAGTACGGTCCCTGGCCAGAAACTTGGAAATAAAGCCACTGTTTTGCGTGATAATAATCCGAGCTGCCTGGTGTAAAGCTGATGATTCGTTCTTTGTCGTAGGTCTCGACCAGGTACTCAATGATTGCTCCGGATTCCCACAGCGTGATCTCCGTATTCGGGTCTTGAATCGCTGGCACTCGTCCGTTTGGGTTGATTGCTTCATAGGCGGGCTTCTTGAGCTCCGCGAAATCCATCAATTTGTGGATGTAGGGCACTCCCAGCTCTTCAAGGACCATGGCCACTTTTCTTGGATTGGGGCCTGCATGGTGACCGTAAAGAACGATTGGTTTCATTTTTCGAAATGGTCGTTGAGTATCCGTCAATCGAGAAGTCAAGTCGGTCAAGGAAAAGAATCAATCAGGAAAGTGATAATTTGAGGTTTGAATTGAACTAATATATGCGCAGG
This sequence comes from Penicillium sp. IBT 18751x, assembly GCA_028828935.1. Classification (NCBI taxonomy): domain Eukaryota; kingdom Fungi; phylum Ascomycota; class Eurotiomycetes; order Eurotiales; family Aspergillaceae; genus Penicillium; species Penicillium sp. IBT 18751x. The sequence continues at coordinate 1,379,805 of JAQJZS010000001.1, read as the reverse complement.
GAGTTTGTATGAGCGAAATTGACACCTGCATCTGAAGGCTTCGAACGAAGGTGGATCGGACGGAACACCGTCGACCGGGTGACATTTGACCGCCGAAAAGCCCGATGATTACGTATAAGAGCTTCAAAGAAAAGACCACTATTACAAATGTTCCAGATGCTATTCGAACGGGACAGAACTAAGCCGCTCCCTTGAGATGACCAACACTATCAAGGTTTGGTTGTAGCATACATCCAAGGCAACATACTGCATGGGACACTGTTTCTACCCATGGTGCTTTTATTCATATTGACTCTCGAAACAGATTGGTGATCGCAATAAATGATATGACAATCTTCGTTCGTACGTCCTAGAAGAGGCATTTCCTTCGCATGACTCAATTCTGCATAAATATGCGTAGCAGGAATAGTCTATCTAGCACCTCATTAGTAATTTGATAGGCACAAATAATTCTTACTCCAGCTTTGCTAAAATTGAATCTAAGCTTAAACAATACGTATTTCTCCTAGGATACAATTCCAGAACATTTCAAGCTATCGACGCGTGTATAAGGGATCAGACAGAATGCACATTCACATTCTGTTTGGCTTGAGACTAGAGTGGATTCAAGTCGAGGCGAGAGCACTTTTCTTCGCGTTTGAATGCAATGCTGGCAATTGCCACAACGTGAACAGAAGAATCCAAATTGTTGAGTCTCTCTGCACAAGCCACACACAAAGTAAGTTTGCTCTTTCAGCATAAGAATCTGCCCGGAAGTATAGAATCCCCTTTTAACTCCACACTCCAAGCAGAATCGACGCCCGGCATCAACGCATCCTTTCCCGCGATGTCCTTTGATCTGATTATCTGCAAAAGCGGTTGAGAATCTTAGTTTCAGGCAGAATTTGCACCCAAAATAGTGAGTGAACCTTGACATTGAAGGTTAGGCAACAAGGTTCCCGCCAATAATAAATTAGTCAAGAACGGTGCTTACCTTGTCCAATTTTCTGCTGCGCGTAGAAGTGATAAAGTCTGCTCTACCGACACGGGCTTTTCAACAGGGATAGTGAATTTGAAATATCGGCTTGTCTGCGATAGAGCCAGGCGAGAAGAGAAGTCCAGCCTACCAATAATATGAAGGTGTAATTCAGGCGGTAAGGTCAAGAATTCAGGTCGCGTATTTTGAGCCATCGAGGATTGCTTGACTTCCTGTCTCTAAGTTCAAGTCATGTGAGCACGATATATCATGCTCTTTGGAAGGAATCCTCTGCCTTTGCCTAATGGGGGCACATGGGAGGGGTCCGTAGAGCCGAGAGATTTTTTTTTTAACGATTAGCGCGATATGTATAAGGTCTCAATTATAAATAGCTACCCTTGAGTCTAATCATTTTGATGATCCAGTTTATTCTATGGGTCAGGTTCCATGGTCAATCCTACAGAGGAACGTAATGCTCTGTGACTTCCAAGCGGAGTACACTCTACCGATGCTTGGCATCGCCACGAAATGCTTCCATTGGTCCAGCCTTTACCTGTGGGTCACAACAGCAAATGCCTTGTGACGGAAAAGTAACTTTTCTTAGAGACGCAACTCAAATCGGGCTTTGGAGTAGCTAATGGCGGAAGCCGAAAGCGACCGAAGTAGAGTCTCGCCGCTCCACGATAGCGCCTCGGACCTCAGTGTAATGCCGAAGCCGAGCAAGCGCGGCAAAAAGTTATCACACCACCAACCACCTCAGTCCACCCAGCACTTGCACCAGGCCAGAATATGATTTGATCCTACAGAAGGAAAAGTTCGGTTTCGAGCCCTTCACCGCACCTGGACGGTAGCCTTGCTTTTTGTCGATAAGCGAAAAGTGGAGGAAGAGGGAAACATCAATATGAGTTTGAGCTTGACTATGCATGGCTTTTCTTTTCAATCCCAGAAAATCAAATTTGCAAATTGTTAATCGGAGATGGTTTGGTATGACCGTACTTGCATTGTCCACATTGATTGATATTCCCACATGTAGACAAGCGTTCAGAGACATTAAATCATATTTTGGGGTATAGATATTAAATCTTCAAAAGCAAGGCAGATTTTCTATATAAGGTAGGATCTGGTCCAGTCTTGTTTCAGATTCTTATAATCTTCTATCGTGCCCGAGCCTTACGCCTGAGAGAGTAGGTGTAGTCTCGATAGCTTATCTTGACGCGCTTTTGGTGGGGCCGTGCTCCACCACGGCCCCTTGGTCCCAGTGTTTCATTTGTTATTAGACCCTAGGAATCCTTGGGCACATTCTTTCGAGAGAGTCTCCCTTTCTCTCTAACACCAGCCCCCTCCGTCTTTCCGATGTCCGCACCATCGAGTCGCGCGTGAATCATCCCGCGCCCGATCGCAGTCACCTTGTCCGAACTAGCGGGTCCGGCTCATGGCAGTGTGGAGCTCTAGGACCCTGCCAAGCCGACATGCTCATACCCCGATCCCTGCTGCGCGCACGCACGTTGTTGACCGCGTTGGTCATCGCCTCATTGCTGACATGGTCTTTTTTGCGCTGGCGTGACGGTATCTATTCCATCTCTAGGGACCCTGATGACGCGGGCCGGCCTGCGTCTGAACCCGATCTCGATCTCACCGCTGGACATCAAGATTTCTGGAAAGCGTTTCAGGAGCTACTAGTGAAATATGCGCCTAACACGGATCCCATTATTGAGTATTCGAGGGCTCCGACAGAGGGTTTTAATGCGAAGGACCCTCAGCCAAGGCCGGATTACTTGTTTGTCCCAAAGGATGATGTTGAGGCAATGCAAGAGGCGCATACGGGGTTTGTGGGCGCTGTTACGACCTCGCCGCCGCAATTGCAATATGTTCCAGGTACCAAGGGTGTGGTCTCTACCGCTGGCGGCTCTTACCTACCAGTGTTGGTGATATCGCTTCGTATGCTGCGGCGGACGGGATCAGTGTTGCCCATGGAGGTGTTCCTTGCGGATGAACGCGAGTACGAGGAGTATATCTGTGATGTGGTGCTACCATCACTAAACGCAAAATGCATTGTGCTTTCGCGCATTCTCGCCGCGGCCCCTGCCAAGATCGAAAAGTACCAATTCAAACCATTCGCAATGCTCTTCTCATCTTTTGAAGAGATTCTTTTCCTCGACGCGGACGCCTTCCCGCTCGAAGATCCCGATTTTATCTTCAAGAGCGAAGTGTTGCGCTCAAATGGTCTAGTCACTTGGCCCGATTTCTGGGCATCATCGGTCTCCCCCATCTTCTACGAAATCGTCGGCACACTACCACCACCTATGAATCTCCGCCAATCCACCGAGTCCGGTGAACTTTTCGTCTCGAAAAAGTCCCATCTGCGCACCCTGCTCCTCGCTACATACTACAATTACTGGGGTCCAACCCATTACTACCCTCTCCTCTCCCAAGGTGCCGCCGGCGAAGGCGATAAAGAAACATTCATCGCCGCCGCAATTGCCATGAATGAACGATTCTATCAAGTCAGCGAATCAATCTGCGCACTTGGCCACCGCAAAGAAGGTGGACTCGCCGGTTCCGCAATGGCGCAGTTTGACCCCATCGAAGATTTCGCAAACACCCGCAAAGGACTATGGCGCATTCGAGGCGATGAGGCACCCGCGCCAGGCGTCTTTTTCATTCACGCCAACTTTCCCAAGTTCAATCCAGCTACTGTGTTCGATCAGCATGAGGTTAACCCGGCCTTTAATGACGATGGATCATATACACGTGCGTGGACAATTCCGGAGGATGTGGTTGGGAGGTTTAGTGCGAAGGTTGATATCGAAAAAGCTTTTTGGAAGGAGATTCTTTGGACGGCTTGTGAGCTCGAGGGTAAATTTGAGAGTTGGAAGGGGGTGGATATGATTTGTGATAAGACTAGGAGGTATTGGCAGAGTGTCTTTGAACACAAGCCGTTGCCTTCTTAAGGGGTCCTTTTTATCGGGTATCTTTTCCTCGACATTTGTAGTATAAGTGCTGTAATGTGGTCTCGATGGTCTCAGTTGTGATTCGCGTTGCATTCGCCCCCCACTTGCGTTCTCTCTTGATCATGTACCATACAGCTCTCCGCAAGATTTCCAAAAGTAGATTGTCTGACTATTCGGAAGCCTGGCCCCATTGACCACACTTGCTCACGTCCATTTACTCCAGCCACAAAGTCATCAACGTGTGAGAGGTGAATTCCCATTTTTTTTTTTTAATCTATTGTACAATAATCTTATAATACATAATTATCCAATGTAACCATCTATATCTCGTCCACATTCTACAAGGTAGATTCATTGCCGCGCATCAATCTGCAATCCTTTCGCTTCCGCTTTCCGGACAGCCTCAGCAAACAACTCCTTGCAAGGGACCCGACTCCCCAATCTCGCGCAGAGCAAGAAAGCGCCACTCAATTTCCGGTGCAAGCTATACGTTTCCTCCGGTGGCGGCGCTAAACGCTCTCTGATCATTATCGGAATGAGCGCCCGCACACGATCCGTGATAGTCTGATTGCGGAAATCGTATAGATCAGGCGAAGAATGCATGAATGGCTCCGCGATTGTCACGACCGATGTGACGTGAGCATCCGCCATAGCCTGGCTCTCCATGCCGGTAAGGTATCCCAATTTCATTGAGAGCTCCTGGCAAAGGGCACGGTCATTACGAGAAGCAGCGACGAGAGTGCGGACGTAATTCGAAATGAAGGATTCGGGATACTCGCGCGAAGCACCGAAGTCAAGGAGTTCCAGACGGTTTGTTTGCGCGTTGTAAAGGAAGTTTGTCCAGTTGGGGTCCGTCTGCATGTAGTGGAATTCTGTGATTTCGCGCAAGCAGAGACGCATGATCTGGGTTCCGATCCAGTCGCGCTGTTCTTGGGAAAAGTCTTGAATTTTGGTGACGGCTACGCCCTCGAGCATTTCCATGGTGAGGACTTGTTTCCCGGAGGCCTCGGGCATGACTTTGGGGACAACAAAGACAGGGTCATCGGCTAGGAGGCTGCGGAAGCGAGCGCCGCATTCCGCTTCGCGTAGATAGTCGCATTCCCAGGCGAGTTCGGTACGGGCATTGGCGATTGTCTTGTCAAGATAGAGACCTCGAGGGAGGAGGCGGGTGGCTGTTAGGAGAATTGAGAGATTATTCAGGTCAGAGTCGATCGAGTCGGCGACACCGGGGTATTGGACTTTGACGGCGACGGGCTTGCCGGTGCTTTTGAGGACGGCGGAGTGAACTTGGCCAATTGAGGCGGCTGCCATGGGAATTTCGTCGAAGGAAGAGAACAAATCGCGCCAGTTGGGTCCTAGGTTGTCGGATAGGACTTTGTCGCGCTGCCATGCAGGCATGTAGTCGGCGCGATCCTGGACGCGCTGGAGCACCTGTTGGATCGGCTCAGGAAGCATATTGGAATCTTGAATGCTGAGCATCTGACCTAGTTTGAGAGCTGCACCTCGCATCTTGGACAGCTTGGCGACCATTCGTTCCATGTTACCGGCACTGAACATGACGGAGCCAGTATCTTGGCTGCCACTAGCTCGCCGAATGGTCTCACTGACGGCACCAAATGCCATCGAGGTTCCCAGTCCAGCATACTCCCAGAGTCTACCAAGTCGAGAAGACGGGACTCGAGATTCTAACATCTGATAAGGCACTTTCCCTTCTGTCGCCTGCGGTACCACCACATCCTCGGCGACACTGGCGCCCAGCTTTTCCATCTCCTCTTCCTGGGCCTTCGCAAGGACGTCAGATTGAGGCTGTGATACTTCGGTCGGCTGACTTGGCCGAGGAGGCTCCGCTGGCGGCCATTGTTGGTTAGGCGTTGGCTTAGACGTCGGCTTGCCCGAGAGCATGCGACCAACCCTTCGACTGTGGAAAAGACCCTGCATCATCTCTTCTGGGAGCTCCTCGGCAGCTTGTTTCTCAGGGCTTGCTGCCTCATGGAAGACATCGGCGTTCAAGCCATCGCCTACACCAGCTTGAACATTGCCCGCAGCTTTAGGAAGCTTAATTCTAGGCAGTGCGGACAGATCCGGCTCAATGTGCTTCGAAGGCTCGTAGAATACATCCTGCTGCTGGCTGATGTTCAATGCATCAGGCTTCTCATTGCCGTCATACTGAGCGGCGGAAGCCGGCACCTGGAATTCGGCTTGACGTTGTAGCTTCCGGGCCACATCCGGAGAGGGCGTAGTTGCATTAGCTTGGGGGGTGATGGGCTTATCGGCCGATGGCTCGGGAGCGGTGGTCGGCGAAGGGCTTGGTGGCGAGTCATTGAATCGACGCGCCAAAGCGGCGGCGGCTTGTGCGGTCAGGACCAAGCCATCGACCTGGCCCTTGATGCCCTTGGTCAAGGAGGAAGTGCGCGTGTAGACATCGAGTTGGTGCTGACGAATGGCCAGATGCCTGACAGCGATAGTTTTGGAGACATTAAGGAACTGGATAGCATCCAGCAGACGCCTGCCCGACATTGTTGACGGAGAAAGCTATCGCATATCGGGGCAGAATCGCAGGCGGTCGAAAGCCGATGGGCCAGAATTAGGCGATCGAGTAATAAGATCGAATAAGAAGATGACCTAATGCCGGGGAAAGGTGAATAATAGTGAACAGTCACGCTTGAGATAGAGAATCTGCCGGGAGCACACGGCCGACTCCGATAACCCACTTTATTCTGCCGATCGCTGCCGACGCCCTTTATACTCTCCGCTTATCGCTCTTGCGACCACTTTCCATTTCTCTTTTCTCCAGCTTTCACATACCCCGGATTTCAACATATCCAATGTTGCTGGAACCTTCAGATCTCCAGAGCGAGATCGCTCAACTTGAGTGCCGCCTTCAAGAAATGCGGGCTCAACTCGACGCCTCTACATACTCCAGCCCACCTTCCTCCCACCCCGATAATAAGATTCCTTGGACAATGCCTTCAAGCACTGGTTAGTCTAGTCGAAGAAGCCTTTCTACCAGGATTCAACTAAGAAGACTTCAGCCTTTTATAATAATAAATTCCGCGCGGACGCCACTCGCTCCTCGTCTCTACACGCCCTCCTACTTCTCTCCGACTCGGCGCTCCCGTTAGGCTCATTCGCATACTCCAGCGGGCTGGAGTCCTACCTCGCCCATCATAAGTCTCAGCGCGCCAATCCCGTCACATCATTTCACCGCTTCCTCAAACTCTCTATTGCCTCGCTCGCAAGCACATCAATCCCGTACGTGTTAGCTGGCTACCGTGCGCCCGAAACATTAGAAACCCTCGACAACGATCTCGACGCGTCAACACCATGCATTGTCGCACAGCGCGCAAGCGTGGCTCAAGGCCGAGCATTAATTGGAGTGTGGGAGCGCGCATTTCGAGTCAGCTTCGCTGTGCCCACAGGTACCGATGCTGGCGCCGACGTTGCAGTTTCAGCGATTGATGAATTTTCCGATGCATTGAAGACAACATTTGATAGTCAAGATGATTTGGGTCCTATGGGCCACTTTGCTCCATTGTGGGGTGTTGTCTGTCGAGCCATGGGCTTGGATCTACACCAAACGGCTTATATCTTCGTTTTGAACCACGCCAAGGCTGTTCTTAGTGCTGCAGTGCGGGCTTCTGTGATGGGTCCATATCAGGCGCAGAATATTTTGGCGAGTCAGGCATTGCAGGATACAATCTTATCGCGCATTGAGCGCGAGTGGGAGACGGAAGTCGAGCAGGCAGGCCAGGTTGTTCCTGCTCTGGACTTGTGGGTTGGCAGACACGAATTACTGTATAGTAGGATCTTTAATTCATAGATTTGGAGTCATGACTGTATGAGACTTGGCATTTGCATTCGTATCTCCTTTTCCGCTCCGAAAATAGTACTCCTACATAATCTAGAGCGAAAGCTGAAGATAATCAAAGTGCACCTCCTGGAAAATCGCGAGTATCCAAAGAGGTCACGCTCGTTCACTCAGCGCCCCTGAACCAGAAATAACCGAGATAAAGAATCCACTGATGCATCGGTCGTAAAGCCGTCACATTGTAAAAAGAAAGGCCCTGTGGTAACAGAGCGTAGACTCATCAAACGCCGGCCCCAGCCGTTCCTGAAAGCAGCCACCAAACACCACACCATGACCAGTCCAAAAGTGACCACTAAAAACGAGGTTAAGGTGAAGAAGGAAGGAAAAGACAAAGAAGAGAAAAAAAAAAAAAAAAAGAGGAAGAAGAAAGGGTTATAATACACGAACAGAAGAATTGAAAACATAAAGGGGGACGAGAAAGATCAGAGGGTGATGTGCATATGATCATTGCTTCCAAATGATTTGTTGCAATTGGGACATTTGCGTGATCTTGAAGTGAGACGTTCTTCAACACAGTCCTTGCAAAGAGTATGACCGCAGGTCTTGATTACCGTATCCTTGAAATTGCGGCGACAAACGGTGCACAGGACCAGTGACTAAGGAGAATTCAAAGTTAGCGGATCCATGTAGTTCATTCGAGCGTCACGCAAACTTACCCTTAACATTTCGTATTCCGAAGAGGAGTTGCCGAGACTCTTTCCTTTCCAATTCTCCAGGTTTTTGTTGGTGTCGGCGAGAGTCTGCTTGAGGCCAGAGATTTCGGTTTCTGCCTGGCGCAGGGCAGACGAGGTGCTCCCAAGAGTCGCGTCCTTGGAATTGGAAAGGGCTTTCAACTCGGACACTTGGTTCCTCAACCCCTCCACAAGAATGTTACTCTCGTTCAGCTGTTGCTGAGTAGCCCGGTGCTTGTTGAGTGCTGAATTGAGGGCCTCTTTGGTTTCACTCAATTGCTTGTCCATGTTGGACAGTAATGAGCGAGCCGCAGATTCTGCCTCCTTCAATTGTGAGACGATATCAGAGGTCTTTGAATTCTGCACACGAAGGGTACGCACTTCAACATCACGGGCTTCCTTGCTTTTCATAGCAGCAAAGTACTTCTGGTCAGCCTTTGACTTCTCTGCTGTTAACCGCGCAACCTTCTCTTCTAAAGCACCGAAGTCCGTCACCTTTTGGGACGCTAAGGTAGAGAACTTCTTATAAGCAGTTTGCATGGAGGTCAACTCAGTGTTCAGCATAGAATATTGACGCTCCAAACTGGAATACTTAGTCTGGAGTTCCTCAAGCGGCATCTGAGTCACATCTTCAGCGGCCTTTGATCCATCAATTTGCAGGCGCAGCCTCTCGATCTCTGACTCCAAAGCTGTAATCCGAGCCTCTCGAGCATCTGCCAGTTCTTGAAATTTGATACCGGCCGTCTTTTCTTGATCTTGCGCGGCCTTACGCATCTGCTGATCGGCCAGGAGCTCGTCACGTGCATTTCGTATCCGTGCCAGGTCGGTTTCCGCTCTCTCAAGTTGAGCCTCTTTTTCGGCAATAGTGCTTTGCGCTTCCTCATCCACCTGCGTCTTGTATGCGGTTCTTTCCGAGCGGTATTTCTCGGCCTCCTCGCGAAGTTGAACGTTCGTGGCTTCGAGGTGATTAATGCGCTTCACGACATCCTCATACTGTGATCGCAATTGTTTGAAGAGATCCGTGTGCGCATAATCATCGTCGGTAAGTTTAGAAAACTGCATCTCATGTCAGTATGCGTTATTAACTTCACGAGGCCACGTGAACATACCTTGACCTTGAGCTCAGTAGATTGACGGAGCAAGCTAGCATTTTCAGCCTCCAACTTCTGCAATTGTTCCTTCTGTTTCTCCGAAACAGCTTTAAGCTTATTATTGGCTTCTTCTAACTCTCCGCTGCGATCTCCGACGGGGGTGCCACCGTTCGCAGGTGAGGACTCCTCGCGTTTCGTTTGCACGGCTTCGATATTCGGTCGGTTTCCGCCCATAATATATTGTTTGTCCAACTTCGTAGCTGTCAAGCTCCTCGCGCGATCAAGTTTCTTCTCAGCAACCATGTACCGCAGAGACGCTGCCTCTAGGCTCTCCTCCAGCTGTTGCTTTTCGGCCAAAGCCTTGTCCAATTCGGCGACTGTGACCTTCTCTTCAGCAAGTTTCCGAGCCAATTTGCTCTGAAGTGTTGCAATGTCAGGAGAAACATCAGCCAATTTAGATTGAAAGTGGTTGATGATTTGGCGGATATCTTCCGACCTGGAGTTCAGATGCGACTCAAAGCCTTCGGCGTCTTCAAACTGCAATGAGCTTTTGAAACCCGACTCTTTTACATCCTCCGAGCCCAGGAGGATCTTCATTTCATCGATCAACTGGTTGAACCAGGAATCGATGACACGAAGATGATCATTATAATGTGCCGCTTTCTTTGACATCTGATTCAATCGCGATTCTAAAGTTTGCTTCTCTCGCTTGTATTCGTGCATCTGGCGCATTATCGCATCTTTTTGGACGCGCTATCACAAGAGTTAGCCTGGGGTTCGGAGCAGCGTAGAAAGGCTCAAGTTCTTTAGCCCAACACATTCAAGGGAAACATACCTCCAGGTCGTCTTTCCAGGGCATATCAGCATCCGGATGGGGCTTGGCGGCCCCATTCGCAGTGGTCGCCTGCTTCTTTAAAGGCGGGGCCGAATCATTGTTATCTGCGGCAGGCCTCTTCCGGTCTTCCATTTTGACAAGACCGGACTCTGAAGACACAACGGGGGATTCGGCGGCCGGCATCAGTGGCTAGACTGGCATATGAGAGAGCAACTGATCACCACCGAACCGTCACTCTGTCAGCCCTTGGGAGACGCTGGAACCGTGGCCAGTCTTGGTAGCAGCGATTCCAACGTTTAAAGACTGTTAGGGAAGCAATGGAAGAGGGAAGAGGCGAGAGAGGCGAGGTTGTCGGGTTGAAGGGGCGGGATGACTGAGATTGAAGGAGTTGAAGACAGGAGGATTTTCAACGAGGTTTAGCGTTCTGCTTAGCGCCTCCCACGTGACCACCCAGCCCACTCCCTCCGCGCAACTTTTCTGATCTCTAAGCCAACCCCGCCATCTTCAGAAATGGGCAGCCATGAAGTCGTTTTCGAGTTCTGCGATTAGTAAGTGACAATTTACAATCTCCGGACTTGCAAAAGAAACATCACTCACCGTGCATGTATAGACAAATCGGGCAAGAAGTTTGCCCCCAAGGCGCCGACACGCCGAGCCGCACCGGGACCGGCTCCTGCGCGTAGACCCAGTGCAGTCTCACAGTCGCAGACTCAGTCTGCCAAGGCCTCGCTGGAGCGAGATGCTACCGAGCAAACTCGAAGACCCTCTGCAACTCCTGCGATTTCGGTGGAGCCGGAGTTGAACGACAATGCGCCAATCGCGGTGGCTCCTCAGGAACCCGCCGCGGCTGCTCCCAAAGCTACTGCCACGGCAATTTCTATTCCTCACCCTAAGCGCAAACCCTCTATCTCTACACCTGCCTTCCAGCAAGCAACTGCACCCACCCCCACCCCCGCGCTTGCACCTGCGCCTGCGACCAAACGTGGCCGCGCACCTTCTCTGACTCACGATGTTCCCACCTCCCCCCGTACCGTGATCGCCGAGCCGCCGATTGTCCCGTCAATTGAACTTGAAATTGAGCAACTTGCACCGGTACTGCAGGAAGCTGCGCAACCGGGTGAAGATGCTGGGACCGAAGAACCATCATCTCACGCACAAAGAGCTGCACCTTCAAACGCTTCTGCCGCGTCTCTTCGCATTCGACAGGTCACTTATGCGAAGAAAACATCAGAGATCACCAAGGGTCGTAGGAAGACATCTGCACTCGCCACTCCTCCTTCCTCTCAGGGAGTTGTACCTACAACTGAAGGCGCAAGTGAAACACCTGCACCTTCATTGGACCCGTCCACTCCAGATCCTAGCCAAGCGGTTGCTAAGGGGAAGCGAAAGGCATCCAAGGCCAGCACCGAGGCTGATGGGTCCGAGAAAGCGAAAAAGGCTCGGCGCCGGAAGCGTGAACCTACTCCTGAAGGTGCGGAGCGCGTGGAGATTTTGCCCAATGTTGTCAAAATGTCGGAATTGTGCAAAGATCTGAAGACTGGAAGGAAATCAAAGCGTGAGACCGAATTGCGCAAACTTGAAATCGAGGAACAGGAGCGGAAGTGGAAGGCTCAGGAAGAAGGCATAAATGGCACACCCGTCAAGAAGACTGCCGAACCCGAGATCAACCAAGAAGACCGCCTACCTCCTCCCAAGCCTCAAGCCGGTCCAGTCATGCGCATTGTTAACGGTGAGATCGTCCTTGATACAGCATCGCTCGAGGTGGACCGTCACGCGGATGCTGCACGAAGCGCTGGAGATCTTGAGGATGTCGTTGAGAACCAACTCACGCGCAAGATCAATCAGGCGACATACGGCAAGCGTTCTAAAACAGAGACCTGGGATGAGGAATTAACTGATCTATTCTACCGCGGACTGCGCATGTTTGGTACCGATTTCATGGTTATTAGCAAACTCTTCCCTGGAAGATCCCGTCGACAGATCAAACTGAAGTTCAATAATGAAGAACGACGCGACCCTCAACGTATCAAGGATACTTTGCTGGGCCCTCGCGAAACGATCGATATTAAAACCTATTCGGAGATGACCCAGCAGACATTCGATGACCCGAAGGTCATCCAACGAGAACTTGATGATGAGAAGAAACGCATCGAAGATGAGCACGAAAAGGAGAAGCAACTTCAGGAGGAACTGATGCGCAATCCTACTGGCACTGGCAAGGACGAGAATGCTGAGGGCGACAAACCACCCACCAAGGTTAAAGGACGTGGTAAGAAAGCCAAGGCTCAGAGTGGAGGTACCGAAGAAGTACTGGGCTCCATCGACGATATCCCGATGGCCTAGTCTATATTTCTTTGCTGTCAACTGTACTTTAGCGGGCGCTATGCATTTGTGGAAATGGGCCGGAAACACCATTTTGTTTTTCTTTCATCAGGGCGGCGTTTGGGATGAGGTGTCTCCAAGGTTACAAAAAGTCATAGCCAAGGAGTTTGGGATGAACGTTTTTGAGTCCGAGTTTCTCGATAGAATAAAATTTGGATTCTCTCGCTCAGTGCATATATACTTTCTAGTTTGTACATAGATCACAAGGCTAACGGCGCCTGGTAGATCCAAACCCAGAGCTAGATGTTGGAGTTGAGAGTCCCGGCGAACGAGAAGATCTAGAAGATCGTGAGCTGCCTTCGCCGTTATCGTAGTTGTTCGATCTGCCCCAATTGCCAGCACGTCCCATACCATATCCAGCCGCCGCACCGCCCAGGGCACCAGTCCAGAAGCCCGGTTGCCAGCCCTGGCTAGACTTGCGGTACTGGCTATCTGAGTAGCTATTGTCAAATCTGCTATACGGGGGAGGAGGTCCAGGAGGGTAGCCACCATCGCCACCACCACCACCTCCACCCCAGAATCTTCCCCATCTTGGTCGTCGCTGTTGGGGTCTCCGGTTCCCTCCAGCCCCACCGATCCCAGTGAAAGCCGCGAAGATAATCGCGAAGACAACGACGGTAAATGCGACGACGAAGACGGTCTCAAACCAGCCTGATATTCCAGAGCTGGAGGTCTGTTTGCCAAATTTCTCTTCTCCCAGTTCGGTCAGAAGCATGCGATACTCGACGCCGCAGCTTCCCTTGAGCACCCACTTGTCATCCGCGTCGCGATATCCTTCACACACGACGTCTGTAGAGCCGAGCTTAAACTCAGCCGGTAGAGGGGCCGTGCATGTCCATTGTACATCTTCGGCATCGTAATCATAGCCCTCGTTCTTGCAGCGCATTGTCTCGATCTGATAGAGGTTGCATATTTGCTTCGATGGTCCAGTGCAGGTAAGTTGTGGGATGGGAGAGACGCGGCGGGAGGTAGTCATGCGGTTTGCTCGTAGTGTCAGAGCATCAACGTTGGATAGGAGGATTGCATTTTTGCCCGGTGGGCTCTGAGACTGTCTCACGCATACACCTGGCGAGGCGAGAAGTGCCGTAAGAGCTGTCAAGAGATGCATGGTTGTATCTTGTTGCAGTCTATCTCAGGATTAAAGGGATTCAGCTGGGAAATTAGTGGTAAAGATCAGTTGCAGAGTCATCAGTGGGGTGGCGTCCCAGTGAGAGGATGAAGCGTGTCCTAAAAAAGAAGCTCCGATCCCGCGATAATCGATAAGCTCGGCAGAACCACAGCTCCACCGACCCAACCTCTCCCATCTGGCGATGGATGCTTTACGACCAGGCATTGTCGACCGCCACTGACAATGACACTCCAACCACGTTAGTTTGAGATAGTCTGATATTGCTTGATGTCGAATACTAACTCTTCTACAGACGAGACTGCGCCAATTGCGCCTCAGTCCTCGTATGCCTCACAAACTTGTGGAGTGTAACCTAGATCGCTAACTCATCTAGTCTATCTTTTACCCAGGGTTTTCTACTCGGTCAGCTCTCCGTCGTCCTACTCATTGGCGCCTTCATCAAGTTCTTCATCTTTGGCGAAGCCCCGCCACCTCCCTCGCGCGGACTCTCGAACCGCACAACCCACCGCCGCAACAGCTCCGTGTATAATCCCCCTCAAGATGGCCAGAAGACCTTACGAGAAAAACCATCCACCTCCAATGTTCTACGCCCAGTCCCTGCATCGGCCACCAATACCCGCTCGATCCTTCGTAAGACCTACTACAGCGCCATCCCAACCAACCCCTCCTCCAAACATGGCAGGCATCGGCTGCACCATTCATCTCACCAGCCGGAGTCGCTGGACTGGTTCAATGTCTTGATCGCTCAGACAATTGCTCAATACAGGCAGACGGCATACACACTCAAAGATTCGCCGACATCCTCGATCCTGAGCTCCTTGACGGCGGCGATGAACAACCCGGAAAAGAAACCATCTTTCATAGACAAAATCACTGTGACGGATATCTCACTAGGTGAAGAGTTCCCAATTTTCAGCAATTGCCGCATCATTGCCGTCGATGACCCCAATTCCGACGGTGGCAGATTGCAGGCCCTATTAGATGTTGATCTTAGCGATGACAACCTCTCCATCGCGGTCGAAACTTCCATGGTTCTCAACTACCCCAAGCCGCGCTCCGCCATCCTTCCGGTGGCGCTATCGGTCTCGGTTGTCAGGTTCTCGGGCACACTGTGCATTTCCCTGATTCCGGCACAAACCGACCCACTACACACTCCAGCTACATCGCCGACACCACCCGTCGAGACTGGTCCCAATAGCCAAACCCCAGCCCCTGGCTCCCCAGGCGCTGAGTCACAAGACAAGCCGCCTAAAAGCAGCCCTAAAAGCAATGTCGCATTCTCATTCCTTCCAGATTACAGGTTAGACCTTTCAGTCCGTTCTCTCATTGGATCCCGCAGCAGACTCCAGGATGTACCGAAGGTCGCCCAGCTAGTTGAAGCGCGCGTACACGCATGGTTTGAAGAGCGTGTCGTCGAACCCAGGGTCCAAGTCGTAGGACTCCCAGATCTATGGCCACGCATGGGTCGAACCGGCGTGCGTCCTGGTGAGGACTCAGACGCCGGGTCCACAGCACCACCGCGAAGTGCCGGCTCTACCGAAGCTGGCGGACCGATTCGATTCACTGATGACCGTGAGCAGGAGGGCTTACGTTTCCGCGGTGGATTAGATGCTCGGCTAGGTCTAGGAGGGCTCAGAGCTGGGTCGCGCAGCAGCAGTTTTAACGTGGATATGGGTGGTCTACGTAGTCCCAGTCTGACACGACACGACAGTGCCAGTAGGTTCAGCGACCAATTGCATATGCCTGGTGCCTTGCCGGACCAAGTTGCGACGCCTACGGAATGAGATGCCTTGTATGAAATTATTTTTAATCCTTCTTCAGTATACACCATAGCATCCAATGCAGGAAAAATGATACCAATGCAATATAATTGATACGGTACTGTCTAAGCAATAATAGGTTCACAGACACATGTACTATATTCTCTAATTGGAGTATGTATCTTAACGAAAATCAGAGGTATAACCCCACCCACCATCATCTCAAGTCATAAAGCATCAACCAGTCAACCGGCAAATCCAAACTAAGCCATCGCAGCAGGCTTCAGCACCGCATCAACATACGACTTCCGGTGAGGGTTGACATCAACCTCGGCACCGCGGTTCAGCGGCGTCCACTTAGGCTCATCCTGGAAAAGACGCATCGCCTTAACATACTATAATCGGTAAACAGTCAGCGCAAACCCCTCAAAAATAGCCTCAAAAAAGGGGCGTTGAAAACCACGCATCCGGCCCGGCGACAATACTAACATTTTGCTCATTCGTCGTGAAACGATGATAAATACCCGCGGGCAGAATGATCATATCATCCTTGACCAGACAGATACGAATCCACTCATCATCCACGCCGCGCACATCAAAGTATCCCTCACCGTCGAGGATGTATCGGATCTCCTCATCTTCATGCAGATGCTCGGCAAAGAACGACTTGACTTTCTCCTCGTACACATCGCCCATGGTCGCAGGTGAAACGCACACTTCGTCGCGATTCTTGTAGCCCCGCTCTGCGGCGAGCTTGTCGACGGCTTCGATGGTTGGGCAGTGGTGGTACAAGACGCCTAGAGAAGCGAGCTTGTCTTCGGAGACGGCCTTGCCGGAGTCGTGAGGCTCGCGCTGGTCGCCCTGTGAGATTGGCAAATTAGTATGCAGCTACGGAACCATTTGCGTCATCGGAGTATTTCGTGAATAGGTATAGTTTCCATGCAAAGTAGATGCGCCAGTGGGGGTAAACTTACCGGCTTGTTATCATACCAGTATGCCCTCATGATGTAGTAGTTAGTGACAGTATTCGATGAGAAGAGTGAGGAGTACGATCGTGAGAGTCTCAAGAAATCCGTCGCTGAATATCTGCAGCCCCGCAATTGGTCGATGGCGCAAGAACGCTTATGTCATTCTCTTATCGACCACGTGACGTCGACATTATTTTTGTCTTATCGCGGCTTCGATTTTGGAGATTCAAAGTACTGCACCATGGCGTTTCGCGCGAGACCAGTGTCTCTATTTCGGAGGCGGGTGGGCTCAGCCTGGATTCTAGGTCGGACTCGAGGGCTAGCGACGGTCTCTGAAGGGACGCAGTACGTGAATCTTATACCCCTGTTCCTTTTTTGACAATAACTAACGAAGGCTCTCTAGACCCTACGATGTCGTTGTGATCGGAGGCGGACATGCTGGATCGGAAGCATGTGCTGCTTCTGCGCGGTCAGGGGCGCGTACTGCGCTGGTGACTCCCTCGTTATCGAACATCGGTGTCTGCTCGTGCAACCCCAGTTTCGGCGGAATCGGAAAGGGCACTATGATCCGCGAGGTGGATGCGATGGATGGAGTCGCGGGACGTATTATCGACAAAGCGGGGATTATGTTTCGAGTCTTGAATCGCTCTAAAGGCCCGGCGGTGTGGGGGCCCCGCGCGCAGATCGATCGTGATCTGTATAGGAAGCATATGACCGAGGAACTTGTCAATACGCAGGGGTTGAGTATTGTGGAGGGCAAGGTTGCGGATATTGTGGTTTCAAGGGAAGGTGTTGAGAATACACCGGGTGCTCAGGGCAAGATCGTTGGTGTTCGTCTGGAGTCGGGCGAGGTGATTCCTACTGGTCGTGTAGTCATCACTACTGGAACTTTCCTGGGTGGTGAGATTCATATCGGACTGGAGAGTTACCCGTCTGGGCGCATGGGGGAGGCTCCTACGTATGGGTTGAGCAAGTCTCTCCGCGATGCGGGATTCCAACTTGGACGGTTGAAGACGGGCACGCCGCCTCGATTGGATATGAAGACGATCGATTTCAAGCCTCTGGAAGTGCAGAAGGGTGATTCACCTCCCATGCCGTTCTCCTATCTGAACAAGGAAGTTGATGTCGGCGACGAGGGTCAGCTCAATTGCTGGATGACCCATACCAACGAAGCCTCGCACGAAATCATTCGCGCAAACTTGGACAAATCGGTGCATATCCGGGAAACCGTCCGAGGACCGCGGTACTGTCCGTCGTTGGAATCGAAGATTATGCGATTCAAAGACAAGGAGAGACACCAGATATGGCTTGAGCCAGAAGGCTTTGCGCCTAACGAAGTGATTTATCCCAATGGTATCTCGATGACGGTGCCCGCGGACGCGCAGTATGCCATGCTGCGAACTGTTCGTGGACTCGAGAATGTGACCATGCTCCAACCAGGCTATGGTGTGGAGTACGACTATATTGACCCGCGTAACCTCCGCGCTACACTGGAAACGAAGCTGATCAGCGGTCTCTATCTGGCTGGCCAGATCAACGGTACCACTGGCTATGAAGAAGCAGCCGGACAGGGTATTATCGCAGGCATGAACGCGGGTCTGGAGGCACAGAACCGGGCCCCATTGACTCTCAGTCGATCTGATGGATTCATTGGTATCATGATTGACGATCTCATCACCAAGGGCGTTTCCGAACCGTACCGAATGTTTACCACTCGAAGCGAGTACCGTATCTCCACCCGCTCCGACAACGCTGATCTTCGCTTGACGCGGATGGCTCGCGACGCCGGTGTCGTCAACGACAAGCGCTGGCGGCACTTCTCGGATACAGAGACTCAGATCCAAGAGCTACAATCTCTACTCGCTAACACCAAGCTCTCCTCGAGTGCATGGTCCCGCAAAGGTTTCAAGGTCCGCGTCGACACCTCGGTCCGCTCCGCTCTCGACATCTTGTGTCTTGACGGTGCAGACATTGACACTTTGATTCCACATATTGAATCGACCTCTGGCACTGCCTATACGCCCTCATCCTTTGCACCGGAGATTCGAGCCCGGGTCGCCATCGAAGGCCGGTACGCTCCATACCTGAAGCGACAGGAGAAGATGGCTCAGCGGTTCCAGCAGGATGAAAACCTGCTTTTGCCCGCTGACCTGGACTATAGCAAGATCTTCGGTATCAGCAATGAAGAGAAGCAGGCTCTTGAGCGGGTCCGGCCGGTTAGTGTTGGCATGGCCAGGCGAATCGAAGGCGTTACGCCTACTGGTGCGCTCCGACTACTCATGCATGTGCGAAAGGGGACCGGGTTCGCCAAGGAAGTGTCTGAGGATGGAGATATCGATGAAGTGTTGCGCTCGTCGCCGTGAACACCACATCTACCTTTGTACGATTTGAAGCTGATTTGAACACTGGCATTCACGGAGTAACCCACGGCGCTGGATTTGTACAATATGACATAGATGGGACAATATGCATTTTTGCGCTTGTATTTTGTATTTTTATTATGTTGGTCCCCTCTCAAGTACATAGATCTAATGAACACTAGCTGTGGAGCGGGATGATTTCAACATTGATGAGTCTGGCTTAAAACACAAGATCAATTTTATTGAGCGCCTTCTCCAGATATACATGCCACGCAGACATCACTTACCAAGTCTATTCAATTCCCCATTTAAAACATTTATATATAAACAATTCAAGTCATCACCGAATCCACCCCGATGTTTAAAGTCAGAACAAGCACCTCAAGCACAAACTCAAACAAAAAATCCCCCGTAAAAAAAAAAGCAAATCCCAAACCCAAATCTAGATCCAAACCCCAGACGCACCCCAGACACAAAACACACGAACCAGCTCGAACCCGCAAATTCACCCCCTCATACCGCCAATTCGGACACCCACGCAAGGGGCGATCCAAACCACAGGGATACACTGCAAAGTTTCCCCCCTCTTTCTCCCCCTCATTGATCTCCTCGATACGATACGAAGAGAGTGGATACAATCGAAGATCAGAGCTTGTGGCTTCTGACATGCATAGCGCAAGGTTTAAAAAAGAACGCATCGACGAAAAGTTGAAAGTGAAAGTTCATGCAGGGCCATGAGGCAATCTTGGAGTCAGCTTCCACGCGTTCACGCGTGGAAGCGTGGAACGCCAGGGGAGGGTAATCCGGGGATGGAGATCGTTTACATGAGAATTATTTCCGAGTGAACAAACCCCAGTCTCTGATTCTATGATGCTCACACCTAGAGACCTAGCGCGCGGCGCGTTGTCTCGATCGTGGAATGGATTTGGTGTGGCGACCGGCCAATCGGTGTATGTGGCTGCGGTGTTCCCAAGGTTTTGGAAGGTTTAGTGGTATGATCCCAATTTTGGGATGATTCATACTGCTAGTGCTAGTGCTAGTGCTAGGGTCGGTGCGAGAGGAGTAGAAGGGGGGTTGTGGAAAGTGAAGTTCTAGCAATGAGCCATTAGACACTAGCGACTACCCTGTTTTTTTTCTAGTGCATAATGGGTATAGGAAGCACAGTGCCTGGATGCAGGTTGCCTTCTCCATCTTCTGTCAATTCTACTCTACGACATTGTGGATCCTGGTCCGTACGAATCATCGTCACCATGTGACTAGGATCATATGCACCGAAGATACACGCCACATAGGAAGTGGCGCGCTTGATTCTATCTCGTGATCACCTCATGCTCGCGTGTTTTGACCACAGAGCCTGCACACAGCACAGATTGGGTGTAAGTGGGAAAAATGATAAACATGGGACCAGCGGTTTTCGTACGACGCGAAACGGGGGAACACAGAGCCCCTGAATTTTGGAAATTGCTTTGAATCCGCGGCCCCGAATGCCGAGGATCCCTGCAATGAGGGCAAGAGCTAAAGCCCAGAGCCGGAGCCTTGTGGGATTTGATCTCTGCATCAATCAATTTCGGGATTTAAAATAAATTCCATGATTCTATTTGGTTTATTTGGTGGACTCTGAGCAATGGTAGCTGGAGAACTGGAAGCAAATAAAAGCGCACTAAGGCAGTCTGCATACTCTAGTCCGCCAGCGAGTTTGGATCATGCAGACATTGGGCAGTCAAGGTCAAGTCCGTCGAATATAGTTAGTGGAGTCGAGTTCTAGCGCCGCCCCCCCAGAAGTCCACCGTTGGAAGGCCTAACGACCTACCAGATTAGGCGCGTAGTGATGACCCGAGCGGCCGGATCAAGCTCGTGTTGAGCCCCTCCGGGTGTCTCGGGTGATAAACTGTCTGTTGCCTAGGACGGTAAGTCACTCAAAGAAATTAATCTATATGAAAGTACCAGGATGTTTCCATTTTTTAGAATTTAGCATTTAAGGAGAAAATTAAGAATTAAGAATTAAAGATTTAAGGATAACCTCTGCTCCATTAACCTAAGTAGCAGGGTACTCAATTCCCGCGCAGTTGGGTCATCATAACGAAGACCCACTCAGCCTTTTACGACAGACTTCCCGTGAAACCCAAAACCGTATCCACGGCTCCTGTACAATTAGGTACTGGGCCCAAAGCAGAACCGGGGGCAGCGAGCACAGACGGGATCTATCAGGCAAGTATCCAGGAAAACCAAAAGAGAACAAATAAAATAAATTAAAATAAAGAAAAAGAAAAAGTGGACATGATCTGACCATAGAGCCCTAGTACCGAGAAGGGAAGAAATAGACGATCGTGATGATCCGTGACCTCAGGACCCCCCTTCCTCCCTTCGATCTTGGCTATTGGGTAATGATTTCCAAGGCCAGAGGTCAGTGCCGGATCTACGAAAAGACCAAGATCAAGAATTCCAGACGACTGAACTGGAAGTGTCCTGGGCAAGCAGGCTAAAAACCAGGATCAATGGTCTCGGAGCCAGCGACTTGATTAAGGAGGGTTCCGGTCCCAACTCCTCTAAAGAGCAAGTAGAGGACGAGATTCACATGTGCCAACTGTTTTGAACCCGCTCCCCCGTGGCTATTATTGGTCGGTCAGTTCGGAGGTCGCCAGGCCTCATCTGGCGAATAGTGCAGATGCATGATTCGGTGACGAAGGAGTGATGAATGGTCGTGGTCGTGGTCGTGGTCGTTATCGTGGTCTCATGGTCGTGTTTGGTGGCAGTCCAGAAGACTCCATTCAGTCCCGTAGATCCAGCCCCCCCCTCTCCCCAGTCAAAACTGGGTCGAGCTCGTGTTGTAGATTAATAGAGCGAGTAAAGTGCGGGATTTCTCAGTTACGCACTAGAACCGATCGGATGTCTTGGGTCCACGCCACCGAGCCAACCCCGGACTAGCGAAGGGGGGACTTTGCTCTTTTAGCGTGAGTGCTTTTTCTGCGGGTTTCTGGGCTTCGGGACTTTGGCAGAGGGATCGACTTCGTGATAAGACGGGTCCGTGGGTGCTGAGTGGCCGGACCACGCCCAGAAGGAATAGCCCCACTTCGTCCTTTTTTTTTTTCTTCGCGTCTGTGCGGATGGCTGGCCCGAGCGAGTGGTCCGGGGTGGATGGAATATCGCGAATGAAAGACGAGATCTGCAGGTGGACGCGGACAGGCGGACCAGGTGCTGATTTGCTCGGCCGGTTGACGGAGTTGACGGAGCTGGGCTGCACTCCGGTCTCCGCGCTTAACAAGTCCAGAACACGGCGATCGAGGGGATCCGTGCCAGGGATCTCCACATGAGATCATATCGAGTCCAGTGCATCTACTATCTGTCCGATCGGGTTCTCTCGGTTCTACTCTCTGTGCTCTGCAGTGCTCTGCAGTGCTTTCGGGTCCATAGTGTTTCGAAGCTATCCTGTCTCTAGCATGACATCTGTCACCGCGTCAATTGAGTTCAACCGGTACGCCATTACTCTGATCGTCTCCTGTTCACCCACATCACCGGGAACCAATCGACGTGCTGAAACACGGAAGACTGTCGTCCGTGAAGAAAGACCAGGGGGTGTTGCAAAGAGGACAACTGGATCTGCTGAGGATCTCCCGCGAAACTTTCATCCCAGGTACGGGACCCTCTTGCCAACCTTGCGACGCGTGGTGTACAGGCGCTATACTCAGTTTGATGGTCCAGGCACCCGTGAAATGGGGTCAACGCTCAGTCCTCTACGGACGGGGCTGCCGTTGGTCATGGCTAGGCCCCCCCCAATTCCCAGGGCCTGGCAAGTGCCACTCGAGGGGGTTATTTGGGACCCGAAAATGGGGGGGGGGGCAAGCTCCCAGATCTCTGACGTGCCGTGATCACCGTCCCACTGCGCCCCAGTCCAGTTTTTTCAATAGTGTCGGCCTGCTGCACTAGTCTTGGTCGCTCCCCGCCTCCCTCCTTTTTTGGGGGGGGAGGGGGGCTCCTCCTTTTCTCGTGTTCTCTCGTATTACGAATGATTGGAGGGAACCGTGGATTGTTTCCCCCCCCCTCTGACCGTGGTTGTTCTCTAGCTTTGGCGCCCACCCAAAACCTGGCTACGAGGATGAGGATTTTGGGTGTGTGCTGGTGCGTGGTGGTGGAGCCATGTCTAACCGTTTTTAGCTTAGTATGGAAAACGAGCAGCTGAGTCAGATATCCCGGAGAGAAGTGACCCTCCGATTCCAATAATCCACGGGCTCCACTGGGGATCGTCCATGGCACGGGGTTCACTCGATGATGACTGCACTCTCACTTCTATCGTGGCTACGTAAATGATACTGTAGGACACTCATCGGAGGGTTTAGAGAAGAAGGGAAAAAAAAAAAAAAGAAACGTTTTTTGAACACTTCCTCGTTCTTCTCCCGCTCTAAAAGGAGAGCGCGCGCCGATCAGGTCATCCTCGAGTCCCCCAAGCCTACCCTGAATATCCCCCCCCCCCCCCTCGTCTACCCGTACTCTTCCCCTAGATACCTGAAGATTGGTGACTACAGAACTTGCGCTAGACTAGAAATTATAACTTCCCGTTTATTTCCACAGGTTCGCCCCGCAGTGAACCCTCCGCTCCGAGGCTTTTAAACATTAACATTAAACATTTACGATTAGCCTCCCGGTGCCTCTGACCGTACCAAGTACCTCCTCAATCCTTTCTCCCCCCCCCCCTTCTTATCAAAAGTATACTAGTCCTTTAAAGTCTACGGCCACGGCCACGGCTACGGCTACGTCCACGTCTACGTCTACGTCGACACTTCGGTGGATCCCTCTCTCTCCCCTAAAAGCTTCTTGCCGCGCCCCAGGGATCCGTGGAACCGCGCGAGTAGATCCCATCTCTCCACGATCGGTGCAACCTGTTGACTCGCTGACTTGACGGTCCGTGCTTTGCCTTGGATCCCTGGAATTCCAACTTGAGGAGGGGTCGAGTCAAAACCATCGCATCTCGCCTTTCTCCATACCCTGGTCGATCTCCTTAGCTTATTTTTTTTTTCCTTTTGTGAATCACATCTGGGGTACCGGGACTCTTTCTTCCACAACCCCATCATGGTGAACGGCACTGCGGCCGTGTTGGAGCCCACTTTCACCGGCTATGTGGCCACCACACAAGATGCGTTGATTCTCTTCGAGGCATGCTTGACGGGGGTCTTGCATCATGTTCCCCGACGACCCCACGACCGAGAACGCAGTCATCTGGTGCGCAGCGGTAGCGTCTTCATCTACGAAGAGAACTCCTCCGGCATCAAGCGATGGACCGACGGCGTCACCTGGAGTCCGAGTCGCATCCTGGGCAACTTTCTCGTTTACCGGGAACTGGACAAGCCGTTCCCGCCCGGAGAGAAGAAGCGCGCGATGAAAAAGGCCAATCGACGACCCGTGCCCCCAACTCGACCGGGCGAGCCATATCCCGCTCGACATGACAGCAATGGCGGACAGGGCTACTCCCCGACACAGCCTTCCCCACCATTTGGGGACCGTCCACACCAGTCCGAGGTCGAGCGCGCGTTGGTGGGGTCGCTGGTCGACTCGTACGGCTTCAAGGATTCGGGTTTGGTCAAGAAGACGATGAGCGTCACCGTCATGGGCATCACTCACCATTTGGTCTCTTACTACAGCGTCGAGGACGTCATGCGCGGCGTGCTCAATCCTCCCTCGATGGTCGAGTCGCTCCGCTACATTCGCCCGCGCATCGACCTCACCCAGAAACAGAGCTTCCGCGCACCCATCGATGATCTAGAGACAAACGCCATGGAGAGCGCTCACGACCCCTCGCACGCCGCCCTCTACGGCTACCGCCCGCAAATGATGGCTCCGCCGGGATACGGCATGCCCAACCCATCCCCTGACTTCTACATGCACGCCAGTCCCTACGCCGCCACACATCCTCCACAAACGGGCCCGATCACCGGATATTCCTTGGGCAACTCCATGCCCGGTCAGCCAGCACCGAATCCCTACCTGCCTTCGCCGGCGGCACCGATGGTGAAGCAAGATGACTATCATGCCTTCCGCGCAGGACCTTACGGCGGTAGCATGGACTCCCTCAGTCATAGCGCGCTCTCTTCCTCCATCCCCGGCGGCATCAACACCGCCATCCCCAGCAGTCTCAGCGAACGCAACCGCTCCACCTCCGACCACAGCCCGTCCGCTTATCGGAACAGCTCCATCTCCTCCCGGAGCGTCGCCACAGATGCGACGTCCCCCATGGATCCATCGACACCAGCCACCTACTCTCGTGGCAGTTTCAGCCTGTCAGCCCAAATGGACAGTAGCTCTCTCGACCGCGGTATCGGTCCCTTGGACCACTCGGTACCCCGCCGCGAATCAAACCCCATTCACCCATCCTACTATGGCGATCGATCTCAGTACTACGTCAATCCCGCAGCGCCCGTAAATCACCCTCACTACGCGGCCGCACAGCCTCTATCATCGTGGACGACCACTGCCCCCGCGCAGCCGCAGATTTAATTTATGTCAAGTTCACGCTCATGTCCATGTCAATGTCCATCTCCCCCGTGTTTTCGCTAGGTGTTGGGTCGGCCCTTTGATTCTGATTCTGGTTTCTGGTTTCTGGTTCTAATTCATTCGTTCGTGAGTGATGACTCGTATTTGCGTGTTTTGCGTTTGCGTTGCTTTCTCTATGGGATGGTTATCTGGTTTTTTTCAGCTGAAAATGCCCTCTACCGGTTTACGAATATGGATTGTTTCAGGAATGTTTAACTCTCGACTGGTTCGAAGCGGGGAGTCGGGGCGGCTATTGTCTTTTCTTTCCCTGGTTTGCCTCTGGTTCTTTTTTTTTCCTCTTTTTTTGCTCGGCGATATAGACCACCCTTGTTGAGTTATGGCCCTTTTTCTTTTTGTGTTTCATCTCTTTTTTCCATAATGATGGGAGGGACGTGGATATGGGGAGTCCGAAATTCGAGTTCGAGCTTGAATCCAGGTCTGGATTCAGTTCTCGCTTTTTGCTTTCGCAAAGGCTACTCTGCGCCCTGGATTCTAGTCGAACTGATTCTCGACATCGAGCCGTCGATTGACCCCCCTCCCGATGTACTCATGTCTTTTTGTCCATACGGTGTCCGTTTATTGACCCTTATGTGTGTCCTTGTGTGCTTGTGTCTTCGTGCGTGTGTGTGTGTGTGTGTGGTCCAAGGCTTCAAACATTATTACCACTGTCTCTGTGTCGGCTCTCTGCTTTTCTCGCTCGGTGGCGTTTTCTTTGTGAATTTTTCCTGACGATGTGATGCAACAAATCCAATTACCCAAAACGTTTCGTTTTCCCCAATTGCCAGTTCTCTATTCCCAATTCAAAGCCTTCTTATGAGCTATCTTACCTCTTATAAAATTTAGCTTTAGGTATTGGGTTTTGCTTGAAGTCAGGTAAACTACAACTTCAACTTGTATGATTGCTTCTCGTATGGGGTTTGGCTTGGTAGCATTAACGATATCTTTTAGGATAAGATCACGGTAGGCCTCTTCATTTCTGTTCTTTATCCATTCCTTTTCATTTGGGAGGTTTGTCAGGGTGTGGATTGATTAACATGAGCGATTATCTATTTCTCTGGTATATGAATGGGCGAAATCGGATCGTAGCTTCTCACGACTCGGATAGTGGTTTGATGATTCCGAGCTGATTCGGGTGAAAAAGACCCGATCGTGGAGGAAATACTAAGTCAATTACTCTATATGAATGTTTCCATCTTGACTGAGTGGTCAACTCGGAAATTCAGTACTTTTTTGGTAGGGTGTTGTAGTTAATTATGGATGGTGGTTGGTGGAGTTGCATTTACGAAGTCACTGGGTCCTGTGGATATATCACCAGTCATTCAATGTTGAAGGATTTTCTTGAATGCCGTTCTGCTTTGAGAAACTCTTCATGGTGACTTTGGAAGTCGCATTCAAATGGTACTACTGAAACTTGACTTCTTCGCGAGTCTTCATAGTCATCTGATACTAATACCCAGATTGTTTTATGGGTTGGATCTGATGATGGTTACTTCTCGGGTTCTCAGGTGCTCAAATGCTCAACATAAGTCCTAATGAGCCCCGGAATGTTGAGTAATTGATATCTTTCTCAACCCACCCAAGGGGTCACAAAGTGAACTTGAAGTTTGTGACTCGGTGCCAATCGATGTTAATGTTATCGAAGAGCTTTACCTCATATTGGAATCTACTGCACGCTGGAAGGCTTCGTCTCGTACATCGGGGCCGACAGGGGTATCTAGTGAATTTAGGGTTTGTTGACGACCGGATCAGAAGTGGAAACAATCTACTCATGCTCCATGTGAGCATATATATCTTTGCTCGTTGAAGACAAATCGATGATTATTTTTCCTTTTAATGTAGTCATTTACATTCAATCGATGAAGAGTATATAGAATTACTATACTTGTTCCTTTCAAAGGCCAACTATTGAATATTCAATGATTATTTTGTCCAACTCTGATCTGTTCAACTACTTCGATTCCGTGCAGACGCAGAGCATGACTGTCAAATTATCCATTTCTGAGAAAGAATGTCGTGAGTTTGTTCTTTATGTATAAAGTACCACAAGTAATCAATGCACTCAGTCTTTTTCAAAACATCTCTCTTCGGGTATTTGCCTCTTCTTTCGCTTTCGCAGTCAAGACCCTATCTCATCAATGGATGTTACATTGTATCCAGGTACCGAAACACCTAATGCGATCCTCCAAGGGATCGGAATGTATGGTTCCCCGGGATGCTAGAATTGAGGATTATGATTGGCGTGACCCTAACGAGTTTTTCCTGTTCTGGAATGAGGTCCGGCAAGGGTCCCGGCGTCGGAGTGTGGAATGTAGTGAAACGGGTTTCTGGGAGTTTTCGAGCGAGTAGCTTGCGTAAGTAATTTCATGTTGTGTTTTCAATTATAGATGAGAGAATAAGTAGCATTGGATCAGATTGACATGGCTAGGCCTTATTAAGCGTGAATTGAACGAGTCGTGAGGCCTTGACAAAAACGGTCACTTCGATGTAGGTTTATCAATCATAGGTTAATTTAGGTTAATTGTCTAGTGCCAACGGATTCTTCAATTCATTTCCATGTTGTTGAAAGCATGGGATTCCATATGGAGCTCCCGCTGAGTGCGGTTCGCCGGGTCGCAGTGTTCACCTGGACTGTGGCGCATTCCTGATCCCCTGGCTCTCGCCTTCGAGTCCGGCTGGATCTATCTCAATCCACCCACGAGGAAACAACTGCCAGAGCATTCGTAATTGGACTACCCCCGCCCTCTGGCTCTGGACAACTAGGAGGGCCTTGATTGGGCGCATTCCGCACCGGTTTGTTGATAGTAAACATCAGTATATGCAAGCTGCTGCAGATATTGCCGTTGCTCATGGGCTTCATGACACTTGAGCTTAAAAAGCTCCGATTTCCCCGGCCAAGAAGTGATCATACGCCAACCATCATCCAGTCGACAACATCGCCAACTCTCGCCTTCTCGTCTTTCTTTGAAACCATCTTCAACCCTTATACATTTTTTTTAATTCCCAAAAGCATTAATTGCTGTCTATCATTGATCATCGCAATTGTCTTTTATCACCCACGATGAAGGCTGTTACTATTCCGATCCTTTTCGGCGCCGTTGCGCTCGCCCATCCCAGTGGCCTGGTACGTACTTAGCCGAGTCTGGTGCCTTTCGAAGATCGAAATATTAACAAAAAGAATTGCAGTGGTGGGGTACCGATTTCTGCTATCCCAGTCCCGAAAACACCGACAACCAGTGCTCTGATACTCAGAACACTGGTTTCGACTGGTCTGACCTCGCCGACGGTGATAACTGGACCTTCGAAGGCTTCAGCTTCAATGGAGTCGCACCCCAAGATAACTGCGGTGGATCCGGAGTAAGTCCATACATGACGCTCAATGGGCCGCAACATTCTAACTCTGCAATCAGGGCAAATGTATCCAAGGAAAGCTGTCCCGAGATGATGGCTATTCCATCAGTGTGGACTCCGAGGATGCTCCCTTCTCCGTCAGCACTTTCCACCTCTCGACTTCCCGGGACACCAACGTCCTTCTCAACTATGAGCTGGCTGATGGTTCCCACTGTCACCAGCTTGCTTTCAGCTCTCCCCAGGGTGTGGATGTCACCAACGAGCAGTGTGGTGGCGCGGTTTCCGTTCAGTTCTCTCTTCCCGAGGACAGCAAGTTCGGCGAGTGTGATCTGAATATCCATTCCATGGACTTTGACTGTTCTTCTGGACCCAAGCCTCCCCCCACGGCTTCATCATCTACGACCATGGATCCTACCACGACTATGACTATGCCCACCACGCACACTCATTCGACCAGCGTCATGACCCCGGCCACTACTGAGACCCCCTCGACCACTGAGAAGCCAATGACTACCGAGACACCAGTGACTACTGAGACTCCGATGATGACTTCCACTGTTTGGACGACCCACGTGTTCACAGTGACTCAATGCCCTGCCTCTGTGACTGATTGCCCTAGTCACTCTACCCAGGTGATGACCTCCACCTGGAGCGTGTCGACTTCTGTTCACCCGTCTGTCACCAAGGTTGAGACTATGTCCACAAGCCCTGTCACATCCACCCCGGCCGAGCCCACTACATCTGTCGTGCCTGCTCCCTGTCCCGAGGTTGTCCCCAAGTGTCTGAACACATGGCTCAACGTCCCCAAGTGTGATTCCAACAGCGACACTAACTGCTTCTGCCCATCAACCGAGTTTGCGGACAAGGTCAAGTCCTGCATCCACTCCTGGAGCTCCTCTGACGAGGAATTGAAGTCTTCGCTTGCCTACTTCGCTGGCATCTGCGCCCCCTATGTTCCCCAGAATCCTGCTATCGTTGAACTGCCCCCAACCACTACTGAGGCGGTCTCTATCCCCATGACCACTCCCATGCCTACTGCCACTTCCCCTGTTACCAAGGGTACTCTGACTGCGGTTCCCATGACTACTCCTTGCACCACCATTACCTGGTCCTCTCACACCGTCACTGTCCCGCAGGTCGCTTTCAGCACGGTCACTCTGAGCTCCACCACTAGTGTGTGCCTGGTTCCTGGCACCACCACTCCTCCCACCAACACCGCTCCTCCCGCCACCCAGATCTCGACGATGTCTACTTCCTGCAAATCCATGCCTTCATCTACCACCACTGTTCCTACCACCACTCCTACACCTACCACCGTTCTTTCCAACGCCGGATCCAAGACTCTCGCCTCCGGCGTGTGGGCTGGTATGGCCATGTTGGCCATTGGGTTCCTTTGAACCTGTTAATTCTTTTCACATATTTTTGATTTCGTTACTGGTACAACCTTTCTACCATGTACTTTAATATATTCTTTTTTTTTTCATTGAATGAACACGAGGATTCTTCAGACATTCCGCGCCATCAAAATCCCTCATCCACTCTGTACAGCTCGAAACTCTTCTGCCCAAGGCCAATTGTCACACCTCTCTCCATCCTCCCTAATTCTAACTGTAGGCGGTGCAAACACTCCATTCAACAACCAAGGCGTATCCCCAACATCAAAACCCTTCTTCCGATACCGCATAGGCGAAAGCCCATACGTAGCAACTTCAAGCCTCCCCGTAGCCCTATACATCTCCATAGCCCGCAAAATAAACCCCTGCACCCCGCTATACCACTTTTCGCCTCTCAAAAAGTCCATCCACTGCCTCAAGGGCATCGGACTACGAATCCCCGCACTAAGAACCTCGTACACTTTCGTATGCACAGGAAATCCATACTTCGTACAGAAATCTCTTGAAACTTCATCCACCATATGCTGTCTAAAATGCCAGACGAGTGAAAATTCAGTTACCAGGAACGTTTGGTCGGGACGGAGTCTCGAAAGCGCATAATCGAGCATGGATTGATGGCCCGCTAATTCCGCGATGTGAAGATGAAGATCCACACCGTCGACATCAGGTTTCGAAGCTATGTATTCCAAGAAGCGTTCAATTGCAGGTGTGCGGTTTGCGGGAAGATCGAGTCTATTAAGAGCGCCCATGTAGAGTCCAGTGGTTTTGGGACCTGGTGAGGTCTTTCGGGAGGATATCACTACCTCCGCGAGGGACTCGTAGAAGTCGTTGATTCGAGAGTCTCTTTGGTCTGTTTTTGCTTCGATGAATGGTTCGTTTCCGATCACAAGGATATCGACGTGGTTCATGACGATGTCTAAAAGGCGTGAGAGGGTCTGGAGTTCGCTTTGGTGTTCTGGACTTTCGGGTTTGGGGAAATCGAGGGTGCTGTAGTTCCATTTTAAGCTTAGGATGGTGTTGTAGCCTGAGTCAATGGCGTTGAAGAGGGTTTTTATGTTTGCGTTTTCGCGAGCTTGTTGGACGTTTATTTGGTGCATATCGATGAAGCCGCGAACCCATTTTGTTCTGATGCGTTGGAGTTCAGATTGCTTGAGCCAATTTAGATTTTCGTTGAAGTTTACGCCGAGGGCGCCGAGAGCTGGCATCTTTGGTTTGGATGTTGGATACATGCTTTGGAAATGGATTTTTGATTTCGCGGGGATCTTCGAGACTTGGTTGGACCCACTACGGCTCACGATCGTCGTCATTGCGTTTGGTGGCTTGTCTGGTCTAGTACGGTACATAGGATAGTGATATTACAGATTGCTATCTTACGACTTGTTTTACATAAAATAGAGTAACTTGGCCTGTAACAAACCACTTGAATGTTTCAACCGGGATGACTTGGGAAGAGAAATGTAAGAGCTTTCGAAAAGCTATAGGGAAAATTTCGACAAATGACTGAAGAAAGAAGTGTGTAAGCCCACTTGATTTGCTTTTATGGTCATGTTGTACGCGTCATGGTTTACGCCCCAGCTAGATACTGTGGATACCACAAGTCCACTATGAGGACAAAATCCTCTGCGGGCTATTTATTGGCCTGAAAATAGAATTGATGACTCTCTCGAGCCTGTAGTGTTGAATATTGAAGTGCGTATATAGCCTAGTGTCAGTGTAAACATCAGAAACTCGACTAAAGCAAGTCACCAGCAAATTGAAGCAATTGCCAGAGGGGTATCAGAGCTGGACGAGGAATGGGGGAAGAATCCAGAAATCTAGAAACAAGAGTAAAGATAAGCGATACCATGCAAAAATCCGCCCATGCAAAACATCCACTTCGGGTCACATACTGTTCCCGCTTACACCCTCAGTCTTCAATCCCGTCCTCTGAGAGAGAAGAGAGCAGACCTGAAGTCAAAGGCTGGTTCTTGACGTTCATGACACGTTTCTGTTCTCTGGTCGAGCCAGATCCATCAAAACGACCTCTCGGATGCACGGTCCGTAGCATCCCCTCCCGCACGTTCTCGTAGCTTTTGAGGCCGACATCCGCGTTGAGTAAGGGTGGTGACCATTCGGTATTCCAGTCGGCGTCGTCGTCATAGAGCCACCAACCCGCTTCTGTTGACGAGCTGTCGGCGTGCTCTTGTCTTGAGCTGCGATGCTCAGCCCTATTTCCACGCGCGCTGTTTACTTGGTATGGTGCGTCCGAGTCATAACGTTGCTTCTGGTGAGTGGAGGAGTTCGCGTGGAGGGCCACAAATTGCTGAATCAAGGTCGGGTCAAGCCCCAGGCGCACATTATATGTGTTTATGGAGCCAAGTGCGCTCGGAATCGAAATGGGTACTGACATGCCCTCCACAAAGGCAGTATTTACTGGCGCAGACACAGGTGCAGAGGCAGTTGATTCTTGGGTTCCGAGGTGGGTGCTGAGTTGGCGCAGTTGGTTCTGTAGGAGGGTATCGGTCAAACTAGTTCCTTGTTGTTGCGAGGAACCCAAGTTTCCATATTGCCCTGGATATCCCTGCTGACCGCTACTGAAATGTGGGAGTGGGGTTTCTGCTGGAATTTCCAACTGTGAGTGTATTAGTGTCCATATCTTCTCTTGCGTCACTGTCTCCGCTCCAGACCGACTCAGCGTACTTACTCGGCGAGTAAATTTTCGTCCAGGCATTGCTATGTAGTGATCGAATGCGCTTTCCAAAACAGCAAAGTTGAATCCGCGCTGCGGGTCTGCGGGTTGAAAGTGCTGACCAACTTCGCGACGAAAATCGACACCTCGGCGCTCCAAGGGCTGGTATGGAGACAATCGGAGCATCCACCCGGGATAGCTGCCCCAGAAGGCTTGGATGACAGGGTCAATCTCGAGAGACAGCTTGATCTTGCTGTTGGCGGCCGGTTTTTGAATGAGCATGACAAAGGTAAACTCGCGGGGAAGACCAGATCGCTGTAGGCTGTTTTCCTCGAGAGACCACATCACCTCACCGGCCTCCACATCGTATTCAGGGCCCCTGGGGCTCTTCAAGGTACGAGACGAGCCTTGAATGCGCATCATCTCGTACCGACGGTACTGTCCAATCATGCTGCCGGACGGGATAATACTGGCGCTGACAGGGGTTTCGGAGACACCGAGTGAGCCAGCCAAGCTGAAGGACCACTCCATTGTCTCCGGAGAGACAGCGCCGTAGATGAGATGTGGTGCGTGCATCAGAAAGTGCGGATTATCGGAGGAAGATCTGTTTATTAATTTAGGCTTTTGTTTCTCGTAGCTGGGCTGGACGGAAACGCGGACAGTGGCAGATTTGAAGCGATGTGACAATGTATGCGCCGAGTGGAAGACAAAGCTCAAGGCTAGGAAATCAACATGTTCCGCGTATGCATCGGACACTGCTGGACTATCCCAGAAGCCATGCTGGAGACGGGATACATGCGCTGTAATATATGTATCCCCGGGCAGCTGCCGCTCGTAAATACATGCGCGATTGACCAACAATCGAGGGTTGTCCATGTTTGGATCGTGGGATTTCTTATGCTTGTGCGTATCGTCACTGATGGGCGGTTTGGAGGACACGCCTGAGCGAGCCGTCGATGAGTTGGCGCCATTGTTGGCTGGAGGTGGTCTGCCCATAATGTACAGACAACACTTGAACAACACCGCTTGTCCCCTGCTATACTCCGTCGTCGTTTGCTCTCCATCTGGATATTTTGTGATAGTCGCGGCCCTTAGACCTGCAGCCGCATTTTCGTACAAGTGATAATGAGCTAAAGATTAGATAAATTGGTGGGAGTTTTATGACTACAACCAAGCTGATGATGTCGGCTATCAGGCGGATCGTCATGTGTATGCGGCTGTCAGGTGAATGGGGGATGACGACTACCAAGGTGACTCATTTTTCAGAGGCTATGCTGTATCTATGGTTAGCAGAGTCAAGTATTAGTCTCAAGATAAAAAAAAAAGTCATTCTTATTTTTTTTTTTCTTCACCAAACGCGGTAGATGTCGAAGAAGTTGGACGATATTTGATCGGCGAAGTGGCACGTCCGGGGACGGAGTGGATTAACTATTGATCCGCGGCCTCGAAATCATCCGCGCCTCAACTTCTCACGAGACCATCTCGGGCTCGGTTTTCCCATTACGCACGGTCTCCGGCTTTGGTCTTGGTCGGAAGGTTTGACCGCACTTGTCCTGCTGTATCAAGCATGTTCCGCTAATGCCCGATTGCAGCACCTGTCTGTACTATATAAGATCTTTCTTGTTGATTGCGGACTCTGTTTCAAGCTATCAGAATTGACTGATTGTATAACTTGCTTTCTCCCTCACTGCCAAGTCTGGAAGGGAGTCGCACGCATCATTTGTGGTGGCTGAGCTGTCTGCTGAGTTGGGCGTCACAACTTTCCAACCGGGCATGTGTTGATGTGCCGTCATTGATTTGACCCGAGCCACTCGTTTCCAAACCGACTTCGTGTCATATTACAGCTGACCATATCTGCGATACTTGTGCACTACTTTCGTTTGGCCGCCATGCTTGCAATTCGACTGCTGCCAACTCGGGCAGCCCAGGGATCCCGAGTCCTCCAGGGCAATGCCCGATTTTCGCTCCAACAGCAGGGTGCCCTGTGCACCCGAGAAACGTTTCGCCCTCGATGCATCTCCAACCTAACTAGATCATCGGGTTTGGCCCTGTTACCTAGCAGGTACGTTGTCGAGTGTCAGCTGTATGGTTCCGGCCTGACTTTCATGCTCCAGTCAATTACGAATTCGGGGATGTCAGGCTCCCTCCTACAGGACGTCCCTGCTCATCAAGAGATGGTCAACATCTAAAGGGCCGGAAGACCCAAAGGAGTCCCAAGACTCGGGCTCCAAAACGTGAGTATTGGATTATTATTCATGAGAGAACCGGGACTAAAAGCAATAGGCTGAGCTCGGCCACAAAACGCATTCTTTCAAAAATTCCCCTTCAATCAAGCCATGAGAATATCTACACAGTCCCTAACATCCTCACATTCTCCCGACTGGTCGCCGCGCCCGTTGTGGGATACCTCCTTGTCCACAACTACCATGCTGCCGCACTCTCACTGTTCGCATATGCAGGCATCACTGACTTGGTCGATGGCTGGATCGCCCGCAAGTATCATCTACAGACGGTTGTAGGCACGATCATTGACCCAATGGCCGATAAGCTGTTGATGACGATTGGAGTGGCCTGCCTGGCAGTCAACGGGTCTCTGCCCGGTAAGTGCTCCTTTGATGCATAGATGGGATGCATGTATTTTGTTCAAATGTCTGACACGGGCTTAGTGTGGCTCGCCGTTATCATTCTCGGTCGAGACGTTGGTCTAGCCATCTCGGCTATCTATTACCGCTGGATCTCGCTTCCGCCGCCGAAGACTATGGCTCGGTACTGGGACTTCTCTCTCCCCTCGGCTGAAGTCAGGCCCACCGAGATCTCCAAAATCAACACAGCGCTCCAGCTAGTATTAGTTGGCAGTGCGATTGCCCTTCCCGTGGTTCCCGAGGCGGTCATTAGTGCCTGGCATTTGAGCGAGGCCATGACTGCATTCCAGTAAGTGATTCCCTTTATCATGTTGCAATCTCTTTTTTTCTTTACATTTTGCATGGCGTGTACTATGTCGACTGGGCCCCCTTGGTTCTGTTCAGCACTGTGTCCAGTACATACGACCATAGGGTGTGGAGAACAGGGCTTCCCGTCCGCTCAGCCGTACTTAAGCCACACGCCGGCAGGTTAGTAGTTGGGTGGGTGACCACCAGCGAATCCCTGCTGTTGTATGTTTTTTTTTTTTTTTTTTTTTCTTCCCGTCGTTATACTTTTCCAGTGTCTTTCCTGCGCGTTTGTGTTCGCCGTACAATGGCTGACTCCCTTAGGTACCTCGTGGCAGGCACAACCATTTGGTCTGGCCTGAGCTATGTCTTCTCCAACAACGCAGTGAAGATTCTCTCGAAAGAAGAAGTCCAGAAGCGAATCGCACAGGCCGCAGCGAAGAGAAAGCCATAGAGTAGTCCTTGAATTGCGAATCGCAATGCCATGAGAGTAAATAATTGAAGTTAGAGTTCAATTATCGAATAACTCTACTTTAGTGTACAAACCTTTAGATACATTGTTAACTTTTCATTTCTAGTTTCAAAGAACCGTTCCTAAAAAATTGAATTTGGATGTCCATTCAACCTGTACTAAATCTATCGTGCTGATCACATTTCAGGCTGTACAGTATCATCCAGCTTCTTTGAAGATTTTGTGCGATAATTAACAGGGAGACCATGGATTTTTATTCTTGACTCCGAGGCTCTTCTCTAGAACATGCCGGAAATATTGTAATATATGACGCACGAGACTCCGAGACTCTCAACGAGAGATAAGCTCTACTTGAACCAATTCTCGAAAGATTTCCCATGTGGGGAAAGTCCACCCCGAGTCAGTCTTATGTGGGCGATCCAGTAATCGGAGGCGCCTAAGATCAGGAAGAGGCGTTTCCTGCGACCGCCACGTAGGGCTAGGCGCTAGGCTTGACTCAACGTCTTGAAATAACTTTGGGTTCTCGACGACCACGCTCAGCAAAAATAAATAGAGATAGCAAGTTTCTTCTATTGGTTTGATCTCTACTTTCACATAATTTTCTTTCCTGCAGCGAACTGAATCACGTCAGTACCTCGTGTCGGGAACCTTCTCGATCGGCCTGGTTGGAGCTACGTATCAAACGTTGCCTCGAAGACCCACCCGAAATAGATTTGCAGAAGCGC
The DNA here is from genome assembly GCA_028828935.1 of Penicillium sp. IBT 18751x. NCBI lineage: Eukaryota > Fungi > Ascomycota > Eurotiomycetes > Eurotiales > Aspergillaceae > Penicillium > Penicillium sp. IBT 18751x. The sequence goes on along the minus strand of JAQJZS010000001.1, from coordinate 1,342,779 downwards.
ATCGTGGACGACGAAATGAGATCTTCGGAACCGCGCTCGGACTACAACCTGAGGCCTTTTAATGAGTCCTGTGTCCGGCATATGTGCCTCTTTCTACATTGGGTGTTTTAAGCGTGTGCATGTACACGTGTAGTCCATCCCGAGCTGCTTCGGACAGATGTCCGCGATAATCTGCAAACTGCAAACTGCACTCTGCAAGGGAGCCATGTGATACGGAAGATTGACGAGGGTCCAAAGACGTGCGCAGACGCGATCTACCGGGGTGATCCTGGACCACGAGGGTGGATGGGACCCATCGGGGTCGATCGTCCCAAACGGTTCGGCAGATTGCATGGAGCAGGCCTAGAATTTTGCTTTCTCTTCTGGAAATGGGCTAAAATGGGACTCAATTACGAGATGGGTGGCTTGAGGATCTCAAATTCGGACATAGACCTTGAATCCCTACATGATTCACTGGAATGACAATGTGAGAGTATGGTAGTCTAAATGGCTCAATTTGGTTGGATTATCTCAACATGATTGGGGATCCAATTTGAAAGCAAGCAACTGAATTGCTAATGATGAAACTCGGATTGACTTCATAATGAATCAAGAATGTTCGAGAAGTGGGTCCCCCTTCAAGCCAACAATCTTGGCGCAGACGTTTCTAAGTGCCGAGCGGTGTGGCGAGAGATGATGAACAGGGCTTTATCGGCAGTGTCAGCCTGGAAAATGTCGCCGAGAGGGAACATGAATCAGGTCTTAGTGGGGCTCGGATATAGGAGGCTGATTCAAGGCCTTTCGTTTCTGCACGCGGAATATAGATTCCTCGAGACCAGGTGGGGGTGCACCTCTCGAACCGATATCCACTCTGACGGCAACGTGCCGAATGGTGAATCAGCATGGTGCAGTCGCCAAATGAAGATGCGAGTCGATAGGAATCCAATATTCCGCTGACGAGGGACCGGCTAAACCCCGGATATCTCCGTGGTTGAAATCTCTGCGGGTTGGCCCGCTCTATGAATCAACCTGACTCATGCGATCCACTAGAGCTGTCCCTTTTTTTGATGGACGATTACGCTCAATCATTGGAACATGACACGACTGACAAATCCAATTCTGGGTCTCGGACTTAAGGGCATGGACTTTGCTGACGGTTTAAATGGTTAAAGGTTGCCCCTTGGGAATGATTGTTCAGCACTCTCTTTTTTTTTTTTTTAATCTTTCCTTTCTGTCTTCCTGTACATACCTCCCCCTATAATACAATAATCGCTCTGCCTTTTGCTGAGTAGATCTTCCTCTCTCTCCCGCGAGATGGACGCCGACCATCGCGCATTGGAGGCGGAGGCCGAGAACATGAGTTCTCGCCAAGAATTCTCGACCTATACCACTAGTCACAATGAATCTCGCAACGACAGCGCCAATGTTCATGTTCATGAAGGGGCCTCTGGCTCAGAAACCAACCGAATGCCCCACTCCGAGAATGTCATCGATAATCACAATGACGTCGCGACCGAAGAGATCAATGCCCAGACCGAGGCCCTAGACTCGACCTTGACCGGCTCCTCCACCGACAGCTCTCATGATACCGTCGAGGGCCGATGGGGTGAGAAGGAGGCGGGTGAGCCCGTCTCCCGCCATCGTGCGATGGAGGATTTGGAGGAGATGCGCCGGGAATTGACCCGTCTCAGCTTGCACCGCACCCGATCGACCACCGCCAAGCGCATGAAGTCCCGCGCCAGTCGCAAGGATGAAGAAAAGGCCCTGGATGAAGAATCTACTGATAATGAAGATAATGGCTTCGATTTAGGCGACTTCCTTCTCAGTGGCCACCTGGAGCGCCGTACCACCGCCGGCGAGCCTGCAAAGAAGGTTGGTGTCGTCTTCAAGAACCTCACTGTTCAGGGTATTGAGACGGGTGCTTCGTTTGTGCGCACTCTGCCGCATGCTGTGGTGGGCACGTTCGGCCCGGATCTATACAACGTCATCTGCCGATTCGTGCCCCAGGCCCGTGTGGGCAAGAAGCCTCCGATTCGCAACCTCATCAACGATTTCAGCGGTACAGTCCGGGAGGGTGAGATGATGCTGGTGCTGGGTCGTCCTGGTGCCGGATGTACTACCTTCCTTAAAGCAATCGCCAATGATCGTGGTGCGTTTGCGGCCGTCCATGGCGACGTGAGCTATGGTGGTCTCTCTGCAGAGGATCAGAACAAGCACTTCCGTGGCGAAGTCAACTACAACCCCGAGGATGACCAGCATTTCCCGACGCTCACGGTCTGGCAGACTCTCAAGTTCTCACTGATCAACAAAACTCGCAAGCACGATCGCGACAGCATCCCTGTTATCATTGATGCGCTCCTGAAGATGTTCGGTATCAGCCACACCAAGAACACTCTGGTTGGTAACGAGTATGTTCGCGGTGTTTCTGGTGGTGAGCGGAAGCGTGTCAGTATCGCCGAGACTCTGGCCACCAAGTCCTCCGTGGTGTGCTGGGACAACTCCACTCGTGGTCTAGATGCAAGCACGGCTCTCGACTACGCCAAGTCTCTCCGGATTATGACCGACGTCAGCAAGCGCACCACTCTGGTCACCCTGTACCAGGCGGGTGAGAGTATTTACGAACTCATGGATAAAGTCCTGGTTATCGACGAAGGTCGTATGCTTTACCAGGGCCCTGCCAACGAAGCGCGTCAGTATTTCATCAATCTCGGATTCCACTGCCCCGAGCAGTCGACCACCGCCGATTTCCTGACTTCGCTCTGTGACCCCAACGCTCGTCAATTCCAGCCTGGTCGCGAGGCCTCAACTCCCAAGACCGCCGCAGAGCTCGAGCGCGTCTTCCGGGAAAGCGAGACCTACAAGTTCATTACCAATGAGGTCAGCAGCTATGAGAAGCGTCTCCAGGAAACCGAATTGGAGGATACCCGCCAATTCCAGAAAACCGTCGCCCAGTCCAAGAGTAAGACCGTCTCCAAGAAGTCTCCTTATACCGTTTCCCTGGTGCGCCAGGTGGCGGCTTGCGTTCAGCGCGAGTTCTGGCTGCTGTGGGGTGACAAGACCTCTCTCTACACCAAATACTTCATTATCATCTCCAACGGTCTCATCGTCTCTTCTCTGTTCTACGGAGAGGCTCTGGACACCAGCGGTGCATTCTCGCGTGGTGGTGCTCTGTTCTTCTCTATCCTGTTCCTTGGCTGGTTGCAATTGACTGAGTTGATGCCTGCTGTCTCTGGCAGAGGCATCGTTGCTCGCCACAAGGATTATGCTTTCTATCGTCCCTCCGCTGTTTCGATCGCGCGTGTGGTCGTTGATTTCCCGGCTATCTTCTGCATGGTTGTTCCCTTTACGATTATCGTCTACTTCATGACTGGTTTGGATGTGACTGCTTCCAAGTTCTTCATCTACTTCCTGTTCGTGTACACGACGACATTCTGTATCACCTCGATGTACCGCATGTTCGCTGCCCTCTCGCCGTCGATCGATGATGCGGTGCGATTTGCTGGTATTGCGTTGAACCTGTTGATTCTCTTCGTCGGCTATGTGATTCCCAAGCAGACTTTGATTGGCAACTCTATCTGGTTTGGATGGCTGTTCTATGTTAACCCGATCTCATACAGTTATGAGGCTGTCTTGACTAATGAGTTTGCTGGCCGTACTATGCAGTGTGCTGCCTCGCAGCTTGTTCCCCAGGGCCCCGGCGTTGATCCGAAGTACCAGGGTTGTGCCTTGACTGGTTCCTCGTTGGGCGCGACCGAGATTCCTGGTACTCAGTATCTGTCGGCAAACTTCCAGTTCACTCGTCACCACCTCTGGCGCAACTTTGGTGTCGTCATTGCATTCACTGTCTTGTACATCCTGGTCACTGTGTGGGCTGCCGAGTTCCTTTCCTTTGTTGGCGGAGGCGGCGGCGCCTTGGTCTTCAAGAAGTCCAAGCGTGCTAAGAAGATCACTAGTCAGGCTGGCAAGGAGAATGATGAGGAGAAAGTCGCCGACTTGAACGCGGATGCCGCTAACGCTCGCGGTCAATCACCTTCAGGGGGGGATACCGCTTTCAACCGACTGTCTTCGAGCGAGCGCTGCTTCACCTGGTCTAACGTCGAGTACACTGTCCCCTATGGCAATGGGACTCGCAAACTGCTCAACAGTGTCAATGGTTACGCTAAGCCAGGTGTTATGATTGCTCTTATGGGTGCCTCTGGTGCTGGTAAGACTACTCTGCTCAACACCCTTGCCCAGCGTCAGAAGATGGGCGTCGTCAAGGGCGACATGCTTGTCGATGGCCATCCTCTGGGAGCTGATTTCCAACGTGGTACTGGCTTCTGCGAGCAAATGGATCTACACGACAACACCTCTACGATTCGCGAGGCTTTGGAGTTCTCAGCTATTCTTCGTCAGGACCGCCACATTCCCCGCCAGGAGAAGATTGACTACGTCAACCGAATTATTGACCTTTTGGAACTCGAAGAGATTCAGGACGCCATCATCGGCTCTCTCAATGTCGAGCAGAAGAAGCGTGTTACAATTGGTGTTGAACTGGCTGCCAAGCCATCACTTCTTCTCTTCCTTGACGAGCCCACTAGTGGTCTCGACAGTCAAGCCGCTTTCTCCATTGTTCGATTCCTGAAGAAGCTATCTCAGGCCGGCCAAGCTATCGTCTGCACCATTCACCAACCGTCTTCCATGCTCATTCAGCAATTCGACATGATCTTGGCCCTTAACCCCGGCGGTAACACCTTCTACTTCGGCCCCGTCGGCAAGGAGGGTGCCGCCGTGATCAAGTACTTCGCCGACCGCGGCTTCGTCTGTCCCCCGAACAAGAACGTCGCCGAATTCATTCTTGAAACCGCCGCCAAATCCACCGAGCGCGACGGCAAGAAGGTCGATTGGAATGAAGAGTGGCGTACTTCCGAACAGAACCGCCTCATGCTCGCAGAAATCGAACGTATTCGGACCGAGCGCAGCAAGATTCCCATCGAGGACAGCGGCAGCACAACATACGAGTTCGCAGCGCCCACCGGCGTCCAGATCGAGCTTCTCACCAGACGTCTTTTCACCCAGTACTGGCGTGATCCGTCCTACTACTACGGCAAGCTCTTTGTCAGTGTGATCATCGGTATCTTCAACGGATTCACCTTCTGGATGCTCCCGAACACAGTCGCCAGCATGCAAGACCGCATGTTCTCATGCTTCGTGATCATCCTGATCCCCCCGATCGTCCTCAACTCCGTCGTACCCAAGTTCTACATCAACCGCGCTCTCTGGGAAGCTCGCGAATACCCATCCCGCATCTACGGCTGGGTCGCCTTCTGTACCGCCAACGTCGTCTGTGAAATTCCCGCCGCCATCATCACGGGTCTTGTCTACTGGCTTCTATGGTACTACCCCGTTGGCCTTCCCACCGACTCCTCATCCGCAGGCTACGTCTTCCTGATGTCGATGCTTTTCTTCCTCTTCCAAGCCTCTTGGGGCCAATGGATCTGCGCCTTCGCTCCCTCTTTCACCGTCATCTCGAACGTCCTCCCCTTCTTCTTCGTCATGGTCAACCTGTTCAACGGTATCGTCCGTCCTTACGCCGATTACCCCGTCTTCTGGAAATACTGGATGTACTACGTCAACCCCGTGACCTGGTGGTTGCGCGGTGTGCTCTCCTCCGTTCTTCCGGAAGTGCGGATCGAGTGCGCTTCTGAAGAATACACACGCTTCAACCCGCCCCCGGGTCAGACCTGTCAGCAATACGCTGGGAACTTTGTCCAGAATATCGCGCACGCCGGATACTTGAGTGATCCTAATGCTACGAGCAACTGCGAGTACTGTCCTTATTCGACTGGCGCGGAGTACATGGCCAACCTTAACGTGCACACTGGTGATAAGTGGCGCTGCTTTGGTATTTTCTTGGCTTTCGTCATTATCAACTGGGCGCTCGTTTACTTCTTCATTTACACTGTTCGTGTCCGTGGCTGGAGCTTCGGTATTGGATATGTGTTTGGTCTTGGTGGTCTTCTCATTGAAACTATCAAGAAGCCGTTCCAGAAGAAGGAGGCATCTGAGTAATTTCTCCCGATCTCGCACCCTCTTTCCTTTCTCTTTTTTCTTTTTTTCCCTCTTCATCTGTCTGGCCATCTTTTCCCGTCATCTCGGTGACATGGCCTATCTAATGTGCATTTACATGGAGCATTTGTGTGGCGCGCAATGCGCTTTGTCTCTTATTCCCTATAGAAAGGCGCCCAGAACATTCAAATAGATACTCTAGATCTGCGGATCAGAGTGCGCCTAAAAGTTCATAGCTACATATAACTTAGACCTCGATATTTGAATCTTGAGTTTTCAAAATATTCATCTTTGTCGACGTTTCTTGTTTTTCACTGTAATTCTCCTACTGTCAGTTAAAAACTAAGTATCGTCCAAGCTTTGGTGAATACACAGTGTCGAGCACATAGAAGTACTACATATCCGCGTCCCCCCATACCCGCCCCCTCCATACCACGCCGCATCATTCATCCGAGAGATTATCAAGCTCAAAGTGCTGTATCTGTTTCATGAGCCACTAACCCATAAAGAACCATGGTTCAAGTGGTTTGTTGTTTGCGCTGTTGCTACTTGGGCCAGCAACGGATGCTCTAGAGGAACCCATGATCCGGTCGAATGGAGTGTCAACTGTCACCGGCTTCTCCAGGTAAGCCTTGGCAGGAATTTTCATAGGAACAGGGACAAAGACGTTGATATCAGAAATGGGAAACTTCTTCTCCTGCCTGCCGTGGTTGGTTGCGGCGAAGTGTTCCTGAGCGGGCGTGTCGGATGTGCTTTTGGGCTGGGAATTGCCTTCATGGGGGTGAATGACGGGCACGATGACACCGCATTCCCAGTTGCGGCAATTCAGGCGGACTTCTTTGGTTGTTCGATCCTTGACGAGACGGCCCCTTTCATGGTTTAGTTATGTTTGGTTTGGAGTGGTACGAGTAGGTGCCGACTTACCATGCACTCTCTGAGAAATTCGCACTGCCGACATAGACCCAGGCAGTACACTTGGTGTTATCACGGATAATGTCTTTCTGAGGCCAAACGAAGATGAGCTTGAGGGAGTTAGTCGTCCGTCAAAACAGGTTGAGTGGGATATTTAGGGGTAATTGATCGTACCTTGTTATGCATCAGTATTCTCTTGTCCCTGGCACCCTCGCAGTCTCGAAGGATACCCCGAGGGAAGGAGGCGCCATTCCACCACTTTCTCTGGAAGCAAATTGTCCCTGCAGTATTCTGGGGATGAGCATGGGCAGTTCGCACCGTCAAGTCGGACGGGAAATAGACGCGAAGACGCTCTTTCCACTCGTCACGGGCGCTGGCCTCCAGCATGGTCCGTCGGTTGTCGTCATCCGTCTGGGCCATGAAGGGGCTCTTTTGGGTCCGAAGTATGTACTCGCTGAGACCGTCGTCGCCTGTAAATTGTTTTAAGTTTGGTGCGTAAGTGTGTCAGGCTGAAAAACAAGAGCTTACCCTTGCAGGCATAGTGCATGGCACGCACGAAGTTGTCGTTAAGTGAGCCAAGAGACGATGTCTGCCTACATTAGAAGGGCCAGTGGTTTGTTCCTTGATAAATGTACATACCACATAAGCCACATCCACGGGCTCACTTGTCTGGAGACCGAGGTTCGTCACAGCCCGTCCAAGACCGGGGTAGCCTGTGCGTCGCCATGCCTGCTCACTATTGTGGGCTCCGCCGCTGTGGATTGTGAGACCAATGAATCTATCTTGAAGGAAAGAGACACTTACATAGTGTGAACGAATGCATAGCGAGCAGTCTTACTGAAGTCAAAGTTTTCTAACTTCTTGATAATGTTATCATGCAGTGTGCTTGCCTTCAGGAAATAGACCAGCTCCTCGTAGAACGGGGGCTTCAAGTCTTTGTCAGGGCCGGACTCGGCGCCTTTCTTCGGCAGATCAATCACGAAAACGGTCTTGTCTGATGTCAGCGAGTGAAACTTTCTCCGGAATACAGTCCAGCGTCTCCACTCTTTACTTACGTTCTCCAGCAGATTATTCTCACCCCAGTCAGTTGAAGTGAGGTTGGCAGTCGGTATCGCGATTCTCAAATAAGTCGGGTGGAACAGCATCATAAGCTTCGAATGCATGCAGTTGATTTGTCCCTCCATAGGAGGGAAGCACAGGCGCAAGTTCGACATGGAGGCAGTCTCCTCCTGATACTGTATTCTCTGAATATTTCATGCGTTGTTAGAATTCTCATTTGTCATCGGGGCTTCTAATAGTTCTTACAGTGCTTTCCTCCTTAGCATGCATAATCAGGATAAACCGTGTGTTGAAGGTATCCATCTTCGTGAAGAGCCATTCCATATCCCACAAGAATGAGCTGAGGACCGCTAACTCGAGATCCCCGCGCTGGAGAACCTCTTCGATAGTGATTTCGTCATCGGAACGCGCTTTGTGCCCGATCGCCGTCCGCTTCACAGCTCCAAAAGGAAACTGGGGGATGGATCGTGCAAGTGGCTTAACTTTGCATTCAGGGTGATTTGAATCTGGGCGATTGCAGATTTCAGGCCGCGGAACGGAGCTTGCGAAGGGCGACAAGTCACCACTCTCGGACCCAGCAACCGGATTGGTTTTGCGTGCCTTTGTCGAAAGCCCGCGACTCTCGTGGTCAGACGCGGGGATGAGTTCGTCAGCCTTGCGCTTTAGTTGACGGGCGAGACGCTCCTTCTCCATATGTTTCCGGTCCATGCCAAGAATACCCATTGGCTGCTCTGAGGGTTTACCGGGCTTCTCGGTAGACTTCTGAGAATTAGAAGGAACGGTAATATCAGTGGCACTTTCAGAATCAGCTGCTCCCAGGGACAAGGCGATTGCAAGTTTGAGCTCTTCATCCGAAGAACCCTCGTCATCAGTAGCACCCTCGTTATCAGTATCAGAACCCACAAGAGACTTGGATTTGGGAAAGACCTCCTGGATATCAGGCTCCTCGTCAGAATCCTGAGTCAAATCAACAATACTTTTGCCAGCAGCACAAGATGACGCCTTTCCAGATCGCTCTTGGCTGCCGCGATCACGGTTCGCGTTAGCTTGAGTGTCACGCAGTGAGGCTGCGATAGCCGCCTTTAGCATAGCATCGTCATCGTCAGACTGATCCATAGTGAAGAAGATCTCTAGAAAAAGAGAGTAGTCAAGCTAGGTTTGGGAACAGTTTGGGGATGATTGTAACGATGAAGAGGTTGGAAATGATCGCGGGAAAGTGCACCCGCATCTCACGTTTGCGCGACGCGGTTAAATCGGGCAAGCGGGGCACATAACCAGCTGACAATTCAGTTGAGCCCAATATCACAGACACAGATCGTGATGATTTTCCGGGTTGATGTACACCATCGACGACAAAGGTACGATGTTGACGTTAATGATCCACCCCTATCGAGCTGATGTGAGTTCACGTGACTTCGATCTATACGCGCCTGGCGTGTTCTTCGTCACACGGAATATAATAAAGGCTTTAGAGCTTTTAGCGGATTGCTTATATCTCTATTCACAGCGGTGTCTCGTCTAAAGAGCAATTTTGGGGTGCACGGTGATACATCGGCGGGGAACGCTCTCATCGTTCGTTATGAACCAGTAATTCAATGTAATCGCAAATCTAGGGATGGAGAAGTCGGCTGTGAGAATTATTGACTACACTGGGTCAGAGTAAATCTATAGAAATTTGACTGAATCCCAAGAGAAGGATGGATAATGTGCATGTGTTCACACAATATTATGTTTGATGATCTTTCGGCCTCAAAAGATGGACCCTGCTTGTGTGTGGTAACACCCGATCCGGACAACGCATATTGTTCTAATTCAAAAATCAAGTCATTCGAAACAGCGGTTTCTCATTCCGCTTCGCTCGCCACCGATTCGTAGAACGGGCCAAATCATAACAATTCATGATAACCCAGCCCCAGGAACGAGCAAAAGCCTCGGTGACTTCCCACCCCGCCGGATCCCAAGGATCACTCCAAACAATAATACCACCTCTCCCTGATCGCATCCTCCCACTACCCTTCATATCAAGACAGAGCTGTGTTTCCTCCTCGAAGTCTCCCGCGAGGATCAGATTGTCTCTCATCTGGGGAACAGGGAGCAAGTCTAACCAAGGGTGATGTGGGATAGAGCGCTGGATCATTGTAGGTTGAAGATGTATGGGGAGGTTATGGAGAGAGTCATCTAGCCACGGACCATTGGTATTGAAAGGTGAAATTGCATCGTCGTGGAATTGATCGGATCGGAGGCCAAGGACTCTTTTGTTTTCAATAAGGGCTCGGGTGAAATTGAGTTGCACTAGGTTGAGTAATAGATCGGTTCGCGGGGAACCCATACTATAGTATTGAAGGGCCATTTGTTCCAAGCGGGCTATTGTTGTTTCAGTCGCTAGGGAATCGGATGCCAATATGTGCAAGCTCTCGACTTCAGAGAGAGGTGTGACATCAATGGCACTATGCCTTGCCAGAATTTGGTCATTGTATTGAGGAGCAACCACAAGTGCGGCTGTTTCATGTTGCGTATGGAGAGAAGAACGTTGGCATTCTTTGGAAGAATTCACTCCTTCAAAACGGGGTGTCTGGTTTTTCTTCTGGAGACCTATTTATAGAGACGATCAACATGACATTCACTGGTTAGTGTCGACAAATAGCGAACTCACGTCGAGCTCTTTGGTTCAGACGATTCTGAAGTCTCCGGCGTGTTTTTTGATCCGTGATACCCGACCAATCCTCGTCTGGCCACGCACTGCGACGCTGCATGGACAATCTTAAAGCGATCCGCCTCTCAGATAGACCTTCTACTAATGGATCCATGCTTGCCGTCGGGTCAGGGTACTCCATTCAGTCTCTTAATCCAGCACTGTCTGCAACTTGATGACAGGAAGGTGTGGGCGCCAGTGGATTGTGGATTTAACTAGCACTCACAAAGGGGTTGGGACGTAAGAAGGTAGGCGAAAAGACATCCCAAGTAATTCCAATCATGATTATTAATTTTTAAGAGCCAAGCGGCGTCGTTTCCAAGGGTTCATTTGACCCACCATGTCATCCGCTTGCATGACGCTAATCTATTCTGGTAAAGTTTCAACATAGTGGGTCTTGGCCAGCCACATCATCACTATTCGATCTCCTCAGTATGGACTTTGTGCATGGTTTCTTAAGGCAAGTATTCCTTTTTGACAGAAGATTGGTCAACTATGATGCTACTTTTTTTCATATTACGGTGTCTATCAGACTGGAAAAGGCCCCCGAATTTATCTACAATTCATTGATTGGTACCTTCAAGATCGAGGTGCTCTAGCGACGGACTCGTCGTATAGAAACTTATTGATGGCCAAGCACCTTCTTGGGCTCATATAGGTCGTCAATACTCTTCAACTCAGCGGAAGTAAGCTCGAATGAAATGGCTCTCACTGCCTCATCAACTCTTTCTTTCTTACTCATTCCAAGAATCGGCGCCGTAATGAAAGGCTTGGAGAGAGACCAAGCAATTGCCACAGTCGCCATCGACACACCATGCTGCTCGGCAATCTTCTCAATTTGCTCGTTGATTTTCTTGTCTGTTTCTGTCGCTGGTTGGCCTAGGAAACCAGGGCCCTGGCCCTCTCCGCGAGTGGTTTTGGAGAAATCCCGCCAGGGTCGAGCCAAGAAGCCCATTGCAACAGGGCTCCAGGGGATTCCGCCCATTCCAAATTTGGCACATGCAGGGTACATCTCCCTCTCCTCTTCACGGTAGATAGCATTGTGAAGATTCTGCATCGAGATAAACTCCGTCCAGCCATGAATGCGAGCCGTGTATTGGTATTCGAGTAGCTGGTGTGCCCACATCGACGAAGCGCCGATGTAGCGCACTTTGCCGGACTTGACAATATCATGGAGTGCCTCCATCGTCTCCTTCACGGGAGTTTTGGGGTCAAAACGGTGGATCTGCAGCAGATCGACGTAGGGCAGATCGAGTCTCTGCAGGCTGGCCTCGACGCTCTCAAAGATATGCTTCCGGCTCAATCCGTACTGGTTCACATAGCCGCTGTTGTCTTTTTCATCATCGGTCATGGCCATGGGCTGCTCAGCACCGCGGCCGACAGGGGCCCATAGCTTGGTTGCGATGACAAGGTTTTCGCGGCGCCAGCTGTATTTCTTGATTGCCTTGCCAAGAATTACTTCCGACAAGCCATTCGAATAAGCGTTTGCGGTGTCGAAGAAGTTCAGGCCGGACTCGTAGCAATGATTCAAGACCGGTAGTGCTTCCTCTTCCGAAATTGACCACTTGAAACGACCCTCAGGATTTCCAAAGCTCATACATCCCACACCGATTGGGGCGATGCGAAGACCGCTACTTCCGAGTTGCACATATTTCATTTTGCTCGAAGTATCTTAGGATAAGGAGGCGTAGAAGGAAAATTATTGGGTTTGGGACGTCGCAATTCAGCTCTCAAAGTGAAGTGCAGACCCCTACTTATACTTTTCATGACCTCTTCATCCTCGGCAGCTTTGAAGAATGAAGGAAGCGGCGTTCCAAGTGTTCCAATACACCACCGTATGGGGATTGATGACAAAAGACATATGATTGGTGGACCAGAGCTTACAGATCCACCATTCCAAACTCGGCTTAGTCGCGATTCTCGGAAATAAAAATACGCTCTAAAGTCCGAAGTTCACTTGCCTTTAAGCTATGGGTTGACCCCCGCCAAACAGTGGATCGGTTCTAGGGACGACTTTTTCATTAGCCTATAGATTGAGAAACTTAGACCCAGCCATGTTCCCAGACGATATGTATTATGAAGTGGGTGAGAGAACTGTCACAATTCCCAGTCGCTCTCGTCACTCTGACAAGGGGGAAAGATGACGGCTTCAGAATCGGCTCATCCCGCAGAACTGTATTGGGTATGCTAGAATTCTGTCATAAGGGCTTCGTTGACATCAGCTTTATTCAGAATTCAGGGCCGAGCATGGATAAATTTGCTTTGAAGAGCCTGGGAGAGCATGGACAAAACGGACAAATACGCGAATGCAGATTGAACCGGCCGGGCACATCTCAACTCCTTGCCTTTTCATCCATAGCTGACCTCTCCTTTCTTCTCAATCTTCGTCTCCCTGGTTTCTTCAAAAACAGAATCCAACAACCGAAAAAGGTTGGTATGACATTAAGTAGACTTCCGCGGGAATCCGTCGGACTCTCAATTATATCACTTGATACTGAATAAGATTGGAAGGCTGGGTTTCGGCGGGCAAATTATGCACCTTTGAGGTTTTTCCCTCTTAGTTGGACATGTATCGTTTGCTTGTCCAGATTTCACAGTACTTCCAAGACCATACCGGTCTATTAATCCAATACATCTAATGGTGCATGCTGCCCGAAGCATTATTATGAAAATATGCAAAGTTGACTCAGATGGCTGCATAAAAGCATCACTGGTCAAGGCTCAGCAATCTTGGAGTACCACATCAATTATGCTGGAAGCTGTACACCCGATTATCTGGTAGAAAAGCCTGACCTGCATATCGACAAAATAACAATTTTTTGGAGGAGGGACCCTGTTCATTGTTCACGCAGCAAATAGCGTTGCTTTTGCACCCTAGCACTGATGAAAGAAGCCCGCCCGACAAACGGCCTAGAGAGTGCGAGCTCGTGTGTTTGAACTTTCTTCGCTAGAATTTTTTTATATTTCCTGCTTAGTAGCTCGACCTAGAGCAATGGTCTAAAGTACTGTCTGAACACAGCCAGACTTTCATCCCTATTTGAAGATCTCTGCAGTTTGATATAGGTGGCGGATAATTTTATGGCAATGAAAAAACTTCTGGCGGACAAAAATGCAAACAAAGCAAAACGTGCACTGGAATGCTGTTTCTGTATCTCATCTGGATTACCCCTATGAAGTATATCGTAAGGTTTTAGCCCGACATTTGCCAAACCTTGGATCCAATTTCATTGAAAACTAGATGGAACGCGCGTAGTTCCCGTGCCCCAACGCTAACCCCGAGGCAATCTCCCGACCAGACAGTAGCCGTGGTGTTTGTATTGGCTAATAGGAGCTTGGAAGCGACACTCGAAAATATTAATTAGGAAGAAACTTTTCTGCAATGCCGTTTCGCCGAAATTCATATAGAGAGTTCTTAGCTCAACAGCTCAATCCTGGATAGTTTGACTTTGGGGAGGCCACGGCCCGGCAATTGTGAACTTTCCACCCCTTCCCCTATCAACATGAAACAATCCTATCCCCACTCACTGATATGTGCCGATCAGTTGCGCACTTTGACAGTTACTTTTCCACTGCTAGTTTACCGCTAAAGCGAACTATGGTTTCATGATCTCGTATACGATCCCGTCCAGATCATAAAAGCTCTCAAGGATGCCCATCAAGCGCTTGTGAATATACTTCAAGTCGCTCCTTTCGTATCTCGATCATGCCCTTGCTCGATTACCTTCTCGCCTTCTCGGGTGCTACTGCCGCCTTTGTTCATCCTGGAGCACTTCATACCATCCAAGATTTCGAGCGCATAACTACGCATGTGGCCAATGGCGCCGAGCCATGGAATACTACCTGGACCGTCTTGACTGACAGCCCTTACGCCCAGTCTTCTTACCTACCAACTCCCCGAGAAACCGTATACCGAGGATACAATGGGGTCAACAGTGAGAATTACTCAAATCTCTACAAAGATGCCGCGGCTGCATACCAACTCGCCATTCGCTGGAGAATCTCCAATGACACAAGCTATGCCGACGCCGCAATCAACATCCTCAATTCCTGGGCCGCGACCTTGACGACCATCGAGGGCACCAGCGACAAATTTCTCGCTTCTGGACTCTATGGGTACCAGCTGGCCAATGCCGCTGAGCTCATGAGAGACTATAATGGCTGGGACAGCACCAACCAGACGGCGACCGGGACCATGTTGACCAATGTATTCGCCTCCATGAACGACATGTTCCTGAAGGACCACAATGGAGCAGGTTATTACCACTATTGGGCCAACTGGGACCTGTGTAATATCGCTTCACTCATTGCTATCGGCATCTTCACCGACAATCAGACTATGTTTGACAATGCTGTCAACTACTTCCGTACCGGGCCTTCAAACGGTGCACTGCCGCTCTTCGCTGTTGCCAACTATACCGAGCCCGAAAGCGGAAAGGTCTTCACGCAAGGCCAAGAAGCTGGCCGGGATCAAGGCCACTCCACGCTTGATATTATGCTTCTGGGTGTCATCGCACAACAAGTATATAACCAAGGCGACGACATGTTCGCCACCTACCAGAACCAGATCCTGAACGCGTAAGTGCCAAGTTTTCCACGTTTCTTCCAAAGGTATACTAATTCGAATCATCAGCGCGGAGTATACTTCAAAATACAACGTTGGCCATGACGTTCCCTATACTACCTACGACAGCTTCGAGGGCAACCAGACAGTCATATCCAACGACTCGCGCGGTGGTATCCGCCCCGGCGCCGAGTTATTGTCCGCTCATTATGGTCAATTGAAGGGCCTTAACTCATGTTGGACCGACACCTACCGTGACTGGGTGAATGGTAACTCGACTGACGGTGTCGAGGGGGGTGGTGGCAACTATGGTCCTAACTCAGGCGGATTTGATGGCCTTGGCTTTGGCACATTGTTGTACCGCCTTGGCCCCTCTTCGCATGAGAGGAAAACGAGCAGCTGCCTAAGACTCTAGTAGAGGATTCTTTGCATGTTCTCAGCGGAGTTACGTTAATTGCGGTTGGGGTCAGGTTAAGGTCGGGCACGGAGTTAGCTAAAGCCCGAGGTGGGAGAGACAAGATGATTACTCGCATCTCCTACATATAAAAGCAATCTTCTGTATACTAAGTCTACATAATTAGTTTTGATCAAACAATTCCACAATATAAAACTTCTTCCATACTTAACATCATGTCGACCGTCATTGTGTTTGGGCCAACGGGCAACATCGGTTCCGTTGCATCGCGCACCGCTCAAGAGCATGGAGCAAAGGTTGTCCTCGCCATGCGCGACCCGAAGAAGACCATTCCTGGTCTGAGTCTGGAGCAAGAGCAAGCCGGCGGTTTCGAGAGAGTCCAAGCTGACCTGATGGACTCTGCTTCCGTCGCTGCGGCCGTTAAGAAATCCGGAGCCAAGCGCGCCTTCATCTACGTCGCCTTCGGTTCTTCAGATCATATGAAGTCCACTCTTGAGGCCTTGAAATCCTCTGGTATCGAATTTGTCGTCCTTCTTAGCAGCTACACCGTGTCCGGCGAGCTCAAGGACTTCGTTCCCAGTGATCTCATCGCTTACATGCACGCGCAGGTTGAAATCAACCTCGATGAAGTCTTCGGTCCGGAGAACTACGTCGCCGTGCGCCCGGGAGGTTTCGCCACGAATATGTTGCACCACAAAAGCGGGATCGCGGCCGGAGAGGTAAAGCTTTATGCACCAAACTATGGGCTCGATTGTGTCACCCCTATTGATATGGGTCGGATCTGTGGATTTATTCTGGCCAAGGGACCAAAGAATGGACAGCGAAAGGTCTATGTCTATGGTCCTAAGATCATCCCAGTGTTAGATGCCGTTCATATTATTGCTAAAGTATTGGGCAAGACTGTCAAGATCACTACTCTCAGTGCAGAGGAGGCTATAGAGCAGCACCTCAGTCATGGTATGCCTAAGCCGCTGGCGGAACATATGGTACAGAGATTCGGAACTGATGAGGATGCCAATTTTCCGCATGTTCATTATGAGGAGGGGGTTCAGAATGTACAGCTCTATACTGGAGCACCTGCTACAGGGTTTGAGGAGTGGGTAGCTGCGAACAAGGATCTGTTCAGCGCCTGATATGATTAAATTGGAGGTGTAAATCAGTGATCTGAGGTGACCCGAGGTCTTTGTTTCTTTGAAAATCAAACCACATGAAAAAGAATATCCATAATCATAAGTCATCAAAACCATTGGATTCGTTTGAATAGATAGGTATCACTGGATATAAGAAGCAGATGCCTTCAGCACGACCAGCCTGTGCAATGTTCAATGCTAGATCTAGCAGTGTTCAATCAGATCATTGGCTTGGTATGGCAGATATCACTTCCCTGCGTAGATGGCTACGCACTGGGTCTGCTTGTACGCGTTACGGCTTCAAGCCAATGGGCACAATGATTTGTCTGCATTGGAAAATGCCAGAAAGGAATGGAAGTATTGTCGACTGCCTGACAATAATGCTGATAACTCGGTACGTCTTCGAGGTTGCGCCCTAAAAAGCTGGCGGTTATGGTTCACCATTGGCTGGCTGCAGGGAACCTCCGACGAATACAAAGGGCTTCATCGAGTATCTTGATCAAGACACATTTCCTGATGTCCGAATCATATGCATTGCAAGACAAGATCATTGATAGCAAAGAAGGCATCTCGATCGGCATCAGTGGGTCGAAGTCCTAAACCCACCACAAGCAGTCTTTTCTCATTGGGAGATTTGATAGCGATGGAATTGGCAATTTGTCTAGCAAGTAATTGGCCAACTGTATCTTGACCAGAAGCGTAACCACCCAAAAGAGAGGTCGCTGTCAGGCCGCTGAGGGGTAGAAGACTGTCCTCTCCACCTTCGGAGAAAGTGTGCGCACCTTCGGTGCCTGGGTTTTGATTCGCCATCGGTACATGCAACTGTTACGGTGTTAGCAGTCGTAGCCATGTAGCCGAAAGGCTTGACAAACCCAGTGAGCAAGTCGTCCTTCTTGCGAGATGGTCACCATGATCTTGTCGGAGAATTTGATGACCATGACATCTGTTTTGACTCCATTGACTATTCCAGCCACCTGCTTGGTGGCGGCTGGGTAGGGAAGGTCCAGCGTGCCATTCAAAATACTATCGAAATTCTCCATGATGCCTGATGGTTTGAGGTCTGGTTTGACGCGGGCGATTGTTGATGCCTCCCCGAAAGGCGGTCGGATGTTCCCCACTCGTGATACCGGCAGTATCTCACCGCTCCTGTAATTTCCTCGATTTTTTTCCCGCGTGAACGAACTGCGACAGCACAAGTACAGTTTTTTTTGATTTGTGTATCTTGTCCTGAGCTGGAACCGGTCGAGATGAAAAAATTCGTCCCCCGCCAGCGAAAGCAAAAACACCGGCAGCAAGAGACAGCTGCCTCCGTGGACACCAATGTCGCGGAGCTAGCGCCCGTCTCCAAAGATGAGAAAGAAGCCAAAAGACAGAAGCTTCGTGCGGAGCTTCGAGATCAGCATTCCAATGTCTCAGGAAAGAAGCAGAAACGTCTCGACAAATACATTGTGCGTGAGAAAGCTCATATTGACCTTAGACCAGTATCTAACCTTTGTTGTAGGAGAACAAATTGCGGAAAGAAGAAAATGTCGAGCTGCTCAAAAAGCTCGCCGAAGCCAAAGTCGATACCTCTTTTTTACACAGCTCAAGGGATTTGGGTAAGCGTAGGAAGGAGAACGAAGGCATTCCCGTCCCGATCGTCGACCGAACACAGGCGAGGACGACCTCGAAAAGGGACCTCGAAGACGACAGTGATGACTCCGATGCCGACCTCAAGGCCTCCGACCCTGCAACAGACCCTATTCCTGAACCGAAGCCCCAGGCTGCCGTTGGAAGTGGTCTGAAGCGCCCGCTCGAACTGGGCCCGGATGGATTTCCTATCATCAAAAAGCGGAAGCGCGCCAATAAGCCGGCCCCGGCGCCTGCGCCAGTGAAGGAGGTTGCTTGGGAGGGTTTTGGCTCCGATGAGGAGGATTCGAACGATGGAGACGAGGAAATGGACTCGGATAAGTCAGAGAATGAGGCCAAGGACGGCTCTGAAGATGAAGATGAAGATGAAAGTTCCGAAGATACTTCCTCTGACGGTTCTTCCGAAGAGGATGATGATGATGAGGAAGAGGAATCGGCCGAGGAAGAAGGTCCAACTAAGATCAAGCCCAGAGAGTCTGCTTTCAAATCCTGGGCTAGACAGCAGATCAATGAAGCTGCGGACTTCAATCCGACAAATGGACCGATGTCCATGGAACATCAGCCAGACGCCTTTGCGGCTCCCCATAAAGAACCCAAGAATGAAGTCTATGAAGAGGAGCCTCTCCCTCGAGAGCTTGAAGTTACTACAGGGAACCCTTTCCGCAAAGCATTCAGCGTGAATGTCGACCGTTCAGAGGAAATTCAGACTGCCCGAATGGGGCTCCCCGTCGTCGGCGAGGAGCAGAAAATCATGGAAGCGATCTACAACAACGATACCGTCGTCATCTGGGGTGCAACTGGTAGCGGAAAGACAACCCAGCTCCCACAATTCCTGTTTGAAGCCGGCTTTGGTAACCCTGACAGCCCGAACCCTGGTCTGATTGGTGTCACTCAGCCTCGCCGAGTCGCAGCGGTCAGTATGGCCAACCGTGTCTCTCAGGAACTGGGTCAGTTCTCTGATAAGGTGTCGTACCAAATTCGGTTTGAATCGACCGCGTCCAAGAAGACTGCCATTAAGTTCATGACAGATGGTATTCTTTTACGTGAGATTGCGGACGACTTTTCGCTCCTGAAGTATTCCATCATCATTATTGATGAAGCCCATGAACGCAGTGTGAACACCGACATCCTTATTGGCATGGTCAGTCGTATTGTGGGCTTGCGCAAGTCGATGAGCAAAGAAGACCCCAATGTCCAGCCTTTGAAAGTTGTTATCATGTCAGCTACTCTCCGTATTTCAGACTTTACTGAGAACGCAAGCTTGTTCCGTCAAGGGCCGCCACCGCTGGTGCAAGCAGAGGGCCGTCAGTACCCTGTGACGATCCACTTCGCCCGCAAGACACAGCGCGATTACGTTGAAGAAGCTTTCCGCAAAGTTTCCCGTGGCCACCGCAAGTTGCCACCGGGTGGAATGCTTGTATTCTTGACAGGACAAAACGAGATCCGTCAACTTGCTAAGAAATTGAAGGGAGCGTTCAAGCCCACTGAGCGAGGAGACACTGCCAGCGCAAAGGTAGAGATATCCGCTAATGATGCGCCCCTTGAGGCGGAGGATATAGAGCTTGGAGGCACCGAAATGAACGATAATGCCGACGACTATGACGACGACTTTGAGATTACTGGCCTGGACGATCACGATGAGGAAGATGATGGTTTCGACCTTGGCGAAGATGCCGTGGATGCCTCCACTCGTGTGCATGTGTTGCCATTATACTCCCAACTGCCCACAAAAGAGCAGATGAAGGTCTTCGAGCCGCCGCCTGAAAATTCACGCTTGATCATTTTGGCTACCAACGTGGCCGAAACCTCGCTCACCATTCCTGGTATCAAGTATGTCTTTGATTGCGGACGAGCGAAAGAAAAGCAATTCGATTTATTCACAGGTGTACAAAGCTTCCAGATTGGCTGGATTAGCAAGGCCAGTGCGAATCAGCGAGCTGGTCGTGCTGGTCGTACGGGCCCTGGTCACTGCTATCGTCTCTATTCCTCTGCGGTTTACGAAGGTGACTTCGCCGAGTACACAGATCCCGAGATTCTGCGCACTCCCATTGAAGGAGTTGTGCTCCAGATGAAGAGCATGGGTCTGCACAACGTCATCAACTTCCCCTTCCCAACACCTCCCAGCCGTCATGGTCTTGCCAAAGCTGAGAAGCTCCTGAAGAATCTGGGAGCCCTCTCCAGTGAAGGCCAAGTCACCCAGATCGGTCGCCGTCTCTCCACCTACCCTCTCTCGCCCCGTTTCGGCAAGATGCTCTACATCGGCCATCAGCACGGCTGTATGCCTTACGTCATTGCCCTTGTAGCAGCCTTAGCTGTGGGTGATCTCTTCGTCAACCAGCTGGAATTTAACCCGCCGCGGCCTAAGGCCACGGAAAATAAGAATGACGACTCTGACTCTAGCGACGACGAAAGGGCAGTCTACACCAACGCGGACAGGCTAGAGGATACAGAGCGCGAGCAACGCGCCAAAGACTACGCTCGTGTGCACCGCCTTCTTAGCAAGCACGACGACAACTCTGACGCCCTCAAATACCTTTCCGCGATTTGCGCCTATGCCTACGCCCCAGATGGTGATGCCTTCAGCGAACAAATGTTCCTCCGCGCCAAGGCCTTCAAGGAAGCATCCCAGCTCCGCCGTCAACTTACCGACATCGTCCGCTCCAATAATCCAGGTCTTCTAGCTCCTTACGAAGCCAAATTGCCGGAGCCAACTCCCAAACAAGTCAAAGCTCTCAAACAAATTGTCACGGCCGGCTTCATCGACAACGTCGCTATCCGCGCTGACCTGGCCCCAATCCCACCGGAACAAGAGCGTGCTCCTCGTCGCGCAATCGACGTTCCCTACTTCACGCTCTTCCGTTCGCGTGAGGGTAACACCCAAGAACTCTCCGAGCGCGCAGTCTATGTGCACCCAACCTCCATCCTCTCTAAGCTCTCGCCGAAGGAGATGCCGCAGTATATCATCTATTCGCACCTCCAGCAATCTGCATCAGTAGTCGCGGGCCAAACGCCCAAGATCAGAATGTTCCCCCTTGTCACGCCAAGTGGGTTGCAACTTGCTGCGATTGCGCATGGCACGCCGCTTATCGAGTATGGCAAGCCGATTGGCAAGACGGAGGTGCTCGAAGGTATCCCGCAGCGGAGGTCTTGTTGGGTTATTCCCAGTCTGGTAGGAGATGCTGGTGGAACTGGATGGCCTTTACCTGCGAAGAAGGTTGTGCAGAAGAAGGATCCCAGAGAAGGATGGGTCATTGAGAAGTTCATTGCGTGAGTTCTTTGAATATAGATCAGATTATGATATCCTCCCTTTCAAGTTCATGTTCAAGTTCTCTTATTTGTTGGGCACGTTATACCTTAAGAGACCGACAGGTAGAGGATATTTGACCATTCTTCCATGACATAATGACTGTGATCATCTCTTTAATCCTTCGAAATGTAGTAACTAGACACCCAGAGCCAAAGGAGAATCCCCATCCGAAAACGCCATCCAACACCCTATCTCCCGTGAAAGAACCCCATCTCAACTCAAGGAGACAAGATAACCAAAGAGAATATGGAAAAAAAGAAAAGAAGATACTTAATCCCGTCTCCTCTCCCACTTCTTACTACTGATCTCCCCCGTATCCCTATCCTCCTTAATCCCCAAAGCCCTCCTCAACCTCTCACTCTCTTCAATCTTCGCCTCCGCAAGCTCATGAACCTGATACCTCTTCAACGCCTTCCCCTTAACTTGCCCATTCCCATTCCCACTCTCCCCTTCCTTCAACAATCTCTGCCGTAAGACCTCACACCGCGCATCAATCTCCTCCTCCGTCAAAACCCTCTCCTCATCCTCCTCCCCCTCCTCTTTATCAGTCTTCTTCTTCTTCTTGGCCATTTCCTCCTCGATGCGCTCATTCTCTTCTTCCAGTCGCTCCCGCTCTTCCATTACTTGGACTTCGATCGCGCGCAGACGGTCATGTTCGAGGATTTGTTTGTCTGGAAGACGCTGCTTGAAGCCGCCGGATGAGGGTGGCGGGTAGGGTGCGCCGTAGCCTGCGGCCCGGGGCTTGATGAATGCGCTGTTGCGTTGCACGTAGCCTGATGTGCCGCTGCCACGCGGCGTGGTGAGGCCTACGTTCGAGGACATGATGTGGTTGTGATCGTGGTCGGAATTTTGAGGTACGTGTTCTCTTTGTCTGGAAAATGGAGAAGGTGGTGGATAGAGCGGACGCTGGAATATGACAGCTTTGGAAGCTTAAGACCCTTTGAAGTGTTTGGGGGGAGGCGACAATGTGTTTTTGGAGTTCGGAGTTGACGAAGTTGGGTGCGCATTGCATCAGTCTCATCAATCACGTGATATTTACGAAAAGACCAAAGCCAGAGAGTGATTTATTTATTCAAATGCTGGCCTAGGGTACCGTCCAGAGCTATAATATGAGTATCAATCATTTGGCTGTCAAGGTACTTCATCTTGGATACAGTCTTAGGTGAGAGATCGACCCGAATTTGGCCAAACACAAGCAACACATTGCATTGCAAATCGTATAGCTCTGAGCAAGTGAAGAAAAACATAGCACTGATATGCGCATCATTTCTCTTTAAAAATGGACAGAAAAAAAGACAAATTAAGAACAACAACCAACGGGCCGTGCGATGCAAGATAAAGTATTCTCTCCCGTATTTCCATGTCCGAACCTCCCATGTCATATGCCTCAGATTTTGAGCAATTATGCCGATATCGATATTCCCTCCCCCTTGGCAGCACCAGCACCAGCACCAGCACCAGTAACATAAGAAAAAGAAAGAAAAGCACACGCAAGACGCCGGATCCATAAGTAGATATTCCTCGGACCAGTAGCAACAGGATTGACAATGGTGAGGTGTGTAGGGTGACGACATAGATAAGAACACACCATCGTAGAATAAAATGAACAATCAGAAAAGAAAAAAAGAACAGGTCCGAGATCAAACACATGAGCAGGAGAAATAAAAGAAAGAAAAAATGATTTCAAGTTCACCCCCTTAATTCTTGCGCCGAGCCATGGATGAAAAATGGGGAGAGAGACGACGTAATAACTTCATATATCCCACCGGAGGCCCCCGTGTCCCCCTGTATGTATACGCCCGTATTAGATAAAACGGAATTGTCCGGTGGAAATCAGCATTAGAACGGATTATGTGGGCAAGCAAGTAAGTAGTGTGCAACGAATTAGTGAGCACTGGTGACGTCGACCGGGACGGTGTTGGCGGTCTCGGGACTGGAAACCGAGGTCACGGTACTCTTGACAAGGCCCTTAGGCTCCAAAGATCCGTCAACAGTACTCTGGTTGTCTGTTGGGGGAGGAGTGGGCGGTGCCGTGCCGACAAAGGCCCGAGGTGGCTCCATAGTGGGGATGGTGCGCTTCGAGGGTTGAGGGGAGGATTTGTGGGAGGTCGGGGGAGTGGTGGAGGTCACATGCTGCAGAGGACCAGTGGTGGGAGAGTTGGGGTCAAAAATGAGCTTCTCAATTGCCACAATCTGCTTTCCATAGCTGAACTTCTTCAGCTGACTCAGGAGAGGCTTAATCTGCTCGATGAGGGCCTCGCGCTCGGCGCCCTTCAGTTGACCAAGAACCTTTTCTGCATGGGTATTAGTATGAGTTGACACCGAAAGAAAGAGGAGGCACTTACGGATGACATAGTTTCCATACTGGTCACGCATGAGGCCAAGCAGAGGACTCTCGCCTCGCTCGTTGGAGGACGTGAGAGTAGAAATGATGTGATTGCGCTGGCCCTCATCGCCAAACTCAATGCTCTTTTCAACCACGTTGCTGGCAAACTTGTGCTTAGAATAAGCAAGGAGCTGCGAGTTGACGATCACGATCATGCGGTCGCGGTCCTTCGCATCGCCATTCTCGATGACGTGCTGGATCACGTAGTTACCAAACTGATCGGGGATTAGGTTGGCGGTGCAAGCATGGAGTTCACCCAGGATAGATTCACGGTCAACTTCCTCGCAGTGCTCAAGCATGCGCTGAATGACGCGGCAGCCGTAGGGGTGAGCAGCGAGGCGGTTGACTTGGCCTCGGAAAGCGTTGATGATAAACTGGACATATTGTGAGGGCACACGCTCGATGGCCTTCTGAATGACGTGATTGCCATTCTGATCACGCACACACTTAAGCACATGATTCTCCAGTTCCTTCACCATAGCAGCCTGCTGATCGGTGAGGATATGCTCGAGGGCCTTTTGAACCACACGGCATCCATACATCTGGGTGGAAAGAGCGAGGACGTGGCCGCGCATCTGGTTTGCAAGTATCTTTTTCTGGGTCTGGTTTCCGTGCTCAAAGAGCTTTTGGACAACGTAGTTGCCGAAGACGTCGGTCATAAGCTGCAAACAGTTGGGCTGAATCTCTCGAAAAACTTGCTCCTTCTCATCACTGTTGGCAGTCTCCAGCTTTTGCTGAATAAAGCGGGATCCATGCTGGTCACCAGAGAACTCAACGACATGATTGTAAATGTCCTTGAGCTCGTAGCGCTTGTTGCCCTTGCTGTTGGCACGGAATTCTTCCAGGAGAGGGCTGCGGACAACCTGCGTGGGGTCATGTTCGCGGTGAGGTCGACCGACGAGAGCAGCCGCACCTAGTCCGCCCGAGAGTGCCATGGGATAGAAACCTTGGAGTGCACTCATACGGGCTTGCTGGTAACTCTGGTAGTCGTATGATTGGGGCATCTGCATGCGCTGGGGCTGGACAAAGTCTTGTTCCTGGAAGTTTCGCAGTCTGCGTTCGAAAGCCGCAGCCTGATTATCAGACATGCGGCTACCAGAGTTGCGGTACTGAGCATCAACTCCGGCATAGAGAGGGCTTTCCATGCGAGCGTACTCGGAAGGAGAGATGGAACCAGTATCACCGCCACGCGAACGAGGCTGGTAGGCGAGGTGCATATCTTGCGCACCTTCAGCGCCATACCCAGCAAGGGCCTGGTAGCCATCTTCATTGTTCTGGAACTTGCTGCGCGGTAGAGAACTATCAAATGATGCGTGAGGAACATATGGCGGGCGCTGAGCAACTTGAGCTGAGAATCCGTTGTCAAGTTGCATCTTGTTGAGGCCCGCACTGAGATCGATTGAGTTATTGCCATAACGGCCGTCGATGCTGTGGTTGTCCGAGTAATATGAGGGGTGGGCAGAGTGGACGGGTCGTTGAGCATAGGAAGCCGAGTTGTGAGACATGTGAGAGAGGGTGTTGCGAGTCTGGGGAGGAGACATGCCGTCAGGAATGCCAGAGGCCAGGGATGAGATGCCCATCGCGGCCATATCTTCCTGTCGCGAACTATCGAGAGATCCGTTGAACCCAGACTTGACAGGGAAGGTTTTCCCCACAGGGCTGGTTCCCAAACCAGCAGAGCTCACCTGTCGTCGACCGTCACCGTTGCGGAGGGCAGGAAACCCACCGAAGGACATACCTTCTCCGGACGGAGAAGCACCCTCGGATCCATTGAAGTAAGGACGGTGGCTAGCGGTGCCAGCAGAGGTGCCGATTCCAGTCGTGCGAGGCAGAGCGAAGTAGGAGGAATCGGCCGCATCGTTCATAGCCGGAGCACTTCGATCATTGGCACGGGTCTGAATTGGAGAGGTCGCCATGCTGCGGTTTTGGCCCATGGGCAAAGCAGTGGTGTTGACAGTACTCCAGGGAAGGTTGGGACGTCCAGCCCAGCCATCGGATTCAGATGAAGAAAGCAGCGACCCTGAACCCGATTTTCCTTCGAACGCAGTTTCGTTCATGTGTTGTTCTGGACCCTGTAAGCTCGAATCCACAATCCGCCCTTGCAAGCACATACCATCGAAACCACCTCCCAGGTTGGAGTCACCCCAGATGTTACTATTCCAGCTCGATTTGCCGAATCCTTTCCCAACACCGTTGTTCGAACCGCGAGAGCGGTCACCGTTCATGCCAGATGAACCCATATTGGCTCGGTTGGATCGTACCTGACATTGTGTCAATATCGGACCTGCGAGCCGATCATAACGGCCACTTACGTTGTGTACGTTGTTTGCATTGGCGGCCATGGTGGAAGCCATTCCAGAACAGCGGTCGGGGCGAGGAGATTCAGATATGTACTCGAACGGGCGGTTATTTGCAGTAAGGTCGAGAATTAACGACACTTCAATCACACAAGGCCGAGCGTATTTCCGGCCAGTATTTGCAGCGAGCACCAGGCACGAGGAACGGCGTACACGAAGGAATATAAGACTGCTCGAAAAAGAGATCCTTGTTAGCAGACAAGTCAGGGTCGTGTGCCCACGGTCGTACCACCCCCATCGAAGGGCCAGGAGGAGAGAAGAGTCAACTCACCAAAGGAGGGGACAAGGGATCACAGAGCCCACAGAAGTTGAATGATTCCTTTCTCTTCAGAAGCCACGAACCCAGGACATGTACAGAATATGAGGGAGAGTGAAGGGGGAGGAGGGATAGAGGAGGGGGAGGTTGAAGATTGAGAAATGCGGATTATGAGTCCAGGGAAGGCGATGCAAGGCGACAAAGAATTGGAGGGACTGAAAATGTCCCTTCGTTTGTCGGTACAGTTGCAGTGTGTAGCCGGGAGCGCAGTAAATGGTCGACGTTACTGTGCTCCGTGCATGCTCCAGGAATCTCCCAGCTTGCCGATCGTCCTCATGTGCGTGGAGAGGCGATCCCCGAGAATGGAAGAGCGTTTGGGACCCTGGAATTGCGCGCAAGGGGGAGGGTGTTCGGAGGGTGGTTGAAGGACGGAGGGGATGAGATCGCGGGAAAAAATAGTTGGAATGCGGGATTCGTTGCGCAGTTTCAGTGGGTCGTAGGGGAATGTGGAAGAGAGACAAAGCACGGCATTAATGTTGTCCAGCTGTCACACAGGCGCCAGGCATGACAACCAAGTCCTGGAATCTTTTTTTTTTGGGTGGCGTAGGGTTCAAGTGGAGGTGAAGAAGGATAACGAAGGATTAGAAGAGAGGGGGGAGGGATCTCCCACGAAATGGAGAAAATAGAATGGTAATAAAGGGCCGAAAAAAAAAACCTGAGCAAAAAAGAAATGTGAAGTCCAGAAAATGATAGATAAGGTGCGCAGAAAAACGATTGCCAGAGTTGAGGAGATCAGCCGCTTGTTACAAGTTTCTGTATTTAGCATACCACGATGACGCCTCGAGCAGGGTCGATCCCAGGAGGTACTTGTGGATCTATGATGGTTTATCCCAGAATAGATGTACCGCCGAGCCCAGACTGGTGTTTGGCCTGCCCACACCCGATGTACGGTACTGTCACGGATCATCGATCTGTCTTCTTTTTAGGCTCCGTATCTGGGTAGCTCCTCCCCATTCATGAAACTTAATAACTTTAGTGTTATAAGACAGCAACGGGAGAATTCCCATTTCATCAACTCCCTCATACACTACAATCCTAACAAGCACCGGCGGTGCACCAACACGTTCACCGCCATATTATCCACGGTCTGCATCAAAGCCAACCGTCTCGGTTTCCTTGGGCAGCCCTTCTCATTTAAGACGTTGGACTCGACAGTCTGAAATCATCTATCCGTTCGCTTCGGTGAAAAGTTCCTATCAAGTGAATTGATAGGAAACTATGGAACATACCAGGAGCTACGGTCATCTATCCCCCAGGGTCAGGGCATACCGCTAACTCAGGCTCGGCCTCAGACTTAGGCTCGGGCTAAGGATCAGGCTCGCCCTCCCCGTGCCTGACAGATCTGCAGGTAAACCTGCAAAATTGGGGGGGGGGGACCGAAAAAAAAAAAAATAGAAAAAGGAAATGGGAAAAACTTGGCAGAGGATCACTGCAGTTCTCAGTCAGAAACAAATCGAAAGGGAAAAAGTGACTGCTCTGAATGAAAAATTATTGAGTGGCCCCCAGCGGAGCCATCGAAGCCCCAAGACCCACATCCGACCCTAGTTCCGACTCCGAGCAAGGTACAAATCAAGCTTGTTCCCGTAAACAAAGAGCCATGGCCAGAGCTAGAGCTAGAACCAGAACACCACACCACACCAGACTACCAGGGCCCAGCTTACGCTCCCGGAACGGGGCATTTTTGTTCACCTTGAAGCTCCGGGGCCCGTCACCTTTCCAAGTGAAGTATGCTATTCCAGGCTTCTTGTCCACCGGTTGAGAACTCAATGGGTACAGACAGGCGATCAAGTCTCCAGGATCCAGGTTTCTTCCACTCTATCCCCCTTGAGCCAGATTTGAATGAAAAGAAGAATAGCCTCATCCTCAAGTCCGCTGCGAGTCTCACAATAGTGTGCTCGGCCGTCAATACTGCGCTTTGGGGATCAACTCGTAGATGTTCGACTCAACCCCTTGCTTCGCTTCTCGTCACACTATTCTTTGGATCCTAGGGTTGGGAACTTCCGGAGTGAAGACCGCGACTGGCTCTGTAGTCTCTTCCACCTCCTCAGGTGAACCAGAGATGGAAGCAAAGGAACTCAAAAAAAAAAAAAAAAAAAAAAAACTATGATCTAGAAGGGAAAAACTAAGGCACTGTTGTCCGTCCACTTCCCACACGAGGAAACCCCTCTCCCAAGTTTCGCCCGGCGAGATTGAAAAGAGGCCGAGACATCGCGGCGAAAGTTCATACAGGGTGATGCGAGCAAGGATCCGTGGGTGCAGATCCTTGCACAAGGGTCGTACAGCTAGGTGTCAAGCCATCACTTGCAGAAAAATCTTCGATCTCCTTTCTTCCCCGGATCGGAGGGACTTCGCCTTGCATCCGATTGCCGTCGGCCTTGAAGCCCGCCTGGTGGAGCCAGGCCTCCTTTTCGAAGTGTGGCTGCGAACTGGTTGTACAGTGAGTTAGACCTTTGTCCTGATCGGTCTGCCAGAATCTGGAAATGACGGGTGGTTTCTTCACGCCCGGAGGAATTCCCGTCCACTAGGGAGATGATATACCAACTTTGAGTTGTGGGGATAGATCTTAGAGAGATGGAGGCCTTGTTGATTGCGATCTTCGGGACTAGGGTCACTTGGGTGTTTTTAACTCGGTAGGGACGTGCTTGGTTATGTTTGCTATCTCGACTGAAGAGTCTTGGCGAGGCCGGTCTGGAGGCTAGGATGCTTGCAGCATGTCACGCTCATGAGATATCATTGGTGAGACTGTGTTGTTCGTTTCATCGTGGCTGTCATGTGGTAGACTCGTGGAGCGTCCAGGTGGGTGAGACTGATATGTCGTAGGTCTCGAACTAACTTAGCATAAAGGTGCGGCGATGGTATGCTCTGTTACACGCGCCGATGCAGTCTTTCCAAAATTGATGCAGGACCCCTGGGTCGCATAATTCAGGGAGCCTCAGTTGTCCAGATGAAAGGTATTTCCAGTTTGTTATTATTGCACTGAAGAATGGCTGCTCTATTCCTGGTTGGGGGTGTATACCGCTTGGAAGTACCTCCCAGCTCCCCGCTCCGCTGTTTAGTCCCACCACTTAAGAACGTAGACATAGCTGCTCCCAATAAACATGATACGTGACAGCAACCTCAGATGCTCATTCGTTTCTCATTACACTGCGTTTATTACCGAATATTATTGCTTCTGAGTTAAGAGCATGCCTAAATAGGGGATTTTGCTCTCATTCGGACAAGCTCTCTACTGTGGGTACCCGAGACGGTCTTTAACTCACTCGTGTCTATTGCAGTTGATCGGAGAAACATATTCAGGGCCATGCTTTCGGGGTGGACATGTTGAAAGAAACAGCCGTGGATCCTTAAATTTAAATATACTCAGTGTCGCACAAAGTGTCTAGTGTTAGCCGCTTTGATATTACGATATATATTCTCGCGGGCATGTCCTGCACACCCTCAATTTTGTCCTCCAGCCGCGCATTTCTTTCAACGTGTCCATGTGTCTGATGTATAATCGGGTTTCTAAGTGAGTACCATTGATATGCCTTAAATTCACATGGGCTACGAAATCGGCTTCAGATAAGGTCGGGTGAAAGAAGCGATACTGAAGGCAGCAATGATGTGCTCCTAGTAATAACGTCCTCGAGCACGCCAGAGACTGGACGTCTCAGCTACTCACAAATTATGCTGAATGAGATTCCAATTGTCTACTCATGGAATATCATTGTATGTTGTGATGGACAGTGAGCAGAGATTCGGTCTAAAAGTAACCTGGGGCCGCCCGAGGTATTCCGGGCACAATGTTTATTTACTTCCCCATAGGGGTTGCTATACTTCCTGCAAGTTCATGCATGAGAAACATCCAATCTTCATCCCATCACGAGTGTCGGCGCAGGTTAAATTAGACTCCTTTGACACTGACTCTAATTACATCATCCACGTCGCAGATATTGTGTGACCCACAGAGCTTGATCTGACTTTATTCAACTGATGAGACCTGAAACTGAAGCGACCCGGTGGCCAAGCGGAAGTATAGTCGGAAGACTGGCCATGGTATGGTATGTGAGCATACCGTGATGGACTTTAGCGATAAAGCGCATGCCACGGATTTCCCAATCGGGGATCAGGGGGGCCAGCAAGAAACCGGTATAGAACGGTGGAGTCCCTACCGACGCCACGGGCGAGTCAGGGCGCGTAAACAGCGTGACTGGGGCGGGGGCCGATGCCAGGAACCATGCGCTGCTTATTGGCTTGAGGGTTACATCCATAGGCACCAACACCGCCCGTTGGTAGACGGCCAGGGAAGCTAACCCTTGAAGGGACTAGAGGGGCCAAAAATAAACAAAGAGGGCAACGAACAGTCGTTCTGGACTGTCCCGGACCCCCGTGGTCGACGCTACCCTCTTTTTCCCCTTCTTCCCCTGTTTTCCCTTCATTCTCTAACCCTCCTCCTTCAATCTTCCACACGTCCATTCTTTCCCCTCTTTCCCAGCAGGTGTCGGCTTCACTCTTTCAGCTGCGCTGCGATCCATTCTTTCTCGACTTTGATCCTTCATTCGACCCAACTCTCCGAACTTGACGTCCGCGACCTTGAATTCGACCTGTCATTCCACGTTTCGACCGTGTTTACTCGACTTCCCCGGATGATATCCGTGACACTCTTTGGAATTTAACTTCGTCGATCGCTGTCTCCCCTGAGACCTGACCGAGAACAAATCCGACAAATCCCACATCGACCAAAGCCTTCACGATCGGCAATATGATTAACTACGTCTCGAAGCTCGTTGCCCGCGATGACACCAAATCCCAAGATGGCCTTTCCACTCCCATGGTCGATCTGTTGATCACCCTGTTGGTTCTCATTCTGCTTGCCCTCGGCCTCGTCGGCGGTCTGCTCCTTCTCAAGCGCAAGCGCCAGGCCCAGAAGGACACCCTGCTCCCCGTTCACAATGGCCAAGTCCCCACCTCCGGACGCCGTCTCACTATCCATGCCGGAAAGACCAACTCCATTCTTGTCTATGATGAAAAACGCTCCTTGATGGATAACTCCGACAGCCCGCCCTCCAGCCCTGTTCCCGAGATCCGTATCACCTTCCCCGAGGAAGAGGATGCATCTGGTAAGCGCAGATCCGGTCGTATGGTCGTTGTGCGCATCAGCGAGACTGGTAGTGTTGGCCTCGAGCCTTGCCACGAAGACCTCCCACCTTATCAAACCACCGACACCGGTCGCTTCCACTCGCTCGACATTGAGCGTATGGGTGGCCTGAAGGAGAAGGGAGAAGTCAGCCACTTCTCCTAATGCGAAACCGAGAGATGTGGCGACCAAATGTCCTGCCGTTGACATGTGTCTGCCCCGACTCTACGCATTTTCTTCTCTTCTTCTTCAACGACCCAAAAGCATGACGAGCGCCTTGGCGAACATCTTGAACCTCTTTTTCCACATACCTCTTACTTCCCGACCCTGCCTGCGCGGCTTGCACATATGCTGATTGTGCCATTTCGACGTCCGGCTTCGCCCGTACAAGGAGATTCAGGGCTCACCTTGGCCCTGGACATCTGCCGAGGCTGGACTGTGTATAGCGAGGGCCTGCCGATTTACTCTTTGACTGTTACTTATGGCGTTTATTCTTTTACGGTATCATGTTGCTTTCGACCCTGCCACGTTCCTAGGGCTCGAAGGACGTGAGACAAATTTCTCTTCACCCCCTTTGTTTCTATTCTCCAAACCTCTTGACGGGCAGCGTCTTTCTTTTTGTTTACTTTCAACGCTGCTCTTTTTTTTTTTTTTCCTTTCCCTTCTCCTGTGCCTTTCTATGTTTGGTACACCCGGCAGCTGGATAATGTATTTACTTAGTCCTCCTATCTTTTGATTTTCTTGAATGTTTCCTACCTTCATCTTCATGCGCCAATGTGTAAATTCTTGTCTATGGTACCTAGAGGGATGCAATTGGCCTGAATCGTTTGCTCTCTTGAAATGATGGAGGTATTATCAAGCTCATTTTAGCCCTCATCACCCAACGCTCTTTGTAAATGTCTAATGTAGCTAAATAGACCCTCTTGGACCTTTTGAATCTGCAAGACGTGTGCAGCACCCGGGACCCCCAAGGAGCCAATCAGAAGAGCATCCCGAGCTCTCTCCAACCCGCCGAGTTCCGCAACGTCGAAATTTAGCCAACGCTCTCTCATTACATCCAATTCTCTCATTCGCTCCTTTCCTGATACCCGGCCTCTCTCGAAGCCATGTACCATCTCTGAACTCTCCACCTAAGGGAAGCCGCTAGAGGAGCACAGACAGGGGCGCCCATTCTAACCGCACCAGATTCCCCGTGCTCTCTCATTCTCTCATTTTTAATACGCGCCCTCTAGGCGGGTCACTTGACTCGATACGCGCCTGAACTCGGCTTCCCTGCCCTTGCAAGACTTTCGGCGTCTGTTCGTGGCCCGATCCATTCGCACGAGCCGTCCCTTCGTGGCCACCGCAACTATCGAACGCCAGACGCGATACTACTCTGTATAGAGCACAACTCTTGGAAATGTCGTCGATTGGATCTGGCGGTATCTTACCCCCCGCTGGCTCGCGGGCGCGGAGCTCGGAGCAGGCTGGTAAGACCAAAGCGCCTGGGTTTCAGGATGCAAAGGCTTTGGAGCTCGAGGGGCAGTTCAAGACTAGACATCTTGGTGTATTGGGGGTGTTGACTTGGATACTGTGAGTTCAAGGGCATGGGAGTGGTTCTTCTTATAGCTTGTAGCTAGGGAATTGATCCCAGATAGGAGGACGTAAACTGACTTGAAGCTCATTTTTGCAGGTTCCTACACGCTGCTGGCATTTACTTCTTCACCAAGGGTTTCCTTCTCACGCGAATGGTCTTGGAAGACAAGTCATCCTGCGATATTCTCCCATTCGATGACGCAGTTCTTTCACAGTCAAAAGGCAAAGGTTGCTGGCATGAGAAATCCTTCGATAAGGCCGTTGTCATTATCATCGACGCTCTTCGCTACGATTTCACTGTGCCGTTTGTCCCATGGGCAGAGAGCGAGGAGGCAACCCTCTTCCACGATAATATTCCAGTCCTCTACGAAACCGCCGTCAAGAACCCCGCCAATGCCTTCCTGCTCCCCTTCATCGCCGACCCACCGACAACTACTCTGCAGCGCCTGAAGGGATTAACCACTGGGACTCTGCCCACATTCATCGATGCAGGATCCAACTTCGCCGGTACCGCTATCGACGAGGATAATCTTGTTGCGCAGCTTCACCATGCCGGAAAAACACTCGTCCAGCTCGGTGATGATACCTGGCAGGCCCTGTTTCCAGGATACTTCCATGAGAACCTGACCCACCCATTCGACTCCTTCAACGTCTGGGACTTGCACACCGTCGATAACGGCGTCAACGAGCATCTTTTCCCTCTTCTGAAGCCCGAGAATCGCTCCAAGTGGGATGTCATCTTCGGCCACTATCTCGGTGTGGACCACGCTGGACACCGATATGGCCCCAACCACGCTGCCATGGCTGCCAAGCTGCAGCAAATGGACCAGGTTATCCGTGACATCATTGCCGCTCTTGATGATGATACCCTGCTTGTCGTAATGGGTGACCATGGGATGGACGTCAAGGGAGACCACGGCGGCGAATCAGACGACGAAGTCGAAGCCGCCTTGTGGATGTACTCCAAGCGCGGTATTTTCGGCCGAACCAGCAAGGACACAGTGCTCCCGCCTAAGCATGCGCGTGAACGCCCCGTTCCCCAGATCGATCTCGTCCCGACGCTGTCACTCCTTTTGGGAATGCCTATTCCGTTCAATAATCTTGGTTCTCCCATCGAAGAAGCATTTGCCGGGGCTAAAGGAAATGACTGGGCCAACCTAGTAGCTGTGAATCGTCTCACCTCGGCTCAGATAAAGAGATATCAGCATCAGTATGCGCAGGTGCGCGGTGCTGGTGATGACGAGGAGTCATCAAAACTTTGGGAAGCTGCGGAGCAAGGCTTCAAGGCTGCTTCGAAGGGTTTCTCGTCGAAGTCGGCCGCTGCGAGAGCTAGTCACGACCTCTATCGCAAGTATCAGCGTCACACATTGGATATTTGCCGTGGTCTTTGGGCGCGCTTCGATGTGCCGAGTATGATTGAAGGTGTGGCGCTCTTGATCTCCGGTATTGTGTTGCTGGTGTTGTATGCCCGTGGCATGAACTCAGACCGCACGGAGCTTACGCCCGACCTTCTCTCTCTCGCTGCCGTTGGTGCCGGAATTGGTGCCCTGGCTGGTGCTGCCTTTGCTTTGACTGGTATCACTGAAATGACGGCTATCGACCTCTCTGTGCTACTAGCCGCAGCTGGAAGTATGGTTGGTGGCTTCTTCGCCATGATAAAGAAGTCGGCCAATTTGACCGTTCCGCTTCCTACAGGCATTTGGGGATGGCTTGCGGTCTTCTTCACGGTCTCTCAATCCGTCGGCTTCGCCTCCAATTCCTACACCATCTGGGAAGACAATATCCTGCTGTTCTTCCTTACCACTTTTGGTGTCTGCGCTGGTGTCTCTTCAATGCGTCAGAAACAAACCACAGACCGAGTTCTGGGCGTGTACCATTCAGTCCTCTTCGTCATTCTGGGCCGTGTGGCATCGTTCTCTCGTCTCTGCCGCGAGGAGCAAATGCCTTTCTGCCGCTCCACATACTACGCCTCATCCACCTCCTCAATCTCCGCCCCCTGGCAACTGGCGATTCCATTCCTCGTCACTCTTTTCCTTCCCAGCGTCGTGCGCTCCTTTTACGTCGGCTCAAAATCCTACGAAGGTGCCGCAACCTTGTGGATTGGCTTTGCCTTCCGCCTAGGCCTCCTCATCACCTCCATCTTTTGGATGCTTGAAGGCGCCGATGACGGCGAATGGCTGCCCATCCGCAAAGAACTTCTTAAATCTGTGCGTACGTTCCTCGCCCAGTTAGTTCTCGCCCTCGCCTTCGGCGCCGGCACAGCGGCCTACTTCTACTCGAAGCCCTGTGTCAGTATCAGCGTCAGCGCGCCCCAAGTCACCAAACCCCCAGAAGACCCATCCGCGCCTCCTGCACCTCTCATCTTCGGCCAACCCGAACAAAAACCCCGTAAAACAGTCACCATCCTCGGCTTTGGCAACCTCCACGGCACACGCTTCTTCTTCCTCGTCCTCAACTTTGCCCTCGCCATCATCCTCATGCAAAAACCAATGGGCCAGGGCGCAATCGCCCTTCTCCTTTGGCAGATCCTCTCCCTTCTCGAAATTCTGGACACCAACGCCCTCACCCTCTCCAACTCCCCTATCGGCCCCGTCGTCCTCGGTCTCCTCGGCTCATTCTACTTCTTCAAAACAGGCCACCAGGCCGTTTTGAGTAGTATCCAATGGGAAACTGCCTTCATCCCTCTCTCTACCATCAAATACCCCTGGTCTCCTCTCCTCGTCATCCTCAACACCTTCGGCGCGCAAATCCTAGTCGCCCTCGCCGTCCCCCTCACAGTCCTCTGGAAACGGCCCTTGCAAACCCACGACAGCCAGACGCAAGGCGCTAAGCCCGCCAACCCAGCGACGAAGTTGCTTTCAGATGTCGTGCAGGCGGTTACCACGCATATTCTATACTTGGCGACTATCAATCTTGCTACGACGATGTGGGCGGGTCATCTGCGGCGCCATCTTATGTTATACCGGATCTTCAGTCCGAGGTTCATGATGGGAGCGACCGTGCTGGGTGTTGTTGATGTTGTTATGATGGTCTTTGCTGTTGCCGGTGTTCGGTGGAGCACCGTGAGTGTTGGAGAGATTTTTGGATGGTAAATTTGTTGTGATCTGTTTAAACTGCATCGATGTAGATTTGGTCTGGTCCTTGAGGGAGAAACTGGCTTTTCATCTTAGTCACTCTTTGGACTCACACACCTTCTAATCTTGAAAAGGCTGCTAATGCAGACCCGTGTACCACCTACCTTTTTTTCCTATTATCTGTGTTAACTCTATCTCATAATAGAATGCGCGTAATCTTCATCCAGATGTATTGTATCTTCGCTGACTGCGCTGGCCATCGGACACGCCATCGTCTCCGTCTTTTCAAGGATTTCAGGTGAATTATCACCAAGCACAATCAAAGGCAATATGGCGTGTATAAGAATGTAGAAAGCCACGCACCCGATACTCCACTTAATCCGCTCGTCAAATATACCCGGTTTCCGATAATCAGAAACTTTGAAACTATGCCAGGGCACACTCTTTCTGATTTGGATCGACATAATAGGCTTCCATTCATGAATCGTCAAAGGACAAAGAGTACCTTGAAGCAGCATCGGAAAAGCCGGTGGGCCGTATTAAATACGGTCCATAAAGGCCATTATTTCTACATCTTGAGGAAGGTGCTACTCTCTAGTAAACAGTTGAAGAGTGTAAGTAGTAGCTTGGAAGTCGCGAATTGAAGCAAGAGAGTAGATTGGCTAGTAGATTAGGGCCAGGTATCATTTATTGGATGACAAAGCGAACCTCCCTCTGTACCTTTTCGGACAACTCTCTCGCTTCCTGGCGTGATTTTCTGGACCTGAGATAGAATACTGCTACAAAGGTGAAACCTTCCTTCCGTGGGTCTGGGACGCGATCGCCCTTCTTGAACAGGCATCGCGAGTATGCCATTGACTCCTTCAGCTCAGGACATCGCTCCAGCAGCTCGACGCAGACATCGTCCGATTGAAAAGTACCCCCGTGAGGTGCTGCACACAGCCATTCTTCATACCAAACCCGCGGCTCGTCCAAGAATGGATACATCAGCTGTCTTGCTCTCTCCGTTTCACCAACAGCAAAGAGAATCGATGCCGCTGGTAAATCAATACCGTATGCTAAGGTGCAAGGGAGGGAATCATGGGGACCCGGAGGCCGTGCGTTGATTTCAATGAGGAAATTCGTGGGCTTCGGGTTGGTTGAGTCCTCAATCTGACGACTTGAGAGATCCAAAAGTCCATTTGGTCCCATCTTGTATTCCATGCTCGAGTTCTGGATCCGGGATTCCATATGGAATACGCCAGTGGTGAAGCCGATACGCAAGAGCAGTTTGTGCAGGTCGCGCACGACCATGTCCTGCTCAGACTTGGGTAGTGCCGATGGAAAAGCTGTGACGTTCTCCAGGAAATTGACCTCAGCATTTGATGCGCCATGACTTTCTGCCAAAGCCATGTCCCCTGATTTGGGGAAGTCATCATTGACCTCGTAGAACACGAGGTCCCCATCAGCGATGATTAAGTTTGCGTTGACTTCCGGTCCGTCGCAGTAGTTTTCAATCACCACGGAAGTGCCACGCAACGATGCATTGAATGATTGCATGGCGGCTTTCAGCTCTTGCAAGTCGGCTACTTTGGATGTTCCCTCAGAGTTCCAGCCCAGTATTGGTTTCACAATGAGTGGAAATCGGAACTTGTCGTCAATATCGATGCGGTCGACGTCTTCAACCGAGGATACCCGAAGCGCGGGCATTCCAGCTGCCGTGCGAGATTTGTACTTGTCCGTGCAGATGCCGAATGCCTCGGGTGACGCCATGGAGAGACCCAGCTGTTTCGCAGCTTCAGCAACGGATACCAGCATCGGATCCGCGAAGCAGACTATACCATCGACAGGCTGTCCATAGCTCTGAACAGCATCCACTATCCGAGCGGTAAGCCCGGCATCAGGCATGATGTCAATGGGTATGAAGACCTTTCGCCAGTGGGCGTATTTTGGCCCTTCAATCCAGTGCCCAGGACGATCTAGCACAACAATGTCAATATTGAGTGCCTTTGCCGCAGTGTACATCTGTCGACCATACTCGGTGTCTGGTCGACCTTCAAAAAGGACAAGTGTCTTTCGTCTGGGTTGGATTTTCGATGTCCAGGGAAATGAAATTCGTTTCTCAAGCTCTGCGTCCAGGAGACGTAGCTTTTCCTCGCGAAGAAGGCTGGTATCATCTAGCACACAGAGAGCTCCGATCGATCCCACAACCAGCTCGACGAGGCCTCCAATGGAGTCTGGAGTAGCCGCAACTGGAGTGACAATGCGTTCATGTGTACCAAAATCGCTGATGTGGTCCACCACATGGTCACAGTCAATCAGTCGAAAATTGAGAAGATCGGTCCGTACGAGGTAACCTTCGTCTCGAGGCAGAATGAATCTCAATACCCCCTTGCGGCCGTCTGTCGAAGCCAGCTCAATACATCTCTCGAAGAAGTCGAAAACAGCTTCCGGCCCTAGTTGTTCGCAGGCGAGGACTTGCTCCTGTAAATTCCCATTTGATGTTTCGACGTGTCCATTCGTTCTCTCAGTTTGCTCATGTTCTGGGCAAAGAACCACTGAGAATGCAAGATGCAGTGCACTCCAGTATCCTGATTTAGCGTGCACAAGCTCAGGCCGCTCAACCCGAAGATCGAAGGCTGATCCGGTTAGCCAGTGCCTCATGTGCTTGGAATTAGAAGGTATAAAGCACTTACTCTTTGAAGATGAACGAATTCTGAAGACTGCCATCTCGAAAATGCCAGTTCATCGTGTGTTGGATTCAAGGACTCCACGGGGCTTTTGAACCTTGGTCTACAACACTACCTAGGGTAAGAGCCGAGGGACGAGGAACATAGAACACATGACTGATAACCTATACTGCATTCGGTCTCCCATTCGGTGACATCTCTTATGCACTTCATTTGTTCGGGCTCGGGCCCTATCCAAAATGGCAAATCCGATTTCGCCCAAAACAGAAGTGGTACTAATCGATCTTCTAGACTGTGCTTATTTTCAGGGTGGACGAGAACGGGGGCTTTCTCTCACACCCAACATAGGTGAAGTAGCACTTGCGCAGATACATCCCAAACGCCTCTCAAATAACAAAGATCTCAAAAGTCAATAGAAGCTCGTAAGAATTCAAAATGGCGGAGTTCTCGACAACCCTTTGCTATCTGCTTTGAATGGGGTTTAATTTACGATGAACCAGGTCCAAGGCACAATGTTTTCAAATTTTGGCAAATAGTATCTTCTGATAATGTACCTTTACTTCGTCCTTAGATGAGACAGATTCTCCTCACTTGAAAATTCCAGCATCGAGTCTGTTACATTTTCCCGGTTGCAGGAGTGAACCGAACAGGAAGTTTGGGTTTCCACCACATCATATGGATACGGCTCTGAGCCTCCCAGTCCAGACCTTTGTCCATGAGCTCCAAATCAAAGTTATAGTGCATTTTTGCTAGGATTAGACAAATTTCCATGTAGGCGAAGCTGGCGAAGTTAGTACCAGTGTTCGCTTCAGTTGACTGAACTCAATGCCACTGCGTCACTTACTTTTTACCAATGCATCCACGGGGGCCCAAGGAAAATGGTTGACTCGCCTCCTTCACGTCCTCACAATTAGGATCGAGCCAACGTTCGGGCTTGAAAGTGAATGGATCGTGGAAGTATTTTTCGTCATGAGTGATGGTCCACGCACTCGTGTATACTTCGACCTTTTGTGATACTCAAATATCAGCTATGATACTGTCTGTAACGCTCAAAAAGTTGAGGCAAGCCGAAAGTTCTTCCAAGGAAAAGAAAAAAAGGAAAGAATGAAGAGCTTACACCTGGAGGAATGTAGACGCCATTGATTGTTGTCCCACTGGAAAGACGAGGAAATCCCTGGGACGCTGGTGGGTAGATTCGCATTGACTCTGAGATATATGCACGTAAGTAAGGCAACTGCTGGGCAGAAGTTGCATCAATCTGGTTCACTGAAGCATATCGTGAGCGAATTTCGTCCTTGACCTTTTGATAAACCTCGGGGTTTTGTAGTAGATAATAGGTAGCCGCGGAGAGAAACGTCGCCACTGTTTCACCTCCAGCAATACTGTGCATCTGTCAGTCATCCAGCTCCTTCCTGCCAAGGTCTATTCGAGGTTTTCTTACATGATCGTTGAAGCATGAGCCGTGAGCTCTTCCTTTTCCATGTCTCCAGAATCCACTTTGTTAACAAGGTAGTCCATGAAGTCCTTGCGGGAAAATCGATTCTCCAAGCGCCTAGAAAAAGAACTGCTCAGCAGGGCTCGTGTGGCAACATTGGGTACATAGAATACCTTGCTATCTTCTCGCGGCTGAACCCCGAGTGTTTATCTCTGACGCTAGTTGTAAGTCGAGGTAGAATCTTCGTGCCCATTGCTTTCAGTAGAGGAAATCGCTGTAGATTGTCCAGCACTGTGATGAAGAAGAGGTGCTCCACGATCAGGTCTGACCAGAAATGGGGTTTTCCTGAGCATCGATGACTTAGTGCGAACGTTTGACCAAATCCTCACGGGAATTCGACATACTATTCTCTATGCAGTGGAATGATTCACCAAAGGCCATTTCACCCACAATGTCAAAAGCGAGCATTTCGAACCATTTTGTCATGTTCAAACCACTGACAGTATCCCCGATCTGACTGAGGGTGGCTAAAAAATCATCAACAGAAGCCTGTACAATGCTCTCTTGCTCCAGAACCGCCTTAGTTGTAAAAGCTGGCTGGAGCGCTTTGCGCATCTGTGCGTGCTTTTGGGGGTCTCGCTCGCTACCTATGCACAGGCTGTTGAACCCAGATCCATACATCTCGTAGAATTCGCTTTTGATCATTGGCGGATTTGTGGCGCCATAAATGGCTTTCCAAGACTCAAGCGAGGCGAAGGATAACTCATTTGGTGACACACGAACAACAGGACCTAAAGATAGACTTTTAGTTTTCCGTGAAGAAATTTCTTGGATATTAGTTTTACCATGACGCCGATGAAGATCGTTGATTGCGATGTGGAATCTACCTCCCATCGAATGCCATATCCTCCATAACTATATCTCATTCTGTCAGCTGAGCGCTCACAAGCAAGGTCATTGAAAACTCCGACAAGTACGGTAATTCTTTAGGAAAACTTATCACGTACGAGGGACGCCCTGCCGAGCAATGGACCCGGGACTTTGGCTAATGGGTGAAGCCAGATGTTGTAAACCGTGTAGTACACAAAGTACGTTGCACACTGCAATGCAGTATTGTTAGCATTCCCGATTAGATTTCTGATTAGAAATCGAAATAACGCACTAATAACGTAAGGCCTATACCAAAGGACGATACTGGGTCTCGGGAAAGAGCGTGGAGAGTCATAGCTGTGCTAGTAGATGAGGCGCGATTCTTGTGAAAAAAAGAATTTTCTCCTGGCAAAATTTGAAAGACAATGCGATCTTTGCCAGAATTTTCACCAGCCACCTGGGCAGATCTTTGAAAGGCCAGTGGTAGCTGACACACCCGAGCGCGAACCCTTGAGTCGAGATCTCGGCCTCATCCAGAAGCGGCACGTAGATATTCATACTAACCCCTTTAGGCAATGAAGACCATCACCTTCTTCTTGCACTTTTATCGTTCAAGAAATTGATGCGGAATAGATAGGCCCAAGGTTGACTAGGTAGATCTGCTATCGGGTGCTTCTCCTTAAGGAAATGTCGCCACTGCTAACGCTGAAGGCAATATCTCACCAATTACCAAGGCTTAGTTTGGATCGTCTACTTGATGAAACGAGCTAGTGCCATCATCTATACCTAGTTGGATGATTATGTCGGACTCTACTTGTATATATTTCCCGGCCTGCAGGCACCTCAAATCTACCATTACAGTCAAAAATCTCGTACATTACTACACAGCAAGGGCTCCTTTCCAACCTTCCTGAATCTTTCCTGACAATGGCGGCCAACTTCATCCTCCAGTGGTTGCCTTTGCCTGCTGCCGTAAAGGCCTTAGGGCTTGCGCCCGTAAATGTTCATTCCTACAGTCCCAAGAGCGATTTCAACGAGAAAGCCGCACTTGTGGCTAAAGTCGGAAAGCAGGAGGGGGAGGGTTCCCTGTTCCAGCCTAAGATACACCCGCTGGAGGATCAGATTTCCCGGGAAGTCAACGACTACTTTCTTCAACACTGGGCCTTCGAGAATGAACGTGCTCGGAAAAAGTTCATTGCCGCCGGGTTTTCGAAAGTTACTTGTCTTTACTATCCGTTGGCACTGAATGACCGCATCCATTTCGCTTGTCGCCTCCTGACATTACTTTTCCTCGTTGACGGTATGAAGGCTCCCCAAATTCTATAGTCCAGGGCTAATTGAATTGATAGACCTCCTCGAAGACATGTCCATGGACGAGGGCTCTGCTTACAACGAGAGACTGATAGTTCTTTCCCGCGGGAATGTTCTTCCTGATCGCAGCATCCCAGTCGAATGGATCACATACGATCTCTGGGAGAGCATGCGAGCTCATGACAAGGCTCTGGCCGATGAGATCCTGGAGCCAGTCTTCACCTTTATGCGAGCCCAAACCGATAAGGTCCGTCTGTCTATCAAGGGACTTGGTAATTATCTAGAGTATCGCGACGGCGATGTCGGGAAAGCGTATGTGACTCCTTACGCTTCGGTTCTCATTTGGGCACAGATTGGCTAACGTTCTCGCAATAGACTACTCTCGGCTCTGATGAGGTTCTCAATGAATTTGCAAATGGCTGATACCGAGTTGACAGCTGTGACTCTAGTAGAGAAAAATTGCTCGAAGCATATTTCGGTGATCAATGATATTTACTCGTGGGAGAAAGAGTGTCGTCAGGCGCAATCTGGCCACCATGAGGGATCCGCACTTTGCTCATCGGTCCAGGTTACGGCTGAAGAGACCACTCTTTCCCATGATGCCGCCAAACGTGTTCTTTTCTCGATGTGCCGCGAATGGGAGCGTGTCCATGCTGAACTAGTGGCTTCAACTGTGGCAGCAGGATGTAGCAGAGATTTGAAGGCCTACCTCAAGGGAGTAGAATACCAAATGAGCGGGAACGAGGAATGGAGCAGAACAACTCCGCGTTATCATTCAGTGAAATAGATTGAAAGAGACTTGGGAATACTGATCTCTAGTCCTGAGGATTGTTCTGTTGAGTTAGTCTCACACTTTGCATAAATTGATTTTATTACTGCAATAAGTTTATACGTACGCTAGAGAGTCCTATCAATTATGCAGCCCAGATTTGTAGCATCTAATGTGTAATGCCGAAGCTCAGATGTAAGAGACTCCACATATCCGCATAGACTGAAGATGTCGCTCATGAAGCATTTTTGGCTGTCGGTTTCATCAAGCACAAGAAGGTTATTCCAAAGAAAGTCTTACCTGTAAACTACAAGAGAAGCATATGAATTTCACCAGCCCATTCTAGTTGCCGCACTTTAGATCTAAAATTCAAGGGTATAGGAATTGACGGTATGCTCCAGATTCATTCTCATTGGAATACCAGTTAGTTGTCACCAGACTGGGCGCAGGACACAATCTTGCTGATCTTTTTTCCGAACAATTTCTAAACATTGTTTTACTACAGTCTGTTGGCGCAAGTGAAAAAGCCACGATCGCAATAAGCGCCGTCGCATGTAACGTGTACCGCGAGCCAAGACTACTTCTGGACGCAACCCCTTAGCTTGCACCAGTAAAAACCCAACACTCTTCCTTACGAACAATATTTGCAATTCGTGGCCAAATTAGAAATATCGGGATGTCGACTTCCCTCGCGATCTGCGTATGTTTGTCGGCTTTTGCTTAGAGCGGAGATCACAGCTCGGCATTGGCCTAGAACGGTAACGTCGGGTTGTTGCCATACTCAGCGACGCACGACCACCACAATTGTCTTATCCTAGGAACCGTTAAGCCCGTGGGAAAACATCATTTCCCACTTCTCAAAGGTCGTATAGGCCGTCCGGTTGCCTTCGTCAAAGATCTCGAAGGATACTCTGCGAGATTTTCACTCTTAGAATTAGCGTTGCGATGATCTTCCAACCGACCGGGATGGCTCTCCCGAACTTGCAAATCATCACCGCTATCGTGCTGTCATTTTGTGTCTATCTTTTGCTTCTTAGCATCTATAGACTCTGGTTTCACCCTCTGTCCAAATTCCCTGGCCCCAAAATTGCGGCTCTTACTTTATGGTACGAGTTTTACTATGATGCGATCAAAAAGGGGTTGTACACTTTCGAAATCCAGCGTATGCACGAAAAATATGGCCCCATCGTACGCATCAGCCCTAACGAAATTCACGTCAATGATCCAAATTTCATCGATGAACTATACGCAGGCGGCGGGAAAATTCGCGACAAGTATCCATATTTCAGTGCCCAGTTTGGAATCCCAGAGAGCGTCTTTGGGACGCCATCGCATCATCTTCACCGGTT
The DNA here is from genome assembly GCA_028828935.1 of Penicillium sp. IBT 18751x. Lineage (NCBI taxonomy): Eukaryota > Fungi > Ascomycota > Eurotiomycetes > Eurotiales > Aspergillaceae > Penicillium > Penicillium sp. IBT 18751x. Next base: position 1,297,820 of record JAQJZS010000001.1, on the reverse strand, counting down.
GCGACGAGGGGCATTGAATCCCTTCTTCTCCAAGTCTTCAATCCAGAAAATTGAACCTGTGATACATAAGGCGATTGAGAAACTTTGCCAGCAATTGCAGACGTATGCTGGAACAGAAAAGCCCGCCACTCTGAACATGGCATTCAGCTGTATGACGACCGATATTGTCACACAATATGCCTTCAATAAGAGTTACAACTTTCTGGACTCGCCCACCTTTGAGCCAAATTTCCACCGCGCAATTGTTGCTGGTTCCGACATGGGCCTTGTCGTGAAGCATTTCCCTTGGCTTTTGTCGCTCATGAAATCAATGCCGCCTTGGCTTGTCACCAAGATCAACCCAGAGATGGTCATATATCTCAAATTTCAGGAGGACGTGCGAAAGCAGATCAAGGATGTTCAGGATGAATTGGTCGGATCTGATCCAAAGGTTGCCCGTCATGCGACTATCTTCCACGAGTTGTTGACGGGAGATTTGCCAGAGCAAGAGAAGAGTATTGCACGCCTGTGGCAGGAAGGGCAAATTGTCATAGGTGCAGGAACGGAAACCACAGCTTGGGCTCTCTCAGTCACCACTTTCTACTTACTTGAGAATCCTGAGATTCTTGGACGCCTACAATTCGAGTTGCAAGAGGCAATTCCTGATGCCAACGAACGCATTGAGTTGAAAAGACTTGAGAATCTGCCTTATTTGAGTGCGGTGGTTTCAGAAGGACTACGACTTTCATACGGCGTGAGCACCCGCCTTCAGCGAATTGACCCCGATGAAGCCCTCAACTTCCGCAGTCAATCAAAGACTGGATCGACCATTGAGTACTGTATACCCCCTGGAACTCCAGTTGGTATGACAGCAACCTTGATTCATACTCATCCCGACCTTTTCCCTGAGCCGTACGAATTCCGCCCCGAGCGCTGGCTGGATGAGCAGGGTCAACGCCACAAGAGACTGGATAAATACTTGTTATCTTTCTCGCGGGGAAGCCGCCAGTGCATAGGTATCAAGTAAGTGCCTCATTTTCCCGGTCTCTTTATGAAACTAAAGCTGACATATCAATTTTAGCCTGGCGTATGCGGAGCTCTTTATGGGAATTGGTCTTCTCATGAGGCGAATGGGATCGCATTTTAAACTCCATGAGACCACAAGAGAAGATGTTGAAATTTGTTATGATCGTTTTGTACCGACCCCCAAAGACACGACGCAGGGTATTCGGGTTCTTGTGAAGTGAGGCAGACGTGAATTAGTACTAGAGCTACCAGCACAAAAGGATACATTTGAATTTCAATGAAATGTAACAAGTATAAACCGATGCGGGTTTCATCATTCCTTTGGGACAGTCCCTCGCATTCGAATTCTCAATATCTCCAAGCCTTTCCATATGAACTCTTAAGGCTTTTATCCACGTCCATGTGATTTTCTAATATGGGTGTCCGCTTATCATGACCGATTTGCATTAAGTGCACAGAATCCCATCGTGGGTCGTCGGAAGGTATTGTCCATAAATCAAGCCGGTTACGTATCCACGGCGCAGAAAAATTTTTATTAACAGGGAGAAGGATTGAATCCATAGGGAGGACATTTGTGAAATAGCTGTTTAGTGTATATAGCCCTGAGCAAGTGACTAATGGAATCCATTCGTCGTTGAATCATGATATCCATTCACTTCAACTTTCACAGAAGCTTCGACAGCTTCGAGTGCCTGCCGCAAGTCTTGCAGAAGGTCTTCAATGTCTTCAGTACCAACCGAGAGGCGGATGAGATCCTAAAAAATTGATCAGTCTATTGTGTTCCAACATGAAATGGTCAATATCTACGATGCTTACTTCAGTGATGCCAGCCTTCCTTCGATCCTCCTCGCTCATGATTGAGTGAGTTGAACTCCATGGATGAGTCGCCATGGTCTTGCAATCTCCCACACTGCAAATGTCTGTCAGCAAAGATCCAGTCACTGACTTGATATGAACGTTGAGACATACTTCGTCATGTTAGAAACAATCCGCACATTATCGACAAACGCACGACTGCCGACCTTTCCTCCCTTCACGCCAAACGACAAGACTCCTCCATACCCTCGCTTCAAATACTTGACAGCCAACTTGTGGTATTTGTTGTTTGGGAGACCTGCGAGATCAGCGAGTCATTCTGTGCCCGATTCAAGTCCAGAGGTAGCATTTGCTACCGGCACAGCATAAACACTCACCTGGGTAGTCAATCCAATCAACCAAAGAATGTGAGCTCATGAATTGCGCAATGGCAAGGGCGTTGGATGCGATGCGATCACATCTTAGGGTCAAAGTCTCAATGCCAAGTAATATTTGCTGTGCTGCGAAAGGATTCATGACAGATCCAACCTCCATTACAACTTCGATCCGAAGGGCCATTGCAAAAGCTACCGAGCCAAAGTTTGACCAGTAGGAGAATGCCATGGGCCCCCCCACTAGGGTTAGTTAAATGGGGAAACCTGTTGGCCGACTTGCCCCAGTCGAAACGGCCGGAGTCGACTATCACACCACCAACGGTTGTGCCATGCCCGCCCAGCCACTTTGTTGCGGAGTGGACAACAATATCAGCGCCATGCTCGATGACGGGGCACCAGTATCCACTGGCACCGAAAGTGTTGTCAACCTGGTTAGAGACAAATAGGTCAGAATATGATATTGTGGAGGTGTTGGCATTTGACGTACGACAAAGGGCACACCGGCATCGTGTGCGATATCGGCAATAGCCCTCAGATCTGGGATACTGATCCGGGGATTGCCGATTGTTTCAACAAATACCAATTTAGTACGCTCGTTAATCAGGCCCCGGTAACTCTCGGGATCATCTCCTGACACCCACTGAACGGTTATTCCCATTCGCGGAAGGATTGTGTTGAACAGACTATACGAGCCACCGTAGAGGTTGATTGAAGAAATGATGTTGTCACCAGTATGTGCTAAGCAGAGAATAGCCTGGAAGACTGCTGATTGACCTGACGCACATGCTACTGCGGCCGAGCCTCCTTCGAGAGCTGCAACGCGCTTCTCAAGAACCTCCACTGTGGGCTGGACATGTTTGTTAGATTCATGACTCGACAATCATTGTATGTTATGGAACATACATTTGCAATCCGCGAGTATACGTAACCAGCTTCTTCATTACTGCACACCCTTCTCGCGTGGTCGCTGTCCGTAAAGACGAAAGACTGTTTTTCCCCAGATTAGTGCTAAAACTTCAGCGCGACTAGCGACGGGCTAGTATCATACTCACCGCAGTTGCATAGATTGGCACAGCACGAGCTTTGGTAGTTGGGTCTGGCCTCGCTCCAGCGTGTACCTGGCGCGTGTTGTACCCAGGCTTCTTGTCAGCGTCTTCGACTTTAAATGGTTGGAAAGGATCTGCCATTGTCGCTGCGTAGAGAATGATTGGTATCAGTGGGGATTTATGCAATCAATATTTGACGATGAAGTATGTCAGGGCTTGAGTGACTGCCTTTCTCTGTAATTTATCTTGAAGGTGGTTTTCTTGATGTGGGCAACCGAAAGGGTCATACTCAATTAACCACCCGGACTTCCCAAACGGGAACTCGCCGAAGCCCCATCAGAACCTGCCGAAGACTGGATGTTTCGACAGAAAATCATGTCTGTATTTGAAAAGACTCCTAAAATAATACTTCATTATACAGTTGCCAGCCCCCAAGAGTTATTTATTTCTCCTGTTTCCATTCTGATCGAGCACAGAATTTATCGGATCTTTCACAAGAATGCTGTTGGATCTTAAGGCTTTTGGGACCTTTGTGTCTCAAAACTTGGTTTTTGTCTCAGCATTCTTGCTCTTCGCTATCTTAATCTATCATCTGTCATTTCAAAAGCGGCAACGACTTGTACCTGGTATTCCAATTGTCGGAGGCGAAGACAGAAGCTCGGTCAAGAAAAATCGTATTCGCTTCATTCATGATGGCAAGAACATGCTTGCTGAGGGCTACAAGAAGGTCAGACGCACGCAAATTGATTCATGTTGGCTTACTGATCCCTCCACAGTATGGTGGTAATTTCTTCTACGTTCCCAGCAAACTGGGTGAAAGGTTGATGATTCCGGTCAAGTATTTGGAGGATCTGAAGACAGCCCCCATAAAGGAGGTGGATTTTGTGGCCACTTTTATAGAGGTAGGGCTCAAAGATGCAGTCTTATCAGAGACATCAGAGTGCTGAAACTTTTTTTAGATGTTTGAGGGGAAATACACGACCATGGGCAGCCGCTCTACATTGCATCCCCGAGTAGTTCGAACTCAATTGAACAAATATTTAGGTGAGTTACTCCTTCCGGTTCATGAAGATATGCATTCAGTGGAGAGGCTGCTTTTCTGACTTCTCCCAGCCGACGTGATGGTTGATGTCCAGGAAGAGATACGAGATGCCTTCGAGGCATCGTTTCCGCCTTGTGAAGGTAAGGCTAATTCTAGCCTGATACCAAGATTGGCGCTCACTATGAGTGTATAGATTGGACTGAAGTAGATGTCGTTGACCGCATTACTCAAATTGTCGCGCGAGTGTCAAGTCGCATGTTTGGCGGAACTACTCTCAGTCGGAACAACGAATGGGTCCAATCCTCGATCGCATTTGCCATCGACGGCTTTATCGGTGCACAAGAGTTGAAGAAATATCCCGAGTTCATGAAACCTCTAGTAGCCCCCTTTATTCCAGCCGTCCGTGCGATCAACAAGCACTACGAAGCCGCGGAGCGAGCGGCGATACCACTAATTGAGCAACGAAGACGTCAAGGGAGTAAAGCGCAGGACCTGCTTTTCTGGATGGATGAGCAAGCTGTGAGTGATGAAACGGACCTAAAATTCTTGGCCGGGATTCTCCTCAAAGTCAGCTTTGCTGCAATTCATACCAGTGCGGCAGCTCCGACGCAGCTTCTATACGACCTCTGCGCAATGCCGGAATACATCGAACCCCTACGTGAGGAGGTTATGGCCGCTCTTGGCCCAGAGGGTATGATATCCAAACAAGGATTCCATGAGCTTTCAAAGTTGGACAGCATCATGAAGGAAAGCCAGCGTTTCAACCCGCTTCTCTTGAGTACGTGATATCAGCCACTGACCTTCATTTTGCATGTTATTTGTGGAATCAAAGTTACTCATAATTATTGCAGTAACGTTTGAGCGCGTCGTGACTACAGACTACGCTCTTTCAGACGGATTTGTCATTCCCGCCAACACCACAATCGGGGTTCCAACCCACGCAATTTCCATGGATCCTACGCTATATCAAGATCCTGAAAAATACGACGGATTCCGCTTCCACAAGATGCGGGGCCATGGAGTAGAAAGCCGCCAGAATGGAGCAAATAACACCAGTCAGGCCGAGCGCTCAGCGGCTCTCAGCGCTTATGTTTCTTCCAACCCTACCAGCATGGCCTTTGGGTATGGACGACACGCATGTCCCGGACGTTTCTTTGCCGCCAACGAGATTAAGGCTATTATGGCACATATCCTGCTCAACTATGACTTCAAATTTCCTGATGGTCAAACCCAGCGCCCAGAGAGTCTACTTTTCGAGACACAGTACCTGCCAAATCCAGCTGGACGAGTCATGTTTCGCAGACGCAAAGTGGCATAGGCTTTTGTCTTCAAAAGGGATCCACTGCGGCCTGGAAAACTATCACAGAGATCCCATCTCCATATATTTTGTCCAGCTCCCATCCGCATATAATTGTACATTTGCATTTAAAATACTGCCACAGCAAGAGATAGACATCCTCAAGTAGATGTTCAGATCCCTTCGCATAGATAGAAAGGTACGATCTCTGATAACCATTATGGACCTCCATAGCCACCATCGGCCGACAAGCATCGAGACCAACCGCCACAAATACCCAAGCAGCATGCACACAGTTATCAGGACCAGGATCACCTGAAGAGTGTATTTTTTTTGATACCAGGCACACGCGGTTATCACGACAGTCAGTAGGGGATACTTTGTTTTCTAGGTAGTAATAATCTTCATAACCGTCCTGTGAGACTGACAGAAGGCTTTTAGCACTATGAATATATCTCTTTCCAAAATCAATGTGGTAAACATAGGTAGAGGGGAGTGGACGTAGAAGAAAAAAAAAACGTAAAATCAGAGATAGGAGAGATGCCTAGTCAAATCCGTCTGTCAGGAGACGCTTTAGGAATAGCGCCCTCTATAAGCTCCTTAACGTGTGTATATAAGAACAAGGGTGACCAGAGCAAATAAAGCCGGAACAGTGTCTCGTATTCAAAGGTTCCTGCGTCGGTGCCTCCTGTGTATGCATTTCCCTTGTCGTTTATCTATATGCTCATACTTCGAGCCTAATCACATTCACGAATGTTCTGACAATCACCAGCCTCGTATTTTGGCGCCATCTGTCCAACCCAAGGTGACCTTTCGGACTCGTTCCTCCAAGGCCCTCACTGACCGAAATTGCTGATTCCAATCTGCGTTGTTTGCTCTGGCCTTCATTTCAGTTAAGATGATGAGCAATCTGCGTAGCTGCACCTTTGCAAGAGTAGAAATGATCGCGTAATGCTCCTCCTCCGTGTCGAGATGGTATTCGCCGCTGTCAGGGAGACTTCTCACAGAGAATGGTGCAAGTCGTTTTGTCCTCATGTCCTCCACGCAGTTCGTAGTCGCGATACCCGTCATAGAAGAAGCAGAGGCCCCAGGGGTTAACGGTGGGGAACATGACTGTGGGGAAGATGACTTGGCGGCGGCCCACAATGTAGTCACCATGTGTCCGGCGAGTAGGATGAGCACGGTCATGAAACTAGCGGAGCTTGAACACTGTGTACATTGGAAGAATCGTCGGAGTTGCAGCACAGAATCTTTAAGTGACCGGATCATTCTCGTCAATTCTCGAGCATCCATCAGGTTGGGCCGCGGAGGAGTCGTAGCATCTTGACTACCTGAATCTGACTCCTCGGCGAGCTTCTGTACCCGTTCCAAAAAAGGGAAGACTTTCTGCATGCAATCACAGGGCGAGATATTATTCTTCTTAGACGCCGAGCCAGCGACCGCAGTGGATGTACAGGAGTCCATTGAATTGGAGTGAGGCTCTAGGATGAAAGCGGGCCGGGAGTCGGTCTCTTCTGGAGGTGTAATAGTCGCTGGGGTGGTTGCCAAGAATGCGGTCAAATCAATTTCACTATCATCTAGACCAATATCGTACGCGGTGGATAAGCCAAAGTCCAGATCGAATGGGCCATAGGGAGGGGATTGGAGATCTGTCGGCTCCCCACGTGGAGGGGCCATGGTGTGGATATGAGACATCCCAGAGGGGTTGCATTGCATGACGGCGTCTTCTCCTATGTCTTCATATAGACTGTCGCCAATTTCGAAATGAGGGGACGATATGGTTGGCATGTGTGCATCGGACGACTGCGTTTGCGATCCATAGATTATGGCATTAGAGCTCCGCCGTTCGGACATTGCGATAGACCCTTGACGGCTTCTTCTAACCTCCTGATGAGGGATTTGGTCCGACTTCGCCTTCGTCGCTTCTATAGCACCTTGTTCGGCTTGCTGCTGTCTCCTCGGTCGGGTCGATTCGCTATATTGACATTCAAGTCCAGCGTCTCTGCATCGTGTGCATCCTGTCTTTTCACTCGTACATTTGAGCTGCTTCAGTCAGCACCATAATCAAGGCTGCTCCTAGGACTCGAAGCGGCTGCGTGGTCTGTCTTGAAAATGCGAGCAAGACTTGGGTGATTTCAACCTACCTTTTTCCTGTGACAGTTGAGGCAGGCTGGTTGTTGCGTGCCATACGTGGATGGAGGTGGACGCGATGACTTCTCGACCACGATCATGTCTTTTACGACGCCCTCATACCGAAATGTGGTAAACATAGCTGGGCGGCAGACCTGTTGCGTGCCTGATCTGCTAGACAGGCTTTGCAAATGTTGAACTGTGACGGAAGGTCCATAAAGGGAGCCTGGGTCGATAAGAAGAAAGGCCCGGACCGAGCACAGATAGCATTAACCCCAATTGGAGTTGTGTCAAGCTTCTTTAGATCTCACTGGGTCGCCCCCATTTGGAAACTGGACTGAGCAATTTCAGCATTAGCTGCGTGTGTAAACCGAGGCCTCAATAGGACGCGTCAAGTTAAGCCTTCCTTGGCGAGGGGGTGGCCTAACTCCATGAAGAGGGGGGGGGGTACAGAGATGCAAAAGGCAAAAGCACGCATTATAGAGAGGGACTCGAGAGTAAGGCTGTTGCATTCGAAAAGATGAGTGGCCAGTTGAGAACTTTAGAGGTTTAGTGCTTACTATTGGGTTACATCGATGATCTGCACGGGGAAACTACTATCTGCTGGCGACTGTTGCACACTCTCTGCTTTTCCTTTTCTGGAGCCGCATTGACGCCGATTGCGGGGATCGGTCGAAAATAGTTTGAGTCGCTGCAGCTCAGGTTTCAACAAAAGCTTAGAAGCTTTGCGACAAACGCCACACTGCGGACAAGTGGCTTTTAGGAGCCATTGACTTGAACTTTGTCAAGGGGGCGTAGGCGCCCCAAAAATCCTTCAGAAGGCAAGATCGGCCAGCGCAGAATTCATTGGCAAGTTCACAGTAGATACATAAACGAACACTCGACCATTTCTTACAGGAACGACCTTAATCCAAGCGGAAATCGGTTGCTATCTGCTGTTGGCGAGTCAATCGGTTATTTTCCTCTCCAAACCACTTCTCCCGCAGGGCAGCTAGGGGCCCCTCAAGCTCCGTGTATCGATCGCCAAGTGTTAAGATCACTCGGCCGTTCCACCGGCCAGGGGTGCCCACCCAATCATCGGAATCTTTCCCGTAGGGCTCCACCTTCCGAGGCTCGCTGGCGACTGCGGAGTAAACAACGGCAAGCCCCACGAAATCAGAGCTGCTGACCGGAAGGCCGGCGGCGATGATGGGATTGGCCAAATGGAGCGGGAGGAGATTGGTGATTGTGGCGGCGGGGGCGACAGCGTTGATAGTGATATCGTCTTTGGGGAGGGACGAGCGAAGAGCGCGAATCAAACCAACCAACTTGAACCCAATACCGATTTGGCGATGTTAGCAATAAATAAACGAAAATAAATAAACAAAAGAACACTAAAATCATCCGCTAGGAGGGAGAGATTGAACGACAGTTGCGGAGACAGAGACTCACAGCTAGCTTGGCAGCACTGTATACCGGCAACGAATGCTCTGGCGAATAAGCTGTGGCACTCGAAGTAATGACAATGCTTCCAGATACGTGAAGTCGTCGCATTGAACTGATCGCCAACTTGGTAAAATTCAAGACCCCGCGCAAATTCACGTCCAATACTCCGTAAGCGGGCTCAACCAAAACACCCGCCTCGTCAAAGGTATCGGCAAAGTAGTCCGCTTCTTCAGACACGCCCGCGTTGGCGACTGCAACATCGACGCGTCCTGCATGTTGGAAAGCGGCTAACAAATCCGACCAGCTGGTCACATCGCAGGGAAAGTACTCTAACCGACTCGAATTGAGGGGCTCTGCAGGGGGGTTTCGATCTAATAGAAGCACTCTTGCGCCATGCGCAGCGAAGAGTTTACCGGCAGAAAACCCAATGCCAGAACATCCACCTGTGTCGTGTGGTGCTTTTAGTCCAGTTCGTGTTTCATGCCAAATTACAACAGGCTGGACCCTATCCGATAAGAGGAGTGGGGGGGGACTGAAAATCAATCTCACCTGAGATAAGCACGATCTTCCCCGTACAATCAGGGATGTCGTGATCGGCGATCTGTAGACTGGTCATGGTGTATCAAATATGTACGATGTATTATTTGTCAATGGAATTCGCTAGGAAGATAGCCTGAAAACCGTGGTATTATATACTCATGATGATTCTTCCCGGAACAGGCATGAGATTGGCTCTCATGTGTCGGGCAAATCTCGAGCTGTGCCCATTCGGTTCATGCCGGAGATTCGCTCCACAGGAGGGGGAGGTGGGCTAAGGTGAGCAACTGCAATCCAGAGCACCCAAAAGACACCAAATGATAGAGTAGATACCATACCTTTCGGACCTGAGGAGCGTCCTTTCGTTCACGTATGGAAAGTCTCATTGTCCTGGCCTAGAAGACATAGTAAGAAAAGCCTGGTACGTGCATACATCGGGTGGTATTCGGGTCGGACCCGTGCAAGATTGACGCCCCAATCTAGAATCGCCGAAGTCTGTGTTCTTCTTATTCAAAAGGGAAAGCTTCGGCAGAGAACCTATTCTGGAAATTAATTGGGCACCTTGTTTATGAATTCGCCCGGAGACATTGGCTCGCTTCAATGAACAAAAAATGCGACCGCGGCCCCTGTGGGTACCTTTGTCGAAGTGAAGTGGATCAATCACAAAGTTTGGGCAAGATAAGAGATAAGCGCAATATCGGAACAGTGCCACGAAGGTAGATTTACTATTTACTATCATTGGTGCACCGATACAATATGCTCCTAACAGCCCTACAGAGCAGCAATTCATGTTTATGTTTAGGCTGGACTGTACTGGAAGCAGGCCTGGTTGAAGCTCGTTGACTAGATAATCTTATCCACTCCAACGCGTCGAGACATACACATTTAGAAGCCGACAGGGCTAGACAACAGCAAAGCATACATCCAAGGCCAAAGATCTCTGCAGGTGGGCTGTGAGATCGTTATATAATTGTAGAGAACACCGCATGTTACGTACCAATAAGTAGCAATCTGAGTCAGTCGATGGTCACCTCGGTCCCGTCCGTCTCAAATCTATTCACGAGGTAACGCTTTAACCATCAATGACGGCTTTTCCCAAAGTGTATACATTCGAGAGTCTTTTTGCCAGTCCATTGTATCGTTCAGCAAGGTCAGGTCATACTTGAAATGTAGCTTTGCCATGATGGTTTGCAATTCAATCCAGCCGAGACTGAAGTATTTGATTGGTGATTAGTTAAAATTTGCTGGTATTTCAAAGATTTATAGTATGAGAAACTCACCTGCGACCCATGCAACCTCGTGTACCCAGGGAGAAAGGCTGACTAGCGTCGAGATTATCGGTCTTATTCTCCCCGATCCATCGCTCAGGTCGGAACTCCCATGGATCCTCGAAGTTCTGCGAGCTCATACAAGCTGCAAAGGGACTCGTCGAAACGATTGTCTATTAGAAGTTCAGTACAAAAGAAAGATGTGATCAAGAAGTGTGAGATGAATTGTGAAAAAACTTACCCCTTCCGGTAAAAAGTACCCATCTACCGTGGCACCCCCATGAGGTACTACTCTGGGCAAAGAGAACGGCAAGGGAGGGTACATTCGCATTGCTTCGAGAACGACAGCCTTTAAATAGCTCAGGCTAGCCGTTGAAGCCGCATTGATCTCCTCATATTTTTGGAAAGCCCCTCGAACTTCATCCTGGAGCCGATGAAGGGCAGCTGGATGGCGAAGAAGATAGTATGTTGCACTTGAAAGTGCAGTTGCTGTGGTCTCGCTTCCCGCGATACTAAGAGAGTCGATCAAGCTCAGGGTTAGTCTGATGACAAAGTTGTCCTGAATACCAAATTTGTAGTACGTAAGTGGGGAGTAGTGCGTGTTCAACTTACACAAAGTCAGATGAATGCGCCGCGAGTTGTACATCTGGGATATTGGCCTCCTTTCTGCTCTCGAGTATCTTTGTCAGGAAATCCGTGCGGCCAATCGGGTTAGCAATGCGTCTAGGTGGGTGTCAGCGGATCATCTGGTCCACATAGAGCTGACTCTACTCACTTCTTCACCAAATCCATTGTGTAAGCCTCATGCCGTCGGGTATCGTGTGTGAGCTTCTTGAGTAGGCCGGGGAAAAGAGTGAGGAAGCACTTGGCGGCCCAGGGAAATCTCTTGAAACAGTCTGCTAGTGCACCAAGACCCAGACTCTTCACCACAATTGAAACCCAGAAATGATGTGTTCCAGACTTGACACCACCAAAGTCCTGGCCGAAGGCAAGGCTCCCAATAATATCGAACGTGGTAAGATTAAACCAAAGTACGAGTTCCAGCCCGTGTTTGCCTTTGATACCTAATTGTTCAATAAATTCATCCACAACGGCTGCGATCAATGGCTCCTGTGCTTTCAAAGACCGGTCCGAGAAGGCACTGGCGAGATAGCGACGCATTTCTGCATGAGCTTGCGGGCTGCGCTCGCTGACAATTGAAGTTGCCTCGGCAGCAAAGTTGCCCCCTTCGTAGAACTCACTCTTGACAAAGGTCTTGGTGTCTTTACGCGCTCCATAAATATCCCGCCAAGACGAGGCAGTGTTGAAACTGACTTCGTTTGGAGCGACACGAACCACGGGGCCTGTTGGAGTTTTTCAGAGTCAACACCATTGAGGTCGATTATTTCACCCACTTGATCGCATCCTGCCTGGCCGACCGAGCACTCACCATATTTATCATGCAATTCCAGCTCCTTCCAGGGTCGTCTGCCTCCCATGAAGTTCCATGAATATAGAGCCTTTACACCTTTGTCAGAACAGATTTACTGCCATCTAAATCTGTGAATTAGCTCAAGAGCTTACATTACTGAAAGTTGCCGATAGAGGGCCTGGAATTGGTGCCAATGGGTGTTTCTTCCATTTGATAAATGCTGAGGTACTGAAAGCGAGTGTAATCTTTGTACCATTAATATGTCATTCCTGCAGCAATAATCTGAAGTGTTGACTTACAGCGACGAGAATCCAAACCGTGAGTGGAATCGACGACAAGACTGTCGAAGTCTCAGCAAAAGCGAGGTGTGATGTGTCGGTCATTATGGCGCTGCTTAGCTCCCAAATGCAGCTGAGCCACTGAATTCCCGGCGTTAGAGTTAATAAATGTGGACTCTGATAGGATTTGATCACCTACCATATAATAAGATCTCAAAAAAAAATATATACTTAATCAAGTGGGAGGAGACCTCCGAAGATGATGCCAGTCAGATTCCCAATCAGGACAATGCCGAGGACTAGGAAGAGCACCGACTCCACATCTTCGCTGAATTGGGTAAGCTCAGGACAAGCTTCGCATTAGTTGCTGAAAAGAAAGGAAAATGGAGCCAGAAAATGGATCTGGATTTTATAGGAAGAGGGGAACATCGATCGTTGGGTTGCAACACTAACAGCATCCCCTGCTAAACGGAAATTACATCGCGCCCGGATGGGGCCAAGTAGTCTCAAACTGCCCAAGTAGTCTGAACAGTTCATGAGCAGCAGCAAAGGCTTCATCTACCACTCACTTTCTGTCCCAGTCACCTCATCTCGAGTCTCGCTGTCCTGCAAATCATCATGGTCGCTGTCACTCGTCAGCACAATGAACGGGTATTTCCCCCCCGACTTTACCCCTCAGACCTCCGAGGCCGGTACGATCGTGCCGCTCTCTCTCCTCGACGCGACCACGGCCAACTTTTCGGTTACAGGGGCTGTGTGGTTCCTTGAGAAGTTAGAGGTTGAGCGAGTAACTCGTCAGGAATTCAATGGGCGTCTTCGAGAAGCCTTAGCGATTACTCTGGGATTTTACCCGCAATGGACCGGCCGCCTCGAGCTGGTTCCCCATCGCTCGGGAGGTCAATTCGGGAGACTGCAAATAAGCTATGATCGCTCTCAGGACCCGGGAGTTGAGTTTGTCATTGCAGAAAGTGCGGAGACCCTGGACACTCTCGTTCCCCTCGATCGGTGTCATGCGCCGTACAGGGACATGCATCAAGTCTCGCTCGACGACTTTACTCCGCCGACCGAGCTCGCTGCTCCTTTCTACGATGGAAGCGACACGTTCAAGCCAGCCGTGGCAATTCAACTCACGGAGCTCGGCTGTGGAGGAACAGTCCTTGCCATCAAAATGGCCCATCCGCTGGGCGACGCTCATACTCTGGCATACTTTGCGAACGATTGGGCACGCGTCAGCAAAGCCCTCGCAACGAACTCGCCAGTACCGACGCTGTCCCCACTCTTTGATCCAGCACGTCTCGATCGCCTGGCTGCAGGGGATCTTGACATGCCGGAAGTCGACCCGGAAATTAGCAAAGCCGCCATGGAGCTTCCTTTCCACCGGTACGATTGGTGGGCCCCAGCTGACGGGTGCCCTTGGCCCATTGAGCCGCCAGAGCCGTTCAAGTCCCAGCCCCTCAAGCCCGCAGGCAAACCAATGCCGTGGTCAGAGTGGGATGTTGCTGCTCCGGTCTCACATTATGTGATTCATTTTTCTCCAGCTCAGGTCCAAATCTTGTGGGAAGCTGCTTCCTCAAAGGGCACAACTCGAATCAGCCGTCACGATGCGCTTGTGGCGCACATTTGGTCCTGCGTCAATCGCGCGCGAAATATGGATGGGGGGATCAACGAGGGCCTTGTGCACTGCGATCTGGTGTATGGTCTACGGGAGCGACTGCATCTGGGTGCTAACTTCCTCGGCTCACCAATTGTTATGCTTGACGTGTCGATGGAAGCTTCAAGTGCTCGGCAGACGGACATAGCACCGTTGGCGTCAGCGATTCGATCGACCCTGACGCAAATCACTCCCGAGGGACTCAAAGCCCATCTTCATTCGGTCGCATATGAAGATTCTCCCCAGCGTCTCTGGCAGGCATTCCTTGGTGAGAGACATATCTTGGTGACATCATGGGCCCAGACCCCAGTTTACTCCGTCGATTTCGGGACAGGCTCTGTGCCTCGCTTTGTCGAAGCCATAATGCCCGATATGGACGGCACTTTACAGGTTAAACAAGGGCCTAGGCCGGCTGCGGATGCTGTGCCGGATCTTGTGTCAGCCGAGCTCCAGTCCTGGTACAACAACGGGGTTGACATCTCGGTGCATCTACGATCGAGCGCCATGGAGAAGCTATTGAAGGATGAGCATCTATTCCCTCGGAGTATTTGAAAACAAAGACTACCGCGTCTTTTATAGATGAAATAACTTTAAACCAATGCATACGAACGAGACATTATATGAAATCAGTGCATCGAAGCCCTACACTCTGTACAATCTCTCATGTCCAACGAAAACGCTCCCTTGCGGACAACCTCAATCATTCAATACCAATTGCCACCAGGCACATCTTCTCGCTGACGCCGGATCTTTCATAGGACCAAATTCAGTAGAGTTGAAATCTTCCACGGTCCAGTCAGCATCCGTCGGAAAAGCTGGCAGGCCTGGCCCGTCAGGCGAACCTGTGGTAGAGAATTCAGTAAAATATGCCTGCATCAGCTCTGCCAGCGAGACGTTGACCCCACCTCCGGACATTGAGTCATAGAATGTGTAGGAAAGGTCGGCAGAATGGATAGCCAGAGGGACTGCAAACTCGTATGCGTAGCTGTCGTTGAACGCGTCATCCAGGTATCGCGCATTACAGACAATTGTCGCCTCTGCTAGAGTCAGGCTAACACGATCAAATTGGTTCGTATACCCGAGTGAGCCATCGAAGTGAGCCGGATAAAGCTGCTCGCTCACTGTGCAAATTTGCGCGGGTGAAAGTTGTTGAAAGAGAGCTTTGACGTAGCTCTCATAGTCGTGGTTTGTCTTGATGTAAGGGGAAGCGAAGAGAACTCCCTCGTCGGAGTTATGGCCGGTCATCATTTTCACAGCAGTGGTGAATTTCCCTTCTGCCAATAATCTAGACGGTAGGTCGATCACGTATGAGCCATCAACCACCGGGCCTTATTGTAAAAAGTTAGCTGGATATTCGCACTATGCGGAAAGAACATATACCGAAGGCAAAGGTCCCGTAAGGTCGAGCGTTACCGACCACCAAGGCATTGACCGTCTGAAGTGATTCAGATGATAGTTTACGAAGTCCATTGACAGAAGTCACGTTCGCAGTGCTGATGACTGACCGGAAGAGTTCTTTCTGGGTGACGTTCGGCGTATAAACCGAATAGGGACTCTGGGCAATGGTCTTGCTGAAGAGCTTCTCGGGATCCTCGCCACCGTAGGCAGTGATATGATTCATGATAGAGCCACCTCCAGCAGATTCACCCATGATGGTGACATTATCAGGGTCACCACCAAATAGATGGATATACTGTTGCACCCACTTTAGCGCAAAACGTTGATCGAACAACCCGAGATTTGGAGTAACGTCTTCCGAGCCTGCAAGCCAACCCTGTTCAATATATGTAAGCATAATTTGCAAATGAAAGCAACAAAAGCAAAGAGCTATATTCTCACATACAAATAATCCAAGCCGATAGTTGATAGAGATATAGATGATGTCGCGGTGATTCTTCAAGAAATCGCTTTCCAGCAATCCGTCTCCATACCCATATGCTGCCTTGGAACCTTGCACAAACCCGCCGCCGTGAATGAACAAGAGAACCGGAGATCCCTTTGCTGGATCTTTGTCGCTGAAAGTGGTCTCCGGTACCAAGAGGTCGAGAAACAAGCAGTCTTCAGAGGTACGAGGGTCAACCGGGGTAATGTCAGACACAGTAAAGTTTCCCCAATCCGTCCCAGTGACCGTCTCGCCACTCAACACATCTATAGCTATATTCATCCAGCCTGGCTGAGCCTGAGGACATATCACATCCAGTACCCCATTCTGGACCGATCGGTCGACTCGAGGGGGCTGCGGGAGCTGAAAGCGTTGCGCGCCTGTTGGCGCAGCGGCATAGCGAATGTTGGAGAAATTCAAGTATGCAAATCCATCAATAGCGTTCTGGAATTATAGTCAGCAAAATAAAAGAGAACCATGAGATCCCTCCGTGCTGCTCACCACTACTGTAGAATTTTGTAAGGTGTATCCGAGATCTACCACGGTCGCGAATGCGCACGTCGCGGTAAAGGATGCCAGCAACAGGACCACGCGCATACTGTTATAAGTAAGAATGTCTCAAACTTTGATAGATGCAAGAAAACGAAGGCTGTATGTGGTGTCTCCTATCATTTATCATATGTGAGAACGGACGGGTCAAAGGAGCTATGCCTTGAATTGATATCGACCGCGCTACTAGATTCATTCGCTACGGGCCTTAGCGTAAACTGGAACTGAGTTGCAAGTGAACCCGAAGGGGCGAGCTTTATTGCGGCAATACCGGAATAGGCTCAAGAAAGCCCGGATTTTGACTTCCTAATCCTAATCTCATTGAGGCCGTCACAGAGAACTATGCTCGTTACTTCACGTGAAATGGGAATCGATACGTAAGCCTCTACAAATGCGAGTGACCTGGTGCTTGCTCTAATTATGGGAACTACTTATACAAGTCCCCGCATCAACTGAAATATCTCGCTTAAAAGAATGAGTCTTGATATCTGACATAAAGTTCATTTCAACGAGACACGATCGAGATCAAAGGTCCAGTGTTCCAGAGCACCAAGTTCTCCCAATTGAATGACTCTACAGTCAATTTCTCTATTAGACTTATGATTCAATGCTCCCTGCTGATGTTTCCTCGTCTTTCTCTATTCGAGAAGATCGCCACTCCATTCCAACTGCCATGAAAAATGACGTTACAGCCATCGCTAAACACACATAGAATACTGAACGGAGTGCATCATTGTAAATGTCAAGAATTTGGTCCAGGTTCGCTGGAGGAACCACTGCTCGAAGACCAGTTGCCCCGGCTTGCAGAATGGTTTCCACATCAAGGCGGGGAAGACCAGTAGAGATGCCAGATCTGAGTCGGGCATTCAATAAGTTACTACCAGCTGAAATGAAGATACTCGAGCCAAGTATTTGTGCACAAGTGACGCCTGATATGCCCAAGGCGACATCCTGAGGCTCTAGAACGACTGGAACCGCAGTCTGAGGCCCTATCAAACCAGCCCCGAATCCAATGCCGGAGAGAAAAAGATAGGGAGCCCAATGATTGCGATTCGAGGAGACTTCCAAGGTGGTAAGGAGACCACATCCGATGCTCAACAGAACACTGCCACCAATCATGAATGGAACATACTGTCCGTAGATTGAGACAATGGTCCCTGTTAGCATGGCAGATATTACGCAAGATAAATTCAGAGCGAGAGACATGAGACCCGAGTCCAGAGCGCTGGCCCCCTTTTCCCCTTGAAACCAAATAGGGACCTGCGCATCACAGTAAGACAGAGAGACAATGTTCGGGAGAATGAGACTGAACTGACGTAATAGCTTAATGTTTCCACTGCTGCTGAGAGAGCAAAAATATAGAAACAGCCAAAGGCAATACTGCGCTGTTTGCCAATACGGAGAGGAAACAAGCCGCGTTCTTGAAGCCGTCTTTCCACTAGCACGAAACCCGCTAGAAATAAAGCTGCGAGGCAGAAGAGAAGAATTATTCTGGCATTAGCCCAGTTAAACCTCGTCCCTCCAAGCTCAAGTGCGAGCAAGAGAGATGTCAGCCCTGATATTAACAATACCATGCCCACCCAGTCAAAAGACCTGATCCGCTGGAGAAGTGCTGGCCGCGTATCAAGATTCTTTGAACGAGGTATAAAGATCAGTGTTGACACAGCAGCGACAAATCCAAACGGAAGATTGATCCAGAAACAATAACGCCACGTCAAACGGGTGGTGAAAACACCTCCCATCACTGGGCCGCATCCAGACGCGATACCTGATGTAATTCCAAGTGCCCCGATCATAGCTGGGCGGAGGCTCAAAGGTAGGGTATCTGACAGTATTCTGTAGGGGGTCAATTTTTGCGTTGTTCTCGCAACAGCAGAAGTCCTCCCACTCACGTGTAGACGCCCACTACAATTCCACCGCAACCGATGCCAGCCACAGCTCTTCCCAAGATAAGGGCCAGTGAGGATGGAGAAAGAGCGCAAATGAGAGATCCAACTTCAAACACCGCAATGGAGACGAGAAAGCTTCCTCGGACTGAGAAAATCGTAAAAACCTTTCCCCAGGGCAATTGTAATGTCGCATTTGCGATGAGACTGCACAAATTCAGCAACGGCCACCAACCTTCGTCAAGCTGTCATGGTGACACCCCGGCCCATTTTGCGGACTTACTAGGCAGATCCATACCAGCCGACATCTGATAAGGAGTGGAAATGATCGGTGATTGTTGGAACGGCTGTTGCTACTATCGTCTCGTCCTTTCGACAATGTTAAGGACAAATCAATAACCTTCGGCACGAGGTGTCTCTTACAAGCATAGGCAGAAATAGCGCAATGGCCAACGTCAAGCAGATGGCGACGCGTCGAGCACCGGATGGATACTTTGAATCGTGGTTACTTTCCCCATCGCCATCAGCGGATATGGCTGTCACATTATGTGATTTGGAAGAATCTTCGTTTGGTGAGAACTTGTCATCAAGGGCCTGCCCCGACCCGTTAGAGTACTCCGCTGACATAGACATAGTCAATTTCCCACGATGATTCGCAGGACAAGGCGGGCGGCCTACTCGAGCATCTCCCCTCTTTTGCGCAGATAAAGGTTCGGGTGGCCGAGACACATGAACACGAAAATGGAAATCGGGGCTTTTGGGAATGACTTGGGAGGTGAAGGGAGCGCCTCCAACAGAGACACAGAGAAGGTGTGGACCTGGACGAATTGGGTTCGGCCCGAACCGTATTGGGCAAGATCAGCTACTAACGGCGCGAGGTACTTCTGAAACAGTCAATCAAGAGAGAGAAGAGAACTGAACATCGCAGGAAGTCATAACACAGTAGCCAAAGAGCGACCGTATGTGTAGGGAATGTGAATTTGAAATAGCTCGGGGAATCGAAAGGAGCAAATGGCCGACCAGCATTTCTCTCCAAGCGTTCTTTCAGTAAGGATCCCAGGCTACAATCTAGAACAGAGAACAGGACTTCTCATTAATATAAGAATTTCTTTCAGAAAGCCTAATAATCTTCAATCTACTTTGCAGTGTTTTACCATCTTAATCAATCATGTCGCCAGCGCTTGTTAAGAAACCGATCCTTGAAGCCGAAGATGTGGGCTTGAAGACTATCAGCATCAAGGCGCTCATGAATGGCGATCCAAAAGCGCACGAAGACCTCCTCGCTGCCGGAGTTGACTCAGGTTTCTTCTACTTGGATTGTCGAGACCATCCATCGGCGGACTTCCTGAAGCGAATTCGAGAAATTCACGATGCTGCAATGGACTGGTACGATGAGCCGCAGTCCGCGAAGGACAAGTGGGCCGCCGACCATGACCACGTCAAGGGCGAAGAAATCGTTTGTGGGTATGTTTCTTGAAAGTGACTATGGGATCAATTTCAAAAAGCAAGAACCCGGCTGATTTTCTTTCTCATAGTTACAAGCCGGCTGGTGTCCACACTGGCCCGGTAGAGGGCAAGCGAGATGGATTCGAAGGTACCCTGGTGAGTTGCCGTCCGATTTTGATTATTTGCAACGAGTGAAAGTTCTCATGTAAAATCAAAGGTCTTCGAACATGCCCTGAACACGTTGCCATTGGATCAGCCGATGCCAGCCCCCAAGGCGATCCAGGAAAAGTGCCAAGTTTTCCGCGACACTATGCGTGAACTCGGTGACATGGGACGTGTTGTATTTGAAAGCCTGTCCAAGTCAATCCACCTAGAGGGAGACAGGTATCTCCCTGGATGCCATCGTCAACCTGAGTCTTCTACTACAGCTCTGGGAATGCTCAAGTATGTCCCCTGGACTCCCGAGACAGACAAGGTCGGACATATTGCGCACACCGACACTGGCAGTCTGTCGATGGTCTTCTCAGACGTGGGTGGCCTTCAAGTACTCACTCCTCGCGAACGAGAATGGGTCTACTGTACTCCCAAGGTAGGCCATGCGGTATGCAATCTGGGTGACTGTGTGGAGTTCCTTTCGGATGGCAAATTGCGTTCATCTCTTCATCGCGTGGTGCCACATCCTAATGAGAAAGATCGTGTCAAGCTCACCCTCGTCTACCTCATGCGCCCGGAGACAGACGCGATCTTTACCGATCGCGAAGGGACCAAATGGAAGAGCGTTGATTGGCACAACATGAAGAACCGTATGCTGTGGGAAGAGCTGGAGAAGCAGAAACAGAACATGGTCGTCACTGGACAAAAGGGATATATGGGCCTCTGGGACCCGGCTGACCACATGGACGGAAACACCGCAATGGTGGACCTCAAGAGTTGATTTACTTGGCAATCCTGAAATAGTCACATTGTCAATGCTCAATCGCAGTCGTGACCGAATCTGGGGTTTACTTTTCCCTTCGTGCTGTCCATTATCAAAGTTTAGCTCGAATACATGCCTTCCAGTTGGTCAGAACGGCAGTGATAGTCTTATCAAGCTGTACAGAAGAAGAAGCCATCAACACCCAGTTTGAGCGGTTGTGTTGGCCAATCTGAACACCAAGCGTAAGGGCTAGCCACGAGTCCAATGCACCTGAAGTCTGTAAGTACAACCAGCACTGGATTGGACGATCAATTCCCCCATAAGAATAAACTTCTCCCCGGTAAGTATTACCTTTGCGCACGCAACTCACCGTGACTAGTGAGCAACGCGTAATATACACAAGGGACTAATTAGTGGGCGAAGGGCTATAGTGAGGTGCTCACTACAGTGTATAATGAAGTACAGGGAAAAGTTTAAGGATCATTCCTTGGCTAATGTCGTAGCACACTCTGCTTCAATTAGCGCCTCTATTTCATTCTTTCATCGCTAAGGCTGTCCTTGGCTCCCATTTTGTTGATTTAGAACCTGCATTCCTTCCATAGAAATCCACTTCTCAATCACTTCCAACTTCGCTTCCATTGTCGATGATTGCATTTCTTCGTGCCCTTGCATTATTCGAGACAATTCAAGATGCGAACCCATCGGTTTGCCTAGAGACTCGTTGAGCTCCTCTCGTAACCCACTCAAAGGGTAACCAGCAAGTCCCGAAATTCCTGATACGGTTTAGCTACAATTGAACCAGAAGAGAAAAACAATCCCATGTGGCGTACCTGCTAATGGTTTAAGAAAAAAACCTCCAATGCCTTTTCCGAGACCGTTGATCATACCTCGAGCACTATTGTGCTTGAAACCGTACAGCGGTTGGCTGACTAATCCCGTGATGCCGTCATAAAAGCCGCTTTTGAGCTCCTGTGAATAGATTTAGATGCGCCAAAATGGGAAAAAATGCATGAGCACTATCATACCTTTCCAGCAGCCCTGAGGCCGCTGCTAATGTGAGTCACCTTTGGAACAGGCCTGACCATAGGATCATGGTAGAGCATTGGCGTATTGTGAAAGCCTCTGCTAACACTCAGTGACAAGTCGGTTGGTAACCAAAGAATGAGCCTCAGAGACTTCTTGAATATTGTGCTGATATAGAAAGACGTTTCAGAGCGAATTTCAGTCCATTTCGATCTGATAGTCTTATCGCGCATCATCTGCTGACTGTGGAGCCAGAGCTTTTCATTAAGGGTAGAAGTCGTTTCTGAAGGGATAATGAAGGTGTATTGTGGATTCCGACCTTCTTGACCCGTTTCTCGGTCTTCAGTTCCGCTCTCATGCTCGCGATTCTGGCCAGCACTCTCTTCTCCTTCTCGGGTACCCTCATATTGGGAATGTTTATGCCGTTGGCATTGGACATAAGGGTCAAATTGTTCACGAGGATGGCGCAATGTTTTGCCCGCGGAAAGAAGATTACCCACGATCTCGCCTGGAAGATCAACCAGACCAGTTACAAAGTCGATAACAGCACCGAGAAGCACCTGGGCTGTAGCCCCCAGAGGTCCAGCAGGATCACGATAAGTATCATATTCCACAGAACGATGTCTTTTGAACGGTAAGTTAATAAATAGTCGATATCGTGGATGAGAGTAGCTCACAGAAAGATATCTTGTGGATTTATTTTTTCGTTTTCAACCAGTACTGCAGCCGCAAAAGCACTCAGTTTGATGTTCGTATGCCTGAGACGCCAAACTGCTGGTCGAGTAGGACATATTGCACATCGCATTATCTGCAGATCAAGGTGTCTATGAAAGCTTCGTAAGCCGTCACGAACGCCGGATTCATGTTGCATCTTGTCTCGAATCTGCTGACATGATTCTTGGATATGAGGCTCCAAGGCCATCTCAATAGCGTCTGTTAGTTTCTCGGCAGTCAGCTGCGTATAAGGGATCGGTGCTGGCCCAGCACCTGCCCTAGCAACAACTTTTCCCCAGAAGTGCTGGTCACCAAAAAAGGGAATTATTACCGTTGGGCGGCCAAGAGCAAGCCCAGAAGCAGTAGTTCCAGCGCCTCCATGATGTATCACACATGAAACATGCTGGAAAAGCCAATCATGAGGCACATTTCCAATCATTAGGACATTTTCAGGACACTCAGTGCTCTCAAATGTAAAATTCGCCCATCCTTTTGATATCATAGCTCGCTGTCCAGTGTTGCTGATAGCCCTGAGAACGGTTCTTTTTAATTCACTTTGATTATCAACCACAATCGAGCCGAATCCTATATAAATAGGTGGCGGTCCAGCCTCGAGGAAAGTGGTAATTGCTGGCGGGGGCCTGTAGTCTGGCTGGGACGGAAGAAAGTTAAATCCACAGACGTCGATGTTATCAAACCAGTCTGGTGGTTTTGGTAGTAGTGTGGGTGACCTAGCCCGATTGACTGAAGTCAGACGTGGTCCATGTATAAAGCACAGTGGGCTTGTATCATACCAAAAATATGTGAACGGAATTCGCAGTCGATGCATTAGGCTCGACACGGTTATTGTATCTAAAGGATCGAGTGATAGACAGATTCTGCGAAATTTGTTGACAAGATCACCGAGTCCTTCCCATATCATCATTTCTACTACAATATATGATAGAAAGTTCGCAACTGATGGCTTGCAGTCTTGTGAGTGAGTTACAGCCAGTGGATGTGGGAAAGACTGAGTGGGAGACCAAGGCATTCTGCGGCGAGCCACAGTTAGTATCACAGAGTGTCCATAAAGTTATCTGCTATGTTTCCTACGGCCGAGGGACTAATTGTCTCATTGTGGGAATGAACTCACGTGAACATCATATGGAGAGGAACCCCTAGTCTTTGTGCGCAATGAATATGGGTTAGACTGGGAGGGTTTGCTATAATCGCATCCGCCACAAATGGGTGTCTTCGATAATCCACGGTGCCATTCCACAGATCATCGTTGTTCTTGTTAAGATGAGTACCATCACCTGTCTCAAAGCATGAGTGCCAGCACCCGTCAATTATTTGCCTCATATCACGACGACGCTTCTGAATGGTTCCGCTTCGGATGGTCTTAAGATTCGGCAATAGACCAGAATTATTCACCATGAAAGACATGAGCTCTGACGGATCTCCTCCTATGCTGAAGAATTCAAGGCCGTTGGAGAGAACGAAGTGCCGAAACTCAGAGTGCGTAGCGAATCTAACACGGTGTCCGAAAGCTTTTAGCTCTTTGCCCAGAGCGATAAACGGCTGAATATCACCGCGAGATCCAATGACTTGGATCACGATATTCAAACGCAATGGAAACTCTCCTTTGCATTTCCAGATTGACTCCCTGCTTTTTATTTGCCGCGAAGGTAGAGAGCGCTGGACCTGGCTTAACAATTCGGTAGTCTCGGGTTCGTGTTCGTGAATATGAATGTCTATACGTCCATCACCTATAAGTTGCAGCGTCAGTCTGGATCTGTAAAGTCAACGTCGAAAAGTCACCCACGCAGTACGCGAACCCCGGTTTCCAAACCATGATGAACAAGTCGCACCTGGCCGTTATTATCGGTATGTGATTCTTTCGTCTCTTTCAAGGAAATCGCTGCTGGGTTGCCTTCAGGGAAGTTAAATATTGCTACTGGTGTAGCTGATGCCTCTGCCATGAGTTACGGAATGTTACAGTTTTTGAATACAGTGTTTGAATTCCTTGTGATCAGCCAAAAGAAATAATGGGCTTTTGAAACAAGGACTGGAGGATACGTGAGCTCACAATGTCAAGCAAATGAAAGATCACACTTATTATTCGCCACCATCATTCGTCGGATCCGGGTTGCCGAGAACGTAGAGGCATCACATGATGGTGCGCATCGTCCCACGCGGCCCGTGTATGTTGTAAGCGTCACTCACGATAACCTAATTATGAGAAAAACTCTAACTTCATCAATAATTGGCATTAGATAACTAATGTGAAGGTCTGACTCACAGTCTTTGAATTAGATTCTTCTTTTCACCTCTTAGCTTCTACATCCCGAATCACGTACCTCAAACCTCCCAATGACCTTGAGACTTCCACTGAGAATTGTCATCGTGGGCGGCGTGGCTGGTGGAATGTCAGCTGCGACACGAGCTCGCCGCTTGGATGAACATGTTTCTATTATTGTATTGGAGCGAGGGCCATTCGTGAGCTATGCAAATTGTGGTGTACCATATGCTTTGGGAGGTATCATTGATTCCGATAGCACACTAGTGCTTCAAAATGAGATTGGCTTAGAAGCGCGCTTTAACATCGATATACGACTCCAATCAGAACTCCTAAATATCAACAGACAACAACACGAAGTAGCTGTTCGTGACATACAAAAAAAATTTAGTCTACAAATTGCCGTACGACAAGCTCATTCTCGCCCAAGGAGCCGAGTCGATCCGTCCTCCAATCCCTGGCATCAATCAGCCGCAAGTCTTTACACTGCAAACTATACCGGATTTGCAAAGTGTTCGAACATATATCTCTGAGAAGAGCTGTGAGTACGCAGCCATCATTGGAGGGGGCTTTATCGGCCTAGAAGCAGCAGAAAACCTCCACAAGCTTGGGTTAAATGTGAGCATCATTGAGAAATCAACACATGCTTTCCCACCATTCGACGAGGATATGGCACAAATATTGCACACAGAGCTGGAGAGCCACCGTGTTCAAATATACACAGGCGCTATTATCAAGGAAATAAATCCAGCGGGTTCATCATCAGATGGCATAATACTTTCCGACGGCCAATTCGTGCCCGCAAATATCATCATTGCAGCCGTTGGCGTGCGTGGACGATCTGCTATAGCCAAAAATGCTGGACTTCGGATTGGGAATAGTGGTGTTTCGGTTAACATTTTCATGCAAACTTCTGATCCAGATATATACGCTGTTGGCGATATGATCGAGACAGAGAATCGAATATCCCATCAAGCTATGAATTTGGCTTTAGGAGGTCCCGCCAATCGACAGGGCCGTATTGCTGCGGATCATATTCTTGGCGAATCGACACCATATCGGGGAAATGTGGGCACATGCATCTGCCAAGTATTTGACCTCTCAGCCGCTATCACAGGATTCTCTGTTCACCGCTTGAGAACCCTAGGATTCAACCCACTTTGGGTGACTATCCACCAACCTGATCATGCTGGATACTATCCTTCCGCAAGTCCGATAACTATCCGAGTTGCTTTCGAGTCAGGAACAGGTCGTCTCCTCGGAGCTCAGGCTGTCGGGAACAAAGGAGTTGATAAGCGTATTGATGTTCTTTCAATCGCACTCCAGAACAATATGTCCATTTTTGACCTAGAGCATGTGGAGCTCTGCTATGCGCCACCATATGGGTCGGCCAAAGATCCCGTGAATATGGCAGGGTTTGTAGGTAGCAATCTCCTTCGAGGCGGAGTAAAAATTACTCACCCTGAGGATGCACTTTCCATACTACCGGACTGGCAGATCCTCGATGTAAGGTCTCCAGACGAGTTCGCCCAAGGCCACATTCCATCAGCTCAGAACATTCCCATAAATGCACTTCGAGAGAATGTCACTCAATTAGAGAAGGAAAAGCCAATTTTGGTCTATTGTTGGGTTGGGTATCGGGGTTACCTCGCGTACAGAATACTCGCTCAAGCAGGTTTTACTGTTTCTAATCTAGACGGAGGGTTCAAGTCGCTCACACAAGGAAATTTCAAGGAATTGATTGTTAGGGATGATGTCGGATGTCTCCGACAGCTAACTTGATTGAGACGAGCAAGTTCTTAAGAACAAGTTCACACGCTTAAAGGCTACACGTCTCTAAGTGAAAGGCAGGGTCCTACTTTTGGAAGATTCTGTTGACCCGCGTTCAAAAGTTCATACCTTGCTGCGTACTTTTCTGTGTCCCCAAATTTTCACTTATTGTCTATTTGTCCTAATTTTCCTTGAGATTCATTTGATGATTAGTCCTCATCATTGAAATTTAAACCACGATAATGGTGGGATGATTCTCTCCGTGAAGTGATAGTGTACATCGTCGTCACGGTGGTGGTGCTTAAAGTGGTATCAAGTGACTGTTCGAACAATTTTTCTATGTGCTGGATTTGAAAGAAAGAATTTAGATAATCGTTGCGTCACGGCGGATCAGTACATAACATGGTTCAATGCTGAGCACCAATCTTCTTCGCTGTAATGTGAAGCTGGTGTAGGTCAGTAACCAGACCACACCATTGGAATTAGCTTTGCGGCACCTATACAACTAATTTAGTTAATTTGCAACCAAATTGAATTTTTTCGGTTGTTTGTATGGCCAAATTAATCTCTTGGAATAAGAAATCAATCTTCTTTCTGAAATGCCGCGTCACCACTCACCCACCTACTTTACCCTAGAGAGTAACTTTCGCCCTGATTGTTCTTAATCGGGCAAAAAACTGCCAGTGAATCTTGTATTTGTATATCTCCTGACCCTAGTTGCCGTCCAGATGGAACGCGCGAGATGCACTGCCCGAGAATGAACATCTCTCTTGCTTATGTCGATTTTGATCGGACCGTGCGATCTAACGCGCTACTCAAAGGCAGGGCAGTGTGTTTTTGAGCTACTACTATACAAATCAGTGCGCCTCTTACAACGTGGCGGCCAGTTCCCCGCTGCGACGATCCAGAACTAGACCCTAACGTGAAGTGGGGAGAGCCACGCCAAATTAGCTGGTATGATAAGCTTTTTGGACAAGCGGGCCTAAAAACTTTAATAAAAGAGTCATATTTCAGGGGCCTACTTTTGTAACAACTAGTGCCGCCTGCAGCAGCTCACGATACACTACTTTCCGAAAAGAATGTGTTTCAAAATGGCACAATATAAAAACTCCTACAAGTCCACCTTGATATGAACTTTGGACCAGAGACATTTGGTACTTCTCGTATTTATCGATCTGGACATTGTGGACTTTTTTTCGGTTCCCGGCCTCAAAAGCAAAAAAAAAATATATTATTGCATATTTGAATCCGCTAATCGCGAAAACGACCTTTCGTTGTTAGCATATCCCTTCTTCTTTTGTGTCTACTCTGCTTGGCTTACTCGGCCTTTTATCTTCAGCGTCCAAGGTTTTGGTATTTGCTCTGGTCACTGAAGGTAAGACTCAGCTTCGAGTGGTCAAAATGGTATTCGGTCTCTAATTCGACAAGACAAGTATAGCTTGGTAGAAATTGACACTAATACCTTTTGCTGCCTCGGCCAATCTTGATACTCTCTAACCCCCGAGATTCGATGGCACTGACAGATAGATAATTCCTTTCATTTACACTTATATTAAGCATGAGGACGTGCTCACCAGATTCGCAATCTCTCTCGTTTGTACCATCCTCACAGTATCCTTGGTAGCTTCGAGTTATTGCCTCATTCTCTTCTGACGGAATTATAGTGCTTGCAAATTTTCTAGCTTCTCCTTCAGTTCTAAAGGTTCCTTGAAAATGTGTGTCGTAGGGGGGTTTCTGCTCGAGCCACATTAAAGATCAGTCGTCTGTACGATAAGTCAAGGCGGGATCATATATCGTCTGTCTTTCTTATTCATTATCTAGTGAAGATTATTTGGTGACATGATGCGGTCTGGGGACACTATACCATCTAATGCGATGGTATAGAGATCAAGTCCCATTCTCTTAGACGCTACAAGTTCCTCGTGTGCTGTACTATCTATTTCGAGGGTAAAAGACCATTCAGGCTCATGAGAGCTTTGAGATTGATAAATATAAGCCGCTTGATGGTTTCGCCTACAGAATTATAGGTATGAGTATTTGCACCTTCCTCAGTCCGTTCGCTCTAGGACTCCTTTGATTATGAGGTCAATTAAATAATATAATCAACGAGATCATACTCGAATTCATGCTTATATGCGACTTTCTGGTCTAGCGCCCTACCAAGGCTATATTTCAATGACATGAGAGATAATACGTGTTCCAGTTCCACCCCATCTTAGTCCTGCTATGATGCCATGTCCGAAGTGCAGCGAACCACGACCCGACCGTGGGCTTGGCTACACCGAACCATTAACCGTCAATTACTCCGTGTTTTCAGCCTACTTTAGCCTACTTCCTATAGCATCAAATCCTCACTCTTACACATT
Organism: Penicillium sp. IBT 18751x; assembly: GCA_028828935.1. Lineage (NCBI taxonomy): Eukaryota > Fungi > Ascomycota > Eurotiomycetes > Eurotiales > Aspergillaceae > Penicillium > Penicillium sp. IBT 18751x. Next base: position 1,268,710 of record JAQJZS010000001.1, on the reverse strand, counting down.
CCCACCTTCGGTCGTCCTCTCTGGCAATCCCCAAAAGCCATACCACATTTACTGACTGCTACTGGTCCGCTTGATCAAGGCTGTGCTGCTGAGGATCGTTCCTTTTGCTAATCGACTCCGAATCAAGGAAATTTGAACACATTCATTTGTTATGGTCTTTCAGTCCTCGATCATTTTGACAGGATCCTTGGATCCTCGTTCTGAAGCTAAGAACTTGGGAAACTTTGCCATTTCTTCACAAATTTCAAATAATTGACGTCTTACTTAGGGCTATTTCAGATATGGCACAAAAGTCCCTTTTGAGCCTCAGAAAGCACTATTCTTTGAAGAATAAGTTGTTTCATTGATTGAATCATTCTTCATTCAAGTATCGCAACAAAAATGCACATATCGAGTTCTTCCTCGGGTTTTAATTTCAAGCTGAACAAGAAGCTCAACCATTTGGCAGAAGGTAGCTTCGACGGTCTAGGAGCTTTTCATAATATAGTTCCTTCATTCATGTTCATAAATTCAACCAAATTCAAGCTCAATAAAGACTTTTTCACGGAATAAATGTTCTTAGTGTTCGTAGGTTTCGCGGGCGCTTATATTTAACAAACCATAACTTTTAAGACATCAGCGATCACCAAGCTGTGTCTGCCATGAGCTTCATTCATTCATACAGAAGCTTCTAAGAGCTCCTATATTTGTTTTCTTTTGTGCGCACAAAAAGTAGTGACAAAGATAGGAATTTCAACCATGTTGATAGTCATCGCGGTGATGGTGGTGACCATGATTATCATGGTGGTGGCCATCTTTATCATGGTGGCCATCGTTATCATGGTGGCCATCGTTATCATGGTGGTGACCATCGTTATCATGGTGGTGACCATCGTTATCATGGTGGTGACCATCGTTATCATGGTGGTGACCAGCGTCATCATGGTGTTTATTCTGAGGCCCGGGATTATGTTCATACGGATACATTTCGCGCCGAACTTGAGAAGAGGCACCTGAAATAATTATGAAATTTGAAAAGATACGGGGGCTAATATGATTGGGTGTGAATACTAACCCTCAGCCATTATAGAACTTGAACGGCGTGATTTAGCACTGGCGCGAGCGATGGAGTTAAGTCTTGATTATTACAAAGGATTTTAGACTAACCTCTAGGCCAACTTCTGATCCTGGGTATTTGTGTTGTCCTGCTCTGGTGAATATTATAATATTAGTCGCAGAATAGAATGAATATACACTTTTTCACCGAAAATCGATGATGTCAAAAGTTGCGCCATCACTCATGTGGTTTTTTTTTTGCCACGTCATGGCTGAAAGGAAGATTGAGCCAGACTCATGCAGCATCATGCATGAGTGGGCTCACTCAGCTCACTCAGCCTGCAATGATACTTAAAGGGGACCCAAAATTCTAGCTTATATTAAATATTTTAGCGCACAAATTTTTATTTACCCCTTTAGAATACTGTATCTATCAGGATAAGCTTAAAAAAAATGGAATCTCAGTTAGATTCTCTACATATATTTAATATAGAATATAAGGATATATAATAGGACCAAGAAATAGAATTTTTGATCACAGTATTAGGGCAACGGTAATATAAGTTTTTTTCCAGCAAAAAACTTAGTATATAATTAAGTGAGGTACTTAGGTAATATTCAGTATGAGTCTATATAAAGCCTGAATAACATCGTATTTAAGCGCTAACTGGGACTTACGAATTCCTAAGTCCCTTCTAGGTGCGGAAGCTAACGGGGAGCATGGACCAGGTAATTCTCTGGGTCCCCGTCAACTTTTTCTAGGTCCCCGTCATCTGGAACCTGTCGTATGATCTCACTAGTCTCGTTCCATCATGAGATTACGTTATCAATTATCCGAGCTAACGTGGTCGGTAAGCGAGCTGCGCATGTAAGCGAGCTGCGCACCCCAAAACACCATAGTAAAGGCGATAAATTACAATATCGAATCTCAACAACGATAGGCTGTTATAGGATGATGCCAAAGAACTTAGACTCTATATAGCTCATCGAGTCTATTAGCAAGATATAAAGACCTAGTAAGACTTCGTGGTCAAGATATATATATTTAAGCCTCAAATCGCAAAAATACAAGGTATTTTTCGGTAATGCGATAAATTGAGTCTTTAATTTGCTTCAAGCTTATATCAAGTATTCCTAATGATTAGTATAGTCTTACACAAAGTTTGAAGGGAAGATAATGTTTCGGTGTTGAAATATAAGTGTTTAAAATATCTCATTTACTATGGTATTTTGGGGTGCGCAGCTCGCTTACATGCGCAGCTCGCTTACCGACCACGTTAACGTGGTTCACAAGCGAGTGACGCGCCCAAGCGAGTGACGCACCCACCCATTTTTTCTACACTTTTATGCATATTAATCAACCACAACGCCTTTATATTGATTATTCTCTAGCTTTACATGCATTCCTTTTATGTCCGATCTGTCCGCAAATGGTACATTGGGGTGGACGTCGCGTCTTCGGTGCCTGTGTGTCCCGCGGTAGTAGGCTTGGTGGAGCTAGTATTACCTGAGGGGGCTCTTCATGAGCTTCCTCGAGCTCTAATGCTTCTCGTACGGATAGACCGTCATCGTGGGCTATCCATCTGTTCTTACGAGCACGCTTTTGCTTTTGCGTAGCGTTTGCGGCACGTAGCTGCTTATTTTCTTGCTCGAGAAGGATACCGTTTTGCATTGCGATCTGACAGCCTTTGATAAGCTGGTTTAACGCAGTTTGCGAAGGTGATGGCGGACTTTTTGAGCGTCGCTTTAAGAAAGCTTTGATTGAGGATGCTTGCTTCAAAAGCTCGTCGACATTCGCGGGCGTATGTGGGTAAAACGCGCTTGATTGACTACCGCGGCTTATGGGAGGTGTCGGCGTCCGAAGTTGAATATTTAGCTTTGATAGCACTTGTTCAGGATCAATTGGTACTAATCCTGCTGCTCGGAAGCTATTTTGTATTGTAGTTGGTTTATAGGCGTCGACGCGAGCTTGTGGGTATGTAAAAAGGAAGTCAAGTTTGTCGATATGGTTAATCCCGAGCCGCATCTTTTGGTCGATTAAACCGCCGTACGAACGCTTCAATACAGCGAAACATCCGATATCAAGAGGCTGAAGTAGATGCGAGGAATGCGGCGGCATACAGATCGGAATAATATCATGATCCGCGCAGATTTGATCGAACTCTGGCGTTAGATGACTTCCGTGTCCGTCAAGGACTAGAAGGCGATATCGTCCACGCGTACGATGATTTGTTGACGGAATAAACTGTTTTTGAAGCCAGCGAAGGCCTATCTCGTCGGTTGTCCATCCATTTGCACTAACTTCGAAGCGCCAGTCGGGTGGAAGGTCTTTAAACCATGCTTGATTGTATAGCTTGCCTTTAAAGATAAGCGTTGGTGGAAGCGCCCACCCCGAAGCGTTAATTGACTCGATCGCAGTTACCCACTCGCGGTTTCCTGGCTGTAAAACTGATCTCCGACCGTAGTATTCTGATCGAGTGATCACTTTTTGGGCCGTACAGAGGCCCATCGCGAAGCCAGTCTCGTCAAAATTATAGATATCGTCTGGTAGGATACCGTATTGCTGAATTATGGCTTGTACGAGGTTAAACCACGCTCGAATGATCTTTGGATCCTCTTGTTCTGCTCGCTGGTAATTGTATCGTCGGGAAAAGCGAGATTTAAGTTCTGGGCGTCGTTTAATAAAGTTATATACCCAATTTTTGCCAACAGTTTGGATGGGGGTAGAACCGCGCGTTGCAAGGAGAATATTCGCCATATCTCGTACATGAGCTTGTGTAGGGGCTGCTCCGCGTAGATCGAGCGATAGAATCCGTTTTTGAAGCGTCTCTTCTTCAATATCTGTCAGTTTGAGACTATTCGCGCGAGTTTCAGCGCGATTTGTAGTACCGCGTAGTCGACGGCGGAGCGTAGCTTCAGGCACATTAAAACGACGTGCCGTCTCGCGTATAGAACTGATTTCTTTATTCTGAATAGCCTGTATAGCAATTGATATACGGCCCTCTTGCTGGATAGAATCTTGGCTTGATCTGACGCGAATTGGAGGCATGGTGCTTGATAGAAGATGAATGGACGCGCGGAGACGCGAGAAAATGGGTGGGTGCGTCACTCGCTTGGGCGCGTCACTCGCTTGTGAACCACGTTAGTCTCTTCTTGTCATGATGTAATCGCAAGAGTGATTTGTTACCTACTTCACGAATTTATATTCAGCGGTACTTCCATCCAATTTACTGGCTGCTTTACTACTTTGGCACGTTTCCGGCTGCAGGCCAAAAGGTTCTATACTTGTCTCCGCCTATCTGTTTCTTCGTGGAATGAATGGATAGACTTCCATACGAAATTTACTTCCTTATTCTGTGTAGACTGAAGCGAGAGGATCTATTGGCCTTCAGTCTCACGGCCCAAAATTATCTCCATCTTACTCGACCGATCCTTGCCGGATACAGAATTCTTCGTTCCTTGGTCGTCAATGAAAAAGTTGCGACGACCTTAGAATCATCGCATGCCGTCCCTCACCTTGATCTGTCAATCTGTCATAACAATAAGTCAATTCTTTATTTTGCAATAGCCGGAAGTCACTCCAGAGTTGCTGAGTGGCTAATTGCTAAGTGCCCTTGCCTGCTACAGACAAAGGATGACCGTATGCAGACACCATTAATGCATGCTGTATTCAAACGAAACGATGTTCTCTTGCAAGAATTCATCACCAATGGGGCGTGTATCAATGAACAAGATGACACTGGATCGACAGCCCTCCATTATGCGGCTGGCTGTGGGTCTTTTGTCATGGTTCGATATCTGTTGAATGCCAATGCAAATGTTTGCTTGCGAAATAAGAGTGGGCTTACTCCTTTGCTACTTGCGGTGAGAGCAAATCACGAGAGAGTCGCGATTGAGTTAATAGAACGAGGAGCAGATGTTGGGACATGTAACGAAGATCACGATGCATTGTTCTGGGCGGCATTTCACAAAAACGTCGGTTTGTTGCGGCATCTCCTCGATAACGGGGCCGAGCCACAATCTTTCATATCCACCTCGGGGGATACGCTACTTCATCGGGCAATCTTCTATGGATTCAATGTGGTAAAGGAGTTAGCATCAAGGGGAGCCAATATTAACGCCCACAATAATGAGGGTCATACACCTCTAAGCCTTGCACGGCGATACGGTGCAGACTCCATTGTGGCTTTGTTGGAGACAAGTTTTCGGATTGATAAGCTCATCCAAGGAAAATAGGTCTCGTTGTCTCTGGAATATGTTTACGCTGTTCGGAACAACTTGATTTGACTTGAAATGTATTGTCTACTGATATTCGAGCGTCTAAATTATGCATTCATGGACGAAGAGTCTGGGCGAGCGAATACCGCCATAGAATTCGAAAACTGTAAATAGCAGTATGCTAGGGAAATACCAATAGATTTCCCGCAAACACATTAAACATATTAGTAAAACATTATGATTTCATTTTGTTCCATTGACGCATCGTCGGCAAGTGCTAAAGCCTACAGAGCGATTAAGTGGTCATCCCATTTTAATTTGTAGGTATGCCTTGTCAATTATGTAGCCGGCGCACACGTCTTGTCTTTAGTATTATTTTAGATACCGTATATTAGATAGCCACTCTCACGGAGGCAAATTCATGGGCAGAGGGCAAAATTGCACAGCAAACGTGAAGGTCAAGCTTTTGCTCATCTCTGGAGGCAGCAGAGACCGCCATTTCGACATATGTATCATAGCTACCTGATCATTTAGTCGTCACGTGCACATTAAAATTTTCTGGACAGAGACCGTAATATTCAAAAAGATCATGATTCAGCGAGCGTAGATAGTTTTCATAGAATCAACAGTAGCTCCTTAACGCCAATCTACTATCACTCTTTTTATTTGGGCAACGTAAAAACCAGTAGATGGATGGATAGTCCTTCATACTAGAGAAATTAATCAACATTGCAAAAATTACACGTGATCTAGCATGTTTTATCGCACGGCTTAATGAAAGATTTGTAGTCAAATGCCCTCCTCGTGGCAGAGGGAATACAGTGAGGGATTGATGCAGCAATTATTAAAGTCCAAGTCGAGTGTACCGTTCAGTATTTCAAAATATACATCTTTGATCGTGTCGTGCACACGTTTTGTCGTGGCCAGGTTCGATAAGTCCGAGGTGGACACGAAATGTATCACGATGGGGCGACAGGTATAACCAAATAATGCCATCTCTGAAACATGTTTAGTATGTTGGTGTGAAGAAAACAAACAATAGGGTAGTGGACAGAGTCTGTTTGAAAAAGGGAAAGGGGACAATTGAGGACAAGCCAGTATTTCCAAGATTAGTACTATGATTGACTCCCTTGAAAATTCTCAAACTGATAAGGAGTCTACAAATCGCAGTTGCTAAACACAACTGCCAATATTCTTGAGCACCTAGCATTTGTTCCGCGCTCAAGTTGATGGCGAAAATATTCTATTGGAAACTTCCATGCTAGCCTGGGCTGATAGTCAAAAGCAGTACCCTTGAAGTAGGAAGCGCGCGAGGAGGTTGATCAAGAGCGTTTTGTTGGTGGGAATCCACAATTTATCTAATATTAGTGTGATCGATTCCATATACAATTCCATAGCTGGCACCTGCAGCTACTACTCCTACAGACAATGTCTGTATCGCACCTTTAAATCCAGATCGCTTTTTCCTGACCATGCTGTAATTTTTAAAGAACCCAAAAAGCAACAAGATTGCAACCGTTATACCGATCGAAATGAAGAGAGCATGTGTGACGTCGCTCGTCGCGAAATATGGAATCATAGGCAACAGCCCACCTCCAGCAGTAAGCGAACTCTAGGCTTTATAAAAAGGATTGTGTGTATGGTACGTACCAACGAAGTAGGAAATTCCCATGGTTAGAGCAGAGAGCCATGCTCGTGATGGATTCGGTTTCATATACCTCAGCTTGAATTCCATTACAAACTAAAATAACCAATTAGCTCGGATTTAGTAATTTTGGAAAGCTATAAGGATATGCCCTTACTCTGACCATAGTATCCTCGAGAGTGAGGCAGTCAAGAACACCTTGCCCCGCCTCCCTGCTTATCCCGTAGCCGAGAAACACTTCGATGATCTCCGATCTTTCGACCTCGGGCCTGCAATTCAACTCATCTCTTACAAACTTCTCCTGGCTTGAGAAACGATCTCGGTCCGTTAAGGCAGCAAGATACGCACCCATTCCCATTGAGATGGTGCCACTTAGGAGCTCTGCAAGCCCGCCAATGACAACAAGCTTTGCGGAACCGAGACTAGACAGACCCGCTGTTAATGCAAACGGAACAGTTAACCCGTCTGCAAAGCCGATAATAACATCCCTCAGTATCAGTGAGGTGTTTGAAAGCCTTTCCGTTGGGGGGCAATAGTGATCAGTCCTTCGCGTACCCAGTGTATTCCGCGTTGACATGTTGTGAAGACTTCAAGATAAAATTGCCTTCAATCTATTGCTAGAACATTCCGAAGGCTGAATTATGAAATGGAACTTAGAGACTCGAGTGTGTTTTATGATGCACGGCCGCTCTAGGAATCGACGTCGTCTGTAGAAATTTCTGACGGGGATGTGAATACTGTCTGTTCCAATCCCGAGGCTATTTATGCGCGTCTTTAAGCAGCTGTCAAAATCCATGGTCGAAAAAAACCTAAAAAATCGGAGACCGAACCCACACAGGCCAAACACATGTCCTGGATTGTTGGCCCGTGTAGTACTTCATATCTGTAAATCGGATGACGATGCCACCGCTCTGAAAGAATCCATTTTTTGTTTTTTCCTAATACTGACTTCCACATGATTTCACACCAGCTTATGACGGCACTGAATTTTTCAATTTATCCCGGTCGCAGGCTTACAAAGGGCTGTCTCTAAATACATAGCCGCAACTTCGCGGCACGGTGTTGGATTAAATACCTGTCTCGTCTTTGGTGTGATTAATGAACGCTAGATACGAACCCACTGAGCTGAACATGTGGAGGTGGCTACTAAAATTTGCCACCATTCGGATTATATATGTCGGTATATCAGGGTCTCCAAGGGGCTTTGGGCCCAAGTAGCCATGGCCAGTAGAAACGCCACTTACGTGTTCGATTATTTTGAGTAAAACTTCTTAGACGTTTTTAAATTTCAATGAAGAAGAGTCCTCGATAACAATATGTTAGATAAAAGATATACGATTCCATATTTGAGGGATACAAACTTTGAACTGGATGGGTTAATTCCAAGGTTGGCATGCAGAGAAGATCTCGACCGTGGTTACTGTATTCGTCTCCTGACTCCGAGGACAACGAACCCCAACTACTTTTTTTTTATTTCTTATTGGTGAATCGTACCATCAGCTAGGTGCAAGTCATCTCGTCATGATGAGGTAGTGTTGATTCAGAATTTAATCACCTTGGAAACGCCTCAAATGGTTCGGTCACTTGCGCTTACCCCACATCGTTCAACGGGCGTTGCTTTTGATACATCTTTCCTATTGCAATTCCATGGCAAATATGAGATCTTCATAATATCTTAAAATGTCATTGAGAAACGCAAAACCCATTTCTAAGATCGCAATCATCGGCGTCGGTCAGGTGGGCGCCGCCGCCGCTTACGCGCTTATCCTTCAATCGGTCGCTAGTGAACTACTCTTGGTAGATATCAAGATGGATTTGAGAGACAGCCACGCTCGCGACCTTTCTGATGTGTGCTATAGCTGCAACAGCGAAACACGCGTGCGAGCGGCCACTCACCAGGAAGCAAGTCAAAGCGATATTGTGGTTATCACGGTCGGGTCAAAATTTTCCACCGGTAAGGAATGAAATAGAGATGAATCTTTCAATGCTATTTTAATGGCATGGTATCTAATGGCGACATAGGTGAAACTAGCGTTCAATACATGTACCAGAAGATCTCGATTATTCGAAGCGTTGTCAACACGATGAAGCCATTCAAATCTGACGCCATCCTTCTCCTGGTTGCAAATCCCGTGGACCTCCTCACTTCCATTGCTCACGAACTGTCTGGTCTGCCAAGATGTCAGGTGCTGGGCTCAGGAACCTTCCTCGATTCGGTACGAATTCGCGGACTTTTAGCCGAAAAAACTGGGGTGCGTGCACAGACCTCATCATGCATTAGCTTAAAGCTGATTTCAGAATAGGCCGCCGCAGACTCGATTGGTCTCTTTGTAGTGGGAGTACATGGAGATTCGCAGGTTGTGCCGTGGTCGGATGCAATAATCGGTGGTGTCCCCATCCAGAAATTGATCCCACTCAACACTTTAGACTACGACGAACTTATTGGTGAGTGCAAAAGTAGGACCCAGAAAATTATTCACGCGAAGGGGACGACACCTTTTGGAATTGGATCTGTCATTTCCAATATTGCCTCCTCTATCCTGTCTGACAAACGGAATATTTGTCCCATCAGCCATTTTCAGCCTGAATGGGGATGTTGTTTCAGCTTGCCTGTGGTTCTCGGGAGAGCGGGAATCATAAAGACAATGCAGATGCCGATGAATAGTGGCGAGAGGGCTGCTTTAGAAGAGTCGGTCAAGGCCCTGAAAGGCACGATGGATAAGATCCACGAGGATCACTAAGCATGGTACGTACCCTGAAACGGAAATTCCCGTAATTCTAGCATGACAGATCTGGGTACAGCCTCTAGCAAAAATGATCACTCATATTATAATGACTACTTCGTTCCACATCGTCTTTGACATGAATTGAGACAAATCGTTATGAAGGTCAAATTCAATGACCTCCTTGTTCTGTGATTTCATTCATCTTTCTACTGTCTCAAATCATTGAGTTTCACTACAATATCTTCATTTTATTTATCCACATGTGATTGAGGACCTGAGATATTTTCTAGGCGAGGCATTTCAAGTCGGGGTCCATCTCGCTGAGCAGAACATGACATTGCTCAACAACTTGCTGGGGGCTAAGGCTTGGCTATAATATGCAGTTCTACCTGCGAGTATGAGAATGGCCAATCACATCTCCTAAGTGCGCCTTGGATTGGACTAGGTCTACAGAATCACATAAGAACGCCCAAGTGCCTCTACGGAAGGAGTTCAGGAAAATTGACAGCAAAACGAATATGAGCTTTTTCCTATTGCACTAAAACTAAACAAAGATTACGGAACTGCAGCAACAGTGCAAGACCGATACTCGTAAAACCCCACTGTTCATCTTATTCGTTTTGTACATCACGTAGAGGAAGATGATGACCGCTCGCTAGCAACTGCATGTTTCTTCACTGCGACAAAGCTATCAGGGCTAACAGAAATTGAGTTAATACCGGCCTCGACTAAGAATTTCGTGAATTCGGGATGGTCACTCGGCGCCTGGCCGCAGATACCAATCTTGCATCCCGCCTTGCGAGCCACTGAGATTACCTGCGCAATCATCCACTTGACGGCCTCATCTTGCTCGTTGAACAAGTCTGCGAGCTCAGCAGAGTCACGATCAACACCGAGGGTCAACTGGGTAAGGTCGTTAGAGCCGATAGAGAAGCCATCGAAGTATTCAGAAAACTCAGCGGCTAAGATAACGTTTGATGGTATCTCGCACATGACGTAGACTTGAAGGCCGTTCTCACCACGCTTGAGCCCGTTGTTAGCCATAGTTTCCAGAACCTTCCCCGCCTCTTTGATGGTGCGACAGAAAGGAATCATCACGATGGCATTTATGAATCCCATCTCCTCGCGTAGCTGCTTGATCGCACGGCACTCGAGCGCGAAGCCCTCTTCATAAAGCGGGGAATAGTAGCGCGAGGCGCCTCGAAACCCAAGCATAGGGTTCTCCTCCTTTGGCTCGAACTCAGTGCCGCCAATAAGGCCGGAATACTCGTTTGTCTTAAAATCACTCATGCGGACGATGACTGGCTTAGGGTATACTGTTGCGCAAAGGGCCGCAAAACCATGCGCCAGCTTGTCGACGAAGTAGTCGGGCTTATGTTTGTATCCAGCAGTCAATTGCAAGATCTCCTCCCTGGCTTTCGTGTCTTTCAGCTTATCAAAATGGACAAGTGCCATAGGATGAATCCGGATAGAATTCGTGACGACAAACTCCATGCGAGCAAGTCCGATGCCATCTGCTGGAAGCCGCCACCAGCGGTATGCCGCTGCTGGATTGGCGAGATTGATCATGATTTTTGTATTGATTGACGGCAATCCAGTGAGATCTAATGTCTGGGTGGTAATATCGGATATACCCTGGTATACGAAGCCTTTGTCACCCTCGGCACAAGAGACAGTTACGTCCTGACCGGTGTGCAGAACATATGTAGCATTTCCAGTCCCCACAACGGCAGGGAGGCCAAGTTCGCGGCTAACAATGGCGGCATGCGAAGTTCGCCCACCATGGTCAGTGATAATAGCCGCAGCGCGCTTCATAAGTGGCACCCAATCTGGATCGGTCGCTTTTGCCACCAATATCGATCCGTCAAGGAATTTTTCAACATCTTTAGTCGTCTCTATCATGCAGAGGCGTCCAGAGACTGCCGCATCCCCGACCGAAAGGCCAGTAGTAAGGAGAGAGCCCTTCTTACCGACCTTGTAGGTCTTGAGAACACCAGCATCACGTCGCGAGTGAACGGTTTCAGGTCTAGCCTGGACGATGAAAAGTTCACCAGTGATGCCGTCCTTTGCCCATTCCATATCCATGGGACACCGATAGTGCTTTTCAATTATGCATGCCCAGCGGCTCAGCCGGAGGATTTCTTGATTATCGAGCACGAACACGGCTCGCTCCGCTTTTGAGGTAGGTATGTTGCGTGTTGGCATACCGTCACCACCATAGACCATCTTCATTGACTTGTCACCGCGCTTTTTCTCTATTATTGGGACTAGGTTGACATCGTTCAGTAGAGGCTTGAAAACTTGGTATTCGTCTGGATTGACGGTCCCTTGTACAATATTCTCCCCTAGTCCCCATGATGCGTTGATAAGCACAAGCTTGTCGAAGCCACTTTCAGTGTCAATGGAGAACATGACACCAGAGCCGCTAGCATCGGAACGGACCATTCGCTGTACTCCGATCGAGAGCGCGATTTTCAAGTGATCGAATCCTTTGGCCTGGCGATAGCTGATGGCACGGTCGGTGAAAAGAGAGGCATAGCAGCGCCGGCAAGCATTCAAAAGTGCATCGACCCCCGAGATGTTTAGAAAGGACTCCTGTTGGCCAGCGAAACTTGCGTCAGGTAAGTCCTCTGCTGTCGCGCTTGAGCGTACGGCAACACTCAAGTTTTCGATTCCTACTTTGGCCGAAAGTTCGCAATAGGCTGTACCTATGGCACTTGCGATATCGGCGGGCCAAGTGCCGCGGAGGAATAAATTGCGAACTGCATGACCAGTCTCGGCCAGATTCACCTTGCCTGATTCCCATTCCGCAATCAAAATTGCCATACTCTCCCGGATCTCATTACTGTCGACGTAGCGCCAATAAGCGTGCGAGGTGGTTGCAAAACCAGGCGGTACCGCGATTCCTTTCGTCCCAAGGGCACCAATCATTTCCCCAATGGAGGAGTTTTTGCCGCCTACCAACGCAACATCGCTGCGCGTGAGATTCTCAAAAGGCAGAACTATATTTCCAGCGCCAGCGGCACCATTGGTTTTTTCAACTTCGGCCATGAGTGCTTCAACTGCTTACAACCTTTCTCGCTGATGGAAAAGTGTGGAATTAAATGTTAATAAACAAAGAGTCAAGGTTGCCCTGAACAATAAGCTCATGCAGAGATGGGCTGTTAAGAAGGATCAGGGAAGTTGTGACGAAAAAGCGCGATGGGGGTTCGGAGAGAAGGCAATACATGCTAGTAGATTTATAGACTATCAGATGTGCCAAAAGCGAATTGTTCGTACAGTTGAACAGAAACGATGGCGCAAAGTCTATCTTAGCACTATACATCACCTAGAACTCTCATGGGTCCAAATGAGGCCTGGGCCAAGGCCACGATTGGGTGACCTCAAGTGGCGAATGAGACCGTAAGACATTTATCATGAAAGGGCGGAAGAGACGCTGGGGCTAGGCCATGCACGAAAAAACAAATACAATCGATACATCATCTTTAGTCAGGTCGTTTACTGGTCTGAAAAACACCAATAAATATGTCAATATTTCATGGATCATCTTACTTTTCATAATTGGATCGAGCCATCTAAGGGATTTTGAAGGGGTTTTCAGATCTTCCCTAGCTCCTCCCGTGTTGTTAATAATTTCCGGAACTTCAACCCCGAGGTTCCGATGATCAACGTTATACTCTAGTCAACATACGATTGTCAAAAATCATATGAATAATTCTCCAGGACTTCTTTGGATACGAATATTTCGGGACGCGGATCTTTCAGCACTGCCCTTTTAGCCTCCTTTATTATTACATCATACATCATGAGCTAGGCTGTAGAATTTCCCGTCCAGAATCATGATTGCATGATCGTATCAGTGCCATGGTATTGCATAGACTAGGCTGCTGGTAGACTTTAAGTACATCTTGAAATAAAATATCAAATACGAATCCTTTCCGGGCTGAGGGCATAAAAGCCCTTTCAGTCATACACCTTTTCCCCCGAATATACTTCAATTAGAGCATGATGGTACGACAGCTCTTAACTCTATACCGCCCCCACTATACCCAGCCTAACGCGTTAAGGGCGAGAATTATCTGCAAA